>OW679197.1:70563069-70623248 GCA_940337035.1 Agriotes lineatus | reverse complement strand
CACCCACTTTCGTATAATTGGTGTCTGTTTTTTCAGTTGAAGGATGTCCTTCAAAATTTTTATTAACAACATCCGCTGCTACCATTAATAATTGTTTGAGATTTTTAGCGTCCCTCCATTATGTGAGATTTTAATTTATAGCAAATGCAGTTATCTCCTTTACTTTTCCAATCCTTTGGGTGTGTGGAATCTGGAAAACTTAACTACTCATTGGATGTAATGAAGTTAATGTGGGTGGGTTGGGATGTGAAAGCATTAATTGCAATTTGCCTATGCTCTTTCCATTCTAAATGGGTTTCGATAATTCAGCACCTCATCTGAATATTAGCGCACTAAGGCGTTAATGTACACTTAAAGTAAGTCCTCCCGATTAAGTTACTTAGAACTGGGGGAGAGAACGTTACGCTGATATCCGTCAGAAGTGAGTTTTATAAAGGTGTGTACACTAATACTTACTATTAATGAAGGGATTTTTGTATTGCTTTTCTTTTTGAGTGTGGGTTCGATTTAGGGTTTCTGAATTAGAGTTCATACGCTATTAATTTGTGTATTACTGGTCAAATTTATGGATTCGGATTTGTTGATATTGGTGAGCATTATGGATTTGATATTTCCGTCGCGTCGTGGTGTTTTCAGTTCTGTATCTAAGCGAGAACAGGGCTACATTGTCAGAACCGAAGATGATATATGTATATTTGAGAACTTACTATACTGAACTGTTACTATATTGAAATTTTCGTGCTAATTTCGAACTTCATCGTCTATTATTACTTTATTGTAGATATTGCGTGACCACGTCACTGGTTTACTATTAGATTTGCCCCCAATTATTTATATTTAAATACCATAGAGTCAACATTATATGTCGGTATGACAAAATTACCTCTTTTTATATTATGTTCCTGTATATGGTAAAAATAAAATATCACTTTAACTGAACCACATTTATGTACTATTCTTTGTATAACAGGTCATTGCTTATCAAAGAGTCTGCGTTTGGTAAAGGTAATTTTTGAGACATCACCTTCACTGTAAGTTATTATAATCATAATATCGGAGAATCTTCCATCTTAGATTTACAAGTTGTTTAATGAACAATATGGTGGCGCCCGTATTTGAATTTGATTAATCTAGTGTAAACTCACTTCCTCCTCGGCTATTGGTCGCGGACCGTTTTGGGTATTGACGACTCCCTATCCTGCTTATATTGAGGTGTAAAATTATTATTGTTAGTATATCTGAGTGTTATTGTGTATTGAACGATTTAGCAAACTATTCCAAAATAATTACCAGCCTAGTTCAGTTATCGTAATATATACAGTTCAGTTAAAATGGTTTTTTGTAGGTTGTAACAACCTTAAAGTGAGAACTATAGCTGAACTTGACAACAACCTGCCAAAATATTTTTCACGATAAATAACAACTTTAACTTGCATGTACAGAAGCATAACGATTGTGGCTGGTAGTCGACCAAGCCACATGGTTGTAATCTGAAACGCGTTCTTCTCTAGGACTGTACTTGCAAAGAATGCCACTTCCCTAGGCCTAGGTCAGTATCATACAGTTTCTTGATGACACAATTATATTTCTTAGCACACCTACTTTTGTAAATATTCATCTGCTTTTTACAATAGAAAGCTATGTACTTATAAAAATTATTGCTTAAGTTTTCTTAAGACTAAAACTTTTGGAACAGTAGACATTTAGCATAAATGGTTGGGCATAGTAGATAAGTATTATATTGATGTAAACTGCAATTGTACAATATTAAATATTTCACTATTTTTTTATATTTTTCCTGCTTAGATATTTTAGAACTTACAAAGTGAGGAGCATAAACCAAAATATAGAAACTTGAACCATTCTTCAGTTCATTTACTTGAAAAATGATATTAACATAAAGACACCGTTTTTAGTCTTCCTTTTAGGTACTAATTCTGTCCGCAGATAATTTTATTAATTAAAATAATTCCCGAGGGATTTTTCTTGCCTTCCACGGAGCACTTGAGTAAATATCTGGGGTCAAAGGGTGAAGACGAAACAAAAACGCCTTTTGCTTATGAGTTATTTAAAGAGGAACCTTCCGCGACCTTGAGAGGAGAAGTTGCTTTGCGGTGTTGAAGTTCGACGGCAGCTTAAATTCTATGAGCTTTAAAATTTAAATTAGTAGCAGAGTCGCTGACACCTAATCCTATACTGCTTCATTTACAATATATTAGATTCGGTGCTTGAAATTAGCTTAACTCAGTGTATTATTAGGCTTTCGATTTCTGAAATGGAATCTTTCCAATTTAATACTTTAAAAGCCTGACAGTGAGTTGTGCCCAAGCCTTAATTTAATGCTTTAGTTGGATTTGTTTTTGCGGCTCTATTCGTGTTTGTCTACATCACGGCTATAAAAAAACATTAAAATTGGGCGAGCAATTTTAACCAATGAATTTTTTGTATCGGTTTTGACTGATTACCTTCTAAAATTAACATTATTAAGGTCCGAAACCTCTTTTGCGCACACATTTGAAACTCGACATGAACGTCTGTTGTCGATGGGGCTACATATATCATAATATGGAAAATCTACTTACAGAACATAAATCAAGCTCGCCCTTTGCTGACGTCTGGATAAAGCAAGATACGAAATGATGCCAGATTTTCCTATCAAAGAAATCAGCTTGGTCATCTTGCTTGTACCGAATATAATAGGGGTTGATAACGTAATTTTTAGAAATTAAAACTAAATCGTCTAATTGTTCCGTATTTTTCAGTTAGAAAATGGAATCCGCTTCCAAACCTGATTTTATAGTCAAACAACTGGATTGAGTAACAGTCGTATGCAGCAAACACATAAACACTGATATTAACCTGCAAATTGCATTACTAAAACATACATTTAGTTTCAAAATTATTTTACTGGTCAACTACTTTCACGAGTGAAATATTTTAACATATCTTACGTGTTTAACGTATTAAGTAACCTTCCTTGAACAAGTGTTGGGAACGTAGCGATAATATCGGTTAATAATTTTAAACGTTGTATCTTTGCTGCTATGCCTCTTGGTGTTAGTGTATAAGGTTTCGATACTAAATTTAAAAAAATCTTTTCAGAAGTAATAAACAAATTCATAAGATCTTATAATCTCTAGTTATTCAATTTTGTAATAATTGTTTGTAAGTATAATCTACCGTTTTCCAGAAGAGCAACTGGAGATGTTGATTCTGTACGTGCAAGAAGTGGCAGACGTGCTTCCCATCATATTATTGAGTTAAAGAGCTATAAAGCCTATGATTAAACGTCGTGGATATGCAAACTGTGTAATAAATTAAACATTGACTTACAGCGAAACTACGACCGATGAGCAAAACATGTAGTCAGTGAAGTTGTTTGAACTTGCAGGCCCTTTCACTGGTTGCAATACAGAAATGCTAATAGCTCCAGAGGGCAACGAAACTTCCAAGGTGTCGAAAATCGAATGGCTGAGGAAAGGTGTCTACGTTTAATCATTTTCAGTCTACGCTCACTTTACGGCCACTAATTTGGCTTTTTTCGATTTTGTGCGTGAGAAGTTCTTGGCAGATATCTATAAAATCGCCAGGAAGTAAATGGATGAAAGTCGCTCAGCTCATAAATAAAAGATGATTTCGTTTTCATCGAGTCCACCTTTTCGAGATTGCATTTTTATGCTCATAGTAACGATTTGAATGGCCTTGATAGGAAGGACAAAGCAAAAGCTACTTCATAACCTGTTGATATATTTATAAGCAAAAATTAAATAAGATGACGTGGGGAGCCATACAGCTGTAAGGAGATTTGTTTAAAAAAAGAAAAAGACGGAAGTGATATTTAAATATTTTCTCAAGCTTATTTCGAAATGTGGACATAACTAGTTTTCACATCCAACCTTGCGCTGTATCAACATCAGTTCGAATTCCATTAAATCCCATTGTAGTTTTATAGAACTATTTGAGATCTGATAATTGGAAACAGTTTCAACAACCGATTCCAATTCATTAACTACAAATCACCATTTCTTAGGCCAATCCTAGTTGCGCAATGGTTCGACAAGAACATGTGCCACAGCAAACACCAAGCAGCGAGTCTTGCGCGATTGTTAAAGCAATTTCCAGACACATGCATGCATGAAATCATAGAAGGGCAACGGCAGGTGCGAAAACGAAAGTGAAAGCTTTCCCACTAATTGTTGGAGTCATAATTATCGGACATTACACAGCATTAGCGATTTGCTCGGAGCTGTCTGAGGCGGAAATTATGGCCACATCTACATATTAAACTATCGCAGCCGCCCTAAACTTTGCGTTCTAATCTTCCCAGCGGACGTATAATATACGACTTCGCGTAAACTTGGTGGTCACGGGCCTAATTACATGCTTCAGATACACCCAGCAGGTGCCGGATATTTTATACTCTGCTTGCGTCCCGCGCTAATCATCCCGAAAGCAAGAAAAAGAGAAAAGTCCTTTTGAGCCCTGTCACGCGCCGCCGTTTCTTATCATTAAGCTGATTGTATCAAAATTGCCCACAGTCTCCTATCTGTTAGCAAATTTCCACAGCAGACGCCGTACGGTGGATTAAACGGTTTATGATGTACTGGGTGTAATACAGCACACGACATTAGTTTAAATGAAAGGAAATCCCTTTCGTTTGTAATTTGGAATTCACCAGCAGAGGGTTGTGTTAAATTTAATTTACAGGATTGCTTATATGGACTCTGGTAACGATCCGTTAGGTTTCAAATTAATAAATGTCAACCGATTGTCATCTACAGCAAGCAATTGTTGGGATTAATAGAAGGGTTCAGCTGTGTATTCAAAATGGTGGTGGCCACCTTGAATATTGTAATAAACAATTACACCCTAGTAAGTTATTGGCATTCAAACTCGACAAACATATTGTCAATTTGCACTTTAACTAATAGATTCTTCACTTGATACTAATGATATATGAAGAAAATTGACACATGGGTCCAAATCTCGATAGTTTAACAAATTTGTAAGTGTTAGTACGGTCCCACTTAGAAATGTTTGCCAGGAGAGGGTGGTTTACATGCCCCCAGAACTCAGCTCAGTTTACATCACTATCAACCACCACTTTACCATAGTTTGACGTAGGTCTCCTCAAGGTCTTTCTATTGTGGTCTATCGCTTGCCGTTCTTATACAGTTTGTCCCTGCAAGTTCCTTAATATTGTCCCCCTGGCGCATCGTTGGTCATTCGCTACTCCGCTAACTTTCCCACGGTCTCCAATTTACTACTCTTCTTATCCAATGTTGTTACATTCATCCTAGGTACGTGTCCAGCCCATATCCACTTATTTCCTGCGATGATTGCTGCTATATCTAGTATTTTTGTTTTTCTCTTATCCACTAGTTCGTTTTCCTGCCCTTCAATGTGACCCACAGAAGAATTCTGTCTCTGATTGAATACATGGCCATATTTAAAAAGATCATACCATGCCATGTGATAAATGGTTTGAATCTGTAGAATTTCTTAACGACTAATGTCTCAGGTTATGTCCTCATTCTATAAAAGTTCAGCTTGCCTTCAGAAAATACGTCGATAAGCATAAGTATAACGGAGAAACCCTTGAGTGTTTACACCATATAGAAATAATGTAAATGACCGGTAGCCGAACGCGGTCTAGTGCGTAACCCCCAAGATCTTCGACTTAATACTCATCTTTTTCAGTCTCAAGCTTTGTTCTCACGTCATCGTTAGTTATATGCGGAATTTCTCTCACTTCTCGGTGTAGCGGGCATACATTGTCACCTGCAGCGGTAGTAAACAACCCACACGAAAAAGGCTGAATCGCGGAGCGCAACAAATCTAATGGATGCCAACAGTTGGTTTGCTTGGAAAACAATAAGAGGCACGAGTGATTAACAAGCTCTTTAAACGCAATTTAAAGAGGGTCGCGAGTAATTGACAACATCCGTTGATGCAGTGTCAGTACGCGCAATTATTAATGCAAATAAAATAAATTAATGCATGTTGCAGCATTTTGACACAGCAGGGGCGGCCAGAACACGCTGCGGGAATTTCCATCTCGCAGACAAATATCTACCAAGGAAGGGGCAAGGCTCCGTCGGCGCAATCAGAAGAATGGAGCAAGGTCTAATGCCCGGATAGACGAGACGGAAGGAATTCTTTCCGTTGACGCAAAATCCTCGGGGACACAATGGCAGTTAGCATTTACAATGAAAGAGGATTGAAAGAGCAAATATAAATACGATCGGGGACAAGAAAACAGTCAATCATCACTATGAATCATACTCTACCCAGCATTTTTACCACGAGCTCCACCCAGTTCGACCTTGGCACACGACATTTTTACTGTTAGCATGCGCACTATATTTATTGCTGTACGTGTTTGTGCATTGATTTGTATATGTGCGTAAATTATATTGAATTGTATTGAAATATGATTCCTATCCCAAGGTATTCATTATTTTTAAATGTTTTAGGGTAACGATCAACTACGATGCTTGTTCAATAGAAGCCATCTTTATTTTTTAAATTCTATTGAATAACACAATTACAAACATTCGTTCAGTACATTAAGGTACTTATCTCACTATGTCATCAAGCGATTGACACCGCGTGTAAGGAGATGTTTGTGGCTGCTGTTTGAAGAATTCTTGCACAGCTATATGCACTTCCGCGTCTGACTGATAACAGTAACTTTTTAACTTTATCAATATATTATCAACAGTAGATATGCCTGCTCTAAACCTAAACCTTGACTGGTTGCACTTTATCTTGTAAATGCGTCCTTAGAGTCTACTAATTGTGTTTGTAACAGACATGGCTCTGTAGCTATTAATTCCGAGTTGTTTAATGTTACCTTATATGAAGCTACAGGGAACTAGATCTTCTTCTTCCTCTGTCTTCAACGATTAGGCATTATTGCCTGTCCCGAACTGTACTTTACATTATCTCGCTTAGGATAATCTTTTTTTCGATCTTTCTACATTTTGTTACGGTATTAAATGCTCAGATCGACATTGATCAAGAGCACTGTCAAAAATCGGGTACAAACTACAGGGTTCGCCGGCTTTACTAAAAAGAACACAGATCTGAATGTGTTGGAGCAGATTTTGTTGCTCCGATTCCTCTCACTTAGCGCAGTCGGGAAGGCGTGGTTCGAGAGTACAAAGAAAAACCGGCGGCACTTACCCTAGAGATTGCTTAAAATAGATGCCTAGAGCGCCACTTGTTTTCTAGATAGGGAATGGCAAACGTGTTAGAAACAAGAACATACACGTAGCCTATGTAGAAGTCCTCCAGGTTCGCCGCTATTCACCTCGGCGCTGTCCACCGGGCTTCCTCCGAGTCTTCAGATTTCAACACACAGGTGGCCACGAAGCAAATGACTTACCTTGATTGGCCACCCGCCTAGTTAACATAACAACACAATGACTGACACTAACCCCAGTTCTTAGGGTTCACTTATCAACAAGGACATGCTGTCGTCTTTACAAATTAATTACATGTGGCCTTTGCCATGCTAAATGGGTTGAAGACCCATACCAGGAAGGTTTAGCATTCACTAAAAGAATAAGTTGAACTTTAATAAAGTTTATTATTGCAAGGAATTAAATGGCACAAATATTCACATGAAATATCGGGGCCCCCAAAAAAAAACAATTACCCTATTGTCTAAGAAAAGGAATATATAGTTACACGCTGGGCAACACGAAGTACATAACCGGGGTGAAGCCTCTAATTAATAACACATACATCAAATTATAGGCTTGAGTGAACGGGCGCAATGTTTATGAACACTCGGAAAACACACAATAAAATTATAGACGCCACTCAACTCGGCACGTCAGTTACGCTGTAGAAACACTAAACAGATCCTACCTGAGAGCTGTCAGCATGTTATTTGGGGTTGGCGATAGTTACGAACTCCGCCTCGGCGAAGGCCGGCGTGACGTTGCAGAGGTGTAGCGGGCTCCCCACATGGGAACGAAAGGGTTGTACAGGGGCCAATTCGGTACGGAGGGCCAGAGGGTCGGTTTACCCACGAAGAAGGATGGCAGCCAGCGGCGGGCGACGGGTAGCTTCAAATTAACACGGCTTCTTCACAGAATTCGCAACAGAGTTGCCGAAACTTTTTCCACTGATATGAAAAGTATTGTAGGCTTATGAGGACACCTTTGTTGAATGTGCAAAAGGGTGCAACTTGCTCTTCCACTCCTTGCTGGAGGGCAAAAGCCGATAGAAGGCGCCTCGCCAATAATTCGAAACAGCTTAACGAAACATCGCCCTTAGCCCGCGTACGTGAAGATCACAAAGTTCACATAACGTGGACACTAAACTACACTGCTTCCACAGAAAGTTCCCCGGACCGCAGCACGCGGCCCGGGGCGACAAAATTTGCACGTTCGTTGTGGTTCACAGCTCGATGTCAATTAATTCAGAAACGCGCGGTAAAAACGATGGTCACCCCCGCGCAGAATGATCTCATTCCTTCAGAACAAAGAACCTGCCAGCCTTGCAAAAGAAACAAAGAACAATTAACACGAACAACTCTAGAACCTTCGACAACCTAATCAGCGCTTTCAGCGAGCGAGGGGCGCAATTCAAGAAGCTAAGAAAAGGTATCATTTTACAATCTAATTTCCAGGAATGAAACTTCACGTCGGCCTTGTGCGGCGATCGGTTACTGCATTAAAGCATGAATTCACGGACCCAATTCGGCAAATGCAACATGAACGGTGATATTTATAATATAGTTTCGAGGAAGGAAATCTTACTATGGCCTTGCGCCCGCGTTAAAGAATTGGTTACTTAAGAAAACAAATTCGAGGCGCAAGCATTTCAATACCCGCCGGACTAAATTTAAATGTACTAGTACAGGGCCGAATCCAGGAAAAATCCGGGCAGAATATTTTTAACTAATTTTGTTAATAACAACCTGTAGCTGGACTAATAGCAAATATAGCTGACCGAGGTCAAAAATAATCTAACAATTTCTGCGTTCTTTTAGGTGTCTGTCATCTTATAATTTACGTCGAAAATTCATAACTCTTCTTGTATTTCCTCATTTCTTATTCTGTTGTCGTGCGCCCTTTAACGCTCTGAAGAATCTCGTTTCCGATGTCTGTATGTTGAATTCGTTGTATGCATTATCCATGATTCGCTTCCAAAAACGGCCATGGTGTTGTAAAATTGCATTCTTGTGTCCATTCCCGTTTTGTGTTTTAGATTTAGCAAACTAAATCTGAAATTTATTTGATCGCTCGATATATGCTGAATCTTGATTTCGCTTATACGTTTTATTGTTCGACCATATATGTGCTTAATATGATAAGCGAGTTCTGAATATTTTTATAAGAATAAATCCAAGTCTATTCTCATTCAGTAGAGTTTTAGAGGAATTCTCCAGGTTTTTGGGATAATATGTACTTACATACCTCACTTTTATTTATCCATAGGTTTTGTATAATCTTCCATGCCTTTTCATCCATCGACATAAGTATTAATTCTAGAACAGTACATTCGTACAGTTACTATCGTTTTTAGGTGGAATATCTTTACATCTTGTAAGATAACATGAATATGTTGAATTCCACCCTTTCCTGTGAATACTTTATTAGTATACAGATTGTCCGAAATCCGTTTTTAACATAGGAAATTAATGAGTGCAACAAGGAAGACATAGACAAAATGAGTAGCAGGACAAAGATAGAACGTAATCATGGCTAGCTAAATTTTTAAACTAAAATTAAGTCAATGAAACAAAAATACTTCTGTCAAATATTTTATCTGTCATCAAGAGTATAAAGTGAGCTTTAAATATTTAAAATAATTATGTGAATAGTAAACAATAGTATATTAAAACCTCACTTTATACTCTTAATGACGGATAAAATATTTGACAGAAGTGTTTGTTTGTTTCATTGACTTAATTTTAGTTTAAAAATTTAGCTAGCCATGATTACGTTCTGTCTTTCTCCTGCTACTCATTTTGTTTATGTTTTCCTTGTCGCACTCATTAATTTCCTATGTTCAAAAAGGATTTCGGACAACCTGTATATTTCAAGTAAGCTGCTAATTGTGCTTTCACATTATTATTGCTATTTTGTTTACTCTCCGCAATTATTTAGTAAGAATGCTTCATATTCAACATCTGCTATTTGTGCTATGTTGATGTGGTAATCTGAGACAAAACACAGAAAACAATGCTCTGTATATATAACAATGTTTCTATACGTAATAATAAATTATGTTGTGCACATCCAAATAAGCCTTCCTTATCGAACCAATGATTTTTGATTGCTTGCCTTTTCATAATAAATTCTTAATTATTTATAAATCTTTCGTTCTATCCAAATCATATGCACACAATTGTTCTGTTACTAGCAATTATGTCATTGTTTTAAATTGGTTTAACTATGCTTTATCGATCATATTTATACATGTCTATAGGTGTTTACAAAAATCTATTACTGATGGTTTGCTTATATTCTAATTCTGAACCTCTAAAACCTGTAATGCCTGTTTGTTGACCATTTGCAGTATTTCAATGTATTACTTTCATGTGTTATTCTTACGTACCACGTATACAAAATTAGTGCTGTTATGGTAGTTATGGTAGTCTCACAATTGAAAATTTACCATTTTTATACCGGATTAGTTTTCTGCCCATTGAGCAGCCATAATTATTTATTTCTTAAATGGAAAATGTTTATACCATACTGATTTAGTTTCTTCATTTGGTATAAACCAGAACTTTTAAAGCAGTTTTGTAATTGATGCACGATGTTCTGTTTCACACAATACATATATTTAAAATATCAACTGTTAAAATTAACTTTCTCATAGATATCTTCCAGGATCTTCTTCTTATATAGAAAAAGGGCAGAATTAGTGATTGGCGAACTAACCACTCAGCAAATTTTGTTGAGAAAGACGGAGGTGGCACATTAATTGCTACAATATTGTAGCAATTAATGTTCTTAGATGTTCTATCTTGTTAAATTTGTTAAACTGTCTCAAACTAATTCAGTAGATCATGCCCAGTATTTATAATAAAGTAGAGAAACTGAAAGATAGGTCTCATTAAGACTATTAGAAAGTCAGTTAGCAATGTTTCTTTCATACAATTGACTTACTTGTATGTTAATAATACGTCACACACGCACTAATTCGATGCTTTACTAGTACAAGTAGTGCTTGGAAATACTATTATTGAAAACTATTAAATCTGATATAGGTATAAAAATAAACAAAATGGACTTCCGTAAATTGGGTTGTGAAAAAGGTGATTATCACATTCAGTACCCTATTTCATAGAATTAGACTTGCATTGAATTGGTGCGCTTCACTCTGTAGGGCTCCATATTATTAAAAACCCCTTCAAGGTCTTCTGAAGGACCTTAAGATTAGTCGCGTATGAAGGAGCAGTTACTGATTTATCAAGTTTTTCTAAAAGCCCTAGCTGAGTCGGGCATCAACCCTGACACCTACGTCGCAAAAATTTCAAAAACATTTCCCCAACGCCTCCACCTTCAAATAATAATTGGTCGGGTGATTCCCAAGTGCATCGAACTCCTTGCTCACAAACCGACTGTAATCTGTTCTGGTCCCGCTTCCAAATTATGCAAATAAAACCGCAGATTTGCCCCGAATTGTTAATACGTATCCCTGACTGAGATGTGCAAACTTGAACAGTTAAGGAAACCGACTAAGGGTATGAGTCGATTGTGATGGAGCGTTACAAGTAGCAGGCTCCAATTGCAAGCGTCTCTTCAACGTTGTAACGTTTCAAGAACTGTAGACATTTTCAGGTTTAAATTTAAATCGTAGTTGCGATAAGATAAGCACCGTAATTGCATGTTTCCATAATGATATTTATTTGTTCCGCTCAACAACTCGCTAGGTTGACCCAAATGTACGTTTTTCCAGTTACACTGCTAATAACATTTGCTAAAAGTCTGCAAATGTGCTCATATCCACGAGCACTGCAAATGTACAAGTTCTAGTTTTATTGATCGTTGATACTGGGATTAACTGTACTTCGTGCTGCATCCAAAAGCAACATCGGGAATCAGCAAAAACCAAAAGCTTGTTATGCTCATCGTTAAATTTATAACTTACTGCAGAGAAATACGTCATTCGATAGCATAAACAACTGCCTCGAGCAAATTGTATACGCTTTTTATATGTTTTACATGAAATTGTAGAATTCCAGGGGCTTTTCAAGGACTGTTGGAAATATGCTGGTATTTTAGTTTGTAGAATCAATATTACATCAATTTTTGATGTACGATAGTGCTTTTAGAAATTTCAATTTTACAAGGTTTTTCAAATATCAAGCAAAATATTAACGCAGAAACTACGTAATAGCTATTTCTTGTGCTACTAACAGTAATACAGGTAACATCGAGATGTTTCTTTTTTTATATACTAATTAAATTGAAGTTTAAAAGCCTGAAAACATATTATTATCATTAAGCTCAACAAACAAGGCTTTTATAATGTTAGTTATAGCGTTAATATGTGTTGTGTTTCTGAATTCAATCATTTTTACTTCCTTTTACTATAAAGGAAGTATTGGATTCACCCCAAAAATTCGAAATTGAGTTTTCAACGGATCTTCACGTTTTAGAGTCCCCTGATCCCAAAAAACATATTTTTTTTCATTGGTCTGTGTGTCTGTCTGTCTGTCTGTCTGTCTGTGTGTCTGTCTGTGAACAGAATATCTCAAAAACGAAAAGAGGTATGGCGTTGAAACTTCATATATAAGTTTTGTATACTATGTAGATGAGACAGCAAGCTTTTGAAGTAAATCGCGTAACCGGAAGTAGGTGTTTACTCTTGTCATTTTTCAGTTTTTTTCGATTTTTTCAAAAACGGCTCTAACGATTTTTTTTAAACTTTACATTTTTCTTACATTTTTAATGTGTATTGATGTGAGATAGGTGATTTTCCAGTTGAATACTTCTAAAGTGGGTTTCTTTTGTTTTTTTTCTATTTTTTTTTATTAACTCCTATTTTAAATAAAACACCCGGTATATTATTACATTTTTGAATTCACCTTAAAATTCTAGAGAAAATGTGTCTCTTCAACTAACACTCGATTTTGTACCGTTTTTGTAGAATTTGTAATTTTTGAAAATTTTTAACAAATGGTTAAAAATTAAAAATGAAATTTTTGACTAATTATAAGATCACTGTAAAAGGAAGTTGTGTGAGTGTATCACACCAGATTTTTCATTTTATTGCACTAAAAGCAACATCAAGAAGACTAAAAGCTCGCTTTTAATTGAGAACAATTTATAACCTAACATCCCTCCCTAACCGCAATTTACAGCGTCATAATTAAATTCCTCGTTTTCAGGCTCGATCAATCTTCAATTTTACTTTCAAGAAGAGTTGTGTCACTGTTACGCTGGATGTAACTTGAAATCAAAAGTGCTCTTTAGTTGATAATCCAAATTAAAAACGTAAGATCTTCCTGGCTGCATAATGCAGAGAAAGTGGTCATTAGATTTTTAAAATGCCATTTAAGCATTTTCTGAATAATGTTCGTAAAAACAGCAATTATATCATTATGCTGCATAGTTCTCTAGTTGCTAATTACAAAGAAATGCCATACTTTAAGAGCGTTTAAAAGCGGAGCGTCGCCATGATGATTCGGAAGAATTTAAATTTATTCCAATAGCACTTTCTCAAACTATTACCTTTGCATTTTCTTTATTGAGCTATCATTTATACAATTATATTTCGTGTTTAACATTAATAAACGAATTGGCTTCCAATCCCTTGCAAAGTGAGGTTGGTTCGTGTACGTTCACTCTACACGCCCAGCCAATGGGCAACTGAAATGGAAGTTTCAGATAAAAGTAAATAAAGGTGTTTCTGGCTTAAATCTCTAACTATACATTTTGTTAATAGTTAATACTCATAGAAACTCTGAAATGTTCGACTAATTTATTATACACCAAAATATTGTGTAGCAAAGTTCGCCCAAACTTTCCAGGTCAATTATATTCAAGATGTTTACTTTTATATATTAATGCGATTGTAATATATTTTTAACTATCGTTATTTTTAAACAATTACAAGTAACCAAACACGCTTATTTTTATTACATTTGGGACTTACCAGGCGTGTTTGTTAAATTTCTTCATCCAACTACTTATTTTATTTAGCCTGACCTACTGTTACAATTACATATCTATTTCTGGTTGCACAAGCTCCTTGCCTTCACGTAATTGACGAAAACATGACATGGTTTGGTCTGCCAATTAACGTTATATTTCATTCCCAATTGCTTATTTGCTTCAGTTTTTTCAAGAAAAAATGTACGTTGTGCTTCTTTATTAATGAAACGATTCACTCGCATGTTATGGCGTCCATCATAGGTGCGATTACACAAACTTAACCCAGCGGGGGCTCCCCGTTCATTTTCTGACTCAGATGGAGATTGCTGTGTTTGTCTAATTAAACGGCACCCTCGGAATCGCCAGTTAACTACGTACTGCAGTGACAAACATCTGCAATTTCAGAAATTGTTAACGTGGGTTGTATGTGCATTACTACGCAGATTGCGGCTGACCGACACATTTGACTATTAATTGAGTTGGAATTAAACGTTAACACAGAGGTATGGCTCAAGCAGATTTCATCCAGGAATTAAATTTAGTTGTACTCTTAATTTCGTGCACAGAAAATTCAAGGTATCTGTCTAAAAATAAATAGTACGGAACCTACCATCGCTCCCTGCGGCACGCCATTATTTTCCTTTTACTTCTAGATATTGTTTTCTATTGTCTTTCTATTTATGGCTGCAATAAATTAAGCCAGCAGAGAGTTTACTAATTTAAATAACACAGTGAGGTGTGGGACGGATTAGGCAAATTGCACTACCAAATGCTCATTCAACGATTCCACCTGATATGCATTTGTAGGCCATGCAAATTTTGTGAATGTTTCTAAATAAACACTGATTCTTGGCGTTCCATATTTACTAGAAAACATGCGAGCTGTTGGTTTTTACCGTTAGAAGCAAGCATTTGCAAATTCCACTTCATACCCATCATGAATTTGAAAATATAAGGTAGCGCCCTGTAAATCTGGCTATTCTAGACTAAAATGTACTAAAGATGTGTGTTGTAAGTTCTTATTTGTTTAATTAGTTCTACTTAGAAACTGCCAAATGCAGGTAGATTGGATTATCCAAATATCCCTTGAATTTTACCCAATTCCATTAAAGTGGGTCAATCCTCTTAGTGTACACATTTGCATTTAGGTTGATCTTGCTTTTGGGTAATCCTTTAAGCTCGATTTCAACATGATTAAAGAAATAAACCGCATTTATCGGCGCTTCAGCCTTAAACCTTTGCCTTCAGCAGCAGTGAGTTTGATGTCGGCAATTTAAAATAAGTGTGACCCTAGAATTTAAAACGTCCCTTTTAATTGCAGGATTTACATTTTAATATTTAGCTTAATAATAATATGTGATTATAGGAATACTTCATATTTTTGCTAGAACACTAGACAAAAGCAACGTCTTTTCCAATAAAATCAAAATTCTGGACACAATCGAACCCGACAGTGACGGATTATTATCTCGGCGGAAATTGTCGCCACATCTTTTGCTATCGTTTGCTCAGCTTTATTCTATTAGGAAAGGCTGTCACGTTCATCCAGGACTGAAAGCCGACTAATTAGCACAATTTGGTGCTGCATTTCCACAGCTCAAGTACAATAAATACATTCTCGCGTTACTCAATACATCAAACATCCTATAATTCCAATATTAATTACTATAATTCTACAACCTTGAACTTTGAGAACTCATCGTGAGAATCCTGCGATCCGCTCTTCTAGTACTTGGGTCAATTCTTCATGTGTTCAAATCGTGCAAGAGATGGTGTGTGATTGAATGTCGACTGCAAGATTTATAATAAAAACGCATTATGCTTGCAATTCTGCTCGTTGCGAAAATTGCAACTTAAAGATAGGTTTGCTATCGGAGCTCGTGCGCCCGTGGCAGGTGATTAGCGATTTTATAAGAGCAATTCTAGTTTGCAATTTGCAAAGCCAGGAAATAGTGATGTACGTTTTTGTGCGAAATTGCTTTAGAGGTGCCGGAATAATAATTATAACAACAGTAATTTGAGATTTTGAACCTTTCCTTGACATCTTTTTTAATGATGGGTTTGAGCAACAAGGCCGCCTTAGTTTATAGAAATAAAAAGATGTTCATTGAGCACATTGGCTGTGAGAACGTAAAAATGGAAAGTCATTGTAGCTGCGTTGAAGTTAATAGTCTGACATGCATTCCTACATCCTACATTGCAAAATTTCCAATCATTACGGCCGTTTCCTTGACCTATGAATATCCATGACTAAAAACGATTGATCCCCGTTTTGCAACCATGAATCCGTTCGTGGAGCCTCTTGAGCAAACGAGAAGTTACATTGGCAGCTCAACTTAGTCAAGGGTGACAAATACTTTGCATTAATAAGCCGTTCATACTAAAACCTGAAAAGACTAATTCCAGACAACTGTGCATTTGTGTCGGCGTCGCTTGTAACTTAAATGACTGTTAGCAACAGTTCGTTGAGTAGATTAATTAAGTGCATCTATTAAAGCTGCAACTCCTACGTTTGCTTAAGTAGTCGTTAGCACGCTAGCAGATGTAAAACGGATGCATTTTATTGGCGCTGGGAAATCTTCGATTAAGCTCACCTACATCCTCGCTAAATTATAGAAGATACATTGGCTTAGTTAGGGTTTGACACTTAAGAATTTGCATATGATTAATAAATGTGCAAATCATGTGAAATTTAGAAAATATTTGTTTTAATTTGTTACCTGTAATAACTGACACCAAATCTTAGCTTAAGCAGCTTGGAAAATGTCCATTAGCTCCTGAATAATAAAAAGGTACCTTGGTCGTAGTTTAATTACAAAATAAAGGACCAAACCTTATAATTGCAATACTAATGAATGTGTGCAAGGCTCTGTGTCTACAGATACTTCCATGGAGGCACTCGAGGTATTTAAGCTAATCGTTTAAAAGCACGCCCAAAAAAGCACAAAGAAAAAGATCCTAGATTCAATAATAAAGGTTACAACTAATACGTTAATTATATGTTAGTTATTTATGTAGTAAGGGCATAATAAATAGATTATAGCATAAGAGAATATTTAAGCACGACGGGAAGCGAAGAGCTTTACATTTCCCGAGTGCTATAATCGCTATTAGGCACGTCATACATACAAAGTTTTATTTTATTTTGGTTCTTAAAATGACAAAATTTAAGGATTCACTATTTTAGTTACAGATTATGGTTACTATGCAGATTGTTGGTGCTTGTTATGCTGCTTAGCAAATTTATAGGCCCTAGGGCCATAAAAGCCATTTTACGCCAGCTATCGTGGACCAATAAACAAAATTATGGTTCCAAAATAAAATAAACACGTATATCTCATTCAAATAATAATTCACGTGCATACACATGCATGTAAAATGTTGTATTTAAAGTTACGTAACAATCTGACAGTTTGAAAACAGCGCGATTTTTTTTTATACAATATGTGAGAATTCTTAAATAACAGTTTCGAACGCAACCTCTATTAAACGTTTGCTATCAGAACAATGTTCAGTATCTTATTACAAACTTCTTACAAAACATTTGTTTGAAACAAGTAAAATTTTCAATTACTTACGTTATTCTGTCAGAGCAGATATCGCCACAATTAAAGATTATAAAACAGTAAACATTAATTAAGGATTTTATATGACAAGTAAGCATATAATTGAGGGTCTCGGGTGGTGTAGCTTGAACAAGCGTCCACGTTCGATCAGCAGAGTTAAGCAACGCTCTTTCTGGTCAGAACTTGGATGTCACGGAAATAGTTGGTTCCTGATGTCATAATAACATCATGACAGTCATTAGTGGGGTTGGAAGTCCCCATAAAATGTACAGCTACGCCTGTTGGCTGAGTATCAAAATAAAATAAAAACATAATATAACTTTAAATAGTGACTTCTTCAAAACGTAGCACTTTAAGTTAGATGTAGACCAACAGCTGGTATCGTCACCAACCCCGAGAACTCTCCGCAGACTAGGCGCTCACAATGAATTCACAATTAAGACAAAACCAAAATCTCTAGTCACTCTACTCGTGATAGAAAAACACTCAGCACAGCACAGGCAGCACAAAAGATAAAGCTCTAGGGAAATGTTTGTTAAGTATTTTGTCGCTATTTCAGGAAAGTTACTCTCCCCTTAGTTAGTGCTTAGGCTTATAAATGTAATTGTAAACCGTAAAAGTTTATTTTAGGATGCAACGATGTACCTCAAACCATAATACACGAACATATTATCATCAGTTATTAGATAAAGTAAAAGGGCTAACTGTCCTAAACAAATTTTCTCAAAAAAATTCTATACCGTTGCGTTTGCCACTATCTAACCTTTGTTTTTTCACCAAGTAACTAGGGAAACGTAAGACTAAAAGTTAGCTATTTATAGAAATGATTATTTCGCGTTATTTTTTTAAAGAAGCTGTAAGTAAAGCTAAAGGACCAATTGAGCTATAACTATTAGCGGCAAACTTACCAAGATGCAGACAACGTTTTTATATTTAAGTTATAATTAGTTACCTCACGTTTAGCACACCTTGTACAAAATAAAACTGGGTATTTTAGGTTTAAATTACCATTTGCATAATTACTTGTTCAAAATAATTGAAGAGCAAACAATAAAATTTGAAAATTTCCTACAATAGTACACACAAGTACCCAGTTAAACTATAACAGATAAAAATACACCTTAATTAGCGTTTACAAACAAGCTAGAAAAACCAAACTTACGTCAGCCTCAGCAAGTGCCAACTTCGGGAATTGTTACAACACTCACTTATGGCTTGCTTTTTGCTTCCACATAAACCTGTTTTCAAAAAACTGAATTTAAATCTGGGTCGAGTCGATCATTCCACTTTGATTTTATGCCTACAATTAGCCCCAATATTTCAGCATAACGAGCACGTAATGAGTATTAAAACTGTACCGTTTTATAGAGTCGAAGTTTTCTAAACGATAAATGCATAATTCATGCCGCCTCGAAAAGCATCTCCACTAATCACTGCATTACAAAAACATCTGGAAAATGAGTCTGAATCGAATTACCAGAGCTTTCAGACCCCAGCCTCAATATCGGAACATCTGACGTTGGGGTATTATCGGAATGGAGTTTGTAATTCGATAGATGATGGGGATTATTAAACTCTTGGGTTTGATAATAAATTAAAAATTAAGAGAGAATTGGCGTTTCTAAGTCGCGTTTTAAAGCTTGTGAAAAAATACATATAAGAACGAAGCACCCGAATATAAATTGGAAAGTAAAATTTTGTGGTAACCCAGCTGATATGTTTACGAATTCCGCATAAATTCCAGGTAAAATGAAATATTTACATCAGGGTTAGCTCAGAATACTCGTATGGAGTTGTAAATATGTCTACCCTTACATTTTGATAAAATAATTTTTTGCATAAATTCCCTGTTTTCACATGAAGCGACTGAGAGGCTACAAAACACCCAAATAAAAGTTTCTTAAATTTGTCTCTATTATAAAAGAGTATTTTGAGGGTTCCCATAAAAAAGGTATTTAGCTAATAATCTAAACAGTGGGCTATAAGAATATGAGCAGAATATAATTGGATAATTGTAAATAATTTGAGTAGAATTGCTTCTCATATTTTTTTAAACACCAATTCGCATACCTAACCCTTGATGTTTAAACTTTGGCGAACGCGCCTCCCTGATTAAATACCGATATTTGAGTTTGAATTTCAGCCAACTTTGTGGATTTTGTCATTTGCCACATTAATTATCTGTGATGAAACGCAACACAGTTGATAAAACAAACAAAATCAATTCGGCCTCCGCTTATTGCGTATTGCGAATTACCAAATTTTCGGTATTCCGTTATTTGAAATATTTTCTTCCTGCCTTGCGAAATTATCATGATATAATGCGAAAAGCGATTTCAGTCCATAAAATGTAGCGTAGACATTATAAACAGCACAACTATTTTGACGCAACTAAGTTCCAATAAAACCACATCTAAAATCCTGTTTTCAGTAACGCATATCAAAAAGAAGTAAATTAAATGCCCCTGAATTTATAACAATAAGCCACATCTTAAAACGCTTTCGCATCTTCACAAATTGCATTAATCTAAACTGTCCCTTGAAAACGGTGTGAAAACTAAGTTTTAAGTGTACCTGAGGAAAACAGGGCATTGTGTTATCTTCGGGAAATGTATTAAACCGTACAACATTGCTTGAAACTTGGACGACTTTCGTGCAGCATGACCGTAAAAACTTGAAAATATGGCTAAACTTTTATACCGTACTTGCTTGTATCGGATTTAAGGAAGGCAATGAGTTTATTTTCTTTATCTGATAATCTGTCTACATAAAACATGTTGTTGGGGTGCCATACAGAATTGATATGTTTTGAAAGATTTTAGGGTACATGTAAGATAACAAGTTTTAGTATGCATCTTACCAAAGCTTGGTATCTCTACTAGCTTTTGGGAAGAACGGTTAATTCTCTCAACAACAACAACGGAGGAGGAGGAAAAGAGAGAGATTCTCTTTTCCTCCTCCTCCGTTGTTGTTGTTGAGAGAGATTTTATTAAGGTCGTCGCCAAACTTCCATAGGAGAAAGAATTACGTGATAATGATGAATTCTGGGTGTTTGTATTGGATATCTCAACTGTGAATCAACAAATACCTGATATTGAATTTAAAACGCTATACATATTCCAGATTACATAAACGCAAACTGCTTTCTCAGAAATTATAAAAAATATTACCATTTAATAACAAATTATATAATCGTCATAAATAATTTAACATGTTAACAAATGTTATCAATTTTCTACATTACTAAATATAGGAATTATTAAACTTAATTATCTGCTAAAAGTACAGAATGCCTCTTTTATAAATGCGTCATAATTTGCGCTTTTGAGTATTAGCTACCATCATAATTTCTTAATTGCCTCCACATTAAATATAGCTGTTCTATTTACGCTCAATATAATATAAAAATAAAGTAATGATCAAAAAATTAAATAATAATTTAGACGATCAAGAAACTTAATTAGCGGAACAGACTTGTAATGTTTTCGCCACAAAATCACTGTATTGTTCTTGCCTATATTCTTCTATAGGCTATGCAATACTCATAACTTTTTAAGATTGATCTCAAATTATACCGGCACCTATTAAGAGAATTTGAATGTAATTTTTCCATGGTTCCTTTGTTATTGCCAATTATTGATGGTTGCGCGTTTTATAGCTCAAGGTATACCGTCAAATGTGAAATTATTTGAAGGAACAAAACTACATTAAAGGTGCTCGATTCGTGTCATTAGAACTGTTTATATGCAAATTGACTTACACATGGAGGGTGTTAAACAAGTCTGTCATGTGACTGTTTCATTGCTATTTATAAAACCAAAAAAGAACGAGTTTTATTTGGTTTATATAGAACTATAAACCTATAAACCCAAATAAAGCGTTTAATAGTTTTAACAAGTGATTGGAATCTTTACACTATGTGTGATATATTACTATTGTCTTATAACCTAAACTAAAAATATTAAAAGCAGAGAGAACGTGCTACAGACAAGGATTGTAAATTGGTGATAAAAGATTGGTATAGAGCGAGCAAAATTGCCGAAACCTTTGAAAGAACCTTCACTACACCAGAAAGGAAATAGATTAGCAAAAACTATAAGAAGTAAATTAAGACAAGACACAGTCGTAGAAATAGGAGACTATCAGATAGGCTTTAGAGAAGAAAGACCTACAACTAACCAGATTTTTACTTTAAAACAGATTTCGAATAACAGCTAAGAGCAGAACTTAAGGTTACTCTTACTGTTCGTAGATTTTACAAGCTTATGATAACTTGAACAGGAGTAAAATGTGTAAAGCCTTAGCGAATCCACAAATTCCTAACAAGTTATTACAAATAATTAATGCGACCTTGAAAGACTTGCAAAATAGAGCCAGATAAACAGAGATATGTCCAAACCGTTTAATTTTGTACCACCCTTAAATGAGGGGTAGCACAGCCCTAGCTAGCTCTAACCCTCGGCAGAATATGGTGCGAATAAGGACCAGGCAGCGGTTCTTAAGGTTAGAAAACTTCATAAATATAATACAAACGGGCGCCAGCCGTTATACACAACATAAAATACAAATCTAGCGATCAAAACAAAATATCACCTACCTTGTAAGCCTCTAACTTCAACCTAAATCTAAAAAATGAGCAGGTTTATGAAGAGTCGCAGCATAAATAACAACGAAAATATATCAGTAACAGTAAATAGAATTTAATACTCATCAACAGTGTAACAATTACCAATCGTAATTATATAGGAAATTTTAACAAACAACTTGGGTAAAACCTGGCACTCTACTGCGCAAATATAAATGAATATGATTGGAGTCACCCAAATCAAATAGTCACAATTAAAGTTCAAAACATTTGACAAAAAACAAATTAAAATTTCTAACACCAACAATTGACATCTGGGATGAGATATAAGAACGCACATGAACCGGCTTGCAAAACTTTAGAAGTGAAATTTGAGAAATGCCGGCGTTCAAGATCACATTACGCAAATGGGGTTTTACAGCGTACATACAGGCATGCTTTCAGCTGATTTCCTATATGATAACACACTAGCATTTGATAAAACTCTAATTATATTATAAGAGTATTGAGTAAATGTGATGACTGTGGTGACAAGTGGGAGTCCTCATCCAGCGATGATACTCCTGGGTTTTTATTGATTATTGATAAAACTATTGAATTTACTTTAACTCGTGCGATATTGCCCCCAAAGGCCTTTGTTATGAATACCCAATTCATAGCAGGCAAATATGCCCTTATCGACACAATCAAAACGTTGAATAGCAAATTAGTATGCATTTACTGTTAAGTGAGATGCTACCTCAGGACGATCGCGAAGGCACTTACCAGATGCGAAGACATCTTCCGAAAAGCAGCATTCCTAGATTGCAAATATTTTTGAAACGGCCTTGGCTCAGAGTACGTGCTGGTGGTGCGTCCACGAGAAAATCCAGCTGGCTATTGCCACAAGAATATTCCTCCGGAAGATAAAGGCCCTTCGAAAACCGCAACTTGAAGACGTCAAGCCAGGCACCTTTATATCAAAGGTTATGCGGTTTTGCCGAAAGTTAAACATACCTTCGCGCGGCTTCGCCATAAAGAGGTGCGCGGGTGATTAATTAAATTAGAGAACCAGAATCGAAGAAGCAGTTCGCAAGGAACGCAAAAATTAAATGGTGCGTTACAATATTAGAATAGGTTTTAAACATGGCAGTCAGATATTAACAGAATTATTTAATTGTATACATGAAATGGTTTTAAGAAAAAGTAAAATCTAAGGTAATGAAATAATATGTACTCAAGATGTAAAAATATAGGATACATTCATCATACCAGTACTACTAATAAGAGTAAATAAAGAGTTAAGAGGATGGAGTAGATGTCAAATTTAAAAGTACAGAGATAAAAAAAGATTACTAAAGAGAAAAAATCACTAGGAACGTTAAAAAAGCTGTACAGTAATTACGTTAAATATAAAGAAAATGCTCATACGGCTTAATATTTTAATATTTATTTGCCTTTTTTTACCATTTAACTATATGCCAGAACATAAATCGGTTTTCCCTTATAGTGTTGTCTAACTGAAACTGACTCTAAAACAATGCAAGAGAAAAACAATTTGTTTACATCACTCTATTTACTGCTGCATCTATTTAAAAGCTTAAAGAAAACACATATTAAATAAAAAAATATGAAATAAACATAAGTTTCCATCCTAATACAAACTACATGCGAAAGCTGAATCCTCTGGCATATATATTTAAATATATCAGGCACACATAAACCATGAATAAAAACGTATCAAAATAACGTTGAAATGTCTATCAAAAACGCAATTTCCTGAAGCCAATACTTATTTAAAGCTGGTCCTGTTTAAATTCGCGTGCAAGCTGCACACATTATTCGCGTTTACAAAAGCCCGCAGTTGAGCGAAATCTTATCACATTGACCCGAAAATAGTTTACGTCGAACACCCTTGGATTCAGCACGTCTTCGATTGCATCACCCACTTCTTCTTGGCGTGATGCTGAGAACCCCCGATTGCAATCTTGGGGGGGGGGGGGGGCTTGTCTGATTGACGTTAAACTCGTGACAAAGGCACTTTTTGATGCAGGGTAAATCCACGTCTCCAAACAGACGCGTTGAATATAGCACGGAAACGCTTGTTTGCTGCACTCTACAACGTTGGCTCATTGCACTTTAATACTATGTGCAGCAAACGATTTACTTCAGACCATTTCAGAACGCTTCTAATTCACATACTACACTTTCGAGACAACAGCTCGTACAGCTCGCAACAGTAGCTGCGTATGACTATATCTTCTTTGTTAAATTGCAAGAGTTAATACTCCCTTTGTCTCACAGACAGCGTGTGTTTTTTGTTGCACTCTCGTTAAATCAAATTTAACAATGCATTTCAAGCACTGAATCGGCTTTGCGAATATTTGTTCATATAAAATACAATATTCTTAAGTGTAACATATAAGAAAATACATATAAAAATATAAGTCGGCTTGGGATTTAGCTGTGAAAACAAACACCACCGGCAAGGGAAGTAGAATTTTCGTTTCAAAGACCATAGTTAGTTTTGTATGGCAGCAAAACGTGGATCAAGAATAAAAGCAAGCAGGAATACCCAAAATTTGGGAGAAACAAGTGTTGTGGAAAGCGTATAAAGGGGCAAAAGAAAAAATAAATTGTAGTGAACAAGAGCAAATCAATAAATAATGAAAAAATATGAACACTCAAGTATATCACAAGTAGTCACAGCACGAGTAAGACAAATGTTAATAAGACACTTAGTTAAAAAGACAATTCGCCCGCATACTAAAAACGCGTCTCTCTTATATTTCTAGTATATTGAAGTTTTAACACTAACTTCTAAATTAAAATAATGTTTATAAAATTATTAAAACCTTTTCAGTGTTTCAAATTTAGATGTATTATAGTACCCTTTAAAAGGATTGTTTTTACAATTTGTAAATAAAACTGCGATCTTCAATATACTCAGCATAAAAACTTTAAAAACAATTTAGTAAAAAGAAACCTTTCAAGTTACAGTCCATTTATAACAATAAGGATTTGTTTTGATATATGGATGTGGAGTTTCTACAGCTTACGTATTTATAAATCATGTTATTCGCCGTCCTGGCCAATATAAATGTTTCCGATGCGTAAATTTTGAATCACAACTTAAAGTTTTGTATGGATTTGTTTCATAAGATAATTCTGAATAAAAACCTCTGGGACGTTTTTATCGAAAACCAAATAATAATATTTTAAATAAAGTTCTGATTCCTTATTCATATCTGATGCTGACGTTTACATTAACTTAAAGACTTAAAGTTAAGGTATATTAAAAAATCTGAGCAAACTTATTCTTGATGGAAATAACACACAACGTATTCGTATGTATTTATTACTCGTCAATATCAATATATTACATATTGTGAATTTCCCAAAAAAATCCAAAACTATTTGTTCACAAATAAATATCCATATACTACTCGAAAAAATTTCTATTAAAAATACAAAAACACAATGTTGATCTTTTCACAGGTTCAACACCTCTTTCTATAAAAAAATGCATCTCACTTAAAAAAGTGAAAGTTATTTATATTTAACTAACCACCCATGTTATTGTTTAGTAAAATTAAGTGTCCTGCTAAATCAACTCAATTAAACAAGCAATAAGCATCTCCATAAAGAATGTAGTGGTATTAAATAATGTGTGTTCAATAATTCAGTACCATATCTGAAAGGTATCGTTTTGAATGATGCTTTATTTAAGATTAGATGATACTGGGCTATGAATTGATGTGAATGATGCGGTTAAAGGTGAAAGGTTTACGGCTAATCTTTTAAAATCTTTCGAACTCGTTAAAGTTTTGTTATCCCGTGTCAAGTTCCATTAGTCAATAAGGTCAGTACTTATAAATAAATTACGTAAAAGGACAACGAATAAAATTTTTATTTATCCAAGACCACAGACTTATTATTTCATTAAATCACAATAAGTACTTGCTACAGAACAATGCATATTATTTTTTACGTCGTTTTGAATTCGACCCTAGAAATGCTATAGCTGCTATTTTAAAATGAAAAGTAAATTTTAATTTTTCCCACGTCCAGCTAACTGTCCACTCTACTATACGTGTTCAAAAAATTATACGATTGGAGTATTATCAATCTCAGAAAATTCTACTTATTAATTAATTATTACAAAATTACAAGGTATTCCTATAAAATGTAATAGTCATGAATGAAATAAAAATCAGTCGATATGGTGGCCTTCTCTCTCAACACATAGGTAAGTTTGTCCTGCTACTAATGTTGCTGACGGTGTTCTTCGAAGTATTGGGATTATTTATCAAATATATTACAGCATCCCTAATTTTCTTTTCTAAATCTGCTAGATTATCAAATGGCTTTTCTGAATACACCTTATTTTGTAACCAATCCCATCGAAAGTAATCCAGATGATTTAGATCAGGTGAGCGTGCAGATCATGGAAACGATAAATATCTTCCTATACATTTTTAAGGAAATTGCTCGTTTAAATACTGAATCACTGCACGTGCACTATCTACAGATGCACCATCCTGCATAAGAGAGAACGCCTTGTATTTAAATGTAATATATCAAATTCATTTTCTAATTTAATATGCAGAAATTCTAAATACCTTTCAGCATTTAAGGATTGCCGAAAAACAATAGCCCAATTACTTTTCTATTCACAATTCCACATCATTTGTAGTGAATGTAGCTTCATCCGCATTTTTTAAATCCCATTTCTGTCTATTTCTCTTTATACCATTAAGAAAAATTCTAAACGGTTGTCATAATCTAGTTCTTGCAAGGTTTTGGACATATCTTAGTTTATAAGGATGATACACATTTGTTTTTATTATGTTATGTAGCCTTGACTTACTTAACCGAAATTACTTACGGACAATCTAGGATTTTCTAATAGGCTTAGCAAAATATTCAAGGAATTATTAAAATTTCTTGTTGGTTTCTCATGGTCCTCTTTAAAACTAAATACCAAAACGGGTCTAGGACATCTCGGCGCCGCCATCTCGGCGCCGCCATCTCGGCGTGGGACCAGTTCGACGTCGGGACAACTCGGCGCGGAGCCATCTTGACGCCAGTCAACTCGGAGCAAGGCCATCACGGCGCCGAATTCAAATTCGCAAACTACAGTGCGCACTAAGTAAGAACATTATTATAAACAAATAATAAATAAAGTGGTCGCCAAAAAGCTGGCATCAAATAAAGAAAAATTATTTAGAATTTCTTGCAAAATCAAACACCGACGACCAGAGGTGGTTGCAAAATTATTACAAATGGGTCAAAACAGAAGTTTTCACGTGACCACGCAACCACCTCTGGTCGTCAGTGTTTGATTTTCCAAGAAATTCTAAATATTTTTCTTTCATTTGATGCCAGCTTTTTGGTGATCACTTTATTTATTATTTGTTTATAATAATTTTCTTACGTAGTTCTACTGTAGTTTGCGAATTTAAATTCGGCGCCGAGATGGCCTTGCGCCGAGTTGGCTGGCGCCGAGATGGCTCCGCGCCGAGTTGTCCCGGCGCCGAGCTGGCCCCGCGCCGAGATGGTTGCGCCGAAGTGGCGGCGCCGAGATAGCGGCGCCGAGATGTCCGGCTTCGTACCAAAACACCTGTTTCTTTAAATTGTCTTAAAATTCTATACACCGTTGAATAACTGACGGTGTTTTCAGAGTGCTTTTCATTAAAGATTTCAGCTACCTCTACAGGTTTTATAATTATCTCCACATATGAGCATTAACTCTTACCTTTCCTGTAGATTTAATCGTTTTGCCATATTTGTACGTATCTATGAAAATTAATTTGATAACTGAAATTGATTGTCAAATGCCCAAACCATTTGATAACACTTCTTGCAAACGTAATTAATACAATATTTGTATCTCTGTTACTTAAAGTGGTATGTTGTGTGTTTTAACTTTTTTATGGGTTTTAGACAAAGCAGAAACTTGTATACAATACTTTTTAAAAACATAAAATATACAATTTTCCCCTTTCTTGCATGCTTTCTTGGACACGCTGTATAAAGACGGACACAATCCATAGCTGCCTAGGACTTCAAAACTTATTGAACACGTTATATTTATCAACAGTAAATACAAATTTAAACAAAAGATTCACATTTATGAAATTTTACATCAGCCACAATATTATCTTTGTTTGTTAATAAATGTAATCTTTTGGTAAGGCACACATTCAAGTTTGACGTTAAGTATTTCATTTTTGATAATTGTAACAAGGAAAGATCTTGAAAATCAGTTAGCGTTTCTCACTCGTATACTTCCATATTTCAATAGTACGATAAAAATAGGACTGCTGATAGTCTGTACATAGTTAAGCGCATACTAATCCGGCTTCTCATTACAGAGCTACAAAGAAAAGGACGCCGGCAAGGTGGTGGTGTACACGACAACGATGGGGATCGTGAGAGAGACGTACACTAACTGCATGAAGGTGAAGCAGATAATGAGGACGCTCCTGGTGAAATTCGAGGAGCGGGACGTCTTCATGAGCAACGAATATCAGGGAGAAATCCGAGACCGCATGCGTTGTGACCATATCCTAGTGCCACAGGTGTTTGTAGACGGACAGCATATCGGGGTAAGTCGCTCGATTGTCCTTGAGTCTTCCTTTCCAGATTCCTTTTGCTTTTGTCCTGCACCACTTTATGAAGTTGTGTCTAGATCGCAGGCTTTTTATTGAAATATTTTTACAATGTCGATTTTTATGCGACGCCCTTAAGGCTCTAGAATGGAAAAACAGTCAAAGGTCAATAAAACCCTGGAAAGCCAGCAGGACATAATGAGTATTTGTTATAGGAAACCTAGGAGTGCTTGCTTATTGCCAAATACGTTGAGACACGTTTGTAGCTCGTGAGAATTGCTTCAAAACAATATTTGTTTCCTGCCAACAAGGAGTTAGTTGCTCATAATGCTCATCTCCCAATAGCTTGTTCTCAACTGTCTGGAACTAATAACAATAGTTGCAGCCGCGCACATGATGTAAAAGCAATTGTTGCAGACAGACTATTAGTTTAACTGAACTGCAATATCAACCCCACTAAAAGTATAATATATAGGGTGGCCCGCTTCAGTAAAAAGAATTTCAAAACTATGTAGCCCCAGATTTTGGAGGTATTCAGAGATAATGTAAGTATTATTATAAGCACAAAAGACATGCATTCCTAAGATTGTGAAAAAGTTAGTTTCAAGGTTGTTGACTTTTTTCACAATCTTACGCATGCATTGACTCAGCTAACTAGATCACGTAAAACTCCTATCTTTTGTGCAAATAATTGCGTAATAATAAATAGCTCTAAAATCTGGAGCAACATACAACCTATATAATGTGACGTTGCCTGGATTTTTTAAAGTTTATTTAAAAAATTGAGTAAATACAACCAAATTTAACAAAGTTTATTTGGTATAAGTCAAAAGGCTTTCTCGCCATTGTAAAATAAAATAATTCAGTGGTGTACACACTGTTTAAAAGAGTGATAACATATTTTTACATATAGTCTGTTCAGTAAACATAAAAACACAAAGTGGCCTTTGATTTCCAAAATTTCATGAGTGTACTTCCAAAATTTATCTTTGTCTAGGAGTGTACTTACAAAAAGTTACTAAAACAAATAGGTTAAGGGTGTGACATTTACATCCCATCTCTCATAAATGTTGTAATTAACTACTTTTAAGGGTATTATACAAATACTGTGTTGGATACTATTGACGTAGCGGTTATTAATAGGTATTTTTATTACATTTTATAAAACTTCAGATGAGAATTTTTAGAAAAATATCTATTTTGACACTGACAATCAGAAATATTAATTGTCATTCAAATCTGCCTGTATACACGTGTAGAAACCTTTGCAAAACAAAATACAGTATCCTTAGTACAAAAATTATATGCTCATGCCAACTTCAAAAAATTTTAAATGTTTTTGTGTTTACTGAATGTCCTATATATTTAGTATTTTTTAAAGGAAGATGTGAATCTACAGAACTTACTGAAATTGAATAAATGCTTAATAGAATTATATCCTTAAACAGGAATTACATATCCGACTCATATTTATTACTGCTGTCACAATTAGTACTTAATAGCTATTTATACAACAAGTGCTAAAAGTTGACGTTTATGTACGAGACATGAAAATTATGAAACGAAGCCGGCTGAGTTTCATAACATGTCTCGTGCATAAACGACTTTTAGCAGGCGTTGCATACAATATTTTATCTACGACCTTAATTTTACTGTTATTAATCCATAAATATTGATTTAACAAAGGTTTGCATCTACGACACTTCTAATTTATGTCACAATAAACAGTAGGCCATGCCGCGCGGGCGAATGTTTGCGAAGCCAGTCCTGTCAAAGTCAGTTACGAAATGTAATTATTAATACTCCACATCTGACTGTATTCATTACATAACGATTTAATTATTTCAAAAACACTTTACCTGTAACGCAAGAGGCAACTAGAATAACTTTACTACTTCACTTCCAGTTCGAAATTGTAGTTTTATAACCTCGCTTCACTTTTAGCACATGGGCTAAAAGTAAACAGCTGATTTCTTTAACCACTGTAAACTATAAAACGTCACTTTTAGTGAAACAAGCTAGCGCTAAAAGGCCTACTTTTAGTGGTGGTCGTAGATAAAATATATAATGTGATTCCTATGCATCAGTACATGTATGCTCTTAGTTTCAATACTTTAGCGTGGCATAAACCGTTTGATTGAAACTATTTTTTTTTTTAAATTGGACTTTTTTCTACAAAATATACGACTCGCTATTTAAAATATTGAATTGAAAATTATCCATTGCATACAAATTCAATTCAATTTTCTTACCACATATGGGTTGTAAAAGGTGAACAGCAATTTTTTCACTGGTATGTCTTTGGCTTCGGTGATTATTTAATATTTAGCTTAATACTTAAAATGTTAAGAACAAATATTTATCGATCCATATTTATAGCTTTATATTGTTAGTTATTTAGTAAGTTTTATTACACCCAGTACAGCACTCCTTCTAAAACCCTCACCAACTATTTATGCAAGCATGGTCAATTGCTGACAGTTATCAGAAAACCTGTTTAGTTTTCTATTAAATCATAGGCGATGAAAGGTATTGCAGGAATTAGTTTCGGCAATTTGCAACTAGTGGTCCTTGGTTGACGATTTGGATTTTTGCAGCTGTTTTAGTCACTAATCACTAATGGCCGGGACCTCAGGCATTAATTTTTTTACAATAGAAATGCATTCAAGCATAATAAAAATACAAAGTAGGCATTTATTTTTAAATATTTTAACTCATGCAATTTTTAAATGTGTACGAAATACGATATATGCGAGATCTAATATCACTATCCCAGCAAATTTCAAAACCAAACTAAAAAGAAACTTGTTGGTTAATCTTTTTAAAAAATGGTTTATTAGTTTACTGCATGTAGTTGCGAAAAGGGCATTTATAGGCAAAAGATATCCAAATATGTATTTTCAGACGGCACGTTTAAGATATTTTGCTTTAAAAATATAACCACACAGGCTTTTATAGCTACCTATACTGGTTACATAAATATAAAAATGTAGATTTGGATCTAAAATTATACGCTAAACAAGCACACAAAGTATGTTTAAGTAAAGTAGCCTTGAGAAAAAGTACTGTTAATATATAATAAGCGTTGAAAGAAAGCGAAACGCTATGAGCGTTTCCTGATATCTGTGGTAATAATAATAGTATATTAACATTCAAGTTGCAGTAGGTATATATTCAAGCACGAATTTGAAATTCCGCAACGAGCCGCATAGCGGCGAGTTGAGGAACCAATGATTGCTTGAAGGACCTTCTACAACCAGTGTTTTATACTATTTTTTCTATTTTGCCGCTGTATACAATTTTATAAATAAAAAAAAATAAAAAATCTATTTTGCGTTTAGAATAACTCCATTCTAGCACGTAATTTCATAGCGACATATTCTAACACTCGAATGACGTCATTTGGGTGCTAGAATGGAGTTATTCTAAACGAAAAATAAAAAAAATAGCTTAATGCAGTAAACACTTTAGGAAAGGTTATACAACACTTACGATCATATTCTTTCCACAGATGTTTTATAATTTTTCACCATTTAATTTTCATAAAATGCATAATAGTATATTATGATACTAGTGTATAAGTACGCCTTTAAAGATCGTTCGACGAGTTTAAGAACACGACGCAAAGCGGAGTGCTTTTAACGTCGCTAGTGCTTTAATGGCATGTGTATCATACGCTATTTTTTCAACGATCGTAACTAAAATATAAAAACTTAGTTCGATGACACTTTTTCCGTCACATTGTGTTAGATATTCTAGGTTATGTTGAATTTCAAATTTACGTAAAAGCGTGTTATTAAAACACGCCACCAGTGGCAATTTGCAAAAATGCCTTTTCATAATACCTACTTTATTTGTCAATAACATAACTGTCAACCTGACTGAAAATTTCCCCATAACAGTTATGACTGTTATACATTTAACAGCCTACGTCGTTAAGAAATAACAGAACAGTAACATTTTATCAATATTTATTCAACATGAACACTGACAATTCTGAAATGTATTGTTGGTGACACTGTAAGTCTATGTCAAATTCGATGTTAGCAGGTTAGATTTTGCGTCAGTTTTGACACAGGCTGACGCAAAGCCTAACCTGCTAACCTCGAATTTGGCATAGAATTACAGTGTCACCAACAATACATTTCAGTACGTAATTTTTTTTCATATGTGACTCTGATAAGACCGGTTTTATAACACCCCTTATTTAACTTTTTCATTTAAATTGTGCTGAAATGTCAATTTTTGTAGGTGTTATGAAAAATATTCGACGACATACGGCCGTTTCGCATCTAACCGCCTTATGTCCTTAATAACTATTTTTTAGATAAAAGATAAAATACCCAATATAATAAAGTGCATTACTTATAACCGAAGTAAATATTGAACCTAAAATATCGTTTTATTGCATGAGGAGGTTCCCAAAAAAAAACGAAATTTTATGTTACGCGAAAACGAGAAATGGTGGCGCATTGGGCCAGAAGATGTCGGGGTCAACACTATTCTGCCTCAAAGTGCAACGTAGCGTGGTTTGGTTGAGTGTTATGCTTCCTGTGTTTTTTTGCGAACACATTTGGTGATTGTCGTGATGGCTGATACTAAAGAACGAAGCGTATTTGTCACTGTTTCGAGAAACTTGTAAGGAAGAAGCAAGCAAATGTATGAGTGGTATTCGCGTTTTAAGCAAGGTCACTAAAAACGCGAGTACCACTCGTACATTTGTGCTTTAACTAAAACTTCTTTCTTAAAAGCTTCTCAAAGCATTAAAGCAACATCAACGGGTGCTTAAAAAACAACACATAACCAAAATTGCTTGAAGACACTTGATAAAAAAGCCACAGATAATAAAACAGTCAATACAGAATCACTTTCACACTCCACGTGGCAGACTGAGCAAGAATTGTGTTGAATTGCGACACCTTCCGGCAAATTGCTATACTACGCTTCGTTCGCGCGGCACGTTTGATTTCCGGTTTTTGCGTCAAAAGGTGTCGCGGTGAACACTATTCTGACTTAGTCTGCAACGTAGCGTGGTTTGGTTGACTGTTATGCTTTCTGTGCTTTTTTTAAGTGTTTGCGAGCAATTTGATGATTTTCGTGATATAGCTGATACTAAAGAAGAAAGACTATTTGTCATTGTTTCGCGAAGCTTGTAAGGAAGAAGCACGCAAATGTATGACTGGTATTCGCGTATTGAGGTCACTAGAAACGCGAATGCCCCTCGCACATTTGTGCTTAACCTAAAGCTTCCTCTTTAAAAGCTTCTCAAAGCATTAAAGCATTGTCAAAGGTCGTTCCCTAAAAAACAAGGCATACTTTTTGTTGCCTATTTATCAGATATGACGACAATTGCCAAACTTGTTTGAATACACTTTATAAAAAAAGCCGTACACTCCACGTGGCAGGCTGAGCAAGAATTGTGTTGACTTGCGCCACCTTGTGGCAAATTGTAGTGGCGCGTTCGCGCGTCACATTCAAATTCCGGTTTTTGCGGTACCCTCTCGTCATTTCAATGTTAAAAATAGAGTTTTTGAAAATTTTGAAACAGCAGGGAAGTTGATGTGAATTATTTGAATTTTAATGCTAAATGCTGCGTTACCGTCCAAAATAGGCGCTGATACAGAAAAACAGATACGACGTATCTGAAGCTGAAAGTATTATTTAAGCAAAGAGAGTTTTTAGGGCATTTTAAATTTTTAAAATTTCATTTCGAAACATATCTGAACAAAATCTCTACAAGAGAAAACCAAACATATTTAATCATATTATTTCAGTAACGATCTAACAACTTCCGCTACATACTTTTGGACAATTTCATAACACTATAATTTTGTCAATACCAAAATATCGGAATATCATTAATGTAAGGCTTTATTAATTCTATGTATATCGGATGCTATTTCATAATTAAACATTTAAAGGTCTCATACTTCTACTCGTCTTATTACTTAAAAAACAAATTTTTCTTGCAAATATATACACACTTTTTTAATAAAGAAGGTTTTCTAAGTAGTATTATTGGAAATGGCATATACATTCGAATCCGAGCCACGTGCGGTGTATTGATTTTATAAATTTCATTTTCTAAGTGAGTTTTTAACCAAGCTGCATCCAGAGGTGCCGTCTCATTTGGTAAAAATATATTATTGTTAATGGCAATTTATGTTCATGTTTACTCAGATTGTACCTTTACAACTATGTCCTATGATTGTACCGGCTGGCTGTGAATTTTATCGACATGTTTGTATCTGTTACATGTTTTTCACATTACAGTTTTAACTAGTCTTGAATTGTCAATAATTCTGAAAATAGCTTAATTGGAAATAAAAAGCCAATTCTAATTTTCTAATTAACGCTTTTGTTATTATATGCAGAATTATAAAACTTGGACTTCTACAAACATAATCCAATTTTTAAGTCGACACTTAATTATTAGTAATTTAGTACAAACCCCTGTGGGAAATGTATTTAAAGCATATAGTTCCAAACCAAACTGCTTTAGACAGCTACGACAAACGATGTAATTATAAGTTGGCCCGTTCATTATTTTTACTTGCATAATAGATTTTTGTTTGCGAGGCATAAACTACAACGTGAAGTAAACGTCACTTTTACAAGTAGTTTAATCCAAAACAGCTTGAACTTTCTATCTAAACTGAAAGTGTGATTAACCGATGTTTCTTATTTAAAACTATACACTACTAAATGTGCTTTTAAAGTAAATTGAAAATGCTTTCAACCTATTAATAATCAAGATATTTTGCATTTTCAGCTCAAAATAGCTAAGCTGTCTGAAATATGTGAGAAGTTATATGAGCACGTAGAAAAGTAGATTACAATATGATTGCGTTTTAGATTAATTAAACATGTTTCAGAATGATATTAATAGTATAAGCCAATTTAACAACAATAGTTTTTTTTAAATGCATAATAACACTGTAAATAAGAAACAGTTACGCATTTTAGTTATTAATTAAATTCCTTGTCACCATAACCTACACTACATTAGTCAAATAACGAAATAAATTATTGGCAAGGCAATCGCGTTTCGAATCATTCAAATTTTACACGTGTTTATAAAAAACTGAGAGAAATGTATCTCTGCAACCGATATCGTATGCAAATGCATATTTCAAATCTATTTAAGTGCTGTGGATATTCAGCATGCTTGAGCATTGTGTGAATATTTTATTGTATCCACGCTTTCAAAAACATAGAACTGACTGTTTACATTAATCAGTGGATTTTACTTCAATCGCGTAGGCGAAATTGATGTACTAAAAAGAGCTTTCACAAGCAGCATTTATGTTTACATCTTTTGTAAATACGCATATTTTGCCTTTAAGATGTTGAATTTATCTGTGATTCGACGTGTGATTAGTTTTAAACTACACAGATTTTAAAAGAAAGTTTCCAAGCACAAAACAACCTTTTAGCAACATAAATTGCCTAGATATCTTCAAAGAAGATAATTTTAAGCACTTTTATTTCGCACCTTCTCTGACGCAAATACTACGTTATTCCTACGCAGCAATAAAAAATTCAGTACAGCTTCCTTCGAGCTTCGATTGTACAGTTTATCTCGTGGTATTAGGTTTAGATTAAAATTTTCACTAAATTGAATTATATGATCCAAAACCACACTACATAAATAAATCTAATTGCCGTTCTCTACTAATTGTAGAAGGTAAACTAGTCTGCACGTATATTCCAGTGAATGTCGTTTCCTGTTTAGATGGCCCAATGTATTCTGCTGATGGAATTCAGAGTTCTATTAAAATAATATTTTTTTGCGTACTATCTTCGACATAAATAACAACCGCAAGCACACACTATTTTTAGCACAGTAAGCGGAAACTATAATTTGAAAGTTGGATATAAATATGATGTACATTCCGTAGCGCGTCCCAGGGTGAGAATTCAGTACAAGGGTTATGGAAGGCGATGTTGCCAAACCTCTGCCTAGAATTGTTGTGAAATAAATACACCTGCTAATCCTCCTTTTATAGTACCCTTATAGTTATTTGCAATGTTATCAGGTATGTTGCAAATCTCCCCCCATATTCTCACTTTAGACAAAAACACACATCTACAAAGAATCCAAGCACAACAAAAATCTGGAAATCGGTGCCTTTGCTTTTATATTTTTAATAATTTCTAAAACGCAAAAAGGCAAAACGCAAGTGTTGGATTTTAATTCAGTTTGTTCGTCGGCACAAACACGATCAGGAAGTTCCACATCAAATCATAATCAGTTTTTCCTGAACTTTGCGAGAGAATTGAAACTCGAGAGCGGAGCTAGAAAAAATAAAGGCCCCAGCAAAATTAAATTGCGATAGGCTCTTGTACAAGGTCGTTAGAGCTCCGAAAATGTAGGGCGAAATGCGATTAGCAGCGTTGTGAAACTTCATACATTTTCAATAGTTACCTAACCAAAAGTTTTAGAGATAAGAATTTTAAACAGGAGGTCGTTTACGAAAATTCAATATCATCTAACTTGCACAATATTGATTTATTTATTTATTCATTTTATATTCTTAATCTGATCACCTTAAGAATTTAAATTGTTACCCTTTACAAACAAACTCGAGAAGGTACATAGGATCTGCCCAAGTAAACTTAATTTGTGACTTAATCCTTCGCCAGGGGTCTACGGACAGAGTTTCGCTTTGTTTATTTTCCACGGTGTTTTATTTTCTGGGTTGAGAGCACTCATTATGCAAGAAAAAGTTTCAACTTGTAACCCTTAAACCTTAATCTCATTTACTTCTCTGCCATATTTATTACACCGCAAGAAGTTTCAAGCGCGATACATTAAATATTTAATTAAACTAAACTAGTTACTGTTACAAATGAGGGCATTCAGTTGCATGCTCGATTATCTAAGAGTAAATAAGCAATGCCACAAAAGGTGCAGTTGTAACAAACCTGAACTTACATATTTTAAAATATTTACAGCTTCACAATTTTGTTTATTATGTAATAGTCCCCGTATTCTACCGATTCATTTAGATGCACGACCTCCATGTTGTTTCTCCAGTTTGTATTTGTTCTTCCTGAGTACAGAGTTGAAAGGAAAATACTCGTCGGAATTGTTTAGATAAAGAGTATTTTATCTAACTGAATCTAAGAATCGCTCCTAGATTCCTTTTTATAGAAGAATCACACTTTTAGATAACCTACTCATAAAGATACTACATTTTTTTGCAGTAACATGAATTAAAAAGTCTATATTTATCAAACCAAATTGTGTTGTTCACTAACGGTACAGTAGTGGGAACTAATTATGTGTGTATGATCCCAAGACTTTGCTGTTTTAAGCCTCCAATTTTTATCGGTACATAATTACTAAAACTAATAAAATAATGAATAAATGTCAAAGCTGAAATTAAATTTCGGTTAAAATGCTTAATAATTATGTTTTCATAACACCTACTTGTTATTTGCCAATAACAGAACTGTCAACCTGACTGAATAGTTCCCCATAACAGCCATGGCTGTTATATATTTAACAGCCTAGGTCGTTAAGAAATACCAGAACAATAACATTTTAACATTGGCAATTCTAAAATATATAGTTGGTGACACTGTAAGTCTATGTCAAATTCGAGGTTAGCAGGTCTGTGTCAAAACTGACGCAAAGCCTTACATACTAACATCAAATTTGACATAGACTTACAGTGTCACGAACAATACATTTCAGTATTGCCAAACTTAGGTAATTTTTTTCCATAGGTTACTCTCATAAGACGAGTTTTCTAACAATCGTTACTAATACTATTTAACTTTTTCATTTAAAATTCAATTTTTGTAGGTGTTATGAAAAATGTTTCACGACATATGGCCATTATCGCATCTAACTAATGGCCTTATGTCGTTAATAACTATAACATAACGCTAAATCTAAATTTAAATGCTTCCTTTGCCCAACCGAAAAATAGCGAAAACTTAAAATGGAACATAACTCAATTATAAAATGTATTTTAAGAGAATATAATAACTATTTTTAGTCTGAATAGTATGTTCTCTGCAGTTGTTTCATATTTCTTATTTTTTTATTTTTCGGTTTGAACAGGTAATATAACACTCTTAAAAGTATATACGCATTCAGCTATTTATAATAAATTAAAATAGGGCGCACTATCATTTTAGAAAAAAGCGTAGACAGTTGTGTATTTCGTCACTAATATTTCTGTAAAACTAGAATTGGAACTATTCGTGGTGCATAAAATCAACAATAAAACGACGTTACCAGTTTACATACCTAAGAAAAATCTTCCAATTTCATTCTAGTGAAAATGCTATTAGTTAAGTGTTTATCAATTTCGAAACTAGATTGTCTTACTCGTACGTAGCACCTACTGAAATTAATACGAGGGATGATCAGATAATACGGTGAAAGGGGCCACAGTTGTGGATATATCGACTGAATATTATATTTGCCTTTCCAAACACAATCTAGCAGCTTTCTATCATTAATTTGACAAGTGTCAAATTGATTTGTTCACTCCTCTGGTTTTAGCTGCTGTTTCTGTAAACCCGTAAACTTTGTTGCGAAAACATTAAATTTTGTTCTATTTAGAAAATTGCAAAAGAAACGCATCAAATGTTGATGTTAGTTCCCGTAGGTGATCCAGTAACTCTCGGGACTGTGTACAAGTGGTCCCATCATTTTCGAACAAGTTTTGAATGGATTGGCGACGAGAATGTCCTTCGACTATATATGCACAATCAAAAACATTGAAACAGTGTGAGTTCGAGGGAAATGGTTTCGAGAACTAATCAGCTAATGATCTCACCTGATGAGTGGGGAAACGATTTTGTGTTACACCACGATAATGCCCTTTACCACACATCGCTCCTGATCTGACAATTGTTATCGGTTGTTGGAAACCACCATATTTTTCGGATTTGGCACCCTTTCATTTCTTTTTTTTTCGTAAATCGAAGTGCCCATAAAAGGAAAACTATTTTACCCGATAGAAGATATTCAAGTGGACACAACATTGAAATTAAAATAAGTCAAGAAGGATGGTTTCCAGAACTGCTTTGAGAAGTGGCATCAACGTTAGAATTAGTGTATGCACAACCCAAGGGGAGTACTTTGATGAAGATCAGATGACATTTGTTAAACCTTCACCAGTTCGACTATTCACCGTATTATTTAATCACACCCTGTATATTAAACTAAGAGCTGTATGCAGCACTTTAAAGTTAAGTAATACATTATCATCTGCGGCTAAACTGCAGAATACGGGGACAATTCCGCTCTTTTTACTTGTTTCCCTTAAAATTATACGGTTAATAATAAGTAACATTAACGGGGGGGGGGGGGGGGGAATTGCAGTTTTCCCTCATCTGCAGGTATACCTAAGACTAAATTTTTAACATTAATGGAACGAATTCAAAGATTACTACCACCAAAATAATTTTTGATAAAATTACTGAAACGCGAATGGCATTTGTCGAGAAGATTTCATGATTGGATCAAGTCGAAAAATGCAACGCTAGTACGGAAGAAAAGTATTTATTATTCCATAATATGGCATAAATAATAATCAAATTTGTTTAACAGAATGTTTGTTGACTGGTAACTAGACAATAAAATATGAGAGCAGAGGAAGTAATTCATCGCGGATAGGTACCCTCGACGCAGGTTTCTATTGGCGACAAATCGTTTTCTCTGCCATTTGTTTTTTGAGTATGACGTTTTGTCAATTTTATTGCTAGAAAACAGAAAAAAATGACGTTTCCTTATGGAAATTTTAACACACGAGTGAAATGATTAACAAAAATTATAAATAGCTTGTTTATAAAGCGCGAAGTATGGTTCTACACAATTTAGTAATTATTTTATGTGTAAAATTCCTATTTAAATCGTAAAAAATTACTGATAAAATAGTTATGTATGTATCAATGGCCTAAAAGAAGATTTTTGGTCAGCTCCCTAAAACTTACAGCAGGAAGTTCTGTGCACCGAGGGCTATAACACAATAAGAGCCAAAAATGCTGGTTACTCTTGATGTCCATACAAAACTTTATTTACGATCGAAATTTTATTTAACAAGAAAGAGCCAGATTGTATAAATTGTTGCCAAGAAAAGCAGGGAAATCCGTACAGTCGACATTTTAGCTGAATGCAACTACTGTCATTAATACGTGTTGATAACTAATAACTACCTATACACCTGAAAATGGGGTCTAAAAACGTATATTATTGATCGATGATACATAAATTCATTTTTACATGAAATTGACATGCGAAGAAGTGAAATAAGTGTACCTACTTAATTTTAATTAAATACAATTTATGAAATTTATAACTGTAGCATCTGTTTAAATTCTAAAAAACCTCCTTTTATCGAAATTGGAAAAACGCTTGTACATAATACGAAATGTCCCTTAATATGGAGTAATACGTCTGTGTGTCCTCAATTTCCACGGGACTCTATGGGTGATTTCCATATAGTTTCGTTTTGTGCAACATGTTTTACTTCCCACCATGTTCTTCCCATCATCTGCATTTCTTATTGGATTGTTCTCCTCCAGGTTGTTTTAGGCCATTCTAGGCCTGCCTTAGGATTTCAGTCAAGCACGGTTTTAGCAATATTGTTCGGACCTCTTCTTAGTATGTGTCCGATCTTCGACTTTTTCCTTTTCCTAATTACAGTTTACAGATCCGGTTACTTGGTTTTCCTGTATAGCTCAGCGTTGCTCATGAAATCCGCCCCACCCACTTCATTATTATCTTGGGCAGACATCTATTGATAACTGTTTGTAGTCTTTTCTTTATAGTGACAGAGGTTTACACAATCATAGAGAAGTACAGATTTGACGTTGGTGTTAAACACTGAATTTTATTATTTTGCGTTAGGTGTAGACTGTTTCATGTATCTTTAAAGTTTTCAAAAGCTATTTTTAGTTCTTTTATTGGGTGTTCGATATCTTCCTCTGTGGGCTAATTAATCTTGAATGATTTTTGATGCCAACCTTCATGGCTTTTGCTTTAGTACGTTTATTTCAGGACCTACTAATTTAACTTGTCGCATAAAATCTAGTTTTTTCTGCATATATTTATATACATACCACAGTAGACGTATGTCATTCGCATCGTTTAAATCAATGTGTTGCCCATCCGCCAAAAATTGTATAATATTTATGACCCAGTCTAAGACAATGTTAAACGGAAGATAAGACAGAGACCATTACGCATCTCTATCTGACTCCTTTTGCGATTGTCACTACTCATTCCATTTTGTAGTAGGTACTTTACAGTTTACATCGCCGTACAGAGCTCTTATTAAATTGATTATTTTCAGCGGAACACCCACACGAAGTTAACCCTCTACTTTTTCAGCACCGTGTATATTACAGCGAGTTGATATTGGTTACAGATGATATAACTATAACCATGCTTGATAATTGTGCTGGTAGTAATTGCTCATAACTGTTTTTTATTTAGGGAAAACGTTATTTACCTCAAAAATTATCACATCATTTTATTGTATCTCAAGCGCTATGTGCTACGCCGGCGCCGCCTACCTTCTGTTATGTAATAAAAATAAACAATTCAATTAAAATACTACAACAAACATGATACCAAATTGTATCTTTTCCTTTTTTTTTAAATGTATGTATTTACCAGACCAACATATATAAGTACATGTCATACATGGTAGGTATAACTAATTTTAAATTTAACAATTAAATACCATGAAGAGGCTAACTATTACTCAGTAAAAATTAAATAAAAAGAAAACAGTGTAAGAAAACATTATTCATTATCTGAAGAACTGTCACTACTAATAGTTAAATCTATAGGTATTCGCCTTTTGAGTATTACTGTGGGTGGAGGAGTGTCGAGGTGAAGGATGATTGCAGTGAGACACTTTTGCACATTACTGAAAAATGTTTTTGCACTTGCAGTTATTAATTCTTTAACACTTTGAATTTTAAGTTCATTGTTTAGTTGTTTGTTTCAAACAAACCATTTAGCATTGCAAATAATGCGAATGATTTTGTTCTGCATTGTCTGAATTTTGTTCACATGTGTTTTCGCCGCAGTACCCCAGATGACTGAACCGTAAGTAATTATAGGGCGTATGAGTGCTTTATAAAGCAGTGTTGAACACTTGATTTTTAACGTCGATTTCCGATTTATTAACGGATAGAGAAGATTAAGTCTAGTATAGCACTCGTTAATCTTTTTGTTAATATGAAGCCCCCATGTTAGTTTTCGGTTAAAATACAGTCCCAAATACTTCACCGCATCATCGTTCGCATTCCATGGTATAGCTATTCCATTTACTTGGCATTAGGAATATTTAATTGCATTTTCCATTTTTTGTACCATTGTTGGTATACACCAATAGCTAACTGAAGGTCGGTGGTAGCATGGTGAACATCAAAGTTTTGTGATATGAGAGCTGTGTCATCAGCACACATGGCGAATTCAATGTTGCCAAAATGTGGTATATCGTGGGTGTATATATTATACAATGTAGGTCCTAGAATGGAACCCTGAGGTACTCCTGCTGTAATACTTTTTAAACTGGAGTAGGTTGAGTTTATTCTTACTTTAAACGTTATATGAGTGAGAAACGACGAGATAATTCTAATAAGGTAGGCTGGTGGGTTGAGTTGTGTTAGTTTGTAAATAAGGCCTAGCCAAACCTTATCGAAGGCCTGTGTAATATCGAAAAGGACGATTACGGTGTGCTTTTTTGTCTCGAACCCGTTTGATACGATGTTGTTGATTTGTAGTAATTGGAGAATCGTTAAATGATTACTGCGGAAACCATATTGAGTTACTGGAATTATTCTGTTGCCTTCCAGAAAGTTGTTAAGACGTTGGTGAATGATTTTCTCGAAGAGCTTCGACAGCGTTGGAAGCAAACTAATAGGCCGATAGTTATCGACCGAAGTTTTATCTTTTTTTGGCTTAGGGAACAGAATAATTTCAGCTTGTTTCCAACTGTTGGGAAAGTAGCTATTTCTAAGGCATGCATTGTACAAGTTTGCTAAGAATTCGAGGGACTTGCGAGTTAAGTTTTTTAACACAACATTGAGTACCAGATCATGTCCCGGCGATTTCCTTAATGAAAGTTTGTTGATAAATTCCTGAATTTCACGAGGACGTGTTGGTTTAAGGTCTACTGAACTGTTGGGTATGTTTCTTCGTGCGGCATTTTCCAGATCTTTGTGTTCAAATTCAAGATAAGGTTAAGAAGGATGAGATTTAAAAGTGTTTTCTAAATGTTGAGCAAATAAGTTGCATTTCTCTTCATCGCTTTCATGGGTTCTGTTTTATTGAGGAAATTTCTTCACGTTTTTTTCAGAATTCTTTTAGTTGGTATCCATAATGAGTTATCATTAGGATTTATTTCGGATATGTAGCGTTGATATGAGTTTATTCGAAAGTTGTCTAATTCGTATTTAACTTAATGCGAAAGCCGATTATAGATTTGTTTATACTGTCGATCTCTTGTTCTATTCCAGAGCCTTCTTGCTTTGTTTTTCTCTTTAATTCAATTTAATATATGCGATGGGAGATCAGATGCTTGTCTATAATGTTTGCCTTTATTTGGGATAATTGCTCGACTTATTGCATTAACTAAGGAAGTGGTGAATGTCTTGACAGCGTCTTCGTAGTAGCATGCAAATAACAACATTATAAATAAATACAAACCTTCAATAGCTCAACAAACTTTAATTAGCATTGCGTGAACTAATTTGTATTTTCTATATTCCATTACCAATACAGGGTGATTTAATGATCATGTAACAACCAGGTACGCAACACACATTACTTGTGCACTTATTCCATAAGTATCTGGGTTATCTGAAAATTTGTTGAATAAAAAGAGATCAAAGGTGTTAGGTATTTTTTATTAGTAGCACAAATCAAGTCAAATAAGAAAGTTTAGGGCTAACAGCGTAATAATAACAATAATTAAATGCTTCTGCATAATAGGTTGCTTACATAGTAGTTGCATGATAATTTAATCACCCTGTATATGCTGTGATTAATAGTTTTTACTTCAAACTGTACTGTAATGTTTCATTTATCGGACACATTTCAGTTGGGTAAATCGAATATTACAGTACTACCAGTCTGGTAAAGGGTTGATAACTTATTTGACTCTGTACTGTAATGTTCTGTTTACCGGACTAAAATGAGTCTAACTCAATAAATCAATAAAATAAATAATAAATAAATAAAACAATCATATTATCCTTAATTGTTTGCTTGATTCAAATTACCTACTCTTTATTTCAAAATTAATGCGACACAGTATGAAATAGAACGTTCGGTAATTGGTTCTTTACAGTACTCGTTCCGAAATTGCAGACACGGCTTCTTTAACCGCTTTTTCAATTTACAGTACTTATTTCTGAAACATTCTGTATGTTATCTTTTTTTAATAGAGCATGCCAGGCCCATAAACTGAAACCTAACATCTCTATCAATAAAGTTATACTTGCATGATGGCATAATTTTTAATCGATTAATAATCGTTTGTGTAAATCTTCATTAAATGGCGACTGTTTTAAAAATTAGATAATCTTAATTACAGTAGTACGATATTTCATGGATACATCATGGATCAGTAATAAGAACATGTTTCACATGTAGCAGGAGAAATTACCGCTTCGAATCTGCAACGTGTGTTACCGTTATTAAAACATATGCTGAACTGGTAGTTCCTTTCTGGCACACGAACTGAAAGTCGGTAAAACTGTCGCCATTTAATATTCAGTAAAGACTCCAAGAACCCAAGTTATCCATTTTCGGTAAAGTATGTTCCAACGCTTCCTGCCTTTGTTGCTCGCTATGAAAGTACTCTCGACTGCGCAACAACTTCGTCTAAAAATTTAGTTTTACTGTTGCAAAAATAACTGTCCTACATACCACAAGAAATAACGTTGCAAGCGGGATAAATAAATTAATGAAATGTTAAAAGTTTAAATTCTGAAATATGGAATGTGCGTAGCATGTGAAATTATCCAACAAAATAATAATATTTAGCGCGCCATCGACTTTTGAATCCTAGATGAATTCAAAATGCCAAGACTCACTCATCTCTAACTGAAATAAGCAATCTATAAGAACATCACATCACATTCTAATATATTCTAGGAATAATTTTATCAATTGCTTGGGTCGCGATTTGCATTTTCAAGGTCAGAGTGTTTCGGCAGAGGGTTAACCCTAAGTTTACAGAGTTTCTCCTCGCTTTCCAATGTTTGCCTCGTACACTCGTGGTTAAACGTGGAGAAGACAATGTCGATGATCTGGCCTTTTCATCTGAGACAACGTTCTGCATTTCCGCTTTGGAACAATAGAGCAGCTTCGCCTTAAAAATTGTCAAGGTCCCCGATTACTTTCGACTGCGAAAGAGACATTTGTACGAGCAGCCGAAATGAACGCGGATCTCTAGAATTTATGCAAGGTATTGCATAGCAATGGCCCGTTCGGACGTGATTTGTATTAAACGGTCGACCCACATGAACGACCTCGATTTGTGGACAACTAATTCCTTGTAGTTGTGCCCATAATCGAACAGGTTGGTGACGATCAGCTTTCTACGCATATTTGGAATATCTCGCAATTATACCGAGAAGTCCGTACTATGCCAAGACTCCCATTTCGTATTATATAACGATAAATGGACGGATAAATGGAATCTCGAAATTGGCACGAACGGTGGTACATCTAAAATATGACATTAATTCGATTGATTTTGTAGATGCGATTTGTATTTTTAATTTACTGCAGTTTAATACTGTACAAGTTTTAATTATAGAACTTTAGCTATAATTCTAGCTGACTTTGAATCTGTTTGGGTTGGAGAATATTTATTATCTTTATGTGAAGTCGGAAATTTAGGAAGAAACGACCCCGGAAAATAATTACCCGGAAAAATTCCCCAAGGAAAAATGCTTCCGGAAAAACGCCCCAGAAAAACCAAACGTAAGCTACAAAATGACACTAACATAGAAAGGAAAGTTAATTCTGAAGAATTTCCCGTATAAGTAAATTAAATTTTGCTTTAACATTATCATTAGGTTCTGTAGAATAAACACTGTCTACTTTTGTGCATTAAACAGTAACATCATTACGACTCCAAAAAACAAAAAAGAAGAAAACAAGGTTAAGAAAATTACTTTAACATACCATAGATACATACAGTCCACGACACTTGATTACTCGCACCCTATGAATGTGATAATACCCTTAAAATATTTAAGCTTACGAAAGAATACTTACGTAATAAGTTAAAGTAACTATTTTATTATAGATTTTAAATCCAAATAATCTTTCAAATACCAAACATGGCGAAATCTTGATTACCCTAACTTTGCAAAAAACAAAAAACAAATAGGTACTGACGCATTTGCTAATTAACTTTGGTAACTCTAACAAATATAACCTCCATAGTTCTCCCTTAGGGCGTCCCAAGCTGCCTTTATAGTAACAATAAGTTGTTCCTCTGTATCGAAGTGCTTTCCTCCTTCATACATATTTCGATTGTGTTGAGGTCAGGTAAGAGAGCAGGCCGTGGTAAAACTTCATTATCGTTGTCCCGAAGCGTGGTAGTAGCAATCCTGGAGGTGTGGGTTGGAGCATTGTTCTGCAAAAAAATCCATTAATTTTCTCCAAATATCACGTCAATGTTAATTTGTTGTTGCTGGATAAACGTTAAGTACTTTTGTGCCATTTGTTATCCTTCTAAGACGACTAGATCTACTGGGCCACGTTTGGAAATTTTGCACCTCAGACCATAACACCACCACCTCACGATGTTTTAAAAATTGTTCTTTCTTCAGTAAATCATGAACATCATATTGAAACCCATCTGGTCCATCCAAATTAAGCTTCTTTTCATTAGTGAAAATAATATTCTTCCATTCATCACGTCAGTCCAATTTCTATGATGATGGGCAAACTGTAACCTGCTTTCCAGTGTTGAGGTAACAACTCCGGTTTCTTCGGCGTTGCAAATATGGACACTTCTTGATTATCCTTTAACAGTTCGAATACTTGCGTTTGTTGCAACTCTTTGTGTTTTTTCTTGCTGTCGCTAGAATTACAAGCACGACGTTTCCTAACTGATGTTGCCATTTCAGTTTGACCTCTTCGATTTTTGTCATAATTATTTTTATTTTTCAGGTAATTGTTAACAATTCAAGAACGTCTTCAGATTGTTCGTGCTATTTGACAATTTGAAAAGTTTTCAAGTCTTAAAGCTGCCATTTTTCTTATTTTTGAGCAGATAACGTTTTTTCACCATTGATTATACCTATAATGTTACAGTTTTTGTTTGAAAATATTGTTGTTACCAAACAACCTCAATTTTATTTAGTTTAAAAGCGAATATAATACGTGAGAATAAATAAGTTTAGGGCTAAAAATTGTACTTCAACAAAAAGAATATTTACACAAAATTAAACACTTTTCTTAAAGTAATATATCACATACCCTGCAGAATGGCATTGTTTCTCAATTCAAGGGGTTAGACTAGCCACCTACTTCAGTCAAGCCGGAGATAGCTTATAAAATCACACTTTGTGTAGTTGTGTGGTTTGTAACAGGTTTTCAGCCTACATTAAGAAGAAACATTTATCATATTCGACATTTTAAAATAAACCACTCGAATGTTTTACCTGCTAGTTTGACCAAAGGCATGGTATTTTAAGAGCTTTATCACATTCGTAAGGTGAGAGTAGTCAGGTGTCCCGGACGTATTATGAACTCAGTTTTTCTAAAATAAATACCAACAATTCGTTATCATTTATTTTTTAACAAAACAATAACTTTAAAATCAATCTTTATTGTTAAGTAAAAATGTCATTTTGTAACATACGTTTGAATTTACAGAGGAGTTTTCTTCAGGGCTGTTCCTCCCCGGGAGCATCTTTCTCTTAGAGCTTTTTTTCCAAGGCGTTTCTTCCAAGGGCTTCTTTGCAAGGACCATTTTCCTGTTTACTTGGTCATCCTCTTCTGGAAATTGAACTAAATTGCTGTATGCCAATTCCTTTAATTATTAATAAAAATGACTCATAAATTGTCTAACTACGCTGTAATAAATAATTTTTTCTACGACCACCACTAAAAGTAGGCTTTTTAGCGCTAGCTTTTAGCACATGTGTTATAAAGTGAAGTGAGGTTATAAAACTACAATTTCGAACTGGAAGTGAGGTTGTAAAGTTATTCTAGTTACTTCTTACGTTAGAGGTAAAGTGTTTTTTAAATAATTAAAGCGTTATGTAATGAATAAAGTCAGATTTGTGCTGTTATAATTACCTTTGATAACTGAATTTGACAGTACTGGCTCCACAAACATTCACCCGCGCGTCAAGGCTATCTCTTTATTATGACGTAAATTATAACTGTCATAAATGCACTTTTGTTAAATCGACATTTATGGATTAATACAGAAAATTTAAGGTCGTAGAAAAATTTTTTTATGCAAACTCGTGCTAAAAGTGTTATTGCACTCGACATGCTATTAAACTCAGCCGTCAACATCAACTTTTAGCACTTGTTGCATAAATAGCTATTATTAGTTCAGTTATTTAATTTTATAAACTACTTTCTTAAATTATATTTAATTATAGATATCTATAAACAACACGGGTATGTAATAAGCAATAACATTTATTTCCAACAGGTGTGCACTTAACTATAGAAAATACATAATTTAATTATTTAAAAAAACAGTCAACATATTATGATGGTCACAATTAATAAAGAAGTTTGTATTAAAAACCAAACAAAGCGCACCTAACAGCAGCAGTCAATAACAAATCACCCAGCACTGTATTTGTTCAGCAATTTTATAGCTTTAAAATGAAATTGATTGGATTTATCTGCTAATTATTAATAACCTTTACCATTTAAGACTGCGAGAAGGGTTAGCTGACAATATTAAGGGGTGAGGAAATCAGAAATTTCAAGTATATTAATAACGCGGAATTGTTTAAAAATTATTGATAATTTTGTTTGGAACAGCAATAATAATTGGTAACGACGATAAACCAACAAAAGAGTTTAATTAAAACGACTAAGCAAAACGGGATATTGCAATTCGAGCTAAACTTAAAACGGCGGTATTTTAAAAGGCGTTTTTATATTTTTCTAATCCTTGAATAATATTATTGTTTTGGTGGGAATGAATTCCTCTGCGCACAATTTGCATTTGTGTAGTCAAAAGTAAGAACTTGTAATTGAAAGTGTAGCAAACAGCTCACTGACATCGGAATCCCTCGAAGGATGTCGAAACCCTCATTGTCTGGGAAACCAAGGAGGCAATCTGCTGATTAAAATGCGATAAAAACTATAAGAAAAAATCTCAATTTAAAATAAAATATTGTAATTAATAGCTTATTAAGTAATTTTTAATTAATACAGAGGATATTCATTCTACATGAGATTTCAATCTATTGTTTAATGGGAATTTGTACTTAACAGCAATGGGCGAAAGATGTCGCATTAACAGACTTTAGTAAAGCATTTCATAAAGTTGATTATAATGTAGACGCATTTCTACAATTGGCAAATTCTTCTAAGCAAGTTCTTTTTAAGTCATTCTGACATATTTTAACAACGTTGCCAATATTAGTTATTTATGAAGGAAATTGCAAAATGTGAGTGTTTATCATGAGTCGTAAATACTGTTCAACTCGCATCGTTTGACAGATGCAAAGTGTTGCATACAAAACTTTTGCAATTATGTAATAATTATAAAATTTTAAATATTTTAGGTTATGTTGACTTACAAATTTACGGATAAGCGTGAAAGAATAGCTATTTATCTATCACCTTACAAAGTGAAAGTGCAGCCTCTGGCGTGGTTTACGGTGCTCTTTTGCTTTTCCGCCTGATTAAGCCCATTACGAAAGTGGGCCAAACGATGAATTCTTCGACCTCAATAATGACACGGTCCAATCCCGGAAGTCGTTTGTTACTTAAAATGAAAGTGATTTTCATACTAGACGTGAAGTTTGCTCTACGAGCGAAGCGACATGGGCAACAGGTTGTGTGTGAAAAACACTAGTTTTCCAAAGTGTTGCATACAAGATTTTCTGTAATTTTGACTTATATTAATTTGTATAGTAAATAAATGTACTTAAATTTACAAAGTTGTTCTAAATTTTCATATTAGCATTAGTGTCAACATGAGATCTCATATTGCAACTAGTGCGAATATATGTATCATTTTGACGTTGGTAATGACAACAAAATGTCATTATATTAGGTCAGAATTACAGAAATATTTTTTTAACGTGACCAGTAGCAACATGAAAAAATTATGTAATTTTGACATTAATATTGACAACTAAAGAGTTTGAATAGAGGATTGCAAGAATAATGTAGATGTTACAGTTCACTCTTCTGCCACCTGCCACTTTTATGTTGACTTGTAAAACAAATGTCGACATTTCCCTTTACTTTCAAAACATATCTAGGTTAGGTACATTAAGTATTCAAGGAAAATAGTGCTACAGAACATTGTTTAATATTTTAATGTTAATTTAGTTGTAACTACATGCACACCCTTTATCTCTATTTTTAGTTGAAAAAATGTGTTATTTAGCTATCGTCTTGCAAATATTAAAAGAACGTAAACCACAAGCAGGTCGACTCGTGAAAGGATGGAATTGCTCGGAAGCACCTTACAAATTCCCTTTTGTAGTCAAATAAAAGAGGCGATGTGTAAAAGCACAATAGCCGCCGATGTACTTGGATTTGTCCCGATATTTTTGAAAGGAAAAGCAAAAAACGAGAAGCAGATTGCGAGAACTTATTCAAGGATTTAGAGCGGCGAGGGTGCACACACTTGCCAAAAATTGAAGCGAAATGAAAGGCGTTTAAATATTGCTACACGACTGACGTCAGCAGGTAGGATTTTATACAGAAGGGTTGTGCGTACGCACTAAATGATTGAAGTTCCGTAAACGTGAATTTTTAAAATGGCAAGGTCGCTCAGCCGTCCGTCAAGGCTGATAAGGACTGCATTACTAGGGGTGGGTTGTGCTCCCGGATTAGAGCAACATAATCCCCAATTGTAAACGTCAATTAAATGGATATAAGTCACACATATCCAAATTTGAGATTAAACAAGTGATGGCTGGATCAGCAACATGTAGATTTCAAATGAAGTAAAAATTTAAAATCATGCGAGGAATCTGTGGATTGTCGTAATGTTTTGAAATTCTAGTCGTTATTTTGATTTGTAAATGGTTTTGAAACTGAGCACTGTATTGATTTCTCATAAAACGTTCAGGATTAACTGTCTCCCAGCACAATGAATTACCAACGCAAGCCTGTCCAAAATTTCAAAACGAAAACTGAAGCTCGGCAACCTGCCCAATGTTCATGAGAAGCACAAACTTAGACACTTCCACAATATCTACCACCTCTATCAAACGTGGTTAGGAAATATGCCACAGCCGCCAATCAATTTGTGTGGGATGTGTTCTATTAATTTTACCTGTGATTCAATTTAAGTTTTAATAGCGTTCTCCTCACCATCAGCCAGATCTTGGTTTGCCTGATATTTGTGTTTAGAACTTTGCTCTTTCTCTCTCCCCCTTGAGTTATCAGTGTATCGACTGATTGGACTCATTTTAACAATTTTCATTCAATTTACCTTGTTTTCCTTGCATCTTTAAATGCAGTATATCCCACATGTTTCATTCTTGTTTCCAACTATATGGTACAATGCTTTAGATATGCGTGAGCACTTTTCGTAGTCAGCTGGAATTTTTCTTAATTTATATATGAATTTATATCATGTTGCTAATTTTATCTTTGCTATCTTCTTCTCAGTTAGACGTATGTGTGGGAGACCTTCCTGTATATAAGTTGGTTAGTTCTAGCAGTTACGCACTTAAAAGTACAATCAAGTATAAATAGTTTGCAGTTCAATTATGGTTGTAACTATAAAAAGAGATATTTCGCCGAATAGCAATCGACGAAGAATTTTTATGCATACTGCTAATGTTCATCCATATTTTAGAAACTGCGATAAACCCCAGAGCTCGTCTAATTTTAAAACACTAAAGTCGTCTCGAGATTATACAAAATTGCAATTCCGTTATTGTATACTGAAATTGGCAATTTCATTATTATCGGAAAATATTGGATATTCGACAAAACTAATTATTTTCTAATATTCCTTACTGATATGATTAAGGCCCATCTTGAATTAGTACTGAAATTTGAAGAAATACTAATTCAAATTACTAATAAATATATGGTCAACATAATTTTCCAAGACTAAATAATATCTGGAACGCGTTAACATCCCCCAAGAATTTCCCCATTCCTCTTTAATTGCGTTTATCAGCCCCAACAGATATTCTGAAAATAATATGTCATAAGGTTAATCCACATGCAAATAGGCGAAGCCATCACGAAATAAACTTTTATAACTGATTGCGCTGATCTCGGATAATCCCCGGGGATCATTAATATTCATTAGGTAATCAATAACTAATCCACTCCTAATTGCAACCCCTGTAATCTTGGTAATTGCAGGAAGTCGTGTTGTTTCTAAAAATCTGATACAAAACAAACACTTGGCGGTAATATCATTAGCGGCTGCAAGGCGACCTCCTTCTGCGTCCTAGTGCTCCATTACCGATGGCGGCAGGTTGCTGATTGCATTCGACTCTGACATCACATCCGCCCGCTGCCGATTATTGAACCGGAAACGTATGTAGAAATGTCAGGAGCATATGCCGGCAAGTTATGTTCTTCCTTTGGGGTACTCCCCGTAATAGGTTTCAGTTTTTCCAAACACACCGACTCCCCTCTGAGGTCGACAGCCGCTGACTAACATGAAATTGCCCGTATAAGGTAATTCACATCAAGGTAATTAAAAGTACAGTTACTTTCTTCTAATGAATTAAGGAAACACTTTAAAAACACTGCTTGTAGACTGAGCCATAGAAAATTCGATTTTTTTAATTGTTTCGATTTAGAGATACCCAGAAACAGTATATCATCATTTGTATGGTACATTACCAAAACGCTTGAAAATAATAAGGATTGTATCCAGGTGAAGTGCTGGGTTGTAATAACTTTAACATAATTTCGAAGGCTTTTACGGCCATTGTCATTATATAGCACACTTCCGTGATTGGGTAGTGTCATTACTAATATTGAATAACTCAACGCTTCGCCCACTTTCATAAGACGCGTCATCTGGAGGTAAGCAAAAGAGCACGGTAACTCAACGTATGAACCACGCCAGAGGCGAAAGTCTTCTGAATTGCTGTTGGTTTACACTTGAGTTACCGTGCTCTTTTGGATAACTCGTGATGAAGACCCTTATGAAGGTAAGCCAGTCCTTCAATATCAGAAATGACACGGCCCAATCCCGCAGTCGTTCGTTACATAACTTTAATATAAATTTGATTAACTACACCACGAGAAACTATAAAATGAATCCTTTCAACAATATGGGACTCGAGATCACACAACATGCGAAACCATCGAGAATTTTTGATACTTGAATATCCAAATTCCCTTTTCATCACAAGCATTCTGTGCAACAGTATTAGACTTTTATCGTCGGTCATATGTAAAAAAATCAGTTATTGAAATGCTTATCAATAACTTGGCAAAGTTGAAATAAAATTCAACTCTTCAAACATTTTACTAAATACTAGCTAATAGAAGGGCACAACCTCGTATACAGGAAACGTTCTTTAAACATCTGCTATAAATTAATATTGCCTACATTGCACTTTTACTTGTGTTGCATAAAATCTCTGATGTCAATAATTGAGGTTAGATAAGTATATGAGCTAAGTAACGACATACATTGATGGGTCGCTCTTCTCTAAATTGCTATACAAAGAGTTAATAAGTTTTATGGAGGATACTTATTAAGCAACGTTTGTTGTCCAAATAACCGATAATGTGACTAAAAAGAGGCTAATAGCTATATTTATAACAAGAAATATATTTTATTAACTAATTAGTTTCTTTTGCGCTTTATCTAAATTTAGAAAAAAAGCAACTCTCTTAAAATATCGATTAATTGTTTGTGGCATAGTTAAGTTTAAAGTTATTTTGTAAAACGAATACTACATGTTTTACATGAAAATGAAGTGTTGTCCAAGAAATGTCATTTTATAAATCAAAACCTTAAACCTCTTTTACAGACCAACGACATATACAGTGTTTGCTTTTGTAACTGTATCGTCTACCTAAAATGAAGTGATCGACTTCGAAGCAAAGCTCGTGCAACCTATGCCTAATTAAATTTAAAATGTTTTGTATTAGGTCAGTTCACTCTAGGTACATTACATGCACTTTTTCCTTTGCTATGCTGTTGTAAGAATATAAAACGGAGAAAAAAGCTAACATTTCTAAACATTTTAATTAGATAATATTCACGGTACATAATTTCAAACTGCAGATCGAAATAATTATATAAAAGCTGCACCTTATACCCGGAAAAGTTGAATTACGCTCTTTATATGAGACACAAAAGTTTAATATAACCCCAGTTAACTACTTTAACAGCAGTCAATGGTGTATGTATTACTTTCTAAGCACTATAAAGCCCATCAAAACTCTGGTTGTGTAACGAAAGCATCACCACGTCTAGCGTCCATAAATCGCTCCGCAAAAGGTTTTCAAAAACAAAGCAAGCAATTATCAAAGTAAAAGCTTCAGTTCAGCAGGAAACTAATTTCAGACGATACGCTACGCGCAACTTAGTGTCATAGAGTGAGTCATTTGCTTCGCGAGTGAGAAATTACATCAGTGACTTCAGTGTGAAAGGCACGCAATTAAAGGCTGGGGCCTCAACAATATTACACCATCTGTAAACTGGGGGGGGATCCGAAACCGCTGCAAGTAGCCACCTAATCCTTTGGGCAATAAAATATGGACTGCGCAAAATTTTGACCCCCCGCAGACGAAGAGGTGAGTAATAAAACACTCGGATAGGTTAAGCTGTAGGAGTAATACTAACGTAACACTTCACCCAGAAGACGTCCTGTTGCAACACAGTGGCATAAACCAAGTTTCGGTGCTATGAATTAGAAATGAGGCACAATGACGCTTTGAAAAACCGAAGAATTTGCAAGCCATAAACAACCCTCCACCTACGCAACTAGGGAAGTTATATAAAAACACACGGTAGCTCCACCAAAAGATTCCCTTTCAGCATTTGGTTCAGCCTCATTCACTGCAATCATAGGCATTCGGTTTACAACCTTCTGCACAGAGTGTCCGCCTCTCATCTGTATCGTGTTGAACTCGTGTCAGTTGTAATCCGTTTGTTAAACTAGCTTGCCGAAGTATCAGGCAACTAACTGTTCACCCTTAAAGTTGTTTTAATCGCTTTTTGTATATTTGAATTTGTATATCTTGCTACACGTTCGTTAATTAATGTCGGTTAAGTAAATAAACTCAGGCTGTTATCGCCAATAACCGTGGATCAGCAACTTCCAAACCATAACTGAGCCAGTACAGCATATTAATTGAGGTATTTTTTAGTTAGAGTTAAAGCTGTAGTGTTGGAAGTCTTTGATAAAATCTAAAACAACGCGGTGGGTGGCCCATCCAGTTTTTTAAAAATATGAATACAGTCGTTGAATAGGTAACGTATTCGATTTAGGTTCTGTAGTATGTTGTTTTAGTTGGTTTTCATAATTTAATAATATTAATAATATTTAACCACTTACAATATGTCCTCAGATTAGTAGAATTTCCAAGCCATATCTTATTATAAATAACATCGCTATGCGAAAATGGTATAAAATTATCATCTAATAAATTCCTGTCGGTTGCTATAATGGTAATTAAGTTTTATCAAAATTTGCTGAAAATTACGAACCATATCATGGTATTTCTTATTTTAGTTACTAACAAGACACGCTTTATTAGTAATTATCGTTCTGGTATCTAATTTTACCAATTGATATCTCCAAATCAGTAAACTTCGTTCTATATCAATAGTCGATTAATCTCTCTTCCACATATGGCAAGACAACTAGAACTAGTTTCTTAACAATTCAATCTTGGATCTATAAATATAAGGAAAGAGGGGGTAGTTTATGTTAATCACTCTGATTAATTGATTGCTCTATGTTTAAATATGAGTCGTAAATATTGCACTTACTTGTTTGAGAATGGACATTTTGCCGTCAAAGTAACGATCTCTTCTAGATCATGAACACCTCTAAGTGCGTAACCAAACGACTATGCATATGGAGTACATTCTGTTTTATTAAGTTTTGGTGTAAAAGCGTTTTGTCTAATCTCTCGGTGCTTTAAAGTAGACCCTTTGTCTCTTATATAAAGTGGATAAGATATAGCATGTATTTATTATATTTCCATGTAAAGAGCAAATTCTTGATGATGAGTTACCTTCTCCGATAAAAGCAATTTAAATTCGGAAGCGGAGTTCAAAACCAAGAACCTTCACAAGAGGAGATTACACAGTCTGGCAATTCTCAGTTTGAAAATGTCCGTTCCGGTAGGAATTATACGCTCAGACAGCTGCAGTTTGATCTGCACAGACTACTAAACTTGAGCTTTATGTAAAAGTTAAGATTTAACCTCCCACATTACACGCAAAGCGCCTGTAAAGGTAAACTCCATTCGGGCTTGACACTGCTTCATTTCCGATAACAAGGAGCTCTCTTTTAGTATCAGAATGCAGCGCTCGAATTCTAAATTCCCAATGTCGAGCTCTTTGTTCTTAATTACTCAAATGGAAAGTTCTGTAAATTCCAAAGGCACAGCTTTTGTTGCACATCGATTAGATAGACTCCCGTTCTGTTATTTAGACGGAGTGGTTTCTAGTGCAAATTAAATGGTTGGTTGATCTACACCTGTATATCAATACGTAGTTTGTCAATGGTGGGACGTTTGTCGACCGAAAACTTTCCTAATTATTTTGTGTATTGTGTAAGCCAAGAGGGAACAACAACTAAAGATAATAGTAAAAACAAGAATCCGAAAAAATGCCAGAAGCCAGATATGGGACAATATCAAAAAGTAATAAAGCATCATGTTTAGTTCGTATCGTAATTAAATGAACAAAACAAAGGAGAAATAATAATGAAAAACTGAAAACAGTGCTGAATCTAATGGGTGTTAGGGAAGTCATTAACATAAATTGTAGAGGTAAAAAAGCTGTGAAAATGGAGTTAAAAGTTGTTTAGATTTTTTTTTTATTAATAGACGTGCAGTATCTTAAAAAATGTTACAATACATTTTAGGTACTGCTGAAATTCATGATCATACAATGTTTACTTCCCTCGTCTAAAAGTCGAAGAAAGTGTTGTAATAGCAAAAAATCGCTTTCCGAGATATCTATCTATTAATTTGCAGTTTGATAACGAGGGCCAAGCCCGAGTTAATCAAGCAAATTAATTAAAAAAAGGACTTTCAAAACGTGTTTTACACGTAGCTTTTTTGCATAATGATCTCTTGATCGAAATTTAGTCGAAAAAGACTTCGAAATTGACACCTGTCAAATTGACATTTTAATAAAATAGCTAAAAAATAGTAATTTATTCGTTTAAAACGTCGAGACGAAGTTGAGACGTTAATGATTCAAGAGTGGATAGAAATAACTTTATCGTCGTGTATAATACAATATTTTTTCTATAGCAAGAACTTTAACAATTTCAAAAGAAAATAAGGACAGTCAATCACATTTCAAAATGTCAGTAGCGAGCTTGGGTTGCTACGATAATGCGCAGCTGTCATATTTAATTTAAACAAAAGTTAGAAAATTAAATTACTTTATCTATCCTTAATGTTAAAGTGCTACTTTATCTACCCTTGCTGTTAAAGTAAAACTTGACCTTTAGTTTTGAGTTGATAAAAGCACACTTTAATATGTCCTATAGTATTTTTTTCACGTTCTTTGCGTTAAAAAAGTGGAACTTTCAATACGATTTTTCATTAAAGAAAGACGACTTTCACGATCACTATGCTAAAAAAAGTTTCCTCAATTCCGTCTGTCTGTCTGTCTGTTGGCGTAGAGACCCTGTATAAAAAGTAAGATAAGAGATGGGACAAGTGGAACCAGTTTCCAAGGATAATTGGATTAATTGCTATGTTTTTGAAAAAAAAATTTCAAGATGTTCCCATTGCCAAACTGACATTAACCTGAAACGACAAATTTCTAAATGTCAAATAATGAAAATAATTGCTCATTATCAATAAAAATCGACATTTATAAAGTAGGATAGATATTACGGATTGTTTCTAGTTATTAACTACCCATTTACATTTCATTACAGTTTCTACACTGGATGAAGTGCAAACTCGCTTATTCACATAGGTAATCTCAGAAAATTTCACATTTTTAAAAAATCTGTAATAAGTGAAAAGCTTTTCACCCTCCAATAATAATTAATAGTCCAAAAGTTAAAAATAATAACATATGTCCCATGGACATTTAGCTTCAATAGTGGTTATGTCCCTTTTAATGTCATTTCACTCGGATGGTAATAGCTTTTCTGTTTCGTTTTAAATTTGTCGTTCATCTCCCAATACCTTATTTGTGAAGAATTTTTAAAATACTGAGCAACAAATAAATGCTCTAATTTTGCTGAACATTTTTATATTGATTTTCTGAATATGTTTCACTCTCAGAACTGTACAAAAAGAATGATGTATCGTAGACCACTTCTGCCTCATGCGCAGGAGCCATCATTTTAGATTAACTGCAGTTTAAGATTTGTGTGTACTAAGTACCCACCTATATCACTAGCTCCAATAATGGTAGTTCAAGTTGCTGCTGCTGCTCTTACAAAGAGAACAATTTCAAGGTGTTTTAGAGTGGTCCACGGTACTGCATTTACTGCACAATTGGGATTTTACCTGTGTATAGTTAAATACTAGTCTGGAGTAAAATTTTCTTGCATAATCTGTACGATTTTCACACTTTAAGTTCTTAATAACATACCTTTCTACCAATATTCATATCTAAGGGTCATTTTATCAAAACCTAAACAGAATTTATTACATTCAACTGCTAAATAGCCAGTCATTCAAGTAAAATTTATGAACAATAAAGCATAAAAACCTGATTTATCTATCACACAAAGGAAATGTCACTTGTCATTACAGCAAAAATTAGTAATGTCAAACGGTATTAATCATTTCTGCCATGGAAAATGGTTCCAACCAATCCGCATTGATCATCTGTATGTCCTGTCTCTAATCTTAATATACAGGGTCTCTATGTTGGCGGTATTACTCAAAAACTATTTGTTGGGAGAAGACGACATTTTGCATGCAGATCATGTCTATCTG
>OW679197.1:70531750-70562969 GCA_940337035.1 Agriotes lineatus | reverse complement strand
GAAAGCTGAATCTCAAGCTGTGACTAAATGTCTATTTCTAATAGAGTTAGCTTTAAAATATATTCTAGTGAATTTCTAAATGGGAATGCAAGGATGGGCGAAACATAAATTCGTCGTTACTGGGCTTCGAATTGTTTGACTTCGGGCAACTTTTAAGTAAGTCGAATTAAAAGTTGAAATACTGAACATTCTTTGGGGACAGATTCAGGTCCGAAAAAAAAGTCTTCTCGATGTAAAATGAGCTTAATGTCTTGTAGGGCTGTAATTGCTTAGTTGAATTTTGCAAGGTCGACCGAACCGACTATACCCACAATGTTTACCTTACTTAGCCCTATCTAATTACTACCTCTTCTCGAAACCAAATATTGGAAAGAAGAGAATTTTTCCTCCATTAAAGAGGTTATAGCTGCTTAGAATTAATGCACTAAGTGCATGGTAGGGTAACTACATATTGATATCCCCTTGTAGTCTTGTATAAACTTTTTGACGAAATTTGTTAGCCCGAAAGCTCATTTCCCAAACTGAGGAATGGGGTGCAAAGTTTATTAAATTAAATTTTTGTTAGCTTTGGTTCAGCTGGACGTTTTGAGGCCACTTTCCGGCAACAGTTGGTTGTCCTATCGTCCTGTTATCAAGTGCCGCAATCTCTGTCGGCTGCAGTTCCTAGGGACCTAAATGAGTCGGCCTTGATTGCGCCTGAAGGGGCGGAAAGCTTTAAAGCCATCCCGCCTGCGTTGCCAAACATCAATTCTTCCCGGCTAAATTGGCCGTGCAACGAGAGCGTAATGCACGGAACTTTTGCAGACGTACCTAATAAAGAATTTTTGTTCCCTCGGAACCGACCGACCGAGAGCTTTAAGCCCGTCCTCCGTTTTATCGATCATCTCGCACCTGTGGCTGCTAATGGAGCCATCTTGTTCATCCCCTACCGCTATTTACATTACAAGACCCTCAGAGTAAGCATCTTTGAGTATTCAAAACAGGCTGCCGCATTTGAGCTTTATTGTAACCGATAAGTAAAGATTGACTCGGAGCACTGCCACGTGTCGATTTGATTTTGGGATCGTCTGAAACATGAAACGCAAACAGATAAACTATGTTTGCATGTCAAGGTCTACCTATTAAGGTAGAACTGTGGGAGGGTAGCCGGGAAAGTTTTAACGGATACACTTTCTTTCTGTTTTTGGCAAGAAAACGTGCTTTGGATATATTTAGGCATTAGAGCGAGAATAGCTTTTATGAAACTTCATATTTTAAGTGGCAAATCGGAAAGTATTGAGCACCTTTTCAGTGGCGTGATGCAGTGATTTAATCAACTGGTTTTTGAGTAAAATAATGCGATATTTCAATGAAGCACCAGTTTATTGCGCGATAGAGACATTTTTCTATCCCATAATGTGCCAATAAAGGTAGCCTGTTTTAGAAGAACTCTAAGAAACTATCCCTTTTTATTAAACTTCTCTGAAGTGTTTATACGTTTCAATGTATCCTTTAGTATTCCTGACAATGTTTGCAGTATGACACTGTGGCGAATACTATTGAATGGACTCTGCTATAAAAATAGCAATTTTTATGAACCGCTTCTTTAATCAATTTCCACAAATAAAGTTGAGAAAGCTACCTTAGGAAGTTTACGTACATCCGTCCATTCCAATTATTGTTAAATTGAAACGGTCCAATAATTCGCTAGTTAACTAAAAATGCCATAACCAAGACTTATTATTTGGGGACTGCTGCTTTCCAGAGTCTATAACAGAAGTTAATTCTTTAGACACATCCCTTGTGACCAAAGTAGCTAAATCAGGGAAAATAATATTCTAACAGCTTGTTACTTAAAAAATTGATTCGGAACATTGAAAATATTCAAATATGTCAATTTCTTGGCAGTTTCCACAACTGTACAAGTATTTACGTCTATCTGTATGCTGCTAATCAGTGACGTTAGCAGTATCTCCTGAGGAACAGAAAATACAACTTAAAGCAGTTTTTCTACTGCTAACTGGAAATAGCATGTGTTGTTGGTTTTTATCAGCCCTGATATTAACATCCCTACTGTAGAGAAATCAGCCTCTTCTCTTTGGAAACATTTTAAGCATTAAGACCCTTTGTTACAGCAAGAATTTAACGTTACAACACTAAACTGTTACACGATAAAACGACAAAATACAAGAATCGGTTGCCCCAACTGCGTTACGATGAACTATAACAAGATTTGCCCAGCTACCTTTAGTGGGAGGAAGGTTACATTACGATACTGTTGATTAGAGCAACGACCCGTTAATCTGCATAAAAAAGTTAATTGCCTCAGGCGCCATCACTTTTTGAATCAGCAAATACTACAGGCAAGTCCATTAAAAGTTAAAATGTGAACATCCCTTTAAAGGTGTAGGCAGTGTTCGGGCTACGGTTCGTGTGTAAACCTACCTTTATTTAATTCCTTACAGCTGTTAAACCCCTTTACAAAAACACATATCACATAATAAAGCTCACATGCAACACCTTAACTGCAATAAAACGCACGATTACTTTAAATTTAAATATATTAACTTGAAAATATACATGTAAATATTTAACAAAATTTGAATGGATTTGATTACAAACTGAAAAGCGACTACACACTGTAAAGCTTAATTGATGGCTGGTAGCAACTACCCAAACCTTAATTATTTGATTTGGTGAAAAACAATAGTTAATAATTACGACATCAAATATATTCCTTAAAGGCGGCACTTTGCCAAGTAATTGACCACTTCACTTAAATCGCTTTAAATTTAACCAGAACATATAGTACTTTATTCAGAAGTTTATGAGCTACTATACTACCTTCTAAAAAACACGTGTTTCTACGGAAAAAGCAGAAATTGACACACAAACCTAAAAACAGAATGCAGCACGAAGAGAAACTGCCGGTAAAACACATAGGGAGATCTGGCCCGAAGGCGGCGAGCGTCTCAAAGGCTGCAAGAGCATTCGACAATTCAACTGTTCACCGCTCGAGGGCTTAAAGGCGACTTAATTTTCAAGGCGCGGTAATATCAAAGCTTGTGTGTCGCTTGCCCCATCGCTACTTTCATACGTTGTATTTTCCTTCCTTAGAAGAGAAGCAAATCGTCACGTAATCTCAACACCCACGGCTAATTCGGCGTACATACAACGGGCTGCGACCGACAAGCAGAAACCTGTCGTTGGAAAGCCGACAATGAGGCGCCAACGGCTGATGATCAATTACTTTCCAAATGTGACATGGGCGTCCCTCTATTAAGTGGTAGCGATATATAGCGGTATATACAAACAAAATTAAAAAATCTTTACCGGAAGGTGGAGTCTCCTCGGTTCTTGCACTTCTTGGTGCTTAAGAAACTAGCGTATTGGTTGCCCCTTTGATTAGATCTGTCTATTTCATTGTGGGCCGTCCTCTGGATTTTTGCGTTCCATCTGCTCTTAAATGATATACTTTTCAATATTTTCTGAATACTTTTTCGATATGAGGACTAGATGATTTGCAACCAAGATTGAGGTTTATTATTTCTTGCAATATGATCGCATTAGTTATTTTTGCAGATCATGCGACAGTTAATATCTTCATCCAGCACCACATATCAAAGGAGCTAATCTTTCCCATGCCCAGTGCTTTTATTGTGATACCAAAATTTTGCCAAATCAAACCGTCGTGACTACATGAACACATTTGAAGACCGACCAGCTAACAGTTAAGATGGCATAAGTTCGTTAGCCAAAATCACAATAATCTGAAATGCAATATAAACAATAAGCAAGTAGTAAATTAGTTCGCTTTAACTAAAGCATACATATCCATAATAAAATGTATAATCGTGCAATTTTTTTGGGTATTTTGCCACACAACAAAATGAAATAGATTAGAACATAAACTTCATGTTTCACTTTTAGAGATTCTCAAACTGTATAATGGTCAATAATGTTATATTTCAATACAAACGACTTTAGCTGATTTAAAACGTTCAATACGCAGAGTAGACCCAATCAAGATATTGTATAAATTAGTATTACTAGTCTAAGTATCGCAGGTTCTCTAGCATAAACTCGCCAGGGGGATTATAAGCGCAAGAAACAAAATGTATATAATTACAATTATAATAATATTAAATGGACAAACTAGAAAAATTAAACAATGACTATCATTACCAGAGCAAATAAAGCTTCGGTAAGATCTTCAGGGTGCTCACCGGAGGCATTGGCTTTTCGGAGCAACGACATAAATCAAAACGCAAAGTACCAAAACAAATTAAAGGTACAAATTTATATAGGAAAAGGTGACGTTGGAGAAAAGCTTAAGGATTTCAATCGAAGACGCCGAGACTTGGCTCAGCAATAAAATCTCGATAAAATATGAATTTGAAGAAATCGACTCGAGAATTGGATGAACTTTTCACAAAATCAATAAATTTCTACACTAGCTACGTGCACGACCAAATAGATGTCCCTTTACGGCTATCAAATGTCCCTTACGTATCGGTAGCAAAAAACGCGAGCAGTAAGTTACGGTAACATAACGAAAGGGGCTTGCCAGAGTTTGAGGTTATAAATCCAAGAATCAAAAGAGCACAGTAAAATTGGTCAGCTCTACAGCTTATGGGAGTAGCTGAAAGCAACATGCACATCAGAACGAAAGAAACGAGCAGCCTGGGCACTGTTGAAATTCCAGCAAACTACACGGAGTAAATTTCTTATTTATCTTGTTCACTGGTTTGAATAGATCTCATATATTATTTTGATCAGCATGTCTTTGTGCTTTATTGCGTATTTTGCTAATGTATTCAGTCGTATCTTGCCAGGACCATTGAATGTCTTTATAAAGCTGAACATATTTCTCTCGTTATTCTTCTGTAATAACTCATTTACTATTAAGTTGTCGTCGTTCTTCAGTTAGTTTATATGTTTCCTCTTTCCAATTTATTGATTGATCTTTGGTGGTCTGTTTTAGTGTTTTTATTGGAGCAACTTTAGGTTTTTTCCACATCGTTTCTAATATATCATTGCTATCTTTTACTCTCTGTAAGCTTTCACCAAATTTAGCTTCATCGTTTATTTTTAACCTGCCCCCCTCCCCCTCTCGATTCCTTATACAGGACATCTATTGTTTCTGGAATTTTAATACCTGCCCATCTCCACTTAAGTTGGCTTGCGTGTATAACTATATATTCTACGTTGGCTTGTTAGCCCCGTTGCTTTTTTATCTTTTAAAGTTGAATGGAGCATAGGTCGTTGTGTTTTATCGAATATGTCAATACCGTTTTTGGTAAAAGTCTACTTAGCCTACATAGAGCTAGTTAAGTTTGTTCTTTGCTTTTCCTTTCCTGGATTATTCTGTTGTATGTATTCTTCATTCTGTTGCATTAACGAATCTTCTATTGTTCTGGTAAGTTTTTCACCAGCTTTTGTTTTAGCTTGATTAATTTTCAGTCTTATTGTTTTGTGTTCTCAAGGTAAACGGTTAAATACATCTTCTAAAGCCGTTGTAAATAATTTCGGAGCGAACCCTCCTTTGTATTGGAACTGGGTTTGCGTCACTGTGATGCTGTACGGTTGATATATCATTATTGTTGAAAACCTTAAGTCGACTCGAATGCTTCTTGCATTTCCAATGATAAACGCAATCGAAAGGTTTTTGTCGCATTGTAAGCATTTATTCATAAGAACGTGTATTACATATAACGCAAATTATCTCCCCCCCCCCCCCCCCAACCTTACGTTTCTGATTAGGACGACATCTCATCCTGGTGCCTTGTTTTTTTTAATTTCTTTTATAGCAGTAGTTCATAACATTCCCTTTTAATTTTTCTGTGGTGGCTATGGTTTCTTCTTTCTTGTGCAGTATGGGTTTTGGCTTTGTCAAATTCATTCTTTGTTTCCATTTTCATCTTTTGACACATTTTTGATGGCCTAGTGTCAGTCGTACGCATATCATATTCTTCTTGTTTTCTATAACTTCTCGTATCATCTTATCTTGCCATTTATATCTGCCTTATCTTATAGTTTTTCTTATCTACATATCCTATAAGAATTGTTTCTGCTTCTATTCTAATTTCTTCTGGAGTGAAGTGCTGAATAGGTAAGCTTAGCTGTAGTGGAGCAGTAAGATAATCCAAAATTTTATTTTCTTCGGCTTGAGTGGTCTGTGGAGGATGTTGCTGGAAGGTTTTGTATAGATGTTCCGCAAAGAGCTCTGCTTTCTCTTCGCTTGTTCGTGCCCATGTATTGTCATCTTTACGAATTGGCGCAATAGGAATAGTGGAGTAAAATGTCAATTTTGTGCTCATTAAGAACGTGCTCAATTAGCCGGACGTTTTGTGCTAACCCATTTGCATTCCAAACTGCTAGACGTAGGGCATTCATTATTGGGATTTACTGATTAGCTGGGTAAGCAGACTTAGCATCATGCTATTCCGGTTCATTAACTGGTTGAACATTGATTCAAATCTAGATAAAAATTGGGATAACGAGATGTCATTATTATCATTTGCTTGGGAGTTACTTTGTGCTTCTACCACGGTGCTATAAAGTCTTCTGTTGTTTGGAAAAGTGGCATTTATGTCTTTCTTTGCTGAAATTGGTGGGTAAGCTCTAGGTAAATTATTTGTTCTATTTGGAGCTCCTGATTGGCCTCTGTTGAGTTGGAGTTGTTGATAGACCTGACAGCCTTTATAATTTGCTGGGTGTGGGCCCTGACATCAGGAGCACTTAGCAGGAGTAGTTTGTAGTTTTTTACACTGTTTCGTATTATGTTCTCCGCCACATTTGACGCAAAGATATGGCTTGGTACAGTAGTGTTTGCTATGTCCGTACTCCTGGCATCTCATACATTGGATGATTGTGCTTTTCTTTCGTGGTGGCTCCACTAATACTTGCTGATAGTCTATACGTTTTATTTCGTACGCTGTTTTGTTATTTGTAGATGGCTCTAGGTCGACGTAGAACATGGGTAGCGGTTCTTTTTTAACTCTGTGCCTAATATTGATGATATTGCGAACGGCATGGCCCAGATTTTTTAACTCTTCTTTGATTACCTCGATGTCTGTAGTATGGTGTAAGTTTCTGATAACTACCATGTACGCTCGATCTTCCTTTAGCTGGTAAGTGTGATGTACAAAATGTTCGTCGTTTAGGTGTGTAATTAGTTGCCTGTACGCTTCTATTGTATGCAGATTGACCTTTATTGTGTTATTTGCTAGAGCTTTTGTGTTATATTGCTCTCTATCTACGGCTTTGAAGATCATTTTCGATCATTTGGTTGAGATTGGTGACCCCATAAATAAATATAGGAGGGGGTTTAGGTTTTTTTTGTTCATTGGTATTGCTTGCTCGTATTGTTTCATCTTGTATGTTTTCCTCGGATAACAAAGTGTACCTATTTTGATTATTATTTGAGGTTTGTAAGTCATGTTGTTTAACCTGTTTCTGATTGTTACGTTTTCGTTTTTTTATTTGTTGCCATTCATATTGGTTTTGTGCATCTCCCTCATCATCATCGTCCATTGTAATCGGTTCGCTGTTATTTGAAATTTGATCGTTTGTTGATACTAGCGGTGGATAGTTTTGGCTAGAGGATGGAGGCACATAATTGTCGTTATACATTTGTGATGCTGGTATATAAGTGTTGTTTTGAGTAAGTGGTATAAAACCATTATTTAGGGGTATTTGCTGGAATCCAAACATTTGCGGTTGCTGAGGGTATTGAAATTGTTGCTGTGAGAAGTACATATTTTGGTTGTTATTATTTTGCATATTCTGACAGAGCAAAATTTGTTGATTGATAATTTATTCCTATTGTTGGTTATTTATAAAATTAACTTAATATTATACTTAAACGGTCCTGTCTGTATCAGGTCAGAGTTCAAGCGCGTGCACCGATGATAACTTGTAGCGAGCTCCATACGGCACGTGAACTCACTTCCGCGATACACGGCAGACTCGATATCACATCTTGAGAATATTTTAATATTAATATTACAAGTAAAAGCAGAGTAGGATATTTTGAAAAATAAGTTCTTGTTAAAGGCGTTGCAAATTAAAACTTTTGCTCTCGATGGCTGACAATGTAAAACGCTCGTAACTAACAATTATTCGCGCTTGTTATTAGCTGCTCGTGCCTGGTGTTAATTAATATTAATTGCAAAAGAGAAGATTTCTTTTAGAACCCGGTAATTGGAATGCAGAACTGAAAGTTATAATTACCACCCCTATTCTAGGAAAACAAATAGAACTGCTCACTTGCGTCGACGAACGCATTTCCTACCATTTTTCCCATTTAGCCAAGTCGACTCGGTAATTGCTGTTAAGAGAGTTTAATAATGGGGGAATCGGAATACAACGGGAAGCTTTGAGAGGGAATATTACCCAGGCAGAATAATGAGATTATAGGGCGTTTACTTTGATACTACCGTTTTAGCATCTAGCCAGACTGCCAGCATATTGGGAAGGTAAATTTGACTATAGAAGTTTTCATTAAACTCAAGTTATGCAGAAAGTAAGAAAGTTATGACTCAAGCTTAAAAAACTACAACTTTGGTAAAACTAAGAACCAGGGTGGTATCTAGAAAATTTCAGGAGGGGCATAAATAGTTTTATGATGATTACTACAGTGACATCTTGAAAGAGGAGAAAAAAAGCTGTTAATTTTATTAGAATTGAAAAAACGAAATTAATGATAACTACCGAGACAAAAGTAGCATAAACGATTGAATTTCATAGAAAACTTTTAGAATCCAACCTACATAGAATAGAAATGTCCCTATTTGTAAAAATAAGGAGAATATTGTAAGGATGTAGCATCCGTTCGTACTTGTAGTTATTTAAAATTATTTTACGTTGCCATTTGCTTTTTTTATTCCCTAACATTCTCTAATTTCATAGGAGCACCAACAAACCGATGAAAAAGCTACATTTCTCTTTTCTAGTTATTGACGTTTTATGAACAAGAACCATTATGAGCTTGCCATCTATTCGCACAGAACAACCGACTAAGTTTTCGTCATATATTTTTTATTATTTGCTAAAAACGTTACTGTAATTATGAATAAACGAGTGAAGGCCTTTAGAAATCGAAATACCTACCCCTAATTGCTACGCTTCAGTACGATCTGCAATGAAACCACATTGTCTACCAACCTATATGGAGCACCCAACGCAAACTTGTAATTGGCCACTAAACTACGCTTGAAAGGCTTGCTAACAGCCTCACATTATACAATCCGAGATTTGAGGATTAATTGCGCTACAGAATTATCAGAGCACTTATAAACTTACAAAATATATTAACTACATATTAAAACTGTCAGCTCAAATTATTTTTGCCTGAAGGATTGACGATATGGCAGAAGTATACTAATAAAGATTAGTAATTTGTGTAGCATAACCCCATGTTTTGTATATGTAGTGGTAGATAGCACACATTTAAATTATAAAACACCGATAAGTATTGGCTCATATTAAATTCAACCATCTTCGCATCTAACACAAAACCGTGGTAAAATTTACTACTTCCCCTGGGAAGTCTAGGACAGCGAAATTCTGAAGAAGTGAATCAGCCTGTTGATACATTCGAATGATAGAATGTTGCAAGCAATCTCGTCTAGGAAATGTTGCCCTACCGATATTGTTCGGATATAAATACTAAAATCACTATCTGGTATCGTGTTTAATGATAAGGTGTTAAACTAGCTCTCATAAACTCAACCAGCGAAAATTATTTGCGCTAGATTTAATGGAAATTCAGCAGAACTAAGGGCATGCACACAGACGACAGCACTATTAATTATGAAGGGTGTCACGTTGATTGAAATTACGTTATCGAATATGGAAACATATAAGGGAAAATATCAATCATGTGTTTGTGAATTCACCGCAAAATCAGATAACATTGGAATTTACATGAAACGACAGGAATGTACTAACAGCGTTGTTATTTAAAGCCTGAAACTGGAAACTGTTGGATAAATACTAAAATGATAAAACTCAATATAATACCCACCAAAAGCTGTTTTACTAAATTTTTTAAATATTGACTTGAAACAAACAAATTGTAGAATTCTTTATCACGTTTACTGTTGCTCTTCTTCAAGGACTATTCATTTATCTTTTGTTCAAAGCAATAAACAAAAAAACAATGGATTAGTGGTAATGCGCAGTTTATGGAAGAATCTTATCATCGGAACTATCGTTACGGACGACTTACTGAATGGTGATAATTAACTGATAATGCTCGGTGATACTGATAATGTTACCGGGACCTGATTTCATTGAAAAGTGGTCCAATGGTTCTTGTAAGATGAAGTCATTATTACCACTCACATCTTCCGATATCTACAATACATATTGGAGTCTGAAGATTTCTCATAATTTTTAATTCTCTGTTCTTCCAATAATTATCATTATGTATGTTTTTGCCCTAGAATATGTTCTATCATTATATACTTTTTCCATTAAAGGTCACTTACAAGTTTTCTTCCTTCCTGTGTTCTCTAGAATACTTTCGTGTTTTGTATTTTACTTGCCTAGCCTCAGCGCACAGTAATACCTCCTCATCTCTAGATCCTTAGTTGAAACTTGAAACAAAATAACAATTCCATACGTAGAATTTGATACATCAAATACATATTATCTACTCCTACTGTACAATGGCCATGAATTATGATTCATAATTCACGGTTTGCAAGCCAATCAATAGTTTTCAAGTTGCAACCTATCAGAAAATTCCACTTTCATTATTTAATAGGTTGTAGCCAATCACAAAATTCATTCTTATTATTAAATGCCTTTTGAAGTTAACAGCTGTCACAAATGTCATAATTCGGAAATATGAACACAAAACTCCTATTGCATAGGAGTAGATAAAATATTGTATTACATTCGCGATTATGGCCATTATTCACTCAGATAACTTGCGCCACGCGCCTTCGGCTTGTGGCTCAAATGGCAGTTTCGTAAATAATGGCTATCATAATCGCTCATATAATAATATATTATTATGTATTGTATACGTAAGGCTATACAGACACATAATGTTTAAGATAATCTCTTAAATATTGTTGTGGTGTGATATAATGTGTGTGATTCTGTTGGGTATTTCGCCATTATGTTACAAATTTTAAAATAAAACCAAGGTCATGATAAAGTAGATAATCTTAAATTTCCTAAAAATATCTACAGGGTGAAAATAAAAGAAGAGGTACTACTGTTAAATGCTTATAAAATGTACGTCCAACGTGCTCACATTGCTTCGATGGCGATGTTCATTATATCTTGAAAATGCTGCATTTTGACAATTAGAATATGGATTTATATACAGGGTGTTAACTAAGTACGTAAACAAACTTTAAAGGATGATTCCTTGATCAATTTTAAGATAAAAAGTTCCTACACACATGGGGCCTAAACGGCTTCGTTTTCGAGATACAGGGTGTTGAAATTTAAACAAAAAAAAATTTTTTTTTTAATCTGGAAAACGCCTAGAGGTATTGTAATGAAACTTAATGTATCGTAGTATTCCATAAAGTGGCATTGTTTGGTTAAAATAAATTGAATTTATCTCCACCAGTGGCGTGCATCGGGGCCACGTCAGTTACCTTATTTCAGAAAAATCTGGTACGCCACTGTTTTTTAGTCAATACGACAAGTTTTTTAGCTTTATCCATTGAAACTATACAAAAGATGTATATTTAATTTTTTTGATAGAATAAACCTTTTGCGAGAAAAATGGAAAAATCTGTAACAGCAATTTCGTTCATTGGACGTTAATGGGACCTAAATGGCTTCGCTTTCAAAATACAGTTTAAAGAAGCTTTTAAAAGATGTTATTTAATAAAAAAACAATCTTACAATAGCTACAAAACTTTTTTCTAAAAAACAGTAGCGTACAAGATTTTTTTAAAATAAGGTAACTGAGGTCGCCCCGATGCACGCCACTGGTGGAAATAAATTAAATTTATTTTGACCGAACAATGCCACTTTATGAAATACTAACCTACACCAAGTTTCATTAGAATACCTCTAGCCGTTTTCCAAATTTCTGAAAAAAAAACTTTTTGTTTAAACTTCAACACCCTGTATCCTGAAAACAAAGCCGTTTAGATCCCATGTTTGTATGAACTTTTTATCTTAGAATTGATCAAGGAATCACCCCTTAAAGTTTGTCTACGTACTTAATTAACACCCTGTATATCACGTTCTACTATTTCTAGTATGTAATTTCTAGCAATTTCATTTTCTTCTTTAGATTTTTCTGGTATGTGTCTTATGAGTTATTCAGAGCTTCTCATCTTTTGTTTCTTACTTGCTCCAAAATCCAAAGTCATTTCCATATATTTTTTATATACCTTTCTGAGAACTCTGATATGGTATGTATGTATGTATTGTATGTATTATCTGTAACTTCATTTACCTTGCGGTGTCGAGGCTGGTGCTTTATGCGCTGGCATCTGGCGGTACAATGATAAACTTGCCGCGGATTCGGGATACAGAGTTGGATCGCGCCTTTGGTGCTTGCGCAGCAACCATTGTGTGAGGTGTGTGTCTTGGTGATGTGTTGACCTTGTTACTCTATCTCTTAGGTCTGTGGTTCTGAGTAGAGCACAGTTAATTTGGTGCCCAACTGTGAATGGTCTCACTGAGCCCGATTCTAATCGCCAAGGATACGGAAAAATTCCGACCCCAGCGGGATTCGAACCGAGGACTTGGTAATGCAAGCCTAGCGCTCTGATATGGTACTGTTCTAAAATAATATTTCCGATGTTCAATCATTTTTGTAGTACTTTCGGCATCTTTTTACGTCGTTGTGTATATCAGGTTGCATATATAGTTCTTGGATTTGAACTGGCATTCCTTCTTTTTATAAAAGTTTTCAGTGAGAATTTCATAGTAAAGCGCTAGCATTTTCGATTCCCAGTTTCGATAATTTTTTAGTTTTAGCTTCACTTCCGATACTGTAAGATGAATTATTTGAGGCTGCTTTTGGTTTACTAACTAGAGTGCAGATTTGGTACTACAGATTAGTGAATTGCTGTACTTTTTCTTCTTCCTCCTCTGATTATGGTACCGATTTCCTCCCCGAAATCCCAACAATGAGACTGATATCCCCCTATCTTCACGTTGTCTAACTTTTTGTCTAATTTATTTGTTAGTGTTTATTTTTTCCAAGCAATCCCCCAATTTATCTACCGCAAATCTACGAATGTAGAAATAGCCATCCGTTGCTGTTCTCCATCTGTTCGACTAAAAATTGAAGACTAGAAAAACCCACACCACCTGGTAGCACCAGTCTGTTCTAGCCGATTCCTCTGGTCATTCGACACAATGGTAGCAGTGCATGTCAAGGTTTTCATCGAAATCGCATAGCTTATTTTTGAATTTAGTTTTCTATGCAGGCTACTTAATGTAGACTTTAAATTTGTTATACTTGCTTTATGTATTTTCCGTATTTATGGTGTATTTTCCATTTGCCAACACTAGTAGACAGAAAGCTTCGCCGGTATATGCGCGTTATTCGACGATTGTGCTAAAAGTATGCTTTTATGTTCGATAAACAGTACCATATCCATAATTGCATCTGACCGGAGAGTCCCCGTCGTACGACTGAACCCATGAATCAATTTACTCAAGCCTTTGTTTAATACTAGGCGATGCTCTCCAATTAGGGATTTTTTACTTCTCTGTATCGATTCCAGCTACTCTTATTTACTCAAATCCGTTTGTGTTTACATGATCTCTATGTACTATTTGTTAGATCTTCTGCAATAATCTAGATTTATAACAATAATTTCAATTTTGGGTTTGCCTTTAATCTAACGAAAGTGGTGTCATTTATATAATAATATTTCGTAGCTAAACTGTTTAATTGAATCACATGCTAATCTCCAAATTTAGCTATTATGCATAATAACTGAGTCTGGGGTACTATGCAAAATAACTCTTTGTTTTTACAGTCATATCAAATAACTTCTAAATTAACACCATAATGAATGTTTATTTCTACGTTAGCTTTGATGACATTTTGAATTACATTCTACCTTTGCTTCTATAGTGCAACTATTATTATGACGAAATCTTTTGCAGTCGCACACAACATAATAGTTATACACGACTTGTGCGAATACAGCATAACCTCAAAATTATATTCCGCACTTAAAGTCCCATACTAACTACCAGCTGATATTAGTTTTTATGCAATATATATATTTGTATATACCTATATCCATAAAAATCAAAACTAATTATTTAGGATGCATAACTACTGAAACTATTGACGAATGCCGATAATAATTAAACCTTGGGGGTATTTTATATAATTTCTAAATTTTCCAGTTATTATGCACAGTAATTAAATTTATATATTAGCTGTAAAATAAGCAAGGAATTTCGTGTTGTTTATACATATATTACCTGTAATTTTTAATTTAAAATTTAGGTGAATCATTTATGTACTTTGCTGGTGTTAAATTTATTAAATTTGTTTTGTATCGATATGTTTAGTACGACCAAGAATTATTTCGTTAACTCAACTTACCACATAAAATCTCCGAGACGTTTAAGCTTACCAGACCCGCATGCCTTCTAAAAATTGCAAAAGCTGGGACAAAATATTTTTCATTTAGTAGTGTGGTGAAATACCCTAAGAAACAGCATGGCAAAATATTTTTAAATGTTCTGTAATCTTTTGTGAAAAACAGAAAATTGACCAATAATTGTTTGTTGTTTTAAAATAACTTCTAAAGTGCCCTAATGGTTTGAAATATATAGTGTTATAATTGACTATGTTATCTAATGATCTTTATGTATGTAAATGGTTTTATGTTATATTGTAGTTTATTTTCAATAATTCTCTTTTAAAAGGAATTTATGTAACTCATTTTTTTTATTCCGTGACAAATTATACGTCTCTCAATGTCACTTCAAATTATGGAAGTGCAAAATCAATTACAAATATCTTTTCGTTACATTACTTGTCATTCAACAAATATTAAATAGTAAGTACCCCCTTTTTATAATTACTTCACTTTACTCTTTCTATGTTTTACCTTCAAGTTTTTACATAAATACCTGTAGTCTGTCACTTGTCTATGGACCTTGATATGCTCCTTTACCAAGCTAAATGCATCCGGTAACCTCACAGAAATCTCCCAACGTCCAGACAAATCCCAGCACCTCAACCAAACACGAGCAAACACCTCCCAGCCAAACACGACAATGCACCTACCACTTTTCTCCAACAGAACTGGCAAAAATGATCAGAAGCGAACGCCTTCCACGTTTTCCTTCCAAAATTCACAAGCCGTTGACAACCTAGTATCACGAACCTCGACTAGATGTTAGAAGATGTCAATTCAATAACAAGCTTGGCGAAGTACAACTCCAGCAGAGAAAAACCTTCTATCCACACCACAAGACGCTCATTCTGCTAACAAACTCGATGTAAACTACTTCCAGCAGAACCAGCCCCTGCTATCCAATTTATTAGATGTAATTGATTGACAATAAACTTGGTTCTGCATCCATTTCCAGCAATTACTTTTGTAGATTATAACTGTATCACATATGATACTCTCACCATATCCAAACTTCGCTTTACCATCGCCACATCTTCATATTTTTTAAAATTTCATTTTTAACTCTTCTCGCAAATTTTATTTTAATGTATAACCCTTTATATACCGAACAGATTAAAAATCATTTTATAAAGGGTTTATTTTTGAAATTTTAACTGCTTACAAAGATATTAAATTTTTTCAGTCCAAAATTATTTTACATTCCAATAATTATTAATATCCCCTGAGTGATATTGTTCTGCATATTCTTTAAAGTCCAACACGCTATATAATCTGTATCATATTTATTTAACACCCACTATTTTGAATGATATTTCTCGAATAGGTATTTGATATTAATCCTTCACTTTTTTTATTAAATTATGTTAGAACCTTTATGTTTCTTATATAGAATCATTCAATTGAATTTTAATTCTATTTTATTTCTTTGCCAAATACATATTAATAATTTTGAAATGCTTAAATTCATCTTTGTAATTTAATACTGTATTCTTTTAACCTTTTTAATCTGATATCAAACCCTTACACTAAAACCATTACAATAGATTGTCTCACTAATTATATTTTAAAGATATTCTAGAAAATCCAGTAAAATAATATATTTGAAAAGGCATTTTCATCTAAAAGAGTGTATTATTTCTAATATCAAGCTACATTAAGCGAATCAGATTTTTTTTGCAATTGAAAATATAAAAACTATGCCAAATGATATCCACATTTGTATAGTAGTTTTAGCACTTAAACCTTCTATATTAAAGTATATGATGCTGCTAACCTCATATAAGTTAAAAATTAGATTGCCTTGATGTCTGTTTGGTAAACGTATTGCTTCATCAGAGTGGATATTAGTAGACTTTCCGTGTGAAATAATTATTTTGGGTTAATAGTATGTTTGGTGAAATAAGTAGTTGTAGAATATTTTTAGACAGCCACTAAGATTTGCTAAACGGAAAGAACAGTGCCGTATACTTTCTCATGGTCAAATTACTTCTACTTACTCTCATTTTTGACAGGTTACATGCAAAATTTTGGTCAAATTCACCCATGTAAATATAACTAGAAACATCCCGAGCTTATGCTGTTGCTGATCACCTGAAACACAATTAACGAAATCTCTTTTTGATTAGAAATAAACCTAACGAAGTGTGTAATAAAAAGCTTGCAATAAACGTCAGTGTTAAAGGTATCGTAAATAAAACCAAAATCCCACCTCTTATTCTCCCCTTATCACGTTCGAACGAAAACGCCCATATTCCGCCAGGGAGCTTTCGCCAGAAATATTTTACATTTTAAGTCGACGTTGACAGGCCACTCTTCACATGACCGAAAATGAAACGCAAAAAGCACGCCTGCAACAAAGCATACATGGCCAAATAAATTACACGTTTTTCTAGCGGATCCCCAGAGTAATTCCAGCGTTGCAAAATCAAACACGAATTGGATATATAAAACACGGAAACCCCGCCGTAAGTCCGTTCAGAACATGTCTGGCTGAAGGTCAGTGTCCTACAGGAAGACAGGACGAAAGGCAGGCGAGGAATAGAGGCGAGCAAAAACGGTGGACTGAAACGTTTGCGCTTCCATTATGCTTGCATCCATTTGTAAGCAGCAGCCACTTCGGTTGCTTTTGATGTCACCAACGCATGGCAGCATCCGAATGAGGTACTTCGAGGGGCTGGCATGACAATTTAATTTTTTTATTAACTCGGAGAATATGTGGCAGTCGCGACTTAACGCTTCTTCCCTGTGCAAACATGTGAGAATGAGAATGTAAATTGGCTGTAAATTCATGATTTACCCGGTTTTCATATTAAGCTAGCAGACATAAACTTGGGGATTTAAAGGGCGTGAAAGAGGCGGTAAATTTAAATATTCTTTTAATAAACCTCAGTTACTGGACTACTGAATTTACAATGTCTTTCACCTTTGCCGTGTAGCATAACTTGGGAGGGAACTTCAACAGTTTTTATTAATGCGACATTATTTACTTTAAGTTTAACGAATAAAGGTACTACTAGGAATTGAGATTGGGACAAAAATTAGGAAACTTCTTTTCCTTGGCATGCGGCGATGAGCCACTTTATTTTCTGTTCATTCTCATAACACGGTAGTTAAACTAAGCAGCCAAGGCATGTACAAACAACTAGATGACCTGCGAGAACAGAACATGAATAAGACACAATGAAACTAAGAACGAAGTAGTAAGGCGGATTTAGTTGGACAAACTAGTAACGGACATGAAAAATGGTGCAGCTCTGGCATGTAGACTTTTAATGTGGAGAAGCGAACAGGAATGTGCGGTTTTGTAAACTGTGTTACAAGGTGTTAAGTTTGGAATTGTAGTAACAGATAGACTTATTTTGAATTGAGAATAGAACTCAAAAAAATCTGTATTTTAATATTTCTTAAGTTAATTTAGTATTTTTAATTACGTTAGTTTAAAGTAATAAATGTCAAAATTTAAAGAGTAACTAAGAATAAGTGTTTTTTATAAGGAATGGAAATACACATACTTTTTATTTGTTCTAATCAATTATACGCTATTCAATTATAAAGAATTGAAGTGAATATTCATAAATAACATATCATTTGACACGTACCTGATAATAGGAGTGCCAGCATCAATAAGTATGATGCAAATAACGGAAGGAGTTGCAATGAATCTGTAGAAGTCCATCCCTTAGCTCTGGCAGAGGACTTTTAAGTGTCAGAGATCGTCATGAAAAGGTTAAACCAATATTATATATGGAAGACTGAAAAACAAAATTTATGATAAATAAATTATTATGATTATTAATTACTTGGATTAAGCTGAGAAGTGATATTCACAAGGGCTACTGAATTATGAAGTAAACTGTCAACGTACACTTTGTAAAGAAAACTACATAACCGACATTGAGTTTGAACGGAAAGAATTATTACAAATACGTTACAATTATAAATGCGTGTCCCAACCTGAGTAAATGAGTTTTATGTTTTAGAAATAGTAATTACTTGGTATATAAAATTACTTAACAAAACATAATTGATGCACATGATAATTGAAGAAAATAAAGAAGTACATATACGTAACCATCAATATTTTAGGTTTAATCACTCGGATATTTTAATAGAGTAAAAATTTGAGCAAGCTTATGTGGAAAGTAATTTTAATAGAAACTAAATTCAAGTAAATACATTTATTTATATGCATATCCCCAGAAACATAAGTCCGCTTGTAATCGTTTAGCAAGACATTATTCAACTCACAACCTTATATTACTTTCAAACTTTAGAAAAAAATATAAATGTCTCTTGTAACATATCGTTTATTTGATATTTTAGGGTAGGTTCGTTTTTTACCTGATGCTGTTAGCGATTAAATGAAAAACACACAAATTCAAGAAACAATTTATTAATATTTAAAAAACCCCAGTTAAACTATGTAGCTTTCAAGCAGACCTAGATTTTTACACTTTCCAGCAGTGCCAATGGAGTCCTGCAGGCAATGAGAGTCGGGAATCCTCCCTCGAATTCCTCAGGACCCTGGTGTGGGCGAACGAAACTTCCTCGGCGGGTAGATGACTACTATTTGTGTGCCAGGGTAGCTTCCCCGGCAATGGCGAAGACACAATTTATTTCCGAAGCACTTTTGTTTCTTAATTCGCACAGCACCTCAATTCACAGTTCTTTTTCAATATCTCCAACTAGGTACCGGCCTTGAGACGGGCCGCTACCTTCTGCCTTCCAGGGCTTCAACCACCTCTTTTATTTCTTGTGCCCTTTCTGGTGCCCCTACCACTAGAGGTATGGAAAATTTAGAACTCGAATGCTTGCCTGCTACACTCTACATTATTATTTTTTCGTACACTGCAGATATCAATCATCGCCAAAGACAATACATATGAACTATTGCCATTCATCTACCAGTGATAAAAGTTAAGGCTCAAGACTTCGCACTTTATTCATAATGAGGAGGGGCTCTATCGTCTTTTCTACTGAAAGTACGTGTTTGTTGTATATCCAAAGAAATATCTTCCAGAATGTTCGATAAAGTATTTTGAAGATATCTTTTACTCATAGCAATGATATGTCTATTAACTATAATAGCGTTATACAAAATTATAGTATTGTTTTCATAACAATTTCTGAACTTGGAAAGTTTCACTATCACTTCGAGTGTGTAATCCTTTAACAAAATTGTGAACTTATTATTATTTTCCTATCGAACCTATGTTTATAAAAGCTTTTTGCTTGCGATTTTGTAGTTACCCTGTATGTTTTATATAGTTTTCTTTGATATTCTAAATTTACAAATTACGTTTTTAGTTCAGAACGTTTGATCGAAGTGAACTGTAATTTGTCGGAAACGTTTTTTCAATACGCTCTTAAAAATAAGGCAGATGGAAACGTCGACTTCTTACCTTTGAATGTGTCAGTTTCTGAATGTTGCGTAGCTTCAATAAAACTAATCGCACGTTGCCTCCGACAACACGATTTCTTTTCAATAACACTCGTCAAACTTGATATAAACACTTGTCGAAAACGTATCCCAGCAAAATTTAATATCTGGGTTATCAACCCCGCCAAGCAGTTAAACACAAAAGATTAGATAATACCGAGTAGTTTCTCTTTTTTGATAGAAACAATACATTACCAACAATTATGAAACAGTATAAAAGTGTTTACTAATATGTTATAACACTCATTAGTAAGTATAACTATTGCTCGAAAATTACTTAAATCGTTGCTGTGGCATTTCTTAAATTGGTGCTTATTTTTTTCTGAATCTTTTAAACAAACACTTACTTTTCCCAGGATACATAATCATTTTTTAAATAAATTTGATTTGAAACCTAGATTATGCATTTTAAAGATTTGTGATACAAGTAGAAAAATTAATAGTAGCTGGCCAACATTAACAGAACAAAATTTAATATATACTTTTTTATTATTGCTAAACCGGTTGTTGTCTTATTTGAAATTAACTGAGATTTACAGTCACATTTCACTCCAATTTCGATTAGTTTTTCCTTTGGTAAATATAGTAAAAGAAAGTTTGACAATAATGAAGTTGTCTTTTATTTCAAGTTTGTTTTCTGCCGTGATGTACTCATATTTTCGATATAGCCGAAAGAACGTTTTCATCAAACAAAGGAAACTGGTGCTTTTTGCATTTTTAAACCGGGTTATTGAACTTATATTATGAATATTATTTTTCTTTGCTGACTTTTTATCATCTTTGCTTAAAGTTTTGCAGAAACGAACTTTAGTTTGCTATTTTTATAAGTTGGATATAATTAGAAATGTAACGCGGTACGATTTTAATAAGTAGGAAAGTAAATCTTTATAAAATAAAACAACAGGTTATTTACTATATCGACGTAAAACATAAACTAGTACATATAGGACCACTACCTATAGCATCAGAATCTAGTAGCATGTTTTAATAACGTAAATATTTATACAAAAAAATGAGAAAATTGTAGGTACTTATATAACCCATATGAATTTGACAGTAATTTTATAAAACAAAATAGTTTCGAAATTATAGTTGAAAACTGTTTTACGTCCCCTTTAGCAGCAATAACAGCTTGAATTCGTTTCACCATGGTAAATAAAGATTCAGGTATGAAATTATCTGTTACACACTTCTTTCACTTTAATCGCGTTATCTCATTAAACGAAACAAGTATTAAACAAACACTATACGCTTTCTTGGCATAAATACAACGTGTTACAAGAAGATATTGTATTGTTTTGACAATAGAGGAGAATCTTAGTATGTTCGGATAACTAACACTTCAGTAGATATAACAGTACGAATACATATGTATTTGGGCTCGTGTAAATGTTACTATATGATAACAATTAGTACTTTTTTTCAGTTATTGCTTTGCGTACAAATTTAAATTAAAAAAATTACAGTCTACATGATGTTTAACTCAAGCTAACTATAATTTAAGACAAAAAACATAATCAAAGCTCACACATACCTGCGTTTACCTATACTTAATGGATATTTTAATATAACTCTTTTTAATAGCTTTATTTTTACCAAAATGCAGTGTTATTATACTCGTACTTATGAAGATTTACTCTGATCCACTTTCCATGTTTTGCATATAATAACCCTGCAACTATGGTGAGTTGCTGCAGTAATAGACTTACGGCAAAATCTACTCATGAGTTCATAAATCTTCATAAATTCTGTTTAAGTTGTATTTTAAACTGTCGCTCAGACAAGAAGATGGAGTAATCTGAGGGCAAAGAACTCCTAAACCGTTTTAGGTGCTTTACGAACCATTTAAACATTACAATTATTTTGATTTTAATTAAATTTCCGTCTTATTCGTTTAAATTTCACTTAATTGAGGCAAGAAAAACATCTCCCCAAGAAATTACTTTTTCAACACACTTTTGTTATCCTTGTTGGGTTTTTTCCGAAACCGTCTGTAAATTATATAAAAACGGAGACATTTTTATATGGATGTCAGTATAGCTTTTTGCGACACAACGTGGCTGTAACCGCAATTTTAATGTGCTGCCGAACTATTTGCTTTGAACCGGCATAAAGCAAACACTTCAAGAATTCAAATTATTCCAAATTTTCCGAGCATAGAATCAAATATTTGCAGTTTGCTCTCTTTATTGAAATCCGTTACCGCTGTTATTCAACACGCACGTGTACATGACGCAATTCTACAGTGGCTTTGTTGCTTCGGATTCTTTAAAATTATGTTTTGGAGTTTGGTTAATAAACAAGGCAACACAAACATGGGCTTGCAAGTTATAATTAACTAAGTTTAATTAAGCGTAGTGATGATAAAGAAGCTGCTCTTTTAATGCCACTGCGCCATGAAAATTACATCTACATCAACTGTAAAAACCATGCCGAATGAGAATATGCAAGTTAAGTAAGAAGTAATTATATTTTTCATTTGCAAGCTACTATTTTTTTAATTCTACCTGCAAAGATTTAACAACTAATCAAATAATGTATTTATTCTGTTTTACAACTTACCTTTAATGTCAGTAAAAATCATTTTATGCCCAACAGACTGGCCTTAAATTATTGGCAATTAATTTAACTACAGTTAATGTGCTTTTTATGGGCTTAATTAACGGTAATTTAATGAACCCCAACTGCTAACTTTAAATCTAATTGCTGCTTTATGCAATCTTTTAATCCAGTAAGCTTTGTGGGCGTTTTCGCTATGTTAAATAATTAATCATTTTTAATTATTAAACTGATCAGCCTTTCATGTTTAATTGTCCCGATAATAATGACTTATCCTAATTATCAACAGTAATTACATAAGTGGTAATAATATTTTTATAATCTTAACTAGATTCATAAATCTTGGTTATTATTAAGAAATCTCATGAGTGGACGAAGTACACGAGTAGGATTTCTTAATAGCAACAAAGATGACTGCTAATCTAGTTAAAATTATTTTTTTTAAATTATTACCACGAATGTAATTCGGCGTGATTATTTTTTAAACAATCCAAGTTGTGGATAGAGTTTGATGGAGCTTTCAGATGCGTGTCCTGTTATTTTTAACAACTGCTGCTCACCTACTCCGCTTTTAGTTAGTTGTGTTACAGCAGAAGAACGATTTGAATGGGTTGTGAAAATACAGTCGCTATAATCAGCTACTAGCAAATAGTCAGTGTAATTAGCTACCAGCAAGTAGCCAGTGTAATTTTGATGCTATTGGTCGATTTCAATTTTTTTCTCATTACTATTGGCTGATAGAACTGTTTCCAAAATCATCACATATATTCTATATCACAAATTCGTTAAAACTTCTCACCACACAAATATTTAACAACTGCTAAATACGTATTTCGACAGCCACGCTGTCATCATCGGTAGCTACGAAAAACTTACACAGCGAAAAGGCAAAGATGTACTCGTGACCAAATCACAAATTCCATCCCATTTGTGATTTGATCACGAGTACATTGTTGTGTAAGTTTTTCGTAGCTACCGATGATGACGGAGTGGCTGTCGAAATACGTATGTAGCAGTTGTTAAATATTTGTGTGGTGAGGGGTTTTAACGAATTTGTGATATTTTCAAACCACAGACTCCAGCAGTGTTTTATATCTTATGATGTTTAAAGTTCTATTGTTCCGTAACTACATTTATTTTTAAAGTGTTGAACTACTCGATTTCGTTTCTTATGAAGTACTTTTAAATCTATTTTATAAGAGTATTTAATTAACTAATTCACTTTTAGAATAGTATCCAGCCAGTATGTAACGATACGTTTGCTGGCCGCAAAGGGGGGATGTTAAATTTAAATAAGATGTTTCGTACGTTTTAGTATTTTTGTAACTTATTTACCCTGTTTGTTTACCTTTCTAGCTCAGTATGCCTAAAACTCTCAAATACCTTAGCAGTTGTTATGAACGATCACAATTTGCTAAAAAACAAAAATTTGGCCTGCACTTATAATATGCTTGGGACTGAAATTGATTTAATATAAAATTGAGAAGAAACCTAGTTTAATTGCACAAATTTGGCTTCAAAACAAATATAAAAAACAATAAAGGGAACAAAAAATTACACACTAGAATAACTGGAAATTGCTAAACGCAATAGTGTATAATAAGAATGAATACACTACGCGCGATAACTTGGCGCTACTGGCATTTACATTTATACAACGGCATGATAATGATATCTGCCACAGATTTAAGCAACATTAAAAATAGGCCCAAATAACTGTCTTTAAAAACGCGAACATTAAACTACACGAATTTTCGATATCAGGATTGCATGTATAAGAACCCAGAGCAATTCACATTCGCAATCGCATTCCTTCAAGTTCGCGCGATCGCTTCCTGAAGTTATGTCGAAATCAGGAATTGAAAATTGCAAAGTACAAAATCAGTCTCATCTTCGGATTACTTCATCCTTAGAATGACCAATTGTGTGGAAATTCCCCACGCTTCTTGCTTTGGCGCTGCTCGGTCGAACGACGTCATGAAATTTTTAGAACGTCTCAAAACACCTTTGGGGCGCCACAATGTGTACTCACCCTGTTGACATTAAAAAATAGCGTTTAGTTGAAGTGTAACCAGAGCTGGGCAGTAATTAATTACTTTGTAATTAAATTACTAATTAAATTCCTTTTTGATTATTTGCCTTGGAATTGAATTATTTTTCAAAATGCGATAATTTTAATTGGGAATTGACATTTTTGTTAAAAAGTACTTGAAAATTACTTTTTTAAAGTAATTAATTACTACATTCAATTACTCAATTACTTTTGTGTAATTAAATTACTCCAAAGTATTTAAATTACTTTACAAGTATTTGAATTACCTGTGGAATTTGAAATTACTCGAGGTAATTGAATTACTTTGTGGTATCAATTACTGAATTACTGATCTGGATAGGGTGCCAAATCTCCAGAAAGCAAAAAATAAGATAAGGTCTTATTAAGTTACATATTCAGCAAATCGGAACCGGAACAATATATGCCTAATTTATTTATTATTTTCTCTGAAGAGTCGAATAACAGCAACTTTTGCATTTTGTACGACGCCGATGCGTGCACGAGCTCTGGTGCGTGTATGTAGATGTGATCTGTAGCTTGTAATAGTGACACTAATATTTATTGTGCAAGACGTTAAAACTATATTTGCAGTAAGTACATTACAGATTACAATACCTACAGTAAAAATATAATTTAAAATAGCTTCATTAGACGATATTGGTTCATAGTAACTATTTATTCATTTCAAATTGCTTGTTTTAAACGATGTACTAGCATAGGGTTATACTGTCGTGCAAGTTTAACAGGCGTTAGGTTCAGAAAATTACGTTTTTGAGTGAGAAATTGATCTAAACGGCCAAAATCCAATAACAACATGTAAACAGCATAAAACACATATAAAATATAGGTACCTAATTGCAAAATTCTATGCCTGGTTGGCTCAAAAATGCAACAAATTGATATTTTGTTTTAAAATTTCAAATATATAGGTATTTGTATTACTAGGGAGGAAAATGTATCATTCCCTCTCGCGGATGTAGTTTAATTCTTCAGCGTTAGCGAGAACGTTTTAGTCCAGAGTTATACATACAACACTTTTACATTTTATGACGAGACTATCTCTTGTATTCAGCTGCATTCAAATATATTTAAATATGAAAACCAGACGGCTAGTTGATTTATTATTAATCACATTGCCTCCTGCCTCTAATGGCAACGGCAGTCAATGTATTATATTCCCTCCCACTGCCATTGGAAACCGACCAGGAAACCAAATATATATTTTTGGGAAAAACCCCTAACAGGCGACTGAAAATGCCACTTTCGTATAAAGGAGTAAAAAAAGTATTTTCGAACTGAGCCAACAAAAAATGCTCAAGTTGCTCCAATTGGATCACCATGCATTGTTTTTTACAAAATCTAAATAGAATTTGGCTGTCAAACAATTAAGAAATTCAATGTTCCACCTTGTATACTTAGGTAAGTAACGTATTTTTGTCATTCAGCCTCATGTTAGGAATATTTAATAATAGATTGTTCTACAAGTTAAGAAAAGTTAGAGTTTTTCAACGTTTAATTCACGAGCGAGCGATGCAAAGCAAGTGGATTAATTTATCACGAATAAATCACTTTTATAACATATTCAGCGTGCTATTTTGTCTCATACCATTACAAAATCTAGCCAAAATAAAGTTTGACATTTCTTCATATTCGAAAAAAAAAATTAAATTGGCAGTGACATCGTCGAAATCGTCAAATAAATAACGAGAAATCGGCAGAGAAGTAATCCATTGTTTTACGACCTTTTGTAGACGGCTGGACGATAGGGAAACATTAACCGACGTCAACAAAACCTACAAAAGTTGATTAAAAAAGAACAATGTACTCCTCGGAACTGGAAGTTCCTTTTTATCCCGCATGTGGTTTATTCGATTTGGCCCTACAGGCCTCGGCAACTAAATCCACAATCATAATAAAAAGCCCAACTTGAGTGATAACCTATGTGGAAACTAATATAAAAAATATATGAATTTGAACTTCCAATTCCCTATACCTTCTTACCTACTTTGTACTAAGGTATATTAGGTTTAATCGGTTTATTATAACCTAAGCAATCTATGCCAAATCGGTGCCCATTTTATTTGGGACACCCTGTATAATTATTATCTTTGAATTTATTTATTTACTTACATCTTACATCAAAACAAACTAAAAACTTTTGGTTTTGGTGAACGGTGCATGTAGCTACAAGATTTAATTATCAAAAAACCTTCAAGAGTGATAAAGTATGTAGGTTCACTATAGTTAACAAAACATAAAAATGAAGCATTTTTAGATTACGATTGCGAATCGACACGACACTAATGATAGTTGCAACTTGCAAGAAAGTTCTATTAAATACAACTACATATATGATAATAATTTTTATTCAAAGTAATTGAAAAAGTAATTGATGTTGTACAATTACAATTACTAAATAATTGGTAATTGAATTACTATTTCCTGTGAGTAATTTAATCTCTGGTAATTAAATTATTCCATTGAGCGGTAATTGGTAATTAGTAATTAATTACTTTTTAAAAGTAATTTGCCCAGCTCTGAGTGTAACGTTGGCCTGTGGCAATAACAAACACTTAGGAGCGCAGCAACTATTTATTGGAGGGCTTTCAATCACTTTTATTAAGATAACCGCTTAAAGTCATGCACCTTGGGGCAAAGCCCGCTGGCTACTGGTTCTGTGGCCGTTGTAGGATTTAGATCGAACGATTCACACGTGAAACTGAGCGTAACATACATGGTAAAGGACCTGATTCAAGACACATTGAACTATGCTAAATTACAATGTCCAAATCTGATTAGCAATTAAATAAAATATGAAACTACAAATTAGCTGTATTTGTAAACATGAAAATAAACAATACAGGCGAAGGAGCCAGGTCTCCTTTTATAGAAATTTTATAGGTATACCTTGAATACTAAGTATTGCATTATTGGTGTAGTACATTTTTACTTACAAAAATATTTAAAACGCGCCTTTATTGTACTATTTTATAAAATTAAAGCCTTTTACGTATTGAGGTTCGGTCGGCTGAAATTGTTAAATAATTCTAAACGTAATCTTAGGATAATGATCTCCTATTTGGTTGATGTAAATGGTTGTGTGTATGCTTAATATTCGCACGTAATAACTAAATTGTGGTATATCGTTGAACATCTTATGTAAACAGAACTTAGAAAGAGAATAATTGCTTCGTTATGCAAGTTATTAGAATGGAACAACAAATTAATGCAAACAGCAAATTACGTTAAGGAAAAATTTTTCTGTGATTAAACTAAATAACAAAAGACACTCAATTGAAAAATTAACAGTATATAGATACACTACGCATTTATTGCCCCCGCCATAAGTATGTATTAAAAACTTTTTTCTACTCCTTTATTAGTAAATTGCTCATTAAGCACTGTTTACTTGATTAGTAAATTCGTTGTTACAAACAGTGTTACGTAATGACTAACACGTAATTTTTTTTATTACGTTACAGTTAGTTTCTGTTGTTTGTACGAAGCGGTGTAGGGATGTGACTGCAGCCGCCTAATTTTTAAGATGGTGTGACAGATTATTTGACAGTTAATAAAATATTTCTTTTTCGTTTAACGAAATGAGTGTGATCGTAGAAAAAGTATAGTACGCAACTCGAGCTATAGAGCAATTACACGCTCGTGGAATTACACACGCGCCGCTACGCGGCTTGTGCGTAACTTTTCCAACTCGCGTGTAATATGCTTCCTACAGCTCTCGTTGTGTAATATACTATTATGTACTCCTACTGTACAATGGCCATTAATTATGATTCATAATTCACAGTTTGCAGCCAATCATAAAATTCTATTTTCATTATTCAATAGTTTGCAAGTTGCAACCAATCAGAAAACACTATTTTCATTATTCAATAGGTTGTAGCCAATCACAAAATTCATTCTTATTATTAAATGACTTTTGAAGTTAACAGCTGTCACAAATGTCATAATTCGGAAATATGAACACAAGACTCCTATTGCATAGGAGTAGATAAAATATCGTATTATATTCGCGATTATGGCCATTATTCCCTCAGATGGCTTGCGCCACGCGCCTTCGGCTTGTGGCGCAAATGTCAACTTCGTGAATAATGGCTGTCATAATCGCTCATATAATAATATACTATTGTCTGACATTGAGAAGTTATAAAATAATATTGGCGAATTCCTTTGTATATAGAAGATAAATCACAAACCTTTAAATGCTCAAAATGTAATTACTTCCATGCCAAACACTGCTGGCATTTATGTATGCCAATTTCTCAAGTTGTTTGGTTATCCTGTGCCGATAGCAAGCCAAACCACTGGAGAGCCGTTTAGAGAAAATACTTTGCTTATTGTTCCACCCACATTTGTTGCAAAGCTAATTAAATTCGACTAGCCGGGGTTAACGCTCAGGAAAGAAAAAACTTCGTAGGTGAAATTAAACTCTTGTAATAAATTAGAGAGAGGGTACACTTCGCCCTTTGTTTACTTCATTTGCAGGAAAAAACTACAGTTTATAACCTGCGTTGTGCAACAAGATGAATGCCGAGTAATCTCGGCTGAGAATATTGAAAAGGCGGATTGTTTGTAAGCTTCTTACGAGTATTATACAAATTTCCGCAGAGACCGAATCAGCGGAGCAAAAGGTCAGGAATGTCCGAAATCACCTAGACTTGACTGATCACATTATTTTCGTATGAGTAATCGAGACTTTCGCAAGTTTGGGGCTAAAGCGGCACTCCAAGGACAAACTTTTAAAAATTAGTAGTAAATCTAATGTCAACTTTGCAAACACCTCTTGTCCAAAATTAACTGACATACAGTCTCCTGTATCGGTTATTTAATGATAGTGTCGTATAATAAGCAATTTATAACAATTACTCAGACCAGTCTAATATAAATGCTGCATTCTAATATTTACATTTCCTATTTGAATGCTTTTGCTGAATAAACCTGACCTAGATCTTTTCCAGTGGTGCATGAACAAGCCCATTTTGTTCCATTATTATTTTAAAATAGAGCACACCTTGCCTGCCAAGGATAATGCAGGGGAGTAAGTCCCAGATCTCTAATTCTGTGTTTGTTGCAGGATGCGGAGACCATTGAAAGGCTCAACGAATCGGGAGAGCTGAGAAGAATGCTGAAAGCTTACAAGGTAGGTACTTCTGCAATAGGTTAAAGCTTGCACTTTAATCAGCAATTTCAATTTCAAACTTACGCTTTTCCACTAGCGGAAGGATTAAAACAAATTACATCGAAACTGTAGCCACCCGTGCCTTTTACTTTCAAACATTTTTTAGAAAGCTTCGAAATTTAATGGATTCATTTGAGCGTTAACATTTTACGATCGGATTTAATGCGGGTTTCGGTTTAATTCGTGTCGCTTCAATAACCATAACGTACGAGTATTTCTACTTCTTCCACAATAAAGCTCAGAAATGCCAAAATAAAACCACTAATGCGAAAGCAACGATCGTTCACGTGTGTGCACCGCAAGCCAACGAATATCACTTTCAGAGACAAAGTTTTTTATATCGTGTCAGGTTTGATGGTGCATTCAAACCCTCTAACGGATTGATTATTTGTCAATATGAAGTCTTCCAGAAGACCGAGTTTATTAATTAATCGACAGTTCTTTAATTACGACGAATAATATTTATAGCTAATCAGGAAAGCCATTGAATACTTTTTGTAAATTACAACGACAGAAAGTGCCAGTTTTACATTTTTAAATGTTTCGAAAATCCAAAAAATTGTTTGCTATTCCATATAACTGACATATTCATACTTGCCATATATAAACACACACAACGATCAATAAATGACATTTCGAAAATGCATTGTTTGAATTATTATACTATAAAAAAACACCTTATTAGAAACCAGTTTCGACAATTCTGAATTTATTTTACCGTCCAGCATCTCAGGCAGTTCATTCGTGATCATGAAATTCATGTGGGAGTAATGTATACTGCGTAGGTGTAATCCGTTATTGCTACATGGATATCGAAAAACACCCAGTTCTCAAGGGAAATGTTGCACATGCCTATAGAAATCAAAACACAGATTTTTTTGTGGGTGTTATATCCACTCCGTTTCAGTTTATCTTCAGCTACCGACGCCGCCGCCGGCTACTTAAAAAATTACCTTTTCTGGCGGCTTCGTTCCGAAGGGCTGTTGTATCTGGATTAGCTCATAGTCGCTTAATCCACTTTGGATTAGAGTTGGCCCTGAAAGTGATCTGGTTATTACACCTACTGGATGTTTGACATACCTTGTGAAGTAGCTATGCGCTAAACTTGTGCTTGATCGCTGTGTTGCAACACGTACTTCACATTTTTTCGATAATTAACTTGAAGTTATTCTACCTTTTCATAACTCCATAAAAATAAAAAAAATATCCTGTCAACCACATTAATTAATTTTTAATTATGAAACATGAATAAAATTTGGTGTTGTTATCGGCTAATGAATGTAATGCTGTAGGAATTCAACTAGTTTGCAGGGCCCAATTAATAATATAATACTATTCTCCAAGAACTGTAAAAATAAGTTCAATTAGTTGTGTGTGTTTGATATATGTAC
>OW679197.1:70445161-70531650 GCA_940337035.1 Agriotes lineatus | reverse complement strand
AGAGGTATGAGTGGATGAATCCGGCAAGTATATTTTTTTAAATTACTTGGTATGTTGTTTAGCATAGTGCATTAAAAATGTATTATAAGAACTATGATTAACGACATTGTGTGACGTTTATTATCAATAGCTTACTTCTACTATTGGCTTAATATATAGAAAAGACTGAGTACAGACATTCACCACCGCATACGCCCCATTTTCGAGAGCATAGGAGGTAGATTAAACCAATCTCGTTATTTCGAGTCAGTAGAAAACATATCGTGCGGCAATGCGATAATTATGAACCCAATAAAATTAATTGCAAGGTTGTACGCAAATAGGAAGTAAGCCGGCCGCGAGAAACGTTTAATTAAATTCATGCATTAAAAGTCTAATCGCCTGTGATACGAGGTGACATAACACGAGCTGGCGACTGTAATAATTATTACAAATAATATTAGAAAGTACGCCGAGTATTATTACGCTGGTTACTTCGGAGAGAACATGCATACGGCAGTTTCCAGTTCGTCCAGCAGCTGTCAGCCTTGTGGTATGTTGATGGCGATCTGGCATGCGAAAACCTAATGGTAATTTATTATGCCAACGGGAGTAGTCTCTGCTGTTATCTAGATAATGCTGAAGTTATTGTACCGTATTGCCAAACGTTTCACTTCAGATCGATGTGCAGCAGTCCCTGCAGCGGTAATAGAAGGTAATTAGAATAGCAATTAAAGTTGATATTGCACAAAACGGACAATTTACAAGTTAATCGATGAAAACCCAAAGAGGGGCTTGCAGGCAATCATTCTGTTTGCATAAAAATGCAGAACACTAAAGTCACACTTTTCAGCAAATCAGAGCAAGACCAACGGTTTCGCCTCTTGAGATACAAGCACGTAACGATTATAGAGTGAAAATGTATATTTAATAAGTTTATAAATAATCAAACGTGTCTTTGGAAAAGATTGCCTTTAATAACTCAATTCACTGCTGCACAACAATGCAATATATACATTTAACATATTGTTCGACATATAGACACACACCATTTCATGCATGAAACGTTAATTTGTTAAAACAAGCAAGGCAGATGCACGGAAACTACACATAGTTCATTGCAACACTGAATCTAGGATATTATAACTTGTAATTAAACACTAAGTGTGGGAAGTACTAAAGGAAGATGAAGCAATTTACATTATATAAGGATAGCTAAGGAAATGCACAATGGTTGTACAAGCAGAATTGAGAAACAACAAATATTTCATCAATGTTAAGTAGGATCTTTTATCACATACATTGTTCACAATTTATTTAGACAACGTTGACTAACTTGCAAAATAATTGTAACATGATGGGAAACCAGTATTATTACTTATTTACACATCATGTTTCTGATTTAATTAACAAGTTAAAAAAATAATTCAGTGGATGGGGTTTATAAATAAATATAATTCGCCGAAGTATATTTAAAGACAGAAGAGGCATTAATAGAAATGAAGTACGCTGCAACAAGTATCCAATGCAAGTCTTACAAAAATATTCTTCAGTATAGGACTGATTACTGAGCACATAGATTCCTTTGTGTTTAACATTTTTGTAAGTGACGTAGGGCAAATAACTTCAAACAAATGTAATAACCAAATCTCAAATCTTAATAATTATCTGAAATATAACTGAAAATAATGTTAAATAACACGCTAAATATAACAAGAGCTGTTGATGTAAGCAAGAATCCGAATTGTGCGGCTAAAAATTAAGATATAATATAAACTAAATTAACTTTAGCTGAACTAACCTTATACATAATATGATGAAAACCAAACTAATATAGTAATTTGTTATTCCAAGTTTTCATATACTTTTTATAAAAATCATATTTTCCTAAAATCTATTATTCTATTTTAATTGCTTGGTTACCAATCGGTTGATGATAACATCCAAAGTATGCGGAAATAATAATACTTTATGGATATCATATATACATAAATACAGAACTCTAGATGCAAATACACACAAAAACAACTACCGTGCTAACAGTTAAACGCGCTGATATTTAAGGAGTTTCACGAATGAATGCAATTACTGAACGGACTAGACGAACCGTAGACTCGGAATCTCCACACTCAATGCTCGATTGCAATACGGGTACGAAATGAATATCTCGATCCTTGCCTTTTCTGTGCTCATATCGGCTCTCGTCAATTGCTCAGTCTGGTTGATTTATTGCTCCCTCTTGGTCGGGCTGGAACTCTATTTGAGGGAAAGCGCTACTTGCTATTGTGCCCGGTTTCGGCTGAAAAAATTACTTTATTGGTCTCTCGCCGTGGCTGCAATGTCTTCCAAGTGAATGTCTTAACTGCCTAGGATCCAGAGTTTTGCAAGTGAATATTGTTAAGCTTCTAATATTATTTGCCCGAGTGTCCAAGGAGTTTCCTGGGCTTTCGAGTGGCCGGTGCTATTGTATCAAAAATAGTTTTGGGAAGCCTTGCAGTTTTTATTCAGCGCCTTACTATCCGCATTTTGTGTTACGTTGCATCTGCGCATGCTGTCCATCACTTATGACACTTTTTATATTCTTTATAACACTCGCGCGTAATGTTGCGTCCAAGGCGAGCCACCCGCTTATCTAAAACGGACAGCACATTGATCGGAAGTTTACACCTTTATGATTTAGTACGCTGCATCTGTAAGTCTTTGGCGGGTTATTTATAGTTGCTGCACGTGGCAGTGTGTTTGCTATACTATCGTCCATATTAAACAGTTTCTTGGGTATAACACAGACAACTCGTATCCATAATATTTTTAAAAGCCAGATGGGAGGAAAGTTATATCATAAATATTGCAAAACTCTAGCAATTGTAATCTAATCAGGCTAATTAGACGTTAGATAATTAATTTTATACATTTTATAGCAGCAATATATACTGCTCCACAAATGAACTGGGCCATTTGCTATATTGGTGCAATTTTTAAAAATATTTTCCGAAAGGAGGGTCATGACATTTTTGGTAACCTTTCAGAATTGTGTCACTGTAAAAAGCATTTATTTTCATAATTTGGTTTAAATAAAACTAAGTCCATTAATAAAATATTATTATTTGAAAATTTTGAATTTTGCCCAAATGTGCACCAAACTGTGCCAAATCGTTGCTATAAATTTTTTTCTGAGGAAATTCAAAAAACTATTAATTACCTTTTTTTCGTTCCTTCTTTTATTTTTGTTAAATATAGTTTTATTATTTTTTTATTTTATTAATATGATTTTGTTAATGCGTCAGTTAATACCTGAGAATAGTGAAATTAAATATGCTTAGTATGAGTATACTATTAAACAAAAACTATTATATATATTTTTGTTACGTAATGCAACAAATACAATTTTTATGGGTGGTCTAGTTCATTTGTGGAGCAGTATAGGTATGCACGTATAATCTGTTGGGTGCTCTATACATTTCGACACATTTTAAGTCTGAGCTTCAGTAAACTAGCGTCAGAGTGTAACAAAGAGATAAAGCAAAACGGTGCAATTAATCTCACTTAAAGAAAATGTCTTTCGTTGGTTTTTGTCCAGGTAAACTAAAATATAAGAATCTTTGTGACATCGTCTACATTTCATTCAGATCACATGAAATATATCAAGCAGCTACTCTATTTGTACAAATTACTCATCTCTTCCTTTATTGAATATGTTTGAAACAAGATGAGACGGTGCAAACCCTTTATCATTACTTGGGGACATTGTTGGCACGGATCTGTTTTTGCCATGTGCTCTTTGGGAATCCCTTTCCTTAAGACACCTCAAGTTCTTGTAATCCGTTAACCCGTTGTTTTAAATATGGTATGGTTGTTATAATATTGTGTTACACATGATCGCGCTATATATGAGACGACTTTTGTTAAAGAGCGGGGGAGAAAATTGGATTAAAAACAAGTCAGCGATTCACTAATGCAGTTCAACGCAGAGTTAAAAGTGATGAATGATAGAAATTTGCATCCGCTTCTTTCGATTCTAACGATTGTGCCGCTGTCATCCTGATGGGTTAGTTACGCGATCGCTTAGTAGTACAGTAAAATTCGCTCCAAGCCAGGGAAACCAAAAAACTAAGGTCTGACTATTACCAGTTGTTCATTACCCTTTGCTGTAAATGCGGTAAAAAGTCTCCACCTCTAGAGCGTCAGGTTGTAGAGGGGTATGGGGGGAAGTGTCAAAACAGTATGCTTTTTTAAGTTTTTTGCAAATATTTCGGAAATCCTTCAGTTTATAGCTTATTGTATCCTATGAACTTTTAAAGTATGTCAAATTTCCAATAAAATTTGTCCTATACATTCTTTTGCTGCGCCTAATAGTTTCGGAGATATGGAGGGGCTAAAATTTAGTTATTCCGTCGGAAATAGTAAAAAAGTTGCTTATAAAATTATTGGAAATCAGCATTTTTTTAATGTTTCTTTTTGTTTTGTTGAAGTGTACTATTACACAGAGGGGAGATGGATTCAATAAAAAAAATCCAAAGATTTTGATAATATAATAAAGACATTTAATGTATAAAATTCATGTTCCTACATCTGAAATAGGTATACAATTCGCATCTTAAAGTAGGTATTATGTGAAAAACAATCTTCATATGCAGACAGAGAAATGAAAAATGACTTGGATGGGTCTTCTTTCGTCCATGTAGCGATTGTTGATGCAGTAATCCCATCTGCCACCGATCAAACCACCTTTTGTTTTCATCGCTCTCATTAACATTTGTTCAATGGTCATATCGGTCCAAACACCGCACCAAAATTTGTCGCTTCGGCGAATGGTAAAGAAACCCTTTGTTACAAATTTGTCTAATTCATCGTCAATCAGAGTGCTCAAAAGCTGCAGGCAATCCTGCAGATACAAATGAGTTGTTTTAGCGTAGTTGAGGTGCTCTGTGACATGAAATAAAAGCAGCATTTGCTGCACGCAGTGCACTGTTTTTATGAACATCTTTATAAGATTCACCATTTCAATAAATTGGATCCACAATTTTTGTGTTCTACCACGCTCCTTGGAATTCTTCAGTTGCTCTTCCACAGTTCGTACCAAATTCTTGACTGCAGCCGATCCCACTATCTCATCAGGGCCCATTTCATACGAAATTAATCATGAATAGAGTGCCTTCAACTCTTTATTGTGGACGTATGGATTCTATGTCTCAATGAAAACCGTCATAAGGGCTTCTTGAGTTAGGAACAGGGCACGGATAACTCTGGAATATGCTTTCCCTTCATCATAGGATGCTGTTTTTGGTTTACGGACGTTTCGCCCCCGCCGTTTTGCCCCCGACCGTTTCCCCCCGCAGTTTCGCCCCCAGCCGTTTCGCCCCCTAGCTGTTTCGCCCCCAGACCGTTTCGCCCCCGAAGTTTTACCTGTAGTTTTAGCCAGCTTCAGCTGTTTCCAGTTGCACCACGAGGAGGTAGCCAGTAGGATTTCTGCAACCGGTTTCTTTTTATTTTTTAATCCAAGATATAAAAAGTATGCCCAATATCAGCTCGTATGAAAAAAATCGTTGAAGATTTTGAAAATCGTCAAGTTATTGATTACTTGCGTGGGATTGCGTACAACTTTGAATTTTGAATTTATTCCAGTTACACGTCGAAATATAGATGTTAAAAGATTTCTCTTTCTTTATATGTTTTACTAAAAGCTCTAAAATTAACACACAAACACCATCAAAAAAAAAATTTTTTAATAACTAAAATTAAAACTCAAACACCAAAATAATAATAATAATAAACGGTTGCAGAACCTCCTCGTGGTGCAACTGGAAACACCTAAACCTAGAGGTAAAACTTCGGGTGCGAAACGGTTCGGGGGCGAAACGGTTAAGGGGCGAAACGGTTGGGGGCGAAACGGCGGGGGCGAAACGGTCGGGGGCGAAACGCCGGAGGCGAAACGTCCGTACCCCGCTGTTTTTGGCATAAACTTGTTTCCACACCCCTTCCAAACCACTTCCAGCCATTATGTCAATTATGTGGTCTACTGATCCTATAAAAGAAAGGAGAAAGTGGAACCCTCCAAGCCGGATGAACACTGATTTCAAGGAACTATCGGTAGGGACACTGGCTACCATTCCGTGGGCCTTGGCAAAGAGTGGTTCGTCAAACGTGACCATAACGCGAGTCTGCCCATTCATACAACCCTCTTCAGCAACAGAAAGGGCGGAATACCGAAATAACAAAATTTTACCCCCTCAATATCTCCGAAACTATTGGGCGCAGCAAAAACGTGTATAGAACAAATTTTGTTGGAAATTTAACGTAATTTAAAACTTTATAAAATACAATAAGCTCTAAACTGAAGGCTTTCCGATATATTTGTAAAAAACTTGGAAAACATACTGTTTTGACACTTCCCCCCACCCCCTCCACAACCCGACGCTCAAGAGGCGGAGACTTTTTACCACATTTAGAGCAAAGGGTAATGAACAACTTGTGGCAGTCAGACCTTAGTTTTTTGTTTATTCCCGGGTTTAGGCATTATTTTGTCTAATTTTACTGTACTATAGTGCTTATTGCTGATAGCCCGTATACAAATCTACAAACACATACTAATAATAGCGATCTATCTCGCTGAAAAGCTTCCCAGTTCTTTGCATTAATATTCCACACATAGTAGCGAAGAAATAATCCTGATAGGTTATGATATTCTGAAGTTATCATATTTATATCCATCGGACGTGATATACTCGACTTAATTTTCCGACTTTCTTGTACTGCCAAAGCGGTTGCTGTTTCCACAAAAGTTATATAGTTTTATGAGATCTTTCATATAACGTTGTGTTGGTTGCGATTGTAAATTGTAAATTTGTAAAAATGGTTGATACAACTATTATAAATAATTACCGTGAAGCTTTAAAACATTTTTTTCAAAACAGAGGTGAATCTATCTCGCTCAATGCTAAATCAATATAAGTACATACTAATCAGCGAGGATACATTTCAATTTCACTTAGTACCTTGGACGTATTATTTGCTAGTTTAGAAATTTTAAATGAATTTTATTTATTATTACATGTAAAAGCAGCAACTTATAAAAATGCATGTAATTTTTGGCGAGTTCTATCTTAATACAGTGGAAAATCAATTTTCTAAATACATACATAATTTTAAAAATGCAGAATGTATTTCTATTACATTTATTATATCCAAGGAAACGATACTACCATAGATGGAGAAACCATAAAGCACAGACAAGTTACAGCGATCTCCAAGAGTACAAAGCAAATAAATATTTGTCATATTGGAAATTTTGTCACTCGAGGCGTATTTGAACTAGAATTTGTTATTTATTTAGTTAGAGAGATCAGACAAGCATTTCTTAATACCTAGCGAGTATCGTCCTCTTATTGAAAACCTTGACACATTTTATATTGTACATCTTCACAGAAAAGTGGAGCTGAATTTAGTATTTTGGAACAGTATCAACGATATACCAAAATTACGAATATCTTCTTTGGCATTTTTAAAATGGTCTCCAAGTTCAGCTAATTTCGAAAATAATACGACAAAAAACTTCTGCTTTCTAAATTTCAATTGTTTAAGATACAATTTATTGTAATCCATGCCCATACTTAGCATTTCGTAATTTTGTACGGAAACAGCGTCAACATTTTGCAATGTCAAGCACAAGGAAGTAAATACTTCGCCTTTTAAAAACTGGCATTACCCTGCTCCAATGTCTTTCCTTATTGAAGCTGTCATGGATGCAAATGAACAGCGGTGAATTTAAAAACTGGCTTTAATAATCACGCATGCTATCTTAATTATTATCATGTATCGCAACCACCTATCTTGACATCCTTGCTGGTGGCAGGCGTATCGCTAGTATAAACACAGGGATGATTCACGGGCGTGAAATACACAGGTATTTCTATGAATTGTTAATTAAGGTCACAGCGGCTTGAGCACGAACAACTGTTTATTTGCCTAGAAATTTCCTCAATATCGGCCTTTGATCAAACGGTTCCTGCGTACAGGCATTCTGTGAAATTACAATAAACATATTATTTTCCTATTAAACCCCTACTTATATCGAGGCGAGTCACCCAAAGTCACGGTATTGGAAAATCATCGTCGAAGGCTGATTGGAAAAGTGGCATATTGGTGTTCTGAGAACGGTTTGCTCATATGGACATAATTTGCTTCCGACTGCTTTGTTGTTATATTACGTAGCTAATGATTTTCAAGCTAACTTCCTTATTTTTAATTAGAAACCACTCGATTACTAGTGTGCTTTTCTAAAATTAATTAAGAGCAAGAACAATTGGGCAAAAGTAAGAGCACCTAAGTATTTGAATTCGGTTTAGTAGATGTTGCGTGAAATTAAGTTAACTACAGATGATTAATACTTTTAGAACTTTCACATTGTTGTATCAGTCGATGACTTACAGTTAGTGCTTATCTTAAAGTATAGTATTAATAATGTGCAACTTTCTTCTTGATGCTCTAGTAGCTGGTTTTTGTTCTTGTGCAACCCAGATCCTAACCCGCATTTAAAATTCAAATTAATTAAGCTGAAAGCAATCAGAACCTGTCCGAGGCACGAAAAATACAAGACAAGACGAAGTTTGGTAAAAACTCAAGAAGCACAATTTGTATTCACATTGATTTGAGAAATTCGTCGATTTTTAATAATTTTGTACTGGAGAATTTAATTACGATATCATTGTAATGTCAGCAATATTAACTTAAAAGAAATCAACGATATTATTTTCACTTAAAACGAACAGTTGTGTTTGGAATTATATTATGTACTATAATAGAGTTTAACTATGTCAGCAGTTTACTCGTATAACCTATATAATGTCATAATAAATACGAAGAATAATATATAAAGTCTTACTAGTCGGAGTAAAAACATATAAAAACACATTTTAAGAATTAATTGTAAGTTGTATTGCACTTGGAAAAATTTGCGAAATACCTAAAACTAAATAAACTGCTTGAGCTATGATTATTTCATATAGGAATTACAAATTGAGCATTTAAAGGTTGTTGAAATATTTACTCGTCCTCAAATAACGTTTTTAGAAGCATATATACTTTAAGCTGCCTTCGACTATCTAAATAGAAATATTTTTACCAGACACTTAATCTTTGAAGGCCTGTGAAAATACTAATTAATATAAAGTGTTGAAAGCTTTAACCTTGTACAGCGTATTAATTCGTAAACATTTGTTTAAGAACATAATCAAGCAATTGTTACTACAAAAAACTGTAAACGACTTTTGAAGAACTAACTTGAAGCTAGCGTAACAAAAAAGTTTTATTTCACTGATATTATTTTGTAATCACTGAAAACGTACTGTAAACAATTCATCACATATATAACATATTTTTGAGTCGTTTATAATCACATTTAAGATAGATATTAGAAAACTAAGTTAAGCGAACTGAAATAGAAGTATTCTTAGGAGACAGTTAATCTTTGAAAGTATAAAATGGCTAGTAATTAACAGACTGCTAACGGTTTTAACCTAGAACATTACTTTTAATTTTTTCTTTCTCTATGGTAGAAGTACAGGTTAGATGGATGACATTTTAATTTCTAAAAGAAAGCAAACTACAGAGTCATGCACAGGAGCAAGAGAAGACACCGAGCAAACATTAAAAAATAAGCAACCTCGTGTAGCAACTAATTTCAAACTAATTGATAAATGAAATATGGCAAACTTACAAATGATTAAAAGGGAAAAAACTACAGAAGAATGTTATAGGAATATAATACGATAAATACGAGAAATGCTTGTAATGAAATAGAAACAACTTGGGTAATATTGAAAATAAATATCAGAATACGACTGGTATGACAATGAATGCACAAAAGCTGCAGAAAAAAGAAATATGGAGAGATTAAGATACTTAGGAAAAACTACAACATGGTAACGAAAAAAAATGTCACATGACTAAAAGCGCAAAGAATAATCTGAAAAAAATCTATAAATGTCTCAGCCAAAACGAAGAGATAACTGAATACTCCGTAAATAAGCTTTTTAAAACAAATAGAGTAATTATGAAAACAAAAACAAAGTCGATGAGGAAGGACAAATCAGCTGATAACAAGAACTTGAAACGGAGAAAATGTGCCTTTTGACTTGTGGCGTTGTTCATATGAACAAAAAGGAAACATTACAGCAACTACAAAGGTATAACTCTGCTACTTAGGTATAGTTTAGTAAACGTTAGCATCGATAATATATTACAGGTTAAACAACCACCCCACAAAAATGCTAGGGGATTATTTGAATGGCTTCTGCAAAATTGATCAATGTGGTGAATACGATATCAATCTGTATTTTGTTTACCGACTATGATCACGCCTTTGGCAAAGCGATTAAAGCAACAATGCTGCAGGCGATGTATAAATTAGGAATTTCACAAGAATAACATGTTTCAGTGCAACTATAATACGCAAAAACACAACATCAGCCGCGAGAACAACACAAAGGGCGTACAAATTCCTTCAGCATTACAGAAGGGGCGAGACAGGGTATTTAACCGAGTACTGGGAATGATAACAAGAAAGGCAAACGTCAGTGGACTCATAAAGGCAAAAACTACACAACTACACAGAAAGAACTAACGGTATAGAAGAAGATATAGACCTAAGAGTTAAGAAACGTTGCAAGGTTTATCTCACTGGAGGAAAATATTGCAGGGAAAATAATGTACACACACACACAAATGAAAATATATACATGAAAAGTAGAACAACGCAGAGTTATCGAAAAAAGATTTTGTGAGCAATTTTAGAAACTATAAAAGAGAGAGAGAGAAGAATTGAGACTAAGAATAAATTTTAAGTTGCAAAAATATCAGGTCAGGATATTGTAAAATATGTAAAAGGGCAAATACTATTCCAACCTGAAACATACAGAACGTTAACCTACCCTGTACGTCATATGACAAGATTGTGCAAACTCCAGACTTGATGGCTCAATGCTCAATATTCACAGACATTTGTTATGACTTATGAGTAAGACACTCTTTCGAAATATTCTAGATGATTGTAGTATTTAGAAACTTTAATCTAACGGCAGTGCCATATTTCAATTTGTTTAAATAAACAAAAACTCAAAAGGAAATACACCTCGCCACAAATAATTTTATTTAAAATTTTAATTTTTGTAGGAATGGTCCTCGACACCGAAGGGGAAAAGAGGCTATAGGTGATAAATGAATGAATGCATCTTATAGTTTTTTTGCTTTTAGAAAGTATATGTTGTTGCGATGTCTAGAGCTTCTTAAATATATATAGGGTGAGCACCAAAACAATAAAATATTTGCTTTAACTCATAAACTATTAGGTAGCTAAACGCAATATTTTGCATATTTTGCCTTTTGACGAAAATAGGCATATTTCGGACCCAATAGCTACAGAACGTACGTCTTATATATAATATACAGTGTGTGTCCACGGATTGAGTTTGGGTAAGGTGTAAATGACATTTTTTTAAAGTTAAATGCTAATATTCTAGGAATCGCCACGATTTTTAAAAAATCAATCAAATTAATTAATATACAGAATGATTTTAGAGTCAATTTTTAAAAATGGGCAGGAGTAGCCTAGTTTTATTAAAAGAGATAACAAAAAAAGTATTTAAAAAGTTGTTTAGAATTAAGCGTCATTGCAAACTCAATTTTCAGAAAAATCGGCATACTTTGATTCTTAATTTTTCTTGGATTTTTATACCAACATATTTTTTCATCGTGGCTGTAGAAGGCGCTGCAACTGGTTTATAAACTAAGATGTCAAAAAAAATCAAGGTAGTGCCTCCTACAGCCACGATAAAAAGTATGCTGGTATAAGAAATTAAAAATCAGAGTAGGCCGATTTGTCTGAAAATTGAAGGTCTGCCATAACTTTTAATTTTAAACATTTCTTAATACCTTTTTTAATCTTTTCTAATAGAGGTAGTTTACTCTTAAACAGTTTTTAAATGGATTCTAATAACAATGAATATCATTGATTTTCTCGAAGTCTTGGTTTGAGAACAAGCAGGAGCTAGAATATTAGCATCTAACTCGAAAAAATGTTGTCAGTTGCACCTTATCCCATCTCAATCCGTGGACACACTGTATATATAAAACATCGGGTTCATAGTTCTGTCGGCAGTATCCGATCTCTAAACTCTTCCTCCATCTTCTTATATCTTGGAAGTGTTCGTTTTGAATATTTCTCTCACTTATAGTGTTGCCCCAAGTTGTTCTGGGTTTCTCTTTCTTCTTCTATGGAGGTCCATTCCAATGCCATTCTGGGTAGTCGGTTTTCACCTATTTTCTTTACGTGACCGTATCACATCAGTTGTGTTCTTTCGACATTCTCTACACTATTTTTTTTATTTCCATGAGCTATTAAATTCTTTCGTGGGTACCCTTTCCATTCTAGATATTCTCCACTACCTTCTTAACGTGCATTTCTAATGCTGCTAGTCGCCTCTTATCTACTTTATTCCATGTCCATATTTCCATATACTGTTATACTATTTATGATCATGTTGTATACAGGGTGTTTCGCGAAGTTCTCCGGGCACTTAAGGAGCATGTTCTTGAGATCATTTTAAGCAAAAAAGTTCATATGAACATGTGTCCTAGTCTCAGTATTTATTGAGCTATACACATTTCAAACTAAATTAATCTTAAATAATTTTTTTTCTATGACATTAAAAATAACAAAATAAATTACTGCAAACTAATAATTTAAAAGAACGTAGTCATAGATGTTCAAAAATTCCACCTCCTACTTCGATGCATTTAGCCCCAAGCCTGTGAATACCACGCGTTCCATTCATTACCTTAGCATGGCTGTCTTTTATTTGTGCTGCAACGTTCAAAATTCGCTGGATTAAAGCCTCGCATGTTTCTACTTTCTCTTCGTACACCAACTCCTTCATCCAACCGTATATGTTGTAATCTAGGGGATTTACATCTGGAAATCTGGTGCCGGGAGAACTTCGCGAGACACTCTGTATATTATATTTTGTTTTTTAATTATTTATCTGTTCCACCATTTTCCATTTAGTTCTTTTATCGTCTTCTGCCCTTGTCCAATCAATTCTTTAATTTTCTTTCCATCACGCCATTCTCTTTCTATTCTCACTTCAAGATACTTGTAGTTGTCGTATATGGGAGTGTTCTCTGTTTTGCAGGTTCAATTCTTCCGGTTCATCTCCTGTTCATAAATATTTGTTTTAGTTACATTCATATTCCTCTTTTATTTTGCGTATAATATATTACAGGTCCTCCTTATCCTAGGTTAGAAGAATCTGATCGTCAGCAAATTGTTATGTAATTATATAAGGTTTGATTATTTAGTATTCCTACACGCGAGCATCTTTTCTTTCATTTTTTAAAGCGTATTTATCGTATATTTTAAAAAGTGTAGATGAGAGGCACATCCCTGTTCGATTCTCTTATTTAGTAGTATTTTTTTTAATTCTTAGCCGGCTTTGATTATCAGATTGTTAATATTGGTTTCTTTTCTGGATTCCCTGAACTAGGTCGACGAATAACAGATGTACATTTCTTCTCGTGTTCATTTTCTTTTCTATTATCTATTTTAAACAAAACTGGTTATCTGTGCAAGAGTGTCCTATCCGGAATATGCCGTGTCTCTCAGCTTCCTGGTTCTGGTATTCTTCTGGGATAAACATCTTAGAAAATGTATTTCTTTATTTTTCTTTGTATTCCAAAACTATTAGTTAGACAAAAATATGTTGCGTATAGCTTAAACTTTCATCCTTGGCCCAACAGATACAGAGTGTATTCCTAAAAAAGTTTAGGTTATAATTTTGTTTTACGATGAGTCACAAGGGCGATAAGAGAAACATTAAGATTCGAAGTACACTTTTATAGTGAATAATTTTTTTCCCGTTTATATAAACAAAAATAGTTTCAAAACTTCCACTTGCGAGGGAAGTTCTGTGTAAACTCCGTTAGGGAGTTCAGATATCCAGTATCAAGTTATATATGAAGCAATGGCTAAATTTAAAAGTAGATCTGCACCGCATGAGCATCTGCCCTTTAAGTCAACCAAACGTGGAATAAAGCTGTGGGTGCGATGTAACTCGAAACTTTATGCTGGAAAGGAAACAGAAAATTCAGGCTCGTTAGTTGTGAAAAGCTATACCAAACTGTTAGAAACCTCCATTTTTATCTGTTTTCATAGACTTTTTTACCAGCGTAACTTTACTGAATTATCTGCGATTATTTTCAGCTCTAGAAAAACACCTGAATTTGAAAAAAAACTGGAAAATTGAGGTTATAGTGAAGTACTTTCTATTAATACAAATGACTAAGTGAAACGTTACTAAAGATGTAGTGAGACAATTAACAGAAAATATCACAAGAAAACTGAGAAGGGATTTCTTACCCTGAAGCTGTAATAGTTTATAACCAGTTCATCGGTGGGGAGCGGGGTGGATTTAGTTGATCAACTTGTATGTTTTGCATAAATGGAACGTCTCTAAAATAGTGGAAAAGGTATGTTATCGAATGTTATTGCAATATGTTGTCAACTCTTGCTTCAAGTTATTGTAACATTCGCCGAGCAGCTTACTGATTATGGAAGAAAAGCTTTTTTTTTTTTTTTTTTTTAGTTTATTTGCCAGTTCAACAAAATGATTTGTTATACATAGCATTGATGTGAATTATATATACATAGTATTTATAATATTTACATGATACAAACTAACGTACCAGCTGGTCCAACAGTGGGAAAGGGCTTTATTTGGCTTTTGCCTAGTTAATCTTCATCATCTGTTGCAAAATATAGGTCCTGCGGAAGTTTACGTTTAAGCCGATGATGTATATTCTTTTGCCCTAAACTATAGTGACGAGAGCCTTCGCATGTATATAAGTTTTGAAGAAATCGTTTGGTTGTTTTCTTCAGGTATTCTTGAATTGTTACCATTTGCAGCTCATAGTGAAGTTGTGTATTACGTACGTACCAAGGAGCATTTACTGCAATTCTGAGTACTTTATTTTGAAGCGATTGTATTTTATTTATGTTCGTTTTTGAGGTGTTGCTCCAGATGACACTAGCGTACATAATCAGAGGACGTATTAGTGACTTGTACATAAGCAAGCAGCATTCAGTCTTCAGATGAGATTTTCGATTCATTAATGGGTACAGTTTTGATAGTCTTGCGTAGGATAGATTGAGTTTTTTATTAATATGGAGTCTCCATGTCAGTCGTGTATCTAGATGCACTCCTAGATATTTTACACCTTCGCTGGTAGGGTTCCACGCAACATGTACCCCGTTTACAGTGATATTTGCAGGGTTTTCGATTTTTCTCAGAGTAAAGATTTTCGCTTCGCATTTGGTGGGATTAAGTGATATGTTCCACTTGTTAAGCCACGTGCTAACTTCGTCGATTGCTAACTGTAGCTGCTTTATTGAGCTGTCAAGATTGTAATTCTGAGCGATTATCACAGTGTCATCAGCGTACATGGCCAAGTTTTCACGGGTTAACGGAATATCACTCACAAAGATGTTAAAGAGTATTGGACCTAGTACGCTACCTTGCGGTACGCCAGCCCTGATAGGTTTTCTATCCGATATTGTTGCATTGACTCGGACCGCAAAGCTTCTCTCATCTAGGAATGAGTATATAGTCGCTTTTAGGTAGCTTGGAATAGGCAGTTGGAGAATTTTGTATTTGAGACCTTCCAGCCAAACCTTATCGAAGGCTTTGGCTATATCTAGAAATACTGCAGTAGTATATTTCTTATCTTCATACCCAGCCTCTATGATTTCCACAATTCGCTGCAACTGATGACAAGTGGAATGGTTAGTTTTGAATCCAAACTGAAAAGGTGGAAGAACGTTTGCTGCTTCTATGTGCTCGTTTAACCGACTGTAGATTATTCTCTCAAAGATTTTTGCCAAGGTGTTTAAGAGGCTAATAGGTCGATAGCTATCAACTTTCTTCTTATCTTTGCCAGGTTTGGGGAAGACAACCACTATTGCATGTTTCCATGATTTTGGAAAATATCCAACTCGCAAAGAAGCGTTGTATAATGTGGCCAAGAAAGTTAGTACTTTTTTGGTAAGTTGCTTCAATATTACATTTGTGATAAGATCACATCCAGGTGATTTATGTTTTGGTAAAGCATCTATAATTTTCTTTATTTCAGTAGGAGATGTTGGCTGTATTTGATTTGGGATTGGCAAATGTGTCTCAATGTGATTAACTACTGAGCAAGTGAAGATATGATTTCCTTTTACTGATGGTGTAAATGACCGCTCTAAATAATCAGCAAAAATGTTGGATTTTTCTTCGTCGGTATAATGTGTTGAGTTGTTTGTTGATATTGGTGGGATATGCTGATGTTCGCGAGTGATTCTTCTAGTAGCCTTCCACATGCCTGGATCGCCGGGTTCTAATGTTTCTATATACTTTTGATAAGTTATAAATCTGTGAGTATCAAGCTCTCTGGTAATTCGGTGAGTCAAATTGTTTAGGTGGTTTTTCACAGTTGGATTTCGGGTTCGATGCCACTCACGTCGTAATTTGCTTTTCTGTTTTATCAATTCTATTATATACTTTGGTGGTATGTAGAGATTTGCTGGCTTCCTCATTTTGATAACGTAAGTTGCTTCTTGGACACTTGCTTGTATACAGGATGTATAATGATCAACCGCCTGATCTATATCATTTGAGGTTTCAAGATGAAGTGGGTGTTTAATATCTCTGTCAAGAATTTCTTTGAAACTTTTCCAGTCAACTTTGCCGTTAATAAGTTTAGGAATAGCAGGTTTCAAATTAATTGTGCTTAAAAATGTAACAAGCACTGGTAGATGATCGGAGTCCAGTTCTTCAATAGGCGTTTGGTAGATCTGCTTCCTGATATTTTTTTGTAACACAATATCCAAAATATCCGGCCGGTGATCTGCTCGGTACGGATAGTATGTGTATTCTGTAGGTGCCATTATTTGAAAGTTATATAATATTGAATAGTTGTGCAGATCAACTCCAGCAGGATTGTTGACACGGCACCCCCAGAGCGTGTTTTTACTATTTAAGTCTCCTAGTACCAAAGTAGGTTCATCAGTATTTAAAAGTGCTTGCATGTCTTGATTGGTAAGTTTTCTATTTGGTTGCTTATAGGCGCTAATTATAGTTACGTTGCTGTTATCACTTAATGAAACTTTTATTGCAGTTGCTTCTATTGTAGTTTCTGGTATACCAACAGGATGATGAATAATATTTCGTTTAGCTAATATAGCCACGCCTCCTGAGGCAATTCTGGCATTGCGGTCACTTCTATAAATATGATAACCTGGTATTTTCAAAGTATCATCTGCTGTTAAATGGGTTTCTGAGATGCATGCAATGTCAACACAATGTCTAGCTAGAAATGCTATGAAGATCGAACGTTGGTTTAGTATTCCGTTTGCATTCCAGTTTAGGATTGTTAAGTTTTGAATTGTTTTATGGGCCATTAAGAATATTAGGGAGAACGTGTGTAATTAGGTAGGTTTTTATTTGAGGAAGGAGAGGGGTTATGAAGTCAATGATGATTTTTATTAGGTTATTAACTATAGGGGAGTCAGTTGCGTTTGAGGATGGATTAAATTTGTTTTCTAATGGCGTACTGGAATTACTTTGTAATTTCTGAGAGTAGGTTTGGGAAGGGTTGACAAATGCATTTCTGGTCACATACCTGTTGGTAGGGATTTGACTGCGTGTAAGGACATCTTTTTGCTGCATGTAGCTGCTGCACCCCCTGTAGTTCGCTGGATGGTTTTCGTTGCAGTTAACGCAGACTGGTGGGTCATTAAGGCGCTTTGGACAATCACTAGTGAGGTGGTTACCAGGACATTTCACTCATCTTGGATTCAGGTGACAGTAATTTTTTGTGTGGCCAAAACGCTGACACCTATGGCACTGAGGTAAATCTGTTGTTTTTCTTCGTGTTTCAACTTAAACAATAGAATAAAATATCTTTTCTAATTTAAATATTTCTTTTGCCTTATCACTGTTAGTAAGCTCAACCACGCAGATATGCAATGGCTTCTTGTCTTTCCCTAGTAAGCGAGTTATTTTATTTACAGGATAGTCTTTTAATTCATTTTGAAGTTCCTCAATTGATAAGGAGAGTGGAACATTTTTAATGACAACCGACAGGGGCTTGTTATTTGGATCTCGGAAAGTATGATACTTGATGTCATTAAGGGTGTAAAATTTTGTGAGCTTTCTATAATCTTCATCACTACTCAGATTTATACGTAATATGTTTCCACTAAGTGATGTTGTAAAGTTTTCAGTGGCTGTGGTTTTTTTAATATCAGAGATTATTTCAGTATATTTCATTTTGTCAGCGTTATGAAGAAATATTGGCCTGATTTTGTTTTTGCGTGTAGCTGTTGTTACTTGTAAATTGGGGTTTTCAGATGACTTTTCGTTATTATCGGATTTATCGGTTTGTTGAAGTGGGTAAAATTTATTTTGGGTTAGTAGTCTTTCCGGATCCCAGAGATATCTCTTCTGTACTTCATTGGTTGGTGTCGTAATTTGCTCTAACTTTCGTTTGGCGGTTTGTGATGTTTTATCTTGGTTGTCGATTTCCATTTCTTTTGTAGGTTCGTTCATATTTATTGTAGCTTCATATACAAGTGTCGCTGGCTTAATCGGAGCTGTGCTGCACATATTGCACCGAGAGATTTGAAGTTGGGGCCACGGTCGGGTGACCCGCCCGCGGCCTACCGCGCTGATAGTTCAAACACTACACAGTATTTATTTAATTTACTTGTCTAAATTGGATGTAGTTATTCACTAAATTTCACAATTATAAAACCGCTATTAGATTTTACGTATTATGTAGCACGTCCATACGCATTCGTGGCTCGCGAGGGACTCCTGGAAGAAAAGCTACAAATACGAGCCGTGGACATTATCGCAGATCTTCCAATTCATCCTTGTAAATGGAAAATATCAAATCACTAAGTCGCCGACGAAAATTGTTTGTCACAAGAAGATTGAAAACAGGACCATGCTAGAGTATTCTACCGTTGTTGCGTTCTGTATAGATTGCTTTCAATGTTTTCACATTGAAATTGTAACTTACGTTGAAAATAATATACATTTGTAATAAATGTGGTCATGTTTGTTCCAAGGCTTTGTTGTCAAAATGGACACTAAAAAATTCAGAATTTTTAGAAAGCCATACCTTGAAAATAAAGTTAAAAATAAAAAAAATCACCCTATGTGGGTCTCTCAATGTATGATATTTTCTTGGCATCTATATACGTATTGTTATTATTCTGGTCAAACAAAACTGGACAAACGCAGAGTTTCGGCTTAGTTTTTATATTTAAAAAAACAGAGCTGACGTTGGATTTTAATGCTAATAGAGTTATTGCACTAGGACAAGCGCTTCTTTGCAGTTTTAAAAACGTTTCCATATGAGTAAACATAAACAACATATCTGCTTAAGTAGCCGGCGAAATGTTACGAAATGTAAGTATTTAGTTTTAATGCAATGAGAACATCGAGGTTAACTTGTACGGTAAACCTGGCGGCAAACGGTATTTCAAATTATAGGCAGTCAAATGTTGAAAGTGGATCAACGTAGCCCCTTTTACGGAGCTTATTAAATCAATTTTTGTACTCCAGAATTTGAGCATAGCCCGAACTAATTCTTTAGCCATAACTAATAGCTTTACAGCTAGTCGAAGGAGGCTTTGCTTATTAAGCAATGCTTCACATTCGAGAGGTTAGGAAAACGCTAATTTTGGGAGCAGACAATAGTTTGCTTTTTCACTTTTGCCTTTTTCATTGTATGCAAGATCGCAATCAATAAGAGCGTTTTCGGAGTAATTATGGCCATTAGCGGATTGGCAAAGCTGCAGTGGGGTTATTAATTTGAATACAGTGCAACGCAAATTAATTAGAATGATTACTTGGAGCATGATAGAAATTTCGAGTCGAACTAATGTATTTTCATGCGTACTTTAACACTCTTTGCATTTCTCAATTTGAGCAAATACGCGGAAATATCGCGCAATAACCTCTTCATTTATTGTTTTACTTTTCAATAATCTCTAGAAATTAAGTCCCTAATGCTTACGTTGATTTCACTGCAGTTTTGCTCCGATTGCGAAAGGATCTGAACTTGGCCACCAGTTTGCCAGATTTCTGCCCGATAACCACTTAACGAAGCAATTAAGGCGCCACACATGACAACTCCCGAAGTATGCAAATTGATAGTACGCTATGTTACAAGGATCCCAGGCCAAAGAAGTTCTGAACTTTTAATCTGCTTAAAAGTGATGCGCTGTTTAGAATACGTTCACCTCTCTTCGCACTACGCCGGCACCGCATAGTTAAGAAAGTTCTTTCATCTCTAATTGCCTTTTGCGTGAATGCAGGGTTCGAAGAACACTTCAGCAGGCACATTTGTGTAAGAACGAAGGTCGAGTTAATACCAGAGAACTTTAAAAATCACGGTGGCTTTGAGACGTAAATGGTGCATTGTTGTTGAGATGATTTGATTAGCTCCTTGTCTGGCATTTACCGTTCAGTTGGCCTTTTACCGCTAAGTAATGGCTTAATTGGTTCTACGATAACATTCCTTTATCATTAACGGAATACTCTATAAAATTTGATAAATTTTGAAGGATTACAAAAATATATAAAACAACAGCAACCTATGTAAACATGTAAAGGTTTTGATTTCCAAAACCGGCATTAAAATTTTTTTATCTCGGTAAAGGATATTTTAGCCACAGTTATGAAAGTTACAGCAAACACCAAGTATATCTAATAGCTGCAAAGAAATTTTATTCAAGATTATTTTTATCTTAGTTTTACTTTAAATCAATACAACTTCCTCTATACATCTATAAATATTTTCATTTCACCATTTTTACATTCGCAAATGAATTTTAAATTATTTTTTCGTGGAAATTACTCCATGCATCATAATCTAATTTACCATAAGCCAAAAATACCATAATGTTGACAACTTGGCACAGTTTACTAAAGACAAGGATGCATGATTGTGGAAAAAAGGATTATGAAATACATTAAATGTGTTTATTATTTATTGCTGTAGTTATGCTCACTTGGTAAAGACTAAGTTGCCATTAGTAGCTGAGTAGTTACATAAATCGTTTTTCAACTTTTCTATACTGTAAAATTTTGAAGACATTTGATTTGTGCTCAAAATGAAAGTCTACTGCCATTAATCTCTAAGCTGTTTCGTGTACAAGTAGTACCCTTTAACCTGTAAAACTTCATGGTCACTCCTCTAAAATTTTAAATTATGATGCAATAGTAAATTGCACTGTCTAATTAAGGGCACAAGTTTTAATATTCCAAGTGGGTAAACACCAATTACGAAAACACCCTTATTCGTACTGCTGTTCGAGTTTGAAGGTGAAAAAGAACTGCTCGTTGAAAAGATTGAAACGAAGTTGTTTCCCTAAAAATGTTATCTTAGAATAGGATGTCATTGCGAACAAATAACACAAATGGTTAAATAAACATGTTAGAAAAACATATTTCTATAGGTAAATGCAATACAAATATTATTTTAGTTGAGACACTACTAAAAAGTCAATATTTTTAAGACTTTCATTGTTTTCTAGTTCTTTACTTTTATAATCCGCAAGTACTTTTCTTTTCATACATTAGTATCGTGTGTTTTCATTGCATTGTCAGTACCTACTCAACGCTTCGCCCACTTTCGCAAGGGGTTTCATCAGGAGCAAAAAGCAAAAGAGCACGGTAACTCAACGTATTAATCACGCCAGAGGCGAAACTCTTTGCAAGGAAAAGGATAGAAGAGCACGGTAACTCAACGTGGCGTGGATTACAGGATGTAAAGATGTCGTCTAAGTATAATTGCAATAAGGGAACAGGATATATAATCACTTTAGCACGAAGATATCACAATGTTAAGTTCATAGTTTAAAAAACTCTATTGTATTGGTTTTTATTTTATGCTTCATTTAACACCTCATGATATTTTGCAAGATTGTTTGGCAATTCAGGCAGATAGAAGGATCGTCAATTTCTTCTGGATGGGTTTCAGTTCTAGTTCATTGGTATTCTCGCATTTTTGACACTTATTTAAATGTTGTCGGTTTATCACTGCAGGGATCTTCGCGTGATTGGGCATGACCATTTAATTCAGTGTAGTATTATGTACTTCCATTTTTATATATGCTTGACATAACATTTTTCCTGAAGCAAAAACCATCTTTTTATATTTCCTCTTGCCATTTTATGAATACTAAACTTATAAACTTCTATAGGTACGAGAGTTTTTTCTTTTTCAGTTAAAACAATAGCGTTTACCTTCAAAGATGATGTTTTAGTAACCACGAAAAACACAAAACTAAAAAGTATGTGGGGGTTGAAGTTGAAAACAATATAACTGGAGAGAAAACTCGAAAAGGGCATTATTTTAATGAGAGGATTATTTAACAGATTGGAAGAAAACTCGAACCAAGCTGGGAGACAATAATTGGTAACACGAAAAAGTAGTGATTCTGGAAGATAACTCGACTTCACCGTGTTTGATTAACATACAGTTTTAGACAATTTTTAATATTTCAAAGTAATACAGCATTCACATTTTATCAGCAATTACAACTGCGTGAAGTGATAAAATAAATGTATCAATAAATACACCTGAAAATGAACTATCACTTCTGAAAGAAAAATAATAGTATTTTATTTAACAAACATATAATGCAGGCTATATTACAAGAGGATGAAGTTTATACACGAGCCGAAGGCGAGGGTTGTCATCATCCAAGTGTAATACAGCCATTAAATGCTTGTCAAATACAATATTTTATCTACAACTATGTATATAGTTGGTGATACTGTAAGTCTATGTCTAAGGTTAGCAGGGTAGGTTTTGCATAAACTTAACCTGCTAACCTCGACGTTAATGTCATTTATTGACATAGTAGCCCACCAATTTAAAAACATACCTTGTGGAATATGAAATTTCATATTCCACTAGTTGTAATATGAGCCGCTTTTTGTATTTAGAGTTGGATATATAATGCACTTATTATTTGACAGTTGTAAATAATAGTAGATTATGAGTAAAAGTGATATTTTATGTGGCGAAGCTGAAGTTTATTTAGCCGAACGTTAGTGAGGCAAATAATTCAGCTAAGCCACATAAAATCACTTTTACTCCGAATAACATTTACTATTTTATCCATAAACGTATTCAGATAAATTAAAAATTGATAAAGAGTAACACTAATTATTAGCAAGTAAATGAATAAAATAATTTAATACCTTATACAATTTTTCCGTGGTTACGATGTAAACATTTCGCTGAAATGTTTGAGTTTTGTATTTTGTGTGATTAGGCACATAAAGTATGGAAAAGTTGCTATTTTATCTGCTTAATCCGATAAAGTGATACTTTTACCTTGACAATAAAGACACATAAGTTGTCACTTTTGTGACGTTTGCGGATAGACTATTTTTTTAGTATTTTGCTATATAATTCTGCATAGTTTTTATGTAACATGTTGAGTTAGATATAGGCCTACTTACCCCAGGATCATTTGCGCCCACAGCCATTTTCGGCTCATTTGCGCCCCAAAAAAATATCACAATAAATATTGGCCCTCATGCTTGCAGCTTATTTTATTAGTCATTACGACGTCTGAAGTTGTCGACCAGTAGGGCGGTCGCCTACATGCAAAATAGTTATTAGAAAAATACTAGGCTAAATATAAAAATTTTTCGCTTAGCTGCCCTAACTTGTATACCATTCTGTTGGTACTTGAATTTTTGTGGTTATTTCGGATTTACTTTAAAACTGAAATAGTTGTTATACCGGTGTCAAATGTATGAATTAATAGTAATTCATATTATTGTACAAATTAGCGCATTTTATCAGCGTGTAAGTAACACCTAGTTTTTGAGCATAATGTTATCGGAGTTAAGCAATCTGCTAACCTTTTATATTTTATATAGTTCTTCATCTACTTTTAGAAAAAAAGAGAGGTTACTTAGTGTCGGACAGGACAGGTAAGTGGCTATCTTAACAAAATACAAAAGTTGTATCATTTATAACTTATTTTTATATTTATCATTAACTAACGTCTTTCTATTTTATTCAGGCGAACACGGGTGTTCTGTATGAAGTGTATTTCATTTAACTACACTATTTTATATATTAACAAAATTATTTGCTGGTGAAGTACTAGATCAGCTGATAATATCATTGTCAAGCTGAACTTTTCCTGCATTTCTTTTGTGTTTATTTAGTAGAATAAATACATTATTACTATTATTAAATATTCGATACTTTTTTATTGAATCTGGAAAAAATTACTAAAAGCTTTAATTTCGCTATTATTGGTAAGGGATAATACGGCGTCTTAAGAATGTGTGGTTCACTTTTATTAATTATTAATCAAAAATTTTGCTTCAGTATAGCAACTCTAAAAGTCTTAAAATAAAGCCTAAATAAACACAAAAATTAAAGTACCAACAGAAAGGCATAGAAGTTAGGGCAGCTAAGTGAAAAAATGTTAAATTTAGGGTTTTTGTAACAATTTTGCATGTAGGAGACAGCCCCACTCGTCGGCCAACTACGGATGTGGTGATGACTAATAAGTTGCAAGCATGGGCGCAAATGAGACGCTAATAACTGTTGATATCTTTTTGGGGCGCAAATGGGCCGAAAATGATGGTGGGCGCAAATGAGCTAGGCGCAAGTAGGCCGACACCTTTACGTTATACAAAGTAAATGAACATGGTCCTTGTTACTTGCGAATTTTATATTATTGGACATTAACATAAGTAATCCTATTTTGTCGATAACAATTTAAGAATTTTTAAATTAGCAAGAATTTAATATTGAAAATGTAAACTTAACCGCTCTTACAACTGTACTGTTACAACAAATGTAAACGATCCTGATAAGAATGATTGTTTCTAAACCTTTCTTGTATCCCTACCAATATTTACTGGTAACCTTTAAGGTGAACATGAAGATTTTCATTTAGGTTAAACCTAGAAAACGTTCACAGCTTCAGAATATTGAAAATTGTGTAACAAAAAAGTTAGCTCAGAAAAATCAATATCAGGTAGTATCCACGACATACCAAGTTATGCAACTTCTTTATTCCTTCACAAGTAATAGTGACTTAGAAATTTTTTGTTCAAATAGAATTACGAATTTATGTTTGCTTTCACACCTTCCAGTGAACTTACAAAAGTAAACAAATCAGGAACAATCGTCGAAACAACTGGAAAAATATTTGAATTTATCAAGCAATAAATCATAAAACACTGATAAACAAACACCTTGAGTTTCTGAAGGTAAGACAGGTTATTAAAATGTATTTCAACAATTATTAAACTCAGTTATCCAAGTTTCTACGATTCTTTAGGTAAAAGGCAACGTTTGACAAAAATGTTTCTCTAAAACTGTTTAGCAGTAGCTGCTACACTGTAAGTGTAGCTGAAATAATATAATACGTAGTTTTATAAGGTATACTATACTTTGTGCAGACATAAAGTTTTCTACAAATTTCGTCATCTTGATACAGACCACTGCAAAATTTCTAACAAAATATCCCGAAGTTAACCACACTGCAATTTAGTAAAATCTCTTTTCATTGTTTTTTTTTTGTTAAGAAAATAATAAATCATTGTAAATACATATTTTAAAGTTTATATTATATTTCCTAATACACTATTTTGATACACAGACACCTCCTTTTGTTTAAAACTTAAGACGCTTAAGATTAAAGTATTGAAATGGAAGGGTTCAAAAACGTTTGCCAAAAAAGTAGTTTCTACTTTGAAGACAACACAATTAAATTAGGATCACTATTAATTTTAAGCCTATAATTTATCAGATGTTTGTGAATCTTATCAACTCATTATATCTTAATGAATGCAAAAAACGTATTACGAGGCTTATTAAAAAAATCAATCCCTGATCAAGTTAACCTTGGAAACAAATGCAATAATCAAAATCATTCTGGATTTTTAAATATTGGTAATGTTTGTAATCAACACACTGATAAGTTGTAAACCCTTAACTGGCATTTCGTGTTTAAAATTTTTGGAATAAAAATGTAGTTTGTAGTGAAAAACCTGCGTCTGAGCATTCATTTTTTTATGTGAAGGTCTTCAGCTATTGCTGATTGGTATGCGAATGCAAGCTGTTCATAAAAGCACATGTCTCAAGTGGAAAATATGGTGCAGAAAGTGCAAAAATCGTCGTTTATCTATTAGAGAAATTTCAGAAATTGTTGGTGTAAGTTCTGGGTTTTTAGTTAGAGTCGCTGTTTGCAGTCAGAAACAGAAGTGTATATAGCTGTGGAAGAATTTCTCAAACAGCAGCCGCAAACAGAGTGTCAATAGCAATAGCTTGGTGGCATAGTGAGATAAGTACCCTCATGCACATGAAGATTTTTTGTACTTTTTAAATATCATTTAAAAACTTATTGAACAAGCTTTGTCTTCACAGAAAGTACCGAGGAATAAGATACCATAAGAAGATCCAAGGTTGTTTTCATTTGATGATACTAGCTTGGACCTTGTTTTGCTCAAATATCTTCCCAAGCATCTCCACAAAGTGTACGTTTGCATGTTTGAAAACCGTAAATTAAAAGATCTCAATTCTAAGAAGCCGTATAACCTGTTCGTGCCATTACCCGAACGCGTTAATGCAATCGACTCCAGTCTATCTGAAAAGTTCACGTTTACTTTACCCGACTTTGATAACGGTTGCACATGAGGCTACTAAACTACCATCCTGAGTTTCGTGCCTATAAGTCATGGCCCTCATAAAGCTACAGTAACTTTGATTATATTTTGCAGGCCTGTTTTGACGCATTATTATTACCGAGTTACCCACAGCTGAAATGCTGCAAACTGTTGTGGGACTGGGAAGTTCTGTAAAATATGCATCATCCTGACCTTTCCAAAATGCAGGGTTCCTCGGTTGGAGGTTCCATGACCTGCTTCGCCGCAACTAATTAAATATTTAGTACTTAGACGGCTAAAAACTTAATGCAGCAAGAGTTACCTTTATGCGAAACAAAATCCTAATTTGTGAGAAAATTGTAGATAATTTAAGTTCGATTGGCTAATACTCCTTTAAGAACTTGGTCGACGCGACGTTAAAATATTCCCGAAGGGAATTTTGAAGGTGGAACATTGCAAGTATATCTTTTTAATGGCAGTAGAGTACGTAAACTTATTGTATATAAATGTTGTTCAGAAATTATTTCAACATCCTTGATTAAATTGCATTGCAACACTAGTTTATTTACATTAAAGCAGGGAACTTTATTAAACCTTTATTCTGCCAGCTCAGTAAATCTAATGAATGCCAAAACTAGTAGTTATAGTTTTTGTTCAAACAACTCGACCTTGTAATGTGTGTTATTAATTTAGGCGAAACAGCTGTCGCTCAAATTCATGTATACTTTTATTACATGTAGTATACTATGTATATCATAGTGTTCTAAACATCCTGGCTGAACCAAAACTGAACTTTGGCTAAATGGGGAGTAGCTTTTCATCTCTTAGTTAATTAGATATGCACATAACATAATAAAATAAGCGACTACAAACAGTTATTCGCTAAAATTTAAACAGACACAATTATTTTGAGGTTAAAGGGTCAACGGCTCTGTCAATAGTTTACTAAACGTAGAAGCAATCCACAAACGAAGCGTCTTTATTCGTGTTTAATTAAAATACAAAACAATAACTACGCGTGCAGCCTCTAAAAACTTAAATTGAAAACTCAGCGACGATTACCTGCCATTAGTAAAGTCGCACAAACAACTTATATTTATAGAAATACATTTAGTATGTAAAAAATTAATACTGACGTCACAGCTTGATGAAGGAAAATTTCAAAATGCCAGGCTTTGCAAATTAAGCATCTCATTAAGTTATTATAATGAGCTGAACTGAGCCCTGTCTGACTTGCCCCATTGTTAATTTTGGCAGATGATCTTAGGAATTACAAATTGACATTAAAGAATCGGGTAACATTGACGTACCTTTTTTTTATAATAGTCGCCTTTGGCGTAATTAGCTCATAACTTGAAGATGAAACGGATTGGCATTCAACAAGGTTTCAGTTTGATTCCAGATCTGTGTAGGTAATTGTAAATATTACACTTTAAGGTAAAAGTAGGTGTGAGCGAGCAAAAAGTAATTGGGTTTTTAAAATCACTTTCTAATAAACCATCTAGGTTAGTTTTCAGAACATTTCTGAGTTTTATGTTTTTAAAAATAGCTTAATAAGTAAACAGCACTTTAGAAAGAAAGTGTTTCTCAACTATCGTTTTAGAGCTTTACTTTCTTGCAATTTAGGTATTGAGATATCCAATCCACCTTACTGAAATATAAATTATGTTACTAGAACAGCACTTTTCCGCATTAAAACTTTGGATGATACAAAACGAACTTTTGCTTTTCGTATTAAACTCGGCAAACGCCTTTTCTATTTAAGCAACTATAAATTACTAACTGGAAGAAAATGCTTTCCATATACAAATCACGTTAAATTATATTAAATTTGCAACAACCGTATAAAGCGTTAGTGATCTTTGGTTACCACATACTATATAATATAATTAGAGCAAGTAAGTAGCCTTTATAGATCATATTTAAACTACTGTGAACTTCTGCAAACATCCCAAATGCATATTTAAATAAAAACATTTACAAAATATATTAAGTAGAAATTTCTTACAAATAACATTGTACTATCAACTTTTACAGGGAGTCACTATTAGTTAAATAAACATATTTATAGGTTTTATACAAAGACCTCTAATATTCACATAGGTTGACATAACAAAATGAGCACTGATATCCTCTAATTTTAACTTTAAACATAAACTCTATGCTTTAGCAAGTAGCTAAACTTAAAAAAAAATATAAAAGCTCTGCGAGGTCACTACAAGATAATTTTTATGTCAAAGTTTCCACTTAGCAAATGAAAATCTAGTTTTAGCGATCCCCAAATGAATACACTTATTTAAATATAGAAGCATGGGGAGATATGCATGCAGTCTAGCTATAGAGGTAATTATTGTTAAAATTACCTTGGAAATTAGATTATGCAAGATTTCTAATGGTAATTTATGGCTATAGACTCTCGGTCTAGCTTTTAAGGTATCAACCGTGTTCGTCATTCTTTTATAAAATCTTGCACGTGGTGAACGCATGTGCAATCGTAAATACACAATTATCCAACACTTATTTCAACAAACATAGGAGAACCGAAACCTAAAGCGAGTTCTCAGTTGCTTAATGAGATATACCTTGAAGTATTCGGTTTATGTTTAAATATTCTTTATTTCGGCTGATTGATTGTCGCGATTGCTGCAACTGAGAAGCAGCGTCAACAAACAGAAGACCCACTTCTTTTGTGAATTTATTATCTAAAGATAATTTTTGAGGTTTTGTGTTCATGCCATTTATCCAACATTTATTGAGATGACTCTTATTTTGCTTAGCATTCTTAAAGACTGTGGAAATTCATTTTAAGAGATTGGCGAGTTCTGAGAAAACGTGTAATTGGCGATTTAGTAAATATTTGACCTATTGCAATGGACTTCTTTGTGAACATATGAAATATTCTTTATCTACAACTGCTTGGATAGCGACTTATTACGTCACTCCTTTCACACTATTTCCATTAGGTAATGAAGTTCATTACACTACTATTGGTGTAATAAACTTCTATTACACCACTAGTGGTGTAATGGCTTCATTGACTAACTGAAATAGTGTCAAATGATTAACATAATGACATTTTCCTACTAAAAAATGTGAAAATGACAGATCTGACATTTCTCTTAATGCACTTTTCTCATTTTTGGGCAGTTGTAGATAAAATTTTGTCAATACATGTCTGATAATGCATCATTAAAATACTTGTGTGCTTACACACACGTATATTCATGATGCTCTTATCGCGCTTGTATAGTAAATAACTATTATCCAACACTTCCTAGTTACAAGGCTATTACTAAATCGATTATAGATCTGTAAAGTGCCCCTTTATTCACTAGTGAGATAGAAACCATGTCACTCACTACTGCATTGCTGGTAGCTCTGTCAAGTTATTTTAAATTCTTTGCAGGTTAAGTTTTGCTTCAGGCTGTGTCAAATAACAAACAAAACCTAACCTACTAACCTCGAATTTGACATAGACTGACAATACTGTTCAATACTGCCAAACGTATAACATTCAATCTCTTGGTACTTTCCAAACTGCCGCTATGGTTTTTCACGGCTGTCAATACAAAATGTATATTTTTTAGATATGTATTGCGTTGTTGTATAAATCGTTATATTGTATTTCTGTTTTAGTTGCGCTCTATCCACTCAAAAAAATTAAATGCTCGAACTTCGTTCTCGCATTTAAGCAACCTTCGTGGGCAAATCGCCTTCTAAATACTTATGCAATAAATTACTATCATATTACAGTTATTTGTTATGAAAATTACTTTCGACCTAAGCTTGCTCAAATCTTTATTCTTTCAAATGTCCGATCGACTTAATCTTATGATTATATTGTTATATTAATAATTTATTCGATGTACACATTTATTTCTATTAACTAAACCTCAAAACTAGCTCACTGGTTTTTTAACATAAAACTCTGCTCATGTTGGGGCATGCATTTAATTTTCTTATTTTAAAATTATATGTTTTTAAGTTCAAGCTCTATGTCAGTTATGTAGATTTTCTATATTTAAGGTGTACGTTAAGAGTAACGAGGCATTGTTTACTATATTTATAATAAACTCTTTTTGACACGTTTCGTTTCTATCTTTGACATACAACACGAGTCTAGCCTTATTAAAAAGCTCTCTGGTAGTAGCTCACTGCAATGAGGCAGATCTGTGCTACAGTAAATTTATAAAACTTCAACCAAACCACTTAAGGCAAATTTAACTGTATTTGGATACTATTCAATCTTTCCCCATTGAACATAGGGAAAATAATGCACTCTTTGTTATTTTTAATACTACTATTCTCCTAGCACTCAGACTAGTTATAAAATTGTATAGTTACTATGACAAATTCGATTTATTAATTAAGTTTAACATTATTATATATCTTAAAAATTATCTTGTAACTATCGAAATATATTTTTTTAAATTTCTTTTGAATCTTTATCCAACATTTTCTTCATCTTTATTATAATACATGTTTTTAATAATAGATGATCCATCTGTCTTTACGTCTTTACTATATCACTTGTTGTTTTGAGAGCGAACATACTCTAAAATGACTTTTTGTCTATTTCCAATAAAAAGAAATCATAATTTTACTCTCATATTAATTAAGATTTGCATTGTTAGTTTTATTTATCGATTATAATTTAAATAATACCATGTTACTAAAATTGCAGTATTATACTCAGCTAGCAGTTGCAAATAAGGTAATTTTTAATATAATTATTCATTTAATATCATATGCTGAAGCACAGAACCATTTTAAATCTGTTCACGCCCACTTGTTCTGATTAAAAATAAAATTTTCAGGGAAAGTATGATTACTGAACCATTTATAGAATCAGAGAAAAATAATTTAGTTAGAAAATCTCATAGAAAATAAATTGTTACTTATCACAAAATAGCCAAATAAATACCTTTTGTTTTAGATTTCTTTTGATTGGAAATATAGTATGATCAAAAATTATTTTCATCTAGTATGGTTGTGGAATAGTTCCTAATTTATGATTGTAACTAGAAATAACTTAAAAATTAAATGTAAAATTTGACATTTAAGTATAAACGTAGTTGCATTCATAAATGAGGAATTATTCCATAACCATACTAGATGAAAATAATTTTTGATCATCTATACCATAAAATCGGTGGTCTCTTCTTTGTCTTCTTTGTCTCTTCTCCGAAGATACTGGACCGACAATATTGTATGATAGCTTCAAATTTTGCTAATTTTTAGACTTAGATCGAAGTTTTTACTTAAAAAAAAGTACGAAAAAATAAAGTTTCAATTAAATCGTGTAATTAGCGAAGCTAAGCCTAGCTCGGGTGATTCACTATATACCATTATAGCAGCACCTTATTCAACAAAGCATCGTTGGTTCTGAGGTAGAATGCTCGCCTGAAACGCGAGCGGCCCGGGTTCGATTCCCGGCCGGTGTATTCTCATTTTAATTTATATTAATGAATCTCTTTTAGGTTAGCGAACCGAAGCGTGGCTCGGGTGATTCACTAGTACTTTATAAACAGAATGGTTAAATTTAAAACAATGCATTTGAATGCAGTTACAGTGTCAAATTCAAATAACTAAATGTGTTTCATGACTTAGCACTTTCACATATTTATTGTTTTTGCTCGTTGTTCTAAATGAACTTGCAACTCTCAATCTCTATGAAGAAATTTTGTTTTGAAAGTAGATTCTTTAATGAGATTATGAAGTACAATTTATGCAGTACCTTCGACCTCGACACCATCTTTTAATGTGTTCCTGTAGGAAACATTTTAAGAATATTGAATTGCTTCCAGACTACTACCAAATTATAATTTATATTTTTGCAATGGAAATTATGATATGCATCATAAAGTTACTTAAAAATGCCATTTGGCTTGACCTTTTGAGAAAGTTTGTGCATTTTGTGCCTTAGGACTAGAAAACAATACAATCAAAGTGTTACTTAAGCTTATCATCGTTTTTGCACTATTAAAATGTCAATCGTTTTAAAATGGATATAGAAATTTGCCATCGAGAAGCTATTAGACAAATAGCAATCTAAATTGCTATTAAACTTTAAGTTTAAAATTTGATTTTTGATATTTTGTGATTTGGCTGTCAAAAATCCCTATAAATAACTCTCCAAACGAAAGTTAATAGGTCAGGTCTGGTAAATTTGTATAACAAGTAAATAATTACTGGGTATGCATCGCTGGAATTTATGTACGTGCGTTATCTTAAGACCTACAACACAGGTGCGTCGATTGCAAGAGAAAGCGGGTCAAAAGCTACAAAATCGCAAACGCTCTTTCATATGCAAACAAGAACTACCGACAAAAGGGGCCAACGGCCGTACCTTGTGTGTCGTAACTCCTAACAATCGACGTTGGATAATTTCGAAGGTATGCGCGTCTAACAGCATCCAACAGATTACGGTGTTGCCTGAGTGATTGATTTCTCCTTAATGGACCCGTTTCTGGTCCACTGATCCTGACAATGCCCCTGTGTGCATTGTAAAGGGATGTGGTGACTGTTTAACTCCACCTTTTATTTTTAATGTCTTTTGAAACCTTAAAATTTGCAGCACTGAGTAAACGTACCAAAATTGTACAATCAAGCCATAGGGTGGAGGTAAGCAATAAGCGATAGTTAATAAATACATTTACCAAAGTTTATTTTTTCAATAGGAACTTGCGATACCAACCCACAAGTATTATTTTAAATTATTAATAGGACTTTATTGTAGAAAGATCTGCAGTAATTTGTGTTCCTTCACTCAATAGGTCCCAGAAGCTTTGAACAACGAAAGTCAAGTAAACACCGAGTATTAACCACATTCAATAATATATAATTTTATTATCCCTTAATCAACCCTTTTAAATCTCACTTGAGTAATAGAAAACACGTTGCGGGATTTAATTCAGACTGATTGAAGACTATTTTGGAGTGCCTCAGGGTAGTATGTTAGGTTCTTTGGCATTTGTAATTTTTATCAATGGTATTAGCTTGTAATGTTCTTTGCTAATTAAATAATAAACATTCCGTCAATATTGAAAATGGTAAATGTGTGACTTTTCTACCCAAGGAAAAATGCATTTGTTATAGTTACAAAAGGTAAGTTTCATGAAGTGATTATATATTCAGTAGATACAGTAATATTTCCAGTTATAGGAAGTGTAAAACCGTTCTTAGGCGTTAAATGTAAAGTCCTAACTGGACAGATGGTAAAATTATACCCTGTTACAGGATTTGCAAAAACTAGGTAGGTGTTAAAGATATTATTGCAAAATGTCCAAGAACTTCATGAAAGGCCTAGGTAGCTGTCAAATTTCAGTACGAAGCAAACATATGTAGGTGATTACATCGAAATTAGATTACGCCGCTATTATGTCGAATCATCATTAGTGATACTTTAAAAATTGAATTAAATACAAAATATTTTTTTGAATAATGGAACTTACAGTTCGAATTAATCTCTTCATATTTGCTTGGTTATTTTTTTAATTAATTTCTTTGTTGGTGCGTCGTCATTGCGTCGTCACTGCTGTTGCGAATTAATTTCATTAATAATTTTTTAAACGTTCCCAACTAGTATATTTAATATGCTAGAATTTTTTACTTTATGGAAGAACTAAGGACCGGAAGGTAATTACTAATTTCTTGATTTTCTTATGTTAAGCATCGTACTTAAGCTGATTTTATTATTTAAAATTATATAAATTTCTGTTATGATTGTTATAATTGGGTGTTGGAAAACAATTCTGTTGTCTTGTTTTAAACTTTCATTAACATTCTTACCTTCGTGGTCGAATTGATCTGGAGGAACGTGGCGATGCCTGCCCTAACGCGATTTTTAACGCCCCGCACCGTCCCTTTAGCGCTGCGGATGGTCGAGGAACCGTCACCGCCGAGAAAGTCCTTGTACCCGGCAAAAGTCTCGTCATCCGTAAACTTTTTGACAGGAACCACCTCCACCTCATTGTCGTTCAGGTGCTCATTTAAGTGGAAATCATAAAACCGATCCGTTTCGTAAGTCAGGGTATGAATGATGAACGCAGTTTCCTGCTGCTGCTTTTCATGTTTTTTGCGATCCTCGTACGTACTCTCATCAATGATGGCTTTGGGGGTAGTCGGGGTGAGGCTGCGGGGGTGCGACTCGACGACGGTTTTTACTATTTCTTCCTCTTCTTTTTCTTGCGTCGGAACCTGCGACAATTTGGCCGATCGGTCCCTGATGTCTTGCAAGAGTCCTTGAGGCAGGAATGCGCCATTTTGATGAGTGGGTGGTTCAAGTTCCGAAGGTGAAGGAGTCCCCCGGTTCAAAGAATCGCAGCTGATGTTGCTCTCGTTGTCGTCGCTGTCCACCTCCGCCCCACTGCTGGTCAAACTCGAAGCCCTTTTATGATGAGCGCCGATTACAGTCACCGACACCCCTGATGGGTTCTTCTTCTTGGGCAAAGGGGGTGGTGTACTATCTAAGTCGCTACAAGTGCCTGAATCGAGGGTGTCGCTAGGCGACACCTGCCCACTGGACATAACGGTTCCACAGTTAAAGGGTCCACAGAAGAAATAAGGGTTGTTTCGCTCAGTAGCCGTCTTGATGAAGCTCTCCGACATTGTATTCCTCTGGATCATCTCGGATTCCGAGTTGACGCTGATGCGGATGCACGGGGCGACGTCACACACAACACTCGCGGGGGGCTCCTTCAGTTGGTCCTGGGGGTTGATGCGGATCTTGACGACATGGCTACCGGTATTTGCGCTGGAAGTCGAGACCTCCGAATGGCCTCCGTGAACTTCCTGGAACCTGTAGCTGAACACTTCTGATACCGTTGCGGATGCTGGAGGGGAACGGCGTGTCTTCGGCGGCAAAGGCGGAGGAGCTGCTACAACCTGCTCCATGGCTCCTAGATCGTTTCGTGCATCTAAGGGGAATTTTTGGGGGAAAAACCGGCCCAACACTCTGGCCCTCGAAAACTCGCTGAACGAAAGTTTGAACTTAGGGTGCAGTCGCCCAGAAGCGGATCTTGTTTACCTTTGGACGCCCAATTCGGATTTTGACACAGTAATCCTTTCTAATTCCTGGCGAATCCTGGTAGCCGCAAGTTAATCCAGTTAATCAAGGATAAAACTTATAAAAGGTGTCCAATTATCGGAGCGGTACTGTTAAGCCACCAAATTGCCGTCGAACAGATGCACAAACCGCATTGAAACCCGCGTACGATTTATTAATTGCTGGCACAGATTGTGAAGTAACTGTACGAGCGTTCTATAGACCGGCTGAGCGCGGACTGAGGTTGTGCCACTTCTTGTGCTAGCATTGCAATCACCAAGACCCTCGCGAGGCTTTCTCAATGACACCGGACAATCTCACACTCTCACCGGATAATGAGATCTCTTCTTCAAGAAGAGTCTACGTGCTAGACATAACCTAAATATGCGAAATACAGCCATACTCAAGGACATAATATGCTCTTGTATTTATTTTGGACGCAGCGTTATTTGTAACGTGAAAGTGCTTTTTATAAATTACAACTATTTTGCTTAAATATTTCCAAACCAAATGCAGTTATATTACTTAATTTTCAAGTTTTATTACTAGAAAATTATACATAAGCTCATTCTCGTGGATAAGTTGCAATTAAATAAGTAATAGGAATTATAGGTATTAATGCATCTATATGCTCTGATTTCCTATTATAATATTCATTCAGATCGTACGGAAAATATAAAAAAGTTGATTAACAATCTTAATTTTAGATTTAATAGACAAGGTCATTGTTTTACTTATGGTTACCATTTATTTTTGTATAAAAGTGAAACCTTAACATTATACGTCAGTTTCTTGATTTTTTATTTATAAATTAATTTATAAGTTATGTTAAAATCGGTATTATACACATTATCAGCATTTTAGTAAATTACGTTTTAAATTTGTCGTTGAGCAGATCTGCCAAGTCATAGGTACAATTTAACCAATCGAAATAATTTACATTTAGGTCTTTTCCGTAAATATACTTACTTTAAAGTATTATGTTTGCGACTGTTAATATTTGTTAACAATAAAATTTATTATTTGTATCTATTTCGACTTTTTTTTTGTTCTTTTTTACCAGATCAGCATGTTTGCTATACATGGCATTGTTAACTTGTAAATTTGTCACATGATACAGCACTAATGAGTTTCTAATTACACCTCTCACTAATTTTTATTGTTAAGTTATGTTGAGAGACTACCTACACTCAATTGGGGATTAAGCTGTGCACTTTATTAATTTGTTGTTTTATTCACTATCACTTATCAATAGGTCAACTGGGAGCTTTCGTTTTAATCATTTGTGAATTAATTGCGAGCCCAAATTATAGAAATTTGTACCGCTGCATTGATTGATGTTATTGTAGAATTTTTTTGTAGTTCCGGTTATAAATTTTTGTATGGTGAGAACTCCCGTTTCGCTATGTAATTGATGATTTCTTACAAACCACTCTGGGTCTGTTATAATACAAAGTATTTTATTTTGTAGAACTTGAACTTTATTCATGTTTGTTCTGGAGCTTGTGCTCCATAAGCTGCAGCCATAGGTGATTATCGGTCTGATTATTGTAGTGTAGATTAATATTCCGTATTTTATCTTTAGGGGTGATTTCTTATTTAAAACTGGGTACAGCATACCAACTCTTGAATATGATTCGGTGAGTTTTTTTATTGATATGGAAACTCCAGCTTAATCTGCGGTCGAGGTATAATCCAAGATATTTAATAGCGCTGTTTTTTGGATTCCATACAATTGAGCTGTTGTTTATTATTACATTGGTGGGATCTGTCGGTCTTCGTAGGGTAAAGATTTTACATTCGCATTTATTGGAATTTATTTTAATGCACCAATTCGCGAACCAACTGTTTAATTGATCAACTGCACACCTTCTTGAAGGTTCTGTGCTGCAAGATGTATGATATCATTTTATGTTACTATCGCAGTATCATCTGCATACATCGCAAGATCTACATTGGGTATTGTTGGCGCGTCCGACATAAATATGTTGAATAGTATAGGCCCTAGTATCGATCCTTGCAGTACTCCTGATTTTATTTGTGTGATTGAGGATAAGTACTCGCCTTCTCTTACTTGGAAACTTCGATCTGAGAGAAACGACTGCATAATTTGGAGCAGGTATGAGGGGACATCTATTTGTAGCCCGTCCCACCAAACTCGGTCGAAGGCTTGTGCAAATTCGATAAAAGCGATGAGGGTATGCTTTTTCCTTTCAAAGCCTTTTTCAATGATCTCTGTGAGTCTTAGTAACTGATGGTTAGTGGTGTGAGCGTTTCGAAATCCGAATTGAAATTGTGATATTAAATTGTGATTATCCAGGTAGGTAGAAAGACGTTCGAGTAGTTTTGATAGGGAGGATAACAAACTGATTGGTCTGTACGAGTTTGGATCGCTGGGCTTCTTGCCGGGTTTAGGAAACATGAAGATATGTGCCTGTTTTGAAGCATTTGGAAAATAGTTTCTTCTTAAACATGCATTAAATATAGCGGTTAATAAGGCTATTGATTTTGACGGAAGATTTTTAAGTACAATATTAGATATTGTATCCTTTTATGGCGCTTTTTTGGTTTTTAATTTTTAATATACCGTTTAATTTATGATGGCGCGACTGGTTCCATTGGTGTTGTATTGTTAGGGAGATTATCTTTGACTTCCATTTGTATTTTCTCCATATGATCTACATTATTTTGCACATAAGAGGGAGTGAATACTTGTTCTAGATCTTGTTCCTGATCTTCTGTGTATACACTATTGTCTTGTCTAAGGGCTGAAGTGATCTGTGGTTGTCGGAGAAGTTTTTTGGTGGCGCGCCACATGTTTGGGTCTTCTGGGTCGAGGATTTCTATGTAATAGTTGTATGTTTCGTATCTGTGCTTATCTAGGTTTTCTTTGACATTTCTTACTAGTTAGTTAAGTCGAAATTTGACTGCCGGGTCCCGGGTGCGTTGCCATAATCTTCTGCATGTGTGTTTTTCTTTAATTTGGTTGAGTATAACTGGTGGCAGGGTTAAGTAATGTGGGTACCTGCGTGGCCGGTTGGTAGTAGTAGTAGCACTATGAATTGCTTTAGTGACTTGCTGATTGAAGGTTTCAACAGCATTGTCTATCACCGTGTTAGGGTTCACACTGGTTGGGCATGTAAGAAGTTTATTCATTGTTTTTTGGAAAATATTCCAGTCGATTGGTCCGTTAATTAATCTTGGCATCATGGGGTATAGTTGCGTAGAGAGACTAAGTGTTATGATTACTGGCAGATGATCTGAGTCGAGTTCTGTCAGAACCATTTGGTTAATTGGAATAGAGAGGTTTCTATGTAGTACTATGTCCAAGATATCTGGGGATTGATCTCTTCGGTATGGGAAGTACGTATATTCTGAAGGTGCCGCTATTTGTATTGCCATTTCAGAGGTAAAGTTGTTGAGTTTATTGTCGTTGGGATTCGTTTTGCTACATCTCCAGTTGGTATGCTTACTGTTGAGATCTCCCATCAGAACAGTGGGCTCGGAGTTTGAAAATATATTTTCTAATTCTTCTGGTTTGAGTTGTTTGTTATGAGGTTTATATCCGCAGATTAGCTTCATCGTGTTATTAATTGTCCATGTGATTTTAACCGCCGTTGCTTCAATATTGTGTATGTTGTTTAGATCTACTGGGTGCATTAAACGGTTACTTTTGGCAATTATAGCAGGTCCGTCCCAGCCTGTTCCTGTTTCGCGATCTTTTCTAAAGATTCGGTAGCCTGGGATAGTAAATTTTTCATTTTGAATTAGATGCGTTTCTGTGACACAGGGTATATCAATGTCGTGTCTAGAAATGAATGATAAAAAGATGGATCTTTGATTCTTTAGCCCATCGGCATTCTAATTTGCTAGTGTTAACTTGGGTAGAGTTTTAGTATTATTTCCCGCCATTGAATAACATTGGGTTATTGACATTATAATAGCTTTTATTTGATCTAGATATGGTGATAATAGTTCTAGAAGACTGTGGAGAAATGTTGTAGAGACAGGGTTTGAGTTTGCTGTTGATTGAGTATTATTTGTTGTGACATCGTTAGCAGTATTTCGGTTGTTAAATACTGCGTATAAGGGTTCTGCGTTGGTTGATTACGAAGGGGAGTATTTCGGTTGAAAGTCTTGAAGTAGGGGCATCCCCTATAATTCGCGGTATGACTACCTCCGCAATTAACGCATGCAGGTGTGGTATCTTTTGCTTTTTGGCATTGGCTAAAGTGTTGATGTTCCGTCCATTTGACGCATCTGTGGGGGAGGTGACAATAATTTTTGGTGAGGCCGACCCGTTGGCAGTTAGTACATTGTGGATTTTCGCGCTTATAGGGGCGTGCGATTTCAAAATTGAACTTATGATTATGGGAGTTTACGGTAACTGTACAATAAATTTTAAAAGTTAGCAAATTTAGATAATAAATTTTAAATCACAACCGAATCACGTATACGACCTTTCCGTGCGCATTTCGAATTATTACTACCTACTCCTTTGGGTAAAATTTCTTTTTAAATTTTTACTTTTGAGATATTTTTGTCTTTACTTAATCTTATGGTTATAGCTTCAACTTTCAATGTTAGAATAAACTTGTACTTATACCAGTTCGGTAGTCGCTTTATAATAAACAAATCGCTTTCATATTTAGTTACTAAATTAATCGGATGCTAAACTTTAATCTGTTAATTCCTTTCTTTTACGTAATCATGAAAATCTCCGAACTCGAGATTTTTACGCAAATATTCGTTTTCCCTTCTTCTCATTTAGAAAAAATCGCTTTCAAAGCAATGTCTGTCAGTCTGCGATTTTGTCTGTGGCCTCTTTACAACCCAGCCTATTTAATCGATTGAGCTAATATTTTTATTGTAAATTCGGAGATCCCAATTATTTTTGGCTAAAATCGGCCAACCGAAGGTGACACTTTACTCTTATATATCCTTCCTTTCTCCGCGAAATTTTGATAGTCAGATATATAATAAATTCTCTGAAACAGTATCATATATTATCAAATTATTTAAAATTTTTGTTTAAAAGGGCTTGTCTTGTAAGAAATATAGTTTTTGAAAGAAATATCTAATTAAGAAAAAAAGTTGGGTGAATATGTTTCTGCAATTTCTTGGTATATTAATAGCAAATAACCCTCCAAATTCACTTTAGAAATAGAGCAACACAATCTTTTTGTTGGTGAGCTGATTACTCGAACAAGAAATACAATACATGCATTTTTAACCAATGAAAAATTTACTGATTCTTGCATTTTGCTTAATTATTTAAACATAGAAGAAGTGAAAGTACAAAGAAGAACGCAAAAATAAAAAAAAATTATTAGACCAACCACTGATTCAGAAGTTAACAAAGTTATTAGAACTTTAAAACCATGCAAAGCCCTAGGTAAAGATGATATTACTACAGATACGCTGAAGTTAAGTGGTAAAATCATTCTACCTGCTTTTTAAGGAGACTATCAAACAGAGTCTTGGAAACTGAAGATTGCCTATAATGTCTTAAAGACATTGCTATTATTGCTATACATAAAAGGGACAAGAAAAACTTGCCAGAAAATTATAGGATTTTCAAAAATATAAAGGAAGAATGAGATGATATTAAATACGTTACAGCTGTATTTATTGATTTGAAGAAAGCGTTTAATACAGTCAATCATCTACTGTCATTAGATATGCTGGAATATTAGGGAATTAGAACAAATTAATAAAACGAATTTATAAAAAGGTACTGCGTACAATAGTAACAAACTAGCAGTCCAGTGAGACAAATGCTCATTTAAAAAAACAAAAAAGACCGTTTTTCAAATAGAATGCGTATTAAATAAAAACTGTACCCAGACCTGGAAGGTGTCAAAGTGGTTGCCTAACCGATCGAGGTTTTAAGGCGCAGAGGGCATCGGAACATTCTGGAAACTGTCAAAGTGGTTGCCTAACCGATCGAGGTTTTAAGGCGCAGAGGGTCTCAGCTCCGTTTGGTTGCTGAAATAGTTTTTATTTAATACGCGTTCTATTTGAAAAACGGTGTTTTTTGTGATTTCTCGAAAAACGGAAGTGTCACGTGACTGAAATTCGGTTCCTGACCTGAAATGACCATTCCAAACATATAACTTTAATAACTTTTTTCTCTATCTCTTACGGTTTGGCTGCTGAAACAGCTTCCCGGACGGACAAAACAGCGTCCCGGACGGACCAGCGTCCCGGACAGACACGTCTATTAGATAAAGGATATGTATAAATTCAATTGCGAGTAACTAAAAAATTGCATAGAAGGGAGTTCCACAAGGTTCTGTTCTTGGTACATTACTTTAATTTAAATTTGCAGCTATTTTATAAATGGTATATAGGAAATAAGTAAAAATCAAATCCTTATATATAGAAATAGTGCCAAAAATATTGCAATGTATCTTAAATTTCAAACTAAAATGGAAGAAACACGTTGATTGAGTGGCCTCAAAAAATAGAGTCAATAATTGGAGCATTGGAAAGATGTGACACATTAACACAAAAATTACCAAGACGATATTTAATGCAAATATCTAGTCACATTTAACTAATATACTTATGGCATAGTCAAAAATAAATGAGCAGGTAGAAAAGAGTACACAAAAGGTAATCAAAAAAGCAATAAAGGAGTTCTTGAAATATTATCATTACAAAAGTGTTAATAAGTCATTTCACCTTTCGAGAGTTAATCTTTGTAGAAAACGTGATCCTAGTGCACAAAATATAAAAAAATAGAAATAGAAAGTCAGAAAATTTACAAATTTGATATGGATATACATAAGTACAGCCCCAGAGCAGCAGATAAAGTAACAGTGAAAATGACTGAGCGAACATTATGGAGTATATCAGAGTTTATAGTTTTATGTAATATTAATTAGTGTTATTGTGTCTCTTTTAAGTTAGACAATAATTTAGAGGTAGTATAGTTAATTAAATGATTACCTGAGTTGTGAAATCTAATATTATGATTTGTCCATGCTTCCTTATCAGGCGAAATGAATTCGCTGCAGCCTAATCGAATTTAAGATCTGTATTAAAATAATGGATATACTTATTATAAGTACGCTTTTCATCTGTAAATATGTTTATAATACATACATTAATACAGGGTGTTGCAAATGTGACACATTAACTCCATATTGCGCTATTAAGGAACACTTCCTGAGGAGGAAAAAATAATAAAAAACTTCTTTGTTTTAAATTTTTTATTATGTGGGAGTCCAAAGTTTGATTAGTAATTTCTTTAATATTCAGTATTAGGATAGAAAAGCGTTACACTTTTAAAACTAATGAGATGAATATAAATACTTGTAAATAATGTTGTCATTTAACGAAAAGTTCAGTTAGTTTGGAGGTGAATAAAACCTCACTATATCTTCAAAAATATAACAGAAAGATTATTTTAATTATATTTATCCTACTCAGGCAGTGCTTCTTAATAGCGTAACATGGAGTTAAAACGCCATTTTTGCAACACTCTGCATATAGTATATTGCTATGGTTTTTTATTTTTATTGAAATTCATTATTATTCTCAGGGTTTTATCACGCTTTATTCTACTTCTTACCGTTTTCAGTCCACAGCTCGAGCATGCAATTGTAACAAAAGTAATTGTTAGACGCTTTGTCTTTGGTTTACTGGAACATTAATTTAGAACATACACAAAATAAAAACCATAAAATTTTAATATGAGGCAATTGTTCTTTACTGACTATAAATCTGTTAATATAATATTGGTTATTTTCCTCATATCCATAATAAAGGGTAATCACAATGGTTTCTGTGAGTTTAATAATAACATTCAAACATCAAAATTTAACCGCGGTTGAAAATGTGTGAGAATTTAATCGCGTGTGAATAATTTTAACATGATTGTTAAAGGTGCTTCACAAACTGAATTTTATCTATTTATTCAGGAAATAACCACGCCGAACATGCCGCGTGCATGTAAACTAGCCTGAATAAATTTTGACGATTTTTTTCAGAATGTTTTGATCTGAAGAAATATATCGTACATTTTCCGCCCCAAAATCCCGCGTGCTACACACTCGAGATTCTTGTTAAAACGGCAAATTTACTTGACAAATTTCTTAGCAAAACATTTTCACAGAAAAAGTCACAATTTAATCGGCTATTTTAATGCACTTGGGAAATTACTGTTGAATAAATTTCTTTAAAGATTATTGTAAGTTCAAATTTGGTATTAAACTCAATTTTATGTAAATTGTACTGTATATTTACATAAAGGCTATTTTGAATTATGTTATAGCTAATTTTTAATATTATGTCGTTTTACAGTTTCATTTCTTGAACACTGTTATTTTATTAAATGTATTTGTGGTTAATTTTCTGTCACTTGATTATAATTAATTCTATACTTGCTAAAATTAGCAGTTTAATTCTTTTACTTATTGCTTTTGTTTTCAGGTCTGATATTTATTTAATAAAATTTTGTGTACACTTACATGATGAAAATTTCTTTCTTCGAGCTCATCCTTTTTTATTAGTTGGCAAAATATACTTTGCAGCAGTTACATCCCGATTATTTCTCGTAATGTCGTCAGCAACCCCTTTAGACTAGACTTCATGCACATTCAATTAACATCTTTATTAGTTTTACAGTAACTTTCTTCTTTAAGATCAAACTTATTGGCATTACAATTGTTATTGCTACATGCCAGAAAACTGGTGTCATTAAAACTGTATTTTACACACACTTCATTGCTCTTGTTATTTTTAAATTTACTCCAAAACCTTGGACATAATTACATTTGCAATTATCAAAATTATGGTGCCTATTTAGTAACCTTTACGACGTTTTAATTTTACAAATATGCCTTCCTCTAATTATTATGTATCTTCAACATTTTTACAAAAAAAAAAAATATGTAAGAAATGAACTTATGTTTTATCTATTCCGATAATATTTACTTTTACAGGTAAAGCCTGATTAACAGAACAACTTAGTTAAAAAATTATTATTTTCAACAAATTTGTATTACACTTGCAACCACAAATGGACAAATAACTGGTATCTTTTATAACTTCACATGTAAACTAAATTAATAACTATAATTCTATCTAACCTATATTTGTTTTTGGGAAGTCAATTTGCTGATGAACTGCCAAATAGCATTGTAGAAAATAGAATTTTTGGATGATAAAACCGTGTTATTTGACTCAATATCCCTTTTAGTTACTTGATGATTAAGCTGCCTGTTAATTATATTTTATTTTAAATGCTTTTCCAATTTAAGACCATATCAATGTATATTATAATTCTAAATTTAATAGGTTGCTCGTTTTGATATCTAAAAAAACACATTTTTTGCAATTCTTTAACTATTAGACCTACATACAGAGAAAATCTTTATGTAATTGTAAAATAGTATTTAATTATGTTTAACTATTTTAGATTTATTTTTATAGTAATCACTCTTTAGGCAATATTTAAAAAGATACTTTTTAAATCTATGTACAGTGTGTCCCAAATTGGACACTTTTGATAGGAAACATTCATTTCTAGAGGAGATAGTAAAAAACTAACTTACATGTTACGGGCTCGTTTTTTGTGTAAAAATGAATGGCGAAAACCGCACATCGATATCTTGATCGCTTTAAAAGATACAGGGTGATGTTCAATTTGGTGCATTTTTGACTTACCCCCGTAACTTGCTTATTTGTGAATATTTTGTGTTTCTGCAAAAACATTCTTAAGGCACTTTTTTAAAAGGAATCGAATGGTATGCTTAGCGTTTTTGTAAAACAAATGGCGGGAAGCTGTGACATAAACTTTCATTTTTCTTATGGTAAATTTTCGACTCACCCCCGTAACTTGCTTATGTGTGAATATTTTGTGTTTCTGCAAAAACATTCTTAATGCACTTTTTTAAAAGGAATCGAATGGTATGCTTAGTGTTTATGTAAAACAAATGGCGGGGAAGCTGTGACATAAACTTCTATTTTTATTTACCATAAGTAAAAACAAAAGTTTATGTCATAGCTTCCCTGCCATTTGTTTTACAAAAACATTAAGCATACCATTCGATTCCTTTTAAAAAAGTGCCTTAAGAATGTTTTTGCAGAAACACAAAATATTCACACATAAGCAAGTTACGGGGGTGAGTCGAAAATTTACCATAAGAAAAATGAAAGTTTATGTCACAGCTTCCCCGCCATTTGTTTTAACAAAAACGCTAAGCATACCATTCGATTCCTTTTAAAAAAGTGCCTTAAGAATGTTTTTGCAGAAACACAAAATATTCACAAATAAGCAAGTTACGGGGGTAAGTCAAAATGCACCAAATTGAACATCACCCTGTATCTTTTAAAGCGATCAAGATATCGATGTGCGGTTTTCGCCACTCATTTTTACACAAAAAACGAGCCCGTAACATGTAAGTTAGTTTTTTACTATCTCCTCTAGAAATGAATGTTTCCTATCAAAAGTGTCCAATTTGGGACACACTGTACACTGAAATTAATTTAGACACAAAACTGGATAACATTAGGCAAATATTGGAATTCGAATTTACTACATTTTTCGCTTTTACACTTACACTAAAATATGAAACTTCATTAGTGTATGATTACTGCGTGTATTTATTAACTTAAAATAGCATAATTAGAATAAATGTCTTTAAACATACTTAAAAACCCTTATGACAGCTACGGAGAGGACAGATTTTAATGATGACAACCGCAAACGGAGAACCGTCCAGAGCTCGAGGCAGAAGATCAATTGCAAGGCCTCGTTAAATATGGAAGGTTCAGGTATGAGAGGCATGACAAGCAATAAGGGAAAAGGAAAAGAGAGGACTATATATAATATCCTTATTGGAACCTAATTTTAACAGTCAATGTATAGCTTCTGTTTATTTCGATTATCAAAAAGATAGGCTTTTAAAATAAGCAAAAATCTAGGAAATTCTTGCAAATTATGAAACCGAAAATAAAGAGTAATATAGGAATATAAATTGGAGATTTTTTTACTAAATAGTACAGTAAAGTGAAACTAGCGGTCTTTAGGCAATTCTTTGTATCCACAAGTTATTTAATCGTATTAAGATATTCTATTTTATTACTCCAAAACATACATTCTTATTAATCTTCAAAAGTAATTCAATTCATTTTACGGAAACGTATTTCTAGCGTTAAGTAGCTGTAGCAAAATAAATACATATGTAAATAAAATTAAGAAAACAATGCGGAGGTGAGTCCTAATAAGTATAAAGAGTTGAGACGAGGTAGTGTAACAAGCAAATATTACAATGTTAATTTGCTTCCGTTTCTAGGTAAAATTAAGGAAGTACGTTAATATTTATAAAATTTCATGGTAAATCGTAAGGAAGAGAATTAATACATAAGTTGAGGATGAATTGCGAATTCCATTTAGCAAATTTGCAATTCTGCACCCCATTAGAAACTTATACAACAGTTAAAAATATTTATGATTACAAGAGTATCAATATGTTCCCGCCATTATTTATATTAATTTTAGCAATCTATGATAGAATCAAAGCAACAGCAATAAGTTATAGTTTAAGTTGTGAAGTTAATTATACTTTAATTTAAACTATAGTTCATTCGCTTGCAGTTGTGCAAAACCAAAGATGAAAAATAATAAAAATTATTGTCGTGCTTATAACTAAAAGCAATTGATTATAGATCCTAGCAGACTGAATCACCATATTATGTAAAAGTTATAAAACAGCGCATTTGCTTAAATAACTTACTCTGTTTTAGTGAAAATATGGTGTTTGCATTTTAAAAATCTTAAAAAGTCAACGCAGCATCTAGAAATTTAACAACTTTCAATATTTATAAGCTTTTGACCACATTACATATTTCTTTTCAAATTGTTAACCAGTTTATACTCTTCAAAATTAAATTTAACACTGGTAGGTCAAAACGCGATTTCTACTTTTTGGAGAAAATTTGATACAATATACTAGTATTTCTGTGTATCCAGCTCTGGAAAACAGTTTCTTAAATAAAAATTGGTAACTATAAAAAGAACTATTAATTGTACAAGTATAATTAGGTCTGCTAACGCAAGAATAACAACTTACACTGTTCTAAACATCTAGCACAGGTAATTCTAATTATCACAACACATTTACTTTTTAATTGCTTTATAATATCTTATTAATTTTTTACAGTTATCGATTTGTGTTGGTGTACGACTATTCTGAGAAAAGACTATTTATAATTTTAGTATTGCTTCTTGCCAACACTTACTTCAAAATTAAAATAAAGAGATTGTAATTGCACGGAATGTGGTTTAGTGAATCCCATTAATAAATATAAGTGTGATGTTTTCTACGCACGTTATTCTTGTATACAAAACACAATAACACGATTCCTGCAATATTATTAGCGTGCATTTCCTACAATTACCTCGAGACTGCTTTCCACGTGACTGACTCAATCGTGTGCCCAAGAAATTCACGTGTCTGAGCAAGAGCACATGATCTAGTTAATTGAGTTGCAAGTATGCAGGTTTTTCTGCCGTGCTGTTGGTTTTATTTGCATAAGTTTCTACAGCAGATTGAACTAACCGAACCCAGTAATGTATTGTTTTCACGCGCAATTCCACAAAGAGCACAGGCATATGCTGCAAGCCAAGGAGACACAAATAACTTAGCAAATTGTACCTTTGATTAGATCGGATACTATCAAAATCAAATGTTATAACCGATAGGCAATATAAAGTTGATTCACTGACGCACGTATGAAATACTATGTTTCCTGAACTAGTTATTAAAATTCGAGCATTAAAATATCAGACACAGACATTTCCATTCGACTAAACCAGTCTCTAAATTAGTTTTTCCACTTCTTTGAGATGTCATTCATATGATTTCAAGCAGTTTATCCTTAACTTTAGAAAAAAAAACTGTATAGCCCATGGTTCATTATTAATTTCCATATGTTTATTTTGCCATATGGGAAGATCAACTGTCATGAAAATATCTTTAGCTTTTCTCTCAATTTATGAAAATCTTGGGAGCCACAACCGTGCAATTGTACGAGTTTCTGCTGCGCTATAAAGGCACCATACTATTCTGCCCAATTTTTTATGTTTACCCTGTATCTATTAGATCTCATTTTCGCCAATAGTAAAGCCTGAGCTATGTGGAAATTATTACTCTTATCTATTTCTTAATTAAAGCAACAAGAAACAAAATGTAATTTTATTAAGCTGCTCATCCTGCATATATTGCTCCAAAATGTTCTCGGTTTAATTCCAAGTAGATATTTAAACTGCATGCAAAATATCGTCTTCATCCAACAAATAGTTTTTGAGTTATACCGCTAACAGACAGACAGCCAGGCAGACAGAGGGAATTGAGGAAATCTGTTTTTAGTTATCTAGCGAAGAAATCTCGGAAAGTAATTTTTTCGCGATTACAATACTTCCTTAGTCTCTTAGACGAGGGATGTAGAAAATTGGCATCATTTTGAGAGTTTGTGCGCATCAACGAATCTGTGTTGTTTTTTGACGTTTCAGTTATTAAAAATCTAACAACAGATTGTATGCACATGCAAATAATCTTGTAAATTCTAATAAAACTCAAGCCAGCATCTAATGTTGCCCAGTAAAACCATAGCAGCAATTATTTCTTCACATTCAGTGTGGTCAACCTTCACGAAATTCATCAGTTAAATAACAACATTCTCTTCTGAAGTCTTTGTAATATGTGGTGGACTGAGATAGAGCTTCTTTATCAATAGAATTCCGAAGTAGTTCTTCACTCTTATTCGGAGTAGGTAACGATATAAAATGATAATCGATCATGGCACGAATATACTCTTTATTTAGATACATTTTTTTGAAGCGGAACTTTCAACACTGATGGCATTGTAGTATCCAACTATCAAAAAATTTCCTTTGAAAACTGAATTACTACTGCTTTTGTTGGATTGGTATTAGATATTTTCAGTGTTTTCTCATGGCAAGTTTGATTTCTACACAAAAACGCTTTTGGTATTAATACTTTTCTCGCTTCTACTTTCTGTAATAGTAAAAGGCCTGCCTTAATATCGCCGAAAATAATTTTCTGACGTGAGGACAAAATCAGTGTTGCGTGTATCGCTTGGAATGCGTCCTAAATGTAACACTAATTTTGCTCGAACAGAAGGAATAGTTATTTACATATCAAGTCATGAAGGTTATCTTTTACTTGGCGAAGGAGCATATATTGAAGAGTCCATGACATGGTATGTATAAAATTTTACCTGAAATCCCCAATAAAGTTAAACTAATAAAGCATAATAGATTCATAATCTTGCGATTTTGAAAACGTCATTTTGACAATCGTTTAAAATTTTTTTTTTTTTATTAATTTATTTACTATTTGCAATCTGTATAGTGTTACGATTTGCGTTCTTTAATTTAATGAACTATGTAGGAATATACTGTACTTTAGTTAGCTGTAAGCCATCTGTATAATATTTTAAGGTAAAATTCGTAGGAAAATGTCATATTTAAATTACAACAAGCGGATGTTTAGAAACGTGCCTTTCGCTTGGGAAGCTGGAGATATTCCAATCTCACGAATAAGATTAGAGTAAGTTTATGCAGCATTTACTTCATAAACCGAAATATTGAGTGATGTATATGACCGGTACGTGATTAGAAGAAGCAACGGTTGCAACTCGATCATAAAAACTATTTGCAGCTGGGACCAAATGCTTTAGTAGAATTTTAAATCTTTATAACGGTAATTTACTAAGGGTCCGAACAGGCCACATTTCACCATGGGAAATCCTCAAGCTTGTAAAAATTCATAGAACTATTATGAACGGTCACGTCCGCGTAATGCCAAATGTCCAAAATTTAGACCAGCTCTGATAGGTTATTGGGAACTTTGTAAACGCCCACCGAGCTTTCTTGGTCAGAATGGACTTAGAATTAAGTTAGTTAATAAGAAGATGTAAATACGTAAACTTAAGGTTTCTGTAAACGGCAGAAAAATAAATGCAAGTATTTGTATCTACTTAGTGTTCTTATTAATCTCAGTAGCTTTGGTCTTCGTGTCCGAGTGTGTTTCAATTAAAAGGATTGCCAGTTACCCCGACTTTAGGCGTCTCGCAATAACACGTTGCTGGAAATATTGTGAAAATGTTGACTATTTGGAAAGGTAACCAGTTTTGAAACGGATAATTTTTAATTTTTCCATCCTTTGTTTATGTATCTGTCCCTAATATTGGCTAATGTTCTCATTTGGGATTATTTTTGTTTGATTTTATTTTCTTTTTATGTTTGATTTTTTTTTATATAATTGCTTTTTTACATTTTATCGAAGGGTTGTAATTTTTTTTGCCGTTTGATTGTTCGACTTGAAATACTTGTGTCGTATGAATAATTTGATAAACGGATTCTTTAAATGTGTTTAAAGTTGGTTTTATTTACTATTTGTTTGTCTTCTAGTAATTATTAGTAAGTCATGCTGTTCAATAGTAAGTTTCATTAACTTTTTCGGGTTCACCTGTTGGATGATTTGTAGGTTATGGTCTAAATTTTCATTGTTGGGTTATATGGCTTTTATTTCTTTGGTAATGTATTTTGAAATTTTGCAATTTATTGGAGCTTGATGCACATGTTAGATTAATTTAGCAGGTACATATAACCAAACAATGAAAATTTAGACCATAACCTACAAATCATCCAACAGGTGAACCCGAAAAAGTTAATGAAACTTACCATTGAACAGCATGACTTACTAATAATTACTAGAAGACAAACAAATAGTAAATTAAACAAACTTTAAACACATTTAAAGAATCCGTTTATCAAATTATTCATACGACACAAGTATTTTAAGGTCGAACAATCAAACGGAAAAAAAATTACAACTCTTCAATAAAATGTAAAAAAGCAATTATATAAAAAAAAATCAAACATAAAAAGAAAATAAAATCAAACAAAAAATAATCCCAAATGAGAACATTAGCCAATATTAGGGACAAATAAATAAACAAAGGATGGGAAAATAAAAAATTACCCGTAAGAAATAATACTCTCTTCAAAACTGGTTACCTTTCCAAATAGTCAACATTTTCACAATATTTCCAGCAACGTGTCTACAAGTTGGAGCTATGACAATTTTGTTGGCGAAATCATGTAATAAAGAAGGTTGCCATCTAAATACTCATACTGTTTAAAACAGATCGAAATTTTAATTGTCCTTATGTCCTACATTATTTTAACAAAATTATTTTATCTCTGATGAAGCTAACCAAGTCTTAGCGAAACGTTAGACATTATGAATGAATAAAGAATTTTTTAAGTATATGTAATTGACTTAAACGACAAAATTTTATTTGACGTTTAAAGAAAAACAAATCTATATTAGCTGATTTTATTCTCTAGATGTTGTAGGATAGATAGTGTCTGTGAGAAAGGCAGAACACCCACTGGTGTTCCATATTACGAACAGTCATATATCTGTCTTATCATTCTTACATTCACAAGAACAGCTGTAATTCAAAATTTAAATAGTTACACTTATGTTTGCAAAATGTATGTAACAGCATATTATATACTGTTATGTAATACTGTTATATACTGTTATTTTTCGTTTCAAATAAAGTTATTATTATTATTAATTAATGATATATCTCTAATCCATTTATAGATGCTGTACACTTCTCATTGCTTATTGCTCAAGAACTTTCATGTTCTAACTTGATGTGATCGTTGGATAATGATATCCTAATAATCGACTGGTAGCTCAAAGGAGTTTCGATTGTCTATAATGTTTTCTATTTTTTACTGTGTTCTTCCAATTTGGCCTGCCCGTGCCCTTCCTCTTATTCCACCAACTGGTATTCACAGAGCACAGCTGCTACTTGTAGTGATATGTCGAGTCCACTTCCATTTCTGGCGGCTATATCTCCTATAGCCGAATATGCAATTATTTTATATATTTCAATAATTTTAACATAGTTGTGCGCAAAAGAAACTGCTCAACAATTGAAGTGGCCCAGCAACAAAACTTATGCTACCATGTTTATTTTAAAACAAAACAATATCGTATGTAGCTGTCAATTGTAGTTAGTATTTGCTGATACAAGCTTTTCTTAGAAATAAAATTAGATTGCTACATTATTAGGCTATAAAACTTAATATTTATTACTTGAATCGCAAAGGTATTATCTACTTAAAATTTATTTACATTGTTTTAATGAGATTTGTGTTCTTATAGTATTCCCAGACGATGTCAGGAAGTATATCGAGTAAGAAAAAGTTCCACTCAATAATAATTTAAAAACTGCTTTTAAAAAATATTCAAAAAAAAATCTGTTACTTAATTGTTTTATAGTGAATTGTGTTAAAGACTCCAAATTACTGTTAATTACAATGAAACTATATTAAAACATATTTACATGTACTATTTCGTTCTTCCATTTGAAATTAGTTTGCTGCTGTATGCTTATTTTTTTATGGGCCACTTCAATTGTTGAGCAGTTAGTTCTACCTTTTCTATTCAGACACATTCTGGAAACGCAATATTATAAAAGTAACACAGTGACACAAATGAACACTAACATATGCCAACTGTAAAACAATCTACTAAAGTATCAATTTACCAGTGGTCATACTGTGACTTAACTTATGGTTCACCCATTATTATACAGGGTGTTATGGAAATGAGTACAAATATTTTAACCAGTGATAGAGCTCACCAGAATGAAGAACTTTTGTATCTATCGTTTTTCATTTAATCTTTTGAAGAACCGCTTGGTAACTACGACACAAGAATATTAAAACTGCAAAGTTCTTGCACAAAAAAAACATGCGGACAATAACTTACTTACCTCAATTGATAAGGTACCTTGGTGACTAGATGTGAACTAAAGGTGTTATCAGTACCTATGCAGTTTTTGTTGGTTTGCATGTCAAAGAAATGTTAAAATATTGTTCCACATACGGGTATGGATTTTTAGAGGGCGTTTACGAAAAAGTTATAAATAGAGAAGTTGTTCAGTTTAGCGAGTCCTATTACGGGTTAAAATATTTGCACTCATTTCTATAACACCCTGTATACTTTCGCCTTTAAGTGCACGCCAGGATTGTTTTAATCCATTCTATATATAGGTATTTCCTTCTAAGTGTTATCAATTCTTTTTAAGTAAATACGGCGGTATGACATCTCTTGAGTGTAACAATAGTAGTTTGTACAACGAGAGTAGGTGTGGACATTCCGCTCGAGTTGTACAGTGTATTTTTTCTACGACCTATCGATGGAAAATTAATAGTATATTATTATACGAGCATATAATAGATGCTATTATTACACGAAGATGGCTTTTAAATAACGAGCGAGCGAAGCGAGCGAGTTCTTTAAGCCATCTGAGTGTACTAATAATAGCTATTATATGCGAGTGAAATACGCTATTTTATTTACAACTACTTTATTTACATTCATTCCAGAAAATTTTTGTATGCGATATCATAAGTTTTCTTCGACTTTTCTGGGAGTAAATTTTGTGTAGCTTGTTTGCCGGCTTGGCGTACTTCAGGGGGAATACAGCACTATTGTCGCTATCGTTTTCCATTTTAGGTTTGGGAGGAAAGAAGTGTAAATTATTATTTTCAAACTGACAGACTGATAACTGTCAACTTGAAAAAGCAGTTTATGGCCTGTTTGATTATATGCACATAAATCCGTAGTAGCGATGTAATTATGGTGGTATCCATGCATTTATGGCGGTATCGATGTAATTATGAAATATAAACAACAGGCATTGTGATTTTAGTTAATAATATATATCATAATTGACAAATAATCGCAAAATAACAACGGTATTGTTTAACAGTTGTAAATAAAAACATTTATTCAACATTAATTAATATCATATATCTTACAACAAAATCACGTTTGCCACACACAATTGAGGAGGGCGTGCCTATAACAAAACAAACAAGAAATGATTGTTGCCAAGTAATCACGACTCTAGTGGTTTCTGATTGGTGTATTTCATATCCACCCGTGTGTGGATATGAAATCATATTCGTTCAATTAACTACAATTGCCTATTTATTCATTCTGTGGATTATGAAGAAAGCAGAATATTTACATGCGGTAGAAGAAAAATCTATATATTAATAGATCGGCTTCTTCAGGGTAAATGTGGTAACCAGAACATTGCAGAGAAGCTTGATTAGGTGTGGTTTTATTTTCTTCGATAAATATTTGTACATCTGTACAACAATCCTGATTTCGCCTGGATGGGGCTGTTGCAGAGATGTAAAACGGTTCGGCCTCCAGGAGGTAGCGTAGTGCCCGGGGAGCAAGGGTTCGGCCTTGACTGAAGGATGAATACTGCCTAAAAAGCTTAGATGATTTCTGAGGCTTTCACGGCCATTGTCATTAAGTAACAAACGTCTTCCGGGATTGGACCGTGTAATGATTGAGATTGAAGATCTCAACGTTTCGCCCATTTTTGTAAGGGGCTTTATCTGGAGGAAAAAGCAAAAGAGCACGGTAACTCAACGTGTGAACCACGTCAGAGCCGAAACTCGACTAACTATCGGAAGGAGAAACGCGAGAAATCAATACATTAATAGATATGAATAGATGAAGCCCTTTACGAAAGTGGGAGAAACGTTGAGTTCTTCGATCTCAATCATGACACGTTCCAATCCCTGAAGTCGTTTGTTACCTAAAAAGCTTGTTTGTCTTTTACTGCTGATTTTCTGTGTATTTAAACACTTTGAGGTCTTTATATTCAGCCGTCGGTGTCGCAATGGAAGTCAGTACATTTAGCTATAAGGTTTTCAAGGAGTTATCCAAAATTATTTGATTTGCAGTGTGTTATAGCTGACGTAAATCTGCGCATTTTGACACCAAACTCGACCCCCTTTGATACACCAAGTAAAGTTGATAAACTTCAGTTTATCTTCAATTTAGCCACTGGTCAGTTATAGATAGCATTGCATAATTTGGCAGCTGTATTTTTGCTTTTAAACGTACGCGTTTTAATGCCTGTGTCCAACCGTTAGCGGGCGTTGCATGTAAACCGAGAGGTCTTTGTTTCGAGAAGCGGAGAGTTTAAAGTCAATTTAAAAATGCAGACATCACGACGCCATTCCCAAAGGCTGCAGCTGACTAATGCGTTGGAGCGATCTTTTCGTAGTCCCCTATTACCCACTTACCAATACACTATCATGTTTTGAAGTTGGCATAGACTCCAATTCTATATAAATGACAAACTGTTAATAACAGAACAAACATTTTGACCCAGGTAGCAAGTTGAATTGTTATCAGTGTCCTATAAGTATTTACTATATGAAAAATTAATTAGTAGATACTATTAACATCCACAACAGTACCCTGCGAAGAAAAGCAAAGAAATCATAGCGATACAACTTAATTAGTTTGCAATGTCCTACAACTATTATTCTCATTTTTTTAACTTCTTGCTTCTCGTTTATGGGTTCTCCTAAGTGAGATCTTTTTAAATTTTTCTTAGATACTGATTTGAAGTTTCCGCAACACAAGCAGTTGTGTCATATTACGATTATTTTTTAAGTTTTAAGTCAAACAGTATAGTCTGAATTTCATGTAGTTGGTTAATTATGTTTATCTACTCCAGTGGGATAAGTAACGCATTACGTCACTCATTTGACACTATTTTAGTCAGGTAATGAAGCTCATTACACCACTCAGTTATGTAATGGTTTCATTACGCAACTGAGTTGTGTAATGACTTCATTACGTAACTGAAATAGTGTCAAATGAATGACATAATGACATTTTCCTACTAAAATATTTTTGAAAATGACAGATCTGACATTACTCTTAATGCACTTTTCTCAATTTTAGGCAGTTGTAGATAAAATTTTGTACAATACATGTGTGATAATGCATCATTAATATACTTGTGTGCTTACATAACTCGTGCTACGCACTCGTTTGTAACTTACACACACGTATATTAATGATGCTGTTATCCCACTTGGATAGTAAATAACTATTTTCTAATTCCAAAAACAGTGCTAATAATATTTTGAGTAATTTACATGTTATACACGCATTTTATACATTCTTAAAATTTGATGGTAACTTTTTAAAACAGTCTGTACAATTTAGCCGTTAAGGTAGTTGAAAAACAGAGTTAGTTGAGCTGTTCCTATTCATTATTCCTTCCGACCTCTTGCTGCTGCTCACCGTTTAGCCCTCAGCATTATTAAATGTTCCTGCACCACATGCTTCTACATATTTCTCGGTTTTCCTTTCCTGCTTTTACATTAACTTCTTCCTAGCTCATTCTTCACTTCTATCTTGCTTTCCTTTCACATTTTCAAGCCATCGCAGTTTGGCTAGCTAAATGATATTTGACTCTACGTATAGACTTCTTAGTCTGTTCTCATATCTAATATTCCCACCTTCTTTTCGTTGCTAAGAAGTATATGTTCTCCAGCTATTCGAACTTATATTGTTGATCACTTCCCAATCTCACACTCAGACCTCTGTTTACATACAAGCTTTTTCTACTACTCTATTCATTGAGTTGTTTATCTTTACACCCTGTCCCTATTAATAACCTTGACAATATTGCCGTTCCTTGTTGTATATCGTCCTTTTCCAATGTATTCTAATTTTTACTTTTAATTTATTCCACAGTTATCTCAGATAGGCTCGCCGACAAAGGATCACTTTGTCTTAATTGCAAGCGATGTTGGACATTCCCACATTGTTCTCTGTGTGTAACAGTGTCATCTCCTAAATTTAGTTAGAGCTACACGTTTTTCTAGTTTCAAGAATATTCTATATAGCCTGTTTTAAATTAGCAAAAACAGGACTTTATACTTTATGAAAATCTACTCTGTGATTGATTTTTCTGCCCTAAAACTACCGTTGTACAATTACTTCTGATTTATTTCAAGAATCGGACTGTGCTCTAACATATTCAGCTAACATTTTGTATATTAATCTTTGTAATGTAAATTCTCGATAATATTCTAGAATCGTTCTCTATCTGCTTTCTTAAAATCGGACTTCTTACCTCCCTTGGCTGTCTTTGCATCATTTCGTGTTACCATTTTTTATTACTTTGCGTATTTCCGCAAAATCATCGTTTCGGATTGTATTCCAACTTCTCTTGCGTCTTTGGCGTTCTTCAGATTTCTTAAAATTTTTTGTTCGCCTTTTTTTGCTACTGACCCTCTTGCCTTTTGGCCTTCATCTTCAAGAATCTTTGTACATTCTTTTTCCTGGTCATCTACTAAAATGTCTTCAAAATATTCTACCGATGTTTTATTACGTTTTACATTTCTTCTCAGGAGATTGCCTTCTTTATCGCTCGTAAGAAGTGAAAGACGATACTCTCCAAATACAGCTTGTACATTATGTACATTATGGTGATTACACAAAAAACTGCGATGCCCATGGTTACGACACCCGCAGTCGAGGCGATATACAGTTTCCGCAGCAGAGATTAACATCCACCAAACGAAATAATTTCGAAATAGGATTGTGTAAAAGGCTCCCTAGTACTCTCAAAACTGCCCTAACGCAAAACTTTCAAGTTAAGCTTAAAAAGCATCTTTTGGCCAATGTCTACTATGAACTTTCCGATTTCAGATTTGATAAAAATTAAGACTACCTTGTTTTATTGACTATAGTATTTTATTGGTACTGTATTTTTCTGTAGATAACTGTTTTATTTGTGTATATGCATTGTATTTTTTATATTTAAACGAGAATAGTGACATATATAAGCACCACGGTGTATATTATAATGAATTAATACTACTACTACTGCTACATGTATATATTATCATAAAATTATGTACACTTCTTGTGTTACGAACTACTACGGCAACATCTCGCACAACTTTTCTTAAATTGGTCCAGATAGATTGGCTCAAAAATGTATAAAGCCAAGATGCTTGATCTGATAAAGGCACTTCGATCTAGCGACCAGACCAGCCAGCTCTAACTGGAAGAGCTTCCAGGCTTCCTGGGACTTGCCGAAGCCGCTAGTTCGAGGCCTGGACCAGCTCGAAGAATCTGTCCAAAGCCGCAATGTGCACTTGAGTTCCTAGACGCACCTAGAAAAAGCTTTTGAGAACCACCAACCCTAAACTTTAAACCTCATAGCCTATTTGTACGGATTGTTGGGTCCAGAATTTACATATATCTCTTAGAAAACGCTGTTCGTATCATATTCGTAACTTGCTAAATTTAACACCTAAATACGACCCCAAAACCGCTCGCAAGCTAAACCTCTTGTCTTGTTGGGATTATTACTAGAGGTTCAGTTCATGTCCTACATCTTTATCGGTCAGGACTCCAAGATGGCAAAGCCGAAACGACGAGGTTATGATTCCAAGGCATCCACAACACAATCTGTAAAGGGCGGCAAAGGAGACGTCCATCACGTCAGATTTACCGCCAGAATTTAGGTAAGGGCTCAAATCACCTATTACGAGAACATTTCCCCAGCCATCAGCAACGCCCTAAAGTATTGCCTGGCGAAATCAGATAGTTCGAAGTATCCTCAAGCCCGCTGGAAACCCATTGGAAACCAGGTTTTCTCCAAGAAAATTTTCAGACACATTACAAAGCTCTAGGGGCAGCCTAAGTACGTCAAGGACAAGATTAACCTTTGCACGACACAATTTATACATAGGGAATACCTGACACTGTCGAAATTTAGCAATAGCGGTTCGACATTTGTCGTGAATAGTGTAGCCATATTTAATAGTTTAGTTCCAGAAACGCCCGCTTCGTCGAAATAAAACGTGCTACTAAAAGCTACCAAGAATATGCCAAGTATCGTGGGGCAGCTCTGTCCAGGTCGAATTATGCAACACCTCCTGGAATGCATTTTATTATCTTTTTTAACATTGTACATATATTACATGTAATTCTAATTAAATAAAATCTGACTTGTAATCTACACAGCAATAGATAATTTATATTTAATGTGTACTACGTCTATATATTTGAGTATGAATTGGATCCCGGCATTCTGAACCACACTTATGGAAAAAATAAGTAAATGAGAAAAGTAACTAAGCAAATGTTATGCAGCCTAGAGTGTTCATTACTTTTTGTGTTCATTACAATATAATGTTTAATGTTTCCCTTTCTACAAAACTAGAAATGTCTCTTTCAAATAGGATCCCAATATAAACGACTCAGTAGATTCGAACTGAACGTAAACGAGATAAAAATCTAAATAGTATACGTTTTTCCGAGCTCAGTAGCTCAATGTTTAAGTATTCTGATTACTGATCCAAGAGTCGCCAATTCGATTTTCTATTTCTGCGAGGGTTTCAAAATTAAGCACAGCGCATGCGTAGATATTGCCTGAAACAAGCAAAAACGCTAACATGCGTCCTGTTTTTATTTTCATACTCGTATAAACGATATAATAGCATGATGCTGATAGAAAAACTATACAATGAAAAACTATCTCAAGTATAATATTAACGTAGTTTCTGTCTAAAGTATATTGAAACTCAGATAATCATACTTCTATGTGGGAGACTAGATTAATAATATAGTTAGTGTAGGAAGAAAATACCTAGAGAAGTTGCAATATTCCTTTGTAATAGAAGTAAATTCTTGTTCACCAAAATGGCTGTTAACACTCTGCTGAACTTCTTCGTGTTGTTTAAGTTTCTCAATAAGTAATAGTTGCAGGAGGCCATATTGGAGCTATACGGTGGATGATCTAGCGCATGGAATGCTAATTTGTATTATTGTCAAAACTCAGAACCCTTTTCTTCAACAAATTTAGACGCATTTCCCCTATAGCACGATGCACTTTTTCAAGAATATGCACTGGCTGTGATTGTTAGGCCGTTTTCCATGTAATCAATTAAACTAATTTCCTGGTGGTCCCAAAAAACGTCATCATAGGCTTCTCTGCAGATAATTGTGTTCCACATTTCTATGGAGGCGGCGACTCTTCTGCACTCACTGCATTTTTTCAGCTTGGTTACAGAATTCTAATCATGGAGCCAGGTTTCATCACATATAACTATTTTGCACAATAAGTTCGATCCCTTTTCAGTAAATCAAAATTTCGTGAATAAACCTTTTCGTTCAGGGATCAAAAATCTTAGAATCCATAAGGAGAACATCTATCTCATTCCAGGCTTCCCACTAAAACTGTGTATGACACTTGATTTGGATATTTTTAACGCGATAGCTATTTCAGCTACCTTCAAACGTCGATTTTCAAGAACCATCTACCTATCCACACACTTCAGGATTCATTTCAATTTTAGGCTGTCCTGGTCTTGGATCGTCTTCTACTGAATCACGACCGCAACTGAACTGTTTTGACCAGTAGCTTGATACAAGCTTGGTTCGTTTTCAATATTCACTGCTTCATCCTTTAATGCATAATTTTCGGTCCATGGCAAAATAGAAGCAACCATATGACATAAACGGATGAAATTTGCACAATTACTATTAGGTTATAGTGTATTACGAAGCAGGGATGTTTGCTATAAAAGGTATTTTTGTTATAAATACGAAATTAAGGACTTTTTAGGACCAGACGCAGTTTATAGCCAAGCGAGTGCAGCGAGCGAGTCACATAAATTAGGCGAGTCTAAAAGTCCGCTTTTGTACAAGTTGCATACATAATTTTTTGTTCTACTGCTTCAGCAGCGTTTTTTCTTATTAAGAAAATGTGAATTTAATCGAGGAAGTCGGAAAAGGACGAGGATTTCATGATCATATAAAAAAAATTGCAATGTGTGTTTTGATTTCGGCCAATGAAATACAGCGTTAGTTTTTGTTGCTATGGTTATTACTGTTAAAAAGTAAAAGGTACTAGTACAAAAAAGTGGGTGCTTTCGGCTACTAAACATGCAGTAGAACACAAAATTAATTTTTATAGCTAGCAAGATCATTTCCCTATTGCCTCTCGTAAGTGATTTTAGGGTTGTTTATAATTTTATTAATTGTGACGGTATTCTATTTAATCACATAGTGGCGCCTCCACCAGAAATAAAACAAGAGGAACTTGAAGCCCTACAGGAAATGGAAAGTCGTGGAAACTGCAAAACGAATAGTAATGAAAACGAGTCATCTTTTTATAACCGTACAAGTTCACATACAGCAAAGCTCGCAATAAGAATGGCAAGAGCAGGTATATTAATAAAGCGAAAAATAAAGCAAACAAACGGGGCACTAAAACGAGTTAAACCGATGTAAAATGTATGCGCGCGGACAGTAATGTTTTAATTATGTCATTTGCGATGCATTATTTTACGCTATATTTACATAAAAGCGATGGATTACATGTGTAGTGCGTCGTGGGAGCGAACGGAAAGGCATTTGGCAGTGACCTCAATGAAGGCATATAAATATCACTGAATAAATAATGAAAGTCAGAGAGAGTATGCAGCTGCAATTCCATTTACAGAACAGGAATACTTAGATACTTTCCGTACGTTTTCATAAGCCATCAAGTTTGGAACTGCCTACAACTTGCACCTTCAACTGGTTAGATCTTTATGAGTTTATATAAAATTTTCCTCTAATATTGAATTACCTTAGTTCTTAATTGAGAACAGTCAGTCATTCTCAGACGATTTGATGTGCTAAATTAATCTGTATTCGACAAGACCTTGAAATAGTAACACATAACTATATACGCTATAGAGTATTGCAGGCTTAAATCATGGTAGCATTAGATCATTCTTCTATTTTAGTCTAATAGTTTAATTGCGTGTGGATTACTAACAACCGCTGATAATTATAGCAGACAACAAAGCATCCCTATTAGATTAAAATGGGAGTTGTTATAAAACAAATTAATCAGGTATATTTTTTTTTAATTCTTTTTTGGTCAATCATTCACCACGACAGAAGCAGCAAAGTTCGGACAATGAAGCAGGTCATGTCTGCGACTGATTCATGGTGTTAAAAAGTACGATCGCATATCTCACAAACTTAAAGAATCGAATTGGCTGAATATGCACAATAGACGATCTTTGCAAGCTGCTTGTCTTTACCATAAAGTAATTACAGATAAATGTCCTGCTTATTTGTATAACAAAATTTCCTATAGGACAGATGTTCATAATTTAAATTTGAGACATAAATTTACTATTACTCCACCACTACATCGCACTGCCCTGTTTGAAAGGGGTTTCTCTTATCAAATTGCGAAGGTATACAATAGCATCCCCCAAAATATTAAAAATTATCCATTGGTTTCATTCAAGGCCAAATTGCGTCTGCACTTGCTGAACCGTCAGAATAGTTAGGCATCACTTGTGTATCGATTTTATGTGTTGATTTGTCACAGAATTATTGGTGTTAGTTATTTTGTAATATATTAATATTATTAGTTATTAGGCATTTATTCTATATTTAATAAACCTCATTTTTATTTGCTGGGTACAGTGGAAGACCAAACGCAGTGTTCACTGCTGCTGAACTGCTACCCAATGGTTTCCCCAATTAACTTTTCTTTAATTTGGTTTTCTGTACTGTTGCTACGTGTGGAAATAAATGCATTATTATTATTATTATTATTATTAAATAACATCGCAGTCTCTAACACAAGAACGCATGTCACAACGGAATAGTTTTTCAGGCATTTATCCTTCAACAAATAAAAGTGGTTCGCAGCAGGACGCTGGGCGAATCAGCAGGACCGTTTGGCGGCGCTCGCCAGACATTGTTATTACCTCACCTTACCGCTGATTTACAGGCGCGTAAACAACGTCCAATAACTGCAGATAAATCCAGAATGTGATAAATATTATTAAAAGCTTTTGTATCTCTTGATGAATAAATATTTCCATTCCTCGTGCTGGAACTGGAGTATGTCTGATTGTTACCGCATTTGAACTGGAGGCAGTTTGCACCGTGTTAGGGGAGGGATTTGATTTTAATATTTTCCGGCGCTTTTTTTCATTCATTGACGAAGACTAGGCTGCCCGAGTTTAATCTAGTTCTTTTCAACTAAATTTGATTCTCTTAGCAAATTGGTTGGTATTATTTTGGGTAGAATAGGGCTACCTATACCCTCCACTTTTTATTTAATTCGCGGTTTTATTCGCGGATTTGGCGGTTTTAATTTTAATTCGCGGATTGACCCAATTAATTTCGCGGTTTGATCTAATTAATTTTCACATGTGCTACTGATTAAATTACGCATTAGCTTCTGATTAAATTACGCGGCGGCCATTTTTAATTTGCTTCCGGAATTACGCGGCGGCCATTTTATTTTCGCGCGAATATTTGAATTTGAAATTTTTCAGATTTTTCGTTTTTTTTAATTTAAACTTCTCGGGGTGTAACAGTTGTAATCTGGGATAAACCCGAGGAGGGAATAGTATCCCTCAAAACGGTCAATGTTGTATTGGCTACATACACTACGGCCAATGCAAGACTTGGGGGAGCGCGTTTAGGGGAAATTTTTTACTGCTGCAAGCAAGCAAGTCGAAATGATGGGACATATGCATTCCGATTTATTCAATCAAGAAAAATTTCTTATAAATGGAGTTGAAATGAAAGTCAAATTTATCAGATCCCGAGATTCTTTCAATTTAATGGCCGCCGAAGGATCTACATTCAAAGTGAAAATTAGTGATGCCAGTTTACTAGTGAGAAAAATGAAAATAAATCCGTCTATTTTGTTGGCTCATACCAAAGCTTTGGCGACTGCGCCTGCTAAATACCTCATTACAAGATCCGATGTTAAAGTGTTAACTATTCCGGCTGGTGTACAAAGAAAATCTTTAGATAATGTTTTTCTGGGGCAATTACCAAAACGATGCATTGTAGGTTTTGTATCGAATAAAGCATTTAACGGCCATTATGCAGCAAACCCTTTTAATTTTAATAACTACAAAATCAATTATTTCTTTCTATACATCGACGGTCAACAAATTCCTTCAAAACCTCTACAGCCTGATTTCTCTAAGAATGGCATGTACGTTCAAGCATATCACACGCTATTTTCCGGCAGCGGCATACATTTCCTCAATGAAGGCAATGCTATAAGACGTGAAGATTACCCTCATGGCTACTGTCTTTTTGCTTTTGATTTAACTCCCGATCTGACTGCAAATGCTACAACGCATTGGAACCTTCGGCTCATTACGTTTAGAGGCGGGTTTTTAGGACTCGTTAGAAGAAACTATTAATTGTCTAGTTTATGCAGAGTTCGATAACGTCGTAGAAATTGACAAACACAGAAATGTGGTGGTGGATTTTAGTAGTTAAAAACCAACAACAGTTTTTTAAAATTTAGTCATGCTCAAACATTTCATCAGTATGGACAGTGCCTTCGTAGATCTGCAAGGGTTTCGTGGTGAGAAGAAGCAGTTTATTCCGAAAGAAGTGGCTGTTATTTCAGCAGATGGTACCCAGTTAGCAATTTTCGTTTTAAAGCCCCCTGCAAATTATGACACTCTGCCCTATTTCGTTAAAAAAGGCATAAACTATCTGGAGCATAGACACCACGGTCTAGCATGTAATTCTGGTTCTATACATTTTTATGAATTTGAAACTGAGCTAACACGAGTTCTCAAAAAAATTGAAAAAGTGTACGTTAAAGGCCAAGAAAAGAAGGAGGTTCTAAGTTTTTTGAATAAAATCGTCGTTAATCTGGAGGATCTCGAGTGCCCATCTTTAAAAGCTCTGCGAAAAACTACTGCTGCCGTACGTTGCCTCAATCACAACATCCGTTCGCCGGTGTGTGCATTGGAAAACATACTAATTTTATCCGACTGGTGGCGTAATGAATGCACTGGAAGTTCAGAAAATATTGCAAACAATCCGGAGTCTGTTGAATGTGAAACGCTATATTTTTGCTTTTGATCAACTCCCTACAAGAATTGCAAGACCTGTGGCAATCATCGTCAACACAGATGCAGCAAACCGACCTGGGCAACATTGGAATGCTGTGTATATAGACCAATGTGGCCATGGGGAGTACTTTGATTTATACGGCCGGCCTCCAAGCGGATATCATTTAAAATCTTTACAACAAAATTCAATCAGTTGGTCTCATAATCCAAAAATATTGCAAGATTTTAGCTCTAACGTTTGCGGCATATATTGTTTAATGTATTTATATTTTAAAATGAATGGTGTATCTATGTTAACTTTTGTAGATATGTTCTCCCATAATTTAGTCTCTAATGACAAATATGTAAAAGCGCTATATATCCAATACTTTACCTTAATACACTTGTTTAATGTTATTTAGAAAATAAAAACACAAATAGTTTGTAATTAAATATTTTTATTACACACAAAATATTTAATAAATGTATTTACAATATTCGGTTGTTTTATTTTACAAAAATTAACAGACTCTTAAACCTAACATGCAAATAAAACTAAGATGCAATTAAAGCTAACATGCAGTTAACGTTAGCGCAAATTGAGCCAAAATATCAGAAAATTATTGAAAAACGTAAGATTTGCAAATCGTGAATAGCATACATAGAACATGTGTTGTTTTTATAAAAAGAAAAGAATAAAATATCGAAAATCCGTTAAAAAAGTACAGTTTACGAACTAATAAAATAACATTAGAAAAATACAGTTTACGAACTAAATAATTTAGCGAAAGGTGTTAAAAATGATTGACGCATCACAGAAAAAGTAAGAAAATATAAAGAATAAACAAAACAATATAGACATTAGTTAGATTTAAAACCATAAGGTAAGGTATCATAACTATCTTCAAGACGCCGACGTTTAGTATACTGAACCCTATAAATTTTCTTTTCTGGTATAGATATAACTTGATACATCCCTGTACGGGCAATTTTCCGGTCGGTCTCTACATACGTCGCATCGGCATTGTCAAGTACCATACTCTTAATGGTATCAAAATTTACTTTCTCTGCATTTTTTAAATTTAAAGTTATACCTTTTACTTTACATACAAATTCGTAATTGTTTTTATGCAATTTCTGCATTATACCATTCAAGAAACTCAGCGCGACAGGAAGGGAACATTTCATCAGCCATATAAAAGTGTACTGGGGGAATTACTCCAATATAATTTTGATTCTCCATTTTGTTGAATAAATGGGGAAAGTATCCTTTTGTAGCTTCAAAATTAAATGTTTTGGGCAACTTAGCTAATGCTACAAGCAAAAAATTTAAAGAGTCTATAAATTTTACATTGGGGCAGGTGATACACATTAATTTTGTGCCGGTGGCAATAATTTTCGGGGCTCATTTTTTCTTATGCTTGACAATAGGCTGCATAATAAAAGAACCATCATACCTCTTTATATTATGCGCCAGAGCAAAAACGTTAGCGATATCGGATAATTTAGACATATAGTCTAGCAAACTTTGTACAGGGTTATTTTTAAACACATGTTGACGAGGACCGTAAATGTTACAAGCCTGCGTGACATCTTAAAAATTAAAACATGTATTGCAAACATTTTGTGCGACACATAAATTTGGTTCGTGCAAAAAAACATTGTCTACACCTTCCAAAGCCGTCTCGTCTTGCCTCAAAATCATAAAAAACGAAATTAAACTTTTCAGGCAATTTAGGGCTCTTTTCCTTTGCCATATAGCATAAATAGCGGGTTGGCATTTCTTTAGCGCAGGTATGACAATATTTCACGCCGCACGTATGATTTTTCTTGCAATTTTGCCAGTATGTCATGAGACATACTCCACACCTTTTTAAGGTTTTGCACAAAGACTTTGTATGTTCGTCAAAACATTCCTGCCCACGAAAATCCCTATGGCAAATATTACAGGAGATTGTGTCCATAAACAGGTTACAGGGTGGTTTTGAATGACAACACAGGCAAATATAAGGGCAATTTTTGTGGGCCTGCTTATTATTGGTACGGGTTAGACAAAATTCGCAGAAATAACTGGTTGTAAAGACCGCAGTTAAACTGGTTATTACATTGTAATGTTGATCTTCAATAACAAATTTAATACTTTTTTGTTGTGTCCCCTAGGTCCCTCGTAATATTTACTGGCGCCAATAAGCGAATTATAAACAACAATGGTGTAATTAACTAAATACAGCTGGAATTGCTCCAAGTGTTCGCGTGTGGCTCCATTGAGAAGGTCAACACCGGCATTGTCACAAAGCTCATAAGATTTGTGCGCTAGTATTGGATGACCTGCTTTGAAGGAGCGCAAATCTGGATCATTATCTGTCCAAGCTTTGGCCAGAATAAGAGCTCGGGCAAGACAGTAATTGTCATTATTTACAACAGTTAATATACCCTGTTTCCTTTGAGAAAATTCCTCAAAACTAACGGCAGTCATTCTGATACGACCATACCCAACAGGCAAAGTAACTCGGTTTACATGCAAGGTCATTTTATCTTGAGCAAAAAATTTGGCGTTGGATTGAAGAATTTTCTCCAAGGTTGACTTACAACACCGGCGTTGAGTTGGTCAACATGGCGGAAAGAAATGCCTATAGGCTTGTCGGCAAAATTGTCATTTCTTAAAACTAAACCTATCTTATCAGACGACTCTGCACCTCGGGTAATATGTGTGATGATCTCATCGAATGCATTCTATAAATAAGGGTTTCAATAAGTTAAAACGTCGAGCTCATCATATTTCAAAATATTAACTGAATACATAACGTTGCAAATGTTTGAAATAATTAAACTATCAATTTCAAAATTTGTAAAACCGAGCTAAAACTACAGTTATAAATTTAGAGCATGTGTCTAAAAAATAATTAAACTATATTCCCATTTAAACAACTATAAATAACTTCCGGCGTAAATTTAGAGTGCTTGCTTTCAATTCACAATAACAGGTTTTTTATAGTTATACTTACACTAAGCCATATGACGGGATTGCTCGTCAGATCCTCTACCTCGTTGAATTTGAAGGTCAAGGTAAGCGCCTCAGAGTTAAATTTTTTATCAGCTTGCGGCCTTAGCCCATCAACGTGATGTACTGGAGCCCCTGCTGATTCATCGACGAGTGTTTTGCAGGAACCAACATGCTTGTCGAGGTCGACGGCTTTGGAATATTCGTTTGCTGTAAAATTATAAAGAAATGTATTACAAACATTTCCCGTAAAATTGCTTGTGTATAGTGGTCCAATATGGGTTTTATTTTAGCTTGCATAAATCAGAATTTTCTAATGGTTAATTTAAATATAAAAAAAATGTCGGGTGTACTTACATTTGTTGGCGAATTAATCAGTAGCGATTGACGCGTATCTTCTTCATCCAAACTACGTTTATTAGCAGCAGTTGCCGTAGACGTAGATGGCCCCTCCTGCAGATTGTAATTTTATATGAGCATTTTTTAAGTGACGGCCCTATGTGTTGCTTTAAAATGAATAACGACAAATGAGTTTTAAACTAATGGTTTTTAGAATTGTTGCTACAAGAGCTAAGAAACCATTGCACATTTAATAACTTTCTAAAAATAGGTCGGAAAAACTTAGAAGTGCTAACATGTCGCCCAATGTAGACGTCCTTGGGGTAGGTCGTTGCTGACCCGCATGGATACTTTTTACTGGCTCCAACATGTCGGATGAGGTCGAGGTCTGCGGCCTTGGGCTATTCACCTGATGATTCTAAAATTATAAAGAAATATATTACAAACACTTCCCCGTAGAATTACTTGTGTATAGTGGTCCAATATAGGTTTTATTTTAGCTTGCATAAATCAGAATTTTCTAACGGTTAATTTAAATATAAAAAAATTTCGGGTGTACTTACATTTGTTGGCGAATTAATCAGTAGCGATTGACGCGTATCTTTTTCATCCAAACCACGTTTATTAGCAGCAGTTGCCGTAGACGTAGATGGCCCCTCCTGCAAATTGTAATTTTATATGAGCATTTTTTTAAGTGACGGCCCTATGTGTGCTTTAAAATGAATAACGAACAATGAGTTTTAAACTAATGGTTTTTAGAATTGTTGCTACAAGAGCTAAGAAACCATCGCACATTTAATAACTTTCTAAAAATAGAAAATATATTTTTACTCACTGATAGGAATGCAAACGAACGCCTTGCACGAATCCTCCCGATACTTTGGCATAACTTAAAACAAGTAGGCGAATATGAAGGCTCCAACACTACACCCTCGTTAGTTAATTTATGTTGTATGATTTTAAAACCAAGTAAAACAAATTCCTCATTTGTATATAACCCATTCTTGAAATATTCAAGAATTTGGCAAACAGATAGCTCTGAGGAATTTATAGTTGCAGTTGAAAAGCACAAACAAAACACTAGCTACAACAACTTGAGGCAGAATAGGGTTATTACAATGGCGCACAACGGTTTTATACAAAGCACTAAAATAACACGACGCCCTACGACCAAACACGAGAACTGCAACAGTTAGCGAAAAATGACACGCAACCGCTGACAAATGGAAAGCTAGCCTAGGGATATAACGTCTTTTGTAATTACTCATAGCAACTGCCGCGTAATTAAGCATGCTCTAGCACTGTATTACGCAAATTATAAAAATAGACGAATTATTTCTAGCACAACCAGTTACAAAATCAATTTTTAAAAAATTGTATCAACCTTTAAACACAATAAGCTACACAATCCCATTCTTATAATCGATATTTTTGAAAAAATAGTTTGTTTTAAAAGCTGGGCTCGTGACGTCAGAGCAGGGAAAGTATCTTTCCGCTGTACACATAAAATCTGCAACGTCTCGGTGGTGCTGAGCCATTGATGCTTACAACTAATTTGGTGAACACAAACGTAGAGTGTTCGAATCCAGCTCGTCCAGAGAGATTTTTTTAAATATAAACAGCCCTTCTGAGAATGCAAGAGAGAGAGACAACCAACGGCAGATGATTGAGACGGAAGATCTACCAGTTTGAAATTCAAATATTTCCGCGAAAATTGAAATTAAAACGGCAGCCGCGAGAAGTGCGCGCGCAGAAAACAAAGATGGCCGGCACCCGGGAAGTTTAAATTCAAAAATTGGAACTTAAAAAAAAATCTGAAAAATTTCAAATTCAAAAATTCTCGCGAAAATAAAATGGCCGCCGCGTAATTCCGGAAGCAAATTAAAAATAACCGCCGCGTAATTTAATCAGAAGCTAATGCGTAATTTAATTAGTAGCACATGTAAAAATTAATTAGGTCAAACCGCGATATTAATTAGATAAAACCGCGAAATTAATTGGGTCAATCCGCGAATTAAAATTAAAACCGCGAAAACCGCGAATTAAACCGCGAATCCGCGAATCAAATAAAAAGTGGAGGGGATAGGTAGCGCTATTCTACTATTTTGACAATTTTCAAATTAGGGAAAGCTATTTCCTGTTTTGGCATGCAAAAACGTAATAATTTCATATAAAAACTGAGAAATTAGAGAAACCCTTAGAAGAAAATGAAAACTCTGAAAGAGAGAACGTCGTAATTAGAGGTCTAAAGCTGAGCGAAGAACATTTAGAAGAAGAAAGCAGACAATGTTTAAATAATAAACATAGATTACAGCTGATAGAAATGGCAAACGTAGTAAAACTAGAAGGTTGGAATGAGAAAACAGAGATATTGCAGCAAAAACTAAATCAAAAGGAACCAAGGTATATATAGCGAATGATTTTATTGCGAAACAGAAGGCAACTCAAAAAACCAAGTAGCTAAAGAGGAAGCAAGAACAAAATGCAGCGTTAAAATAAGTTTTCAAAAGCTAATGAATACCACTAATGAGTATAACTGGATAATCAAAGAAGGGAAACTTTTTCTATGGAAAGTTTCTACACATGATTGAAAAAAAAACAATAAGAAAAGCCTGATAGAATATTAACGAGTATGTCAATGCAAACGGGCAAGAAAGACACAACACCAATTTAAACATCGAAATATGGAATGTGCGAGGTGTGAATAAAGAAGCCAAATGTCAACAACTAGTGAAAGAAAGCAGATATACTGGATACACGAGAAACTAATAGAAAAGGAATCGTCCATTCTAGCATTAAGGGTTATGTATGTTTTAGTGGGGTAAGAGAAAAAGAATAAATTGTAAACAAATTCTCCACAAAAGAAACAACTGAAAAAAGCAGTAGTAGATTATAAAGTTGCAAATGAAAGAATAAGTAACCTAAAATTTAAAGCGAAATATAGGACTAATTATAACAATCGCAAATGCATCAATAAAGGAATCGAAAAATGACAAAAAACAGAATTTTATTAACAATACACAGGATTCCCAAATATGTTATTGAATGAATCATAAAAGATATGAATGCAAATTTAGGCAGAGAATACAGGAATGAAACAATGTACCACTCTTAAACACAACCCTAGCTAGCTCTGACTTTCGGTAAAAAAAAAATGGTGTGAGTAAGAACTAGGCAGCAATCCTTAAGGTTTTATTATAGTTTTTACGTAGCTCGGAATAACCAAATCTAGCTATAAATGTTATCACTACCTACCTTTAGAATTACGGGCTTCACACCTATAAATGCAAAGGTTGAAGGAGGCTGCAACAAGATAACACATTTAATTTATCTCACTAGTGAACAGCAACAAAATAAGTTATTTACAAATAGCCGGCAAGACTAAATTAGTTCAGCTACGATTATAAGGCAAAGCCTATTGCATAAAAGTATAAGTTGAAACACAATAATATTGGGTTCAAAATATAAGTATTGTAACATAATGACATTCGGAGGCAATGCAAACATCCGACTAGTTTTTGACTCGCTACTTCCTTCGATCGCATGTAAATACGAGTAGTTGAACGATTTACACATCTACATATCTATATAAGTATTAGGAACACACAAAATTTCAACCACTCTAACTGATGACATAAGGAGGCATCAAGTGTTGCAAACAAGCTAGTATCTATTTCGTACAGTTTGGTAATCGAAGGCCTTCGTAGAACTGTCTATTATTAGGCAATTAATAGCCCTTTACGGATAAATTAAACAAACAAGCTAAAAATCAATGAATGTACTCACGAATCGTACTTGAAAGCACTATGATTGCGATCTTAGGAGAACCCTTGTTAGTCTCTGCATGAAATTGTTGAATCGGGGCCACGAAGCGGATATAGCAGGCCGTTGTAGCCGAAGAAAAGTTAAGCCGTCACCAAAACTGTTCTGATCTGGGAACACGCCGTAAAATCCGTTTGCTACGATGAATCTCGCTAGAGAAGCAGATTTCTAGGAACCCGCAATTCTTATGAGCTTGATGCCTGGAAAACGGTGGCCTGTAGGCATGGAAGCAGTAGGCATAGAAGCAGGCCGAAACTCACAAAAAAAAACAAAAAGGAAAATTGGACTACAGCTGGAAATCGGCCTGAGCGTGCTTGAAGAGACGCCGCTGAGCGGCAATTGTTACAGAAAAACATGATTCCATAGCCTGCTCGTTAAAACTATGCCAAATCCCAGGAGGTGGCTTCTAAGTGCAATGTTTCGAGCCTAGCCTCCTTTGACCATGACTCGCTATCGAAAGAAAGACCGCATCGAGAAATTCTTCGCAGGTATCAATCTCATTGGTCGAGCGTTCCTTGGGCAAAATCTAATTCAACCAACACCAAGAACGGCGCGCGGGGAAAACCATATTCCAACACAAATTGCCTGAAGAAGCTATTTAATAACGTAATGAAAAATGAAATTGGGCGTTACAATAGCAGGCAGTGAACACCAGCTCAAACAAATAAACGAAAATTGGCTTAAATTAGTGAACTATTCAGTTATTAAGGAAATGGAAATTAAAGATCAAGGTTAAAACGAAAAATATAGCAAAATTAGCCCAAGCAAGAATACAAACATCAGATATACCACTCATAATACAAAAGAAACATACATAAAAAAAAGTAGGAACATAAAATAGCGGTACATTACTTTGTGGGAGTAACTCGTAACCAAATTAAGACAGGCAATCGCAAATACTAATAAATCAAAATGGAAAGGAGGCACCTGGCATATAGCAGCATTAAATTCCAATAAAAGAAAACAGAAGAATCAAACAAGCACAAAAATATGGTAAAACAACTAAAATAAGTAAGCAATATATAAGAGGGATGAAAGCAGCACCAAAATGTAATAACAAAATGATTATGAGTGCAGGAAGACGTTTGATAAAAAGAAAAAGGCACGAATAGAAACGGAAACCTCGCAACAACAACAATAAAAATACAGATTTGCAAAAAAGCATAGAATCTGTGCGGAGGAAAGCCTAGAAATCATGAAAGAAAAAGTTTGAAGAAATTTAAGCAGCATACAGCAACAAAAATTCCAAATCTTTGTAGAAACACCTAAAAGATAAACAGTAAGGATTGCTACACCAAAAAATGGGCGTTATAATTTAAAAGGAAGATAATAAAGAAATGGTAAAAATATTAGCCAACCACTTCTCAAAGACATTCACTGAAAACATAATAGTTGAGAAAGAACAAAATAGAACATACCAGAAAAAAACTCAGTGTAAGGATCAAGTTATGAAGAATTTATAGACAGAGTAAAAAATAAGAAACACTTAGAACCGTGGTATAGATAGAATACAGTCAGAACTAACCAAATACGTAGATGAAGAGATATTACAAAAGAAATAGTAACTTATAAAAGAAATATTGAAAAAAAGGAGTACTAGAAAGATGGACTAAAGTATTTATGAGCCTCATCTATAAAAAACCTAATAAGATCACAACATCAAACTACAGACGAATAGCAATACGAGTATTAAATGCAACAAATAAAATTCTCTCACATCTGATTAACCGTAGACGGAAACAAGAAGCTATCTGACTGTAAAACTGGCGGATTTTTATCTTGAAACAAAGTCAGTAAAAATGCTTTTCATCAACTTTCAAAAGACATATGATAAAATAAAAAGAACATAAATATATAAAGCTATGAAAAATGTAAATACTACAAAAGAATTAGTAATCTTAGTTCGTAAGGCTTTAAGCAAAACGACAAATATGATTAAATTAATTTATCTCTTGAATTCAAGGGTATTATAAGCATAAAACAAGGGGAACCACCGTCAACAACAATATTTAACATAGTGTTAGAAAATTTACTGAGGAGAAACGACATACGTTTAGAAACAACATTACAAATGGTCCGAATCAAATTTTAGCGTATGCAGATAACCTAGTCATACTATCAAAAACTAAAACAATCTTAAAAGAGCAACTAGCAAATAGAAGGACAAGCTCATAAAATGCGTTAAATGATCTTAGGAAGCAGAAAAGAAGAAGAAATACAGAACCTCACTTTTGAAGCAAATAAATACAAATAAAACGTATGTGTTTAACATGGCGAACCATGTACTGTATCTAGGGACAAAGATGACAAGTATTTGGAACCAAGAGAGTGATATCTCTAAAAGGTTAACAATGGGCACATGTTGTGCGGGGTTTTTAATCAATTTACTTAAAAACAAAACATACAAAGGATAGTGAAACTGAAATTATGCAAATTAGTGATTAGACCAGCAGTGATTTTAGGGAGTGAAACGCGGGTGCTCATCAAAGAAAGTGAAAATAAATTAGAAACATGGTGAAGGAAGATTCTATGCAAAATATCAGGAGGAATACTTGAAGACGATGTATGGAGAAGAAAACAAATTTGTAATTAAAGAAAATATAGAAAGACCCAAGCTGAAGAACAGTTGTCAGGCACTGGTTGGGAAAATTATGGTTGTAGAGGCAGAGTGAAGGAATAGAAAAGCCATAAAAAGAAGAAGGGGAGATATGCAACACGATATCTAGAAATTCGGATCAACAGAAATGCTATAGAAGTCATAAGACTTTAGGCCTATGTAATTCTTGGGGCTAGAAAACTATAATCAGAACTGGCTGGGCAAAGCAATACTCGAAGGAGCGGCGTTGATTTAACGCTTTACATGAAAATGGTCTGATGATTAAGGCGTTACTCCAGTTTTTTTGCAGCACCTACTCGCTCCTTCTCCGCTAAGGTCGCTTATGTCGTTGATTATTGTGCTGAATTGTTATAGCAGGCTTACCCGTTTCTAACTTATGCTTAAAGAGCTATACGCTATATCAAATGAAATTCCATGTTGTTCCGATACTTTTGTACTTCAGAACGTCTGTTTGTAAGAAACAATCTTATTATCGGATGAATTCATAAATATTTTGTGAAAACTTTAAACACGAACCAAAATTACTAAAATATTGCACACTCCTAACGTTAAACTTATCTAGCTATATACAAGCTAAAGCTATCACTCGCTTTGTTCAGGGTGGATCTTGTAGTGAACTGTATGTTTTAACAGTTACATGATAATTTTAAGGGTGCCGAAATCTAAAAGGATGCAACTTCAACGGCCTTACGTAGTCTCACGTAAGGAGGGTAGTCAAGGCTTGGACCCGTTCGGCAGAGGTTCGTGAAAACAAAGATATCTAACTGCATTAGTTTATTGACTAGAAGTTTCTTATTTATGCAATTAAAAATATCACGTAAATTTCAAAGGTCGAATGCATTGTTCCAGTTTACATTGCAATTCTACCGAATGTGTTATAGTTCATAACAAACGGTAATATTTACATCAGCAAATTCAGCATAATAAATTACAGTTTATTCACTAGTTCAGTCAAGACAAGCTCTGACTGCTTGTCATGCATTTCCATCGTAACTGTATAGAGCCCGCACAATTAGTTGTAAAAATTTAAAAATCATATAATTTTATAACCTGACTGTTTTATTTTTCACTTTTCGTTAATTTATATATTGCGGGTTATTAATAAGATGATGGTTTTTGACCATCAACTCAACCTTTACTGATGAAAAAAACGAACTTAAAGATACCACTTCAAATAAAGATGTTACGATAATAAAATGACATGGAAATTTACATTTTTAAGTTTGGACAAGCATGATTTCAAGAATTTCGTCCTTTGAGCTGTTTTCGTATGAAACTTGAATTTAGTAGCTAAAGCCATAATTTTAGTCATGTACTTCCAGCTATTACATATCTCAAATACTTTAATTAACACCTTATATAGGTTAGTATCCATTGCAATATGGTTTAGTAGGGAACAATTATATTGGCATCAGACTTGAAAGTTAGAGTAAATATTATACAAAATTAAGAAAGATGACTGTGAAATAATATTTTGAAAAGAATTAGTTAAAACTAAAAAATAACTTGCTTGTGGTAAAGAGTTGAGAGATATTCACATCTAAGTATTTTCAAACAAGATGCGGCATCAATTTTTACAGATTTGCAATTATCCTTACTCTATAATGGTATGCGAAGACGAGGCTGTTTATTTTATCAATTTGAATGTCTTTGTAATCTCTGCATATATTTCCATCTTATTACAAATTGTTATTTCTATTGACAATGAAATATAAATTAAAGTTTGGAATCACTTGTCTATAGCAACAGCGACTGCAGGAAACCGCTCTGCTGTAGTGAATAATCAGAATCTGAATTTGCACCATGTTTGCTCCCGAGACTAGTAGAGAACGTGTGTTTTCGTGCAACGTTGGTTGTGTGTTAGATAATTGACGAGAAACGCAGTCGTTAAATTCCCCAGACAGATCTACCTTGCTCTTACACAGTAAAAATTCTTGGCTCTTCCATTTCAAACGAGTTAAGTAGTTCATAGTTAGAAACACGATGTACCAACTCAGAAAATAATTATTTAGACTGAGAACAGGAATATACAGATATTTAGAGAAATTATAAACTAATAATATAATGCAATTACATACATCACACTGAACGATCCATGAAAGCGTCCATTTCAACTGACAAATTCCTCAAAGTATAATTTCTAAAAATTGGGTTACTAATAATGCTATGAAAATTATTAAATAATTTTTTTAGTATTTAAAAGAGATTGGAAAAGGTTGCGAACAATAAATTATTATCGTGAATTTCTAGAGGCTATCTGATACAATAAAAAGCATTCAACATTTGCGTTAAGTACTATGAGCAACTTCCTGGCTTCATAGTTTCCATCCTGTAATTTAGAAGGCTTAATGAAAGGGACCAGAACAATTCCATAGATTTAAATGATACAGTAACCGCAGTTTAAATAATAACCCAGATGTTATCGATGGGTCTTGGAGGGTGATTGTTTTCCTGAAGCTATGTACTTATGCATATGCACGTTGTCCCAGTAGTCGTGGCCTATTTGATTTATGGTTGTTGCTTATGATCGTGTACAGCGTGGCATTCGAACACACATCACTGCCGTAAATTGCCACTTTGGCCGATAATTAATTTTGAGAGATTTACGCAGTTTTAATCGGCTTATAATAGGACATTCTGAATTGCTTCCGTGTTTTAGATAATGGACGTCTGTAGTTCTTCTAAATTCGTTTCAAATTGGAAACAATTGGTTTGCGAGGAATGCATTTTATTTCCCGTTTTTTTATGTCTGTGACAACTTCGAGCTATTTCGTGGGTTTTTTATTTCGTTTTCTTAAAAAAAAAGTCTCATTAATCACGCTACTGAATAGTCAGATTATTTACAACACAAAGAGCGTGAGTTATGTCATCAAGAATGAGCTTAAAATAAGATAATTTTTGGTATATAGTTCAAAATGTGAGTAGTATTTTACAAATCAAACGGAAATAGTAACACAATTAAGCTGTGCTGCAACTTATAAAAAATGCAAAAACCCCAATTTGTCCACCAGGGCCGTAACTAGGTATAGGCCGAGTAGGCCCCCGCCTACAGGCGCATGCGGCAAGGGGCGCCAAAATTGCACTGAAATAAGAATAAACAAGTGGGCGATTTTACAAACAAATTAATTTGTAATATTAACGATTTTAGTCTAGATAATGCTATAAAACTGACTAATACAGCAGTGACGACAAACTACCTTACATTTTAAACAACTGTTGGAACGGGATCACTGATTGCACATATTACATATAAATTACATTCACTGCTCTGGGCTCAACGCTGGTACAGTGGCCTATTGCAACAATCAGCAGAACACCACAGATCGATTTTGAGAGTTTATTGTTCCACTAATATAGCATTTTTCTCTATAATCACTTTCCGTTAGAATTTGTCCAATTTAAAACACTTCTGCGACCCTACACGATAGCAGCTTTTATTAAAGAAAAAGGATGATCTAAATCGCCGTGATGCAAGGCTCATACTAGATGACGACAGAAAATGTTTCACGTTTTAAATATTCAATTGATTACTACAAGACACGTGGCAGTGTGGCTGCGAGTACAGAAACTTATTCTACGTTCATATGTTACTACGCATAATAATATGTAATTATTATTTGCTCATATTGTATTATTATAACATCTTGACATGTCTTTATTAGCTTTTGAGAACACCACATAGGTGGTCTCATTTGAATTAAAATAATTTTTGCAATTTTAAAATTGACTAGTCATAAAAAAGTTACCAAAGAAAACGTTTTCAACCTCTTTAATACAGAAAGCTTGCTGCAAGGAAAAAACTTTTGCTAGATCGAATTATGGTAAAAGGGCCTTTAAAATTATCTAGAAAATAAGTAAAAAATAGCTCAATGCTGCTAATAATACTGAAACACTTAGTAATGCGAATTATATGAATTTGGAAATCTAAAAAAACATTGCAGCCAGTGGGATTCGAACTCGTGTTCACTGAATACTTATGCTTATCGTTGTGTTATAAATGACCCAGCGGCGTTCTGATTTTGGGCGAAATGCGCCTGGTCGGTGCCGATGAAATGGTGACGCAGAGATGCAGTTACACCACATGTTTATATACAGGGTGTTCCATAAATATACCGACAAACTTTTAGGGGTGGTAAGAGACATCAAAACAAACATTTTTTGCTTGATAAACATATGTTCAAAAACGCTTCATTTTCGAGATACAGGGTGTTAAAATAAAAAAAAAGGTTCAATTTTTTTCCCTCAAAAACGAAGCAAGATACGCAAAACCCTCAAGTGAAAAAAGTTGTGTTTTTAGTTGCGTCATCTTAAACAAGTTTAAAAATTGCAAAAAAAATACTGGGTGTTACTTTTTTATGCAAAAACACTAACAGGCTGCCCCTTGAGCACGCTCCTGGAATTACTGTATCAACTGTAATAGAACCAAAAGATGCCTCATAAGTTACCAACAAACTGTAAAAATTTCATTAAAATCGGCTGAAGTGCTTTTTTTCTACAAATTTAAACACCCTGTATCTCGAAAACGAAGCGTTTTTGAACATATGTTTATAAAACAAACAATTTTTGTATGCATGTCCCCTACCACCTCTAAAAGTTTGTCGGTATATTTATAGAACACCCTGTATAGGGATTTGTAAAATGTTCTACTGACTACATAATAATATGTACTTTTTACTTCCCTCTTTTAAAAGACGAAGGAAGTATTGTAATCGCGAAAAAATCACTTTCAAATATTTTTTCAAATCTGCACGTTTCAAGGTCCTTAGATGACGAAAAACAGGTTTTCACAATTTCGTGTGTCTGTCTGTTAGCGGTATAACTCAAAAACGTAATTTTTGGAGGAAAATGATATTTTGCATGCAGATTATATGCCTTCGTGGCATGAAACCGAGAAGATTTCGGTTAAATATATACAGGGTGAGCACCTTAACAAATAAAATTCTATGAATTTTTGTTTTAACTCCAGAGCTATTGCTTAAATGAAAGTAATATTTTGTACATAACTCAGATTTTTACCCTTGAAGAAAAAGGACATATTGTGAACCCAACATAGAGTGAGCACCATAAAAAATACATTTTTATTCATTTTTGCTTTACATTAGGAATAGATAAAAGTAATAATTTGCACATAGTTCAGGCTTTACACTTGGCGAAAATGGGTCTCAACGGTTACAGGGTAAATGTAAAAAGAGTCAAAAAGGGGCAAGAGTAAGTGTGTTCAGTTTAATATAGCCGCGATCCGGGAGATCTTGGATGGTCGAGTGTTTTATTGTTTCAGTATCATTATTAGTAGCTTCAGCGTACTTATGCGAACGTTTTGTCCGTCCGTCCGTCTGTCTGTCCGTCCGTCTGTCTGTCTGGATCGCCTGTAACTTTCGAACGGCTACAGATATCGAAATTTTGAAAGGGGGCAAAGTTGTTGCTAAGGTCCCGAGCACCTTCATGCGCTATTTGGTTTTGGCGAAAGGTGGCGATTTTCCACTTTGCAAAATTTCCAAGCATTGTAGCACAGTGGCGGCTTGTCCACTTGGCGCCATCTACAGAACTTCGGTGGTCACGTTTTGAACTACACATTCTGAAGCTACTCTTTAGACCTGTAGTTGAGCAGTTTATTTTCCTTTGCCTTTTAAAGTTGTTTAGTATCACAACGTCCACTTGCGAGAGAAGTTCCTAGTAAAGCTTTTTACAGATTTTTTAAATTAGAATTGTGTTTTATAATCTTGTTTTCTGCTTCTATTTTATTTGTGTTGTATTTTATTATGTTAATATTTAGCTGTTTATTTTTAAAGCTTTTGAATTAAAAATGTTGGATTTATTTTTGAATACTTGCCTGTGTGTTTTTAATACATTACATCATATACCCGGAGATAAATGTAGAAGTCATACAGTACCTTTAGTATTTTTTGTCACCTCTATCGTTAGTGCACTGAGGGGCGCAAGAATGGTGGCTTGTCTACAATATAAGTGTGTCTAGTTGCGGCCCTGTTGTCCACATTCAATCAGGTGAAAAGCAAGATTATCAAGTTTATTATTTAAACTTTTGTTGCTCTGTTTTCTTGGTCCGAAAGCAAAGCAGGCATTGGAATCCGTGATCCGTGACGAACCAGCAAACATGATGGCCCGTAATATTACTGGTAATCTTCATTAAGGCTAAAACCCAAGTAATGTTTCATTAGACAGGGAACGGTAAATGCGTTGTTCATTTAGCCAGGATTCCACTAATATCGGCTGTCGCCCTATCGACAAACATATGGACGGCGAGAAATCATAGAAGCCATCTCGCATTAGCTTTACAACTATGATTCAATTACGGCCGCACTCGCACGTTTAATCTGTTGGCGGAAAACTGCGAAGCAAAGATTAAATTAATTTGTTCAGGAAATATGCACGCAGCTGAGCTCGCAGCGAAGTGCATTTGTGCCAAGGAATGAACTAACACTCATAAAATTAAATTATATAAATGTCCTTAAAGACATTCGACTCTTTAGTTCTTTAAGAAACCCGTTTGGAAGTGACATTTTACATCTTAGAAATCACCGTACTTGTTATAGTGGCAAATAAATAAGATAGTAGACCTGTATTTTCCAAAATTACTTCAACAACAGTTGGTTGGATATTAGTACTACGTAGTCTACTCCCAAATTGTAAGTGTAGAACTGAGAGTTTAAACGTTCGGGTTAGTAGGCACCTTGCATGTTAAATTTTTGAGTTCCATAAGCACATCTTGCGGTCTTCTTCTTTGTTTATTATTTATTATTACATATTGTCGCTTCATATTTTTTTCGTTTGTCTCTATTTCGTCTCCCAACACGTCAGTGCGTGATTTATCACTTATTTGTTATTTGTTACATTCTTTCTTCTTTTTGTTGGCAAATTTCTCTCGTATTGCTTCATTTCTTACTATGTTAGACCGCTTTATTGATTGATTTCCGTAACACTCTCATCTCAATAGTCCTCATCTTGGTCAAACGTATTGAGTCGTTCTCCACCAAAGTTACGCGATACAAGCAGGCTTGTAACTCGTAAATTCACCACGCGTTAAACGGTTTTTCAGGATGCTGGAGGGTTACCAGACAATAGATTATTGTACAAGGCGTCGATGACGCTGCCACTATAGAGGGTGTAGTGGGACATGATACAAGATATGATTTTGAATGTATCTGACCATAGGTTGACATCAAATTACACTAAACTCAAAAGCGAGACGATATTCCGAGCTTCATTCGTATGAGCCTAATCTGCACGATAGGACATCGCGAGCGCTTATGTTTACGGAACAGAGTAATGCTCTGCACGCAATTGCGTATTCAGTTACATCTGATAACCTGGTGACGGACGATATTTTCTTTGCAACTCAATGTTAGAAGAAATTCGACGATATGAATCACTCGGCTCCATTTCCTCCCTCTGCATTTAAAAACTAGCAGTGCAAAAATCGCAAGCCTTCCATACAAATTCTACCTCCCCTGTAACCTAACCCTATCGTTTGTGTGAATATACTGTTATGATACATACAACCCTAAATGTGTGTTAGAATAAAATTTATTCAGGTATAAGGTGGAAATGTGTATGGAAAATATCTATTTGAAAAACACGTGGATTTGAAAATAATATAATTGAATAAATTACAGTTTGAAAATAAATCACAAATACTTAATTTGAAATAAAATAAAAATTTAGTAGGTTTAACTCAAATATATAAGACTAGAGTGTATAAAAAGGGATATGATATCGTTACCTAAATTTGTTTTTGATTATTGAGAATAACAAGTTTCGTAAAATGTAGAAAAACGATTTTGTCTGATTAAATATATTTTATCTACTCCGGTTGGATAAGTAACTCATTACGTCACTCATTTAACACTATTTCAGTTAGGTAATGAAGCTGATTACACCACTCGTTTGTAACTTACACACACGTATATTAATGATGCTTTTATCCCACTTGTATTGTAAATAACTATAATATAACCCTGTTTTATTAAGAAATGTTTGACTAATATAAAAAGGGTATAATACAAATCTACGTAGTGAAATAAAATAGAATTTTAATAAATAACAAGAAAACGTGAAGACTTAACTAATGAAGATTATTGGTATGTGGTAAAAACTAATGGATAGCAGAATTGCTCTATACAAGTGAATCATTGATAAAATGTGCTAGGTTAACTTTATTGGAAAAATTACATTTGAAATATTACATTACTCAAATTGGATCACGTCAAGCGGTTTGTTGCTGAGTAAGATTTCCAGAGGAGTATCATCAGAGAAAAGAAAAACATTCCAGGAAGGTGGCAGTTTGCTGTAGCAGGTGGATGTCTGCAGGTTATCTGTTTGCTGAGTACTGTAGAAAAATTGGAGTTTACTGATCTTGGACGGTTGGGACGTGTCGTCTGTCTGTGAACAGTGTATTGCAGGAAGGTGCTTAAAAGGGTCGATTCGCAGATCAAAAGGAAGTTGCCATTTGGAACGTTGTGTGAATCAAATAAAACGTGGGTAATTTCTTATTAAAAATCATAACTCGAAATGAAGTAAAGACAATAAGAAGGTGAACTAATTAAGAAATAATTACTTACTATGTTTTTAATATTGAAAAGATTGGGCATTTGTCAATTGAATTTCAAATTTGTTTTGACAGTTGGTTGACATATAAGTTGACTTATGCGAATGAGATTTAAAATATTGGAACATCAATCTTTCAGAAATCAAGTAACTAGATAAAAGAATCCACTCCAATATACTTGAAGGTTCAGTTCAATACTTTAGAATCCCTATCAGAAGAATACGTATTTATCTTTTTTATAATCCTATAACATAAAATCGTTGCTCTCTTTCTTTCTTTCTTTCTATGTTTGTTTGCTATCTCCTCCGAAGATACTGCACCGATTAAGTTGTATGATGGATTAAAAGTTCGCTAATTTTTAGACATAGATCGTAGGCCGGTCTTAATTTAATTAAATTCTCTAAGCGGCGAAGCGGAGGGTCTGTCGCCGTGGGCTGCGGTGTGACAGCTGCTGTCGCCGTGTGCTATTAGCTCGGGTGAATACCTATGTTCATATATCATTATAACGGCGCATTATTCAAACAACCCAGGTTGGTCCTGGGGTAGAATGCTCGCCTGCCACGCGGGCGGCCCGGTTCGATTCCCGTCCGATGCATTCTTTTTTTAATTTATATTAATAAATCTCTCTTAAATTAGCCAACCGAAGCGTAGTCCGGATGACTCACTAGTACATGTATAACATCCTCTGTATTCTATCAAAAGCGTTTTGAAGATAGAGGTAAGTTTGTTGAGTTTTAAGGGCTTGTTAGCTATAAGTTTTCTAAATCATCAAAAATCACAACGCTAAAGGAGCATAATTGAGTGTTCGCCCGGCGTGCAGTTTTTCATAAGAAATTATTACTAAATATTATGATCACCAACAAGTCTTTACTTACAAAAAATATACTCAGATAAGCCAAGAACTTAAAAACTTCAATAAATCGCAACAAGCAATTGTACAATATTTGAAATACAAAAGGTAGTAGCAACTAGAGCAAACAATTAATATCATACAGTGCATTAAAATTATTAAGGAAACGTTGAATAGAATATCCAGTACAACAGACTCTAAAACTATTAATTAAGCTAAAGGTGCACACCCAAATAGCATTTTATACTGGTAATTAACCATATAGCAATGATCAATTAAAAGCTAAACATATAAGTATACACTACAAGAAGTATTACTCCAATTCACTCTACGCTAACCCTTGGATGCTCGTAGGGTGAATATCGTTAAACCAATTTCTAATCGGCTGAATCCTGAAGCGAACCAACTAGGTGCATCGGGTTGAATACCATTACCACACTACGCCAAGAAAGTATAATTTTACAACTCCCGATGGAGCTGAGGCAACGCAATTCACACACAAGTTTCTGCAGCGGATGGCTAAATAGCCTCCAAACGGGCTCTCACAGCTATGCTGGCAGCCGGTTGAGAGTACGTGCAGAAATCACCAGGTCTCAAGCGAAATTCGGCTGCAAGATGGGTCGCTCAGCCGATGGGAATCGAGGTCAAATGCAGCTCCCAGGACGGAAGGAATACAGGCCACGCCATCGGCGAATTTTAGAACTTTCCGTATAAAACTAGAAACGGCGATTGCATAAATCATCGAAATACAAAACGCTAACGGGCTTCGGGTCACGAAAATTACTTAGAAGTTACCAAACTGAGGTCACGCAAGAAAAGAGCCCTATAACTCGCTTAGTATCTAGAGAATGGAAATAAAGAAGCATGCAATAGAAGATAAGGATTTGAATGCATAACCAAAGGGCAGGAACACTGACAGAAAACCTAGCGAATGTTTACTGGTATAGCAGAAACTCACTATTGGCGCGATATGCGATCGGCCAATTAAGCGATCAAGTTTATGCAAAGAAATAAATTCTAACACTAACTACGAGCTTTACAAGTAACAGGCTTTTCTTTCAATTGTCTTAGTGCTGAATTTTACACATAAATAAGGTTTCCAATTCGAATGTTGCTATTAAGCCACAATCGGCGCTTTTATCTCCTGGACGCAAGGAATACGCGATAAAGGCAAGAGCGCAGTGCAGCGCGTTCAAGCACACAACGGTGTCCAGTATAGTCTCCTCTAAGCTTATCTCAAAAAATGACGCAGTTAGAGAGGCCTAGAAAAGTATAAAACGACAACATCCGGCTTGCTGAAAACGTTGGAATCTATGCATCTATCTCTGCCTGAGCACAGTTTTGTAGTCGTCGGCTCCGATATCAAAGAATGAACCGGAGAAACCGCCCTTCAGGTGTTTGTTTGATAGCCAATATCCGGTATCACAAAATACCTCCTTAAAACCGCTCTACGTCGTATTTTTGGTCGCCGAATCCGATATCAAAATGCAGCTCTGAAACTAGCTTTGAAACCAACCCTGCATTGCCCGAGGCGAATACAATAGCTCTATCCCAATCCATTTTGAAACATAAGTATATTATGACCCTCCGAGGGCTACAAAACGAAAGCCCAGAGCAGGCTTAACACTCGCACAACATGAATTACACGTAGGAAAAGCTCAAAGCAAGGTATTTCCAAAATTTTTGCAATAAAAGTACGACTCGAAAGGTGAACACCGCCAT
>OW679197.1:70246386-70445061 GCA_940337035.1 Agriotes lineatus | reverse complement strand
CTTCGCGTGCCAGCCTTTCTTTGACAGTGCCGACAAGTAATGTACAACGTGTTTTCAAATTAACAAAACATGTAAAAATAACAGTTCGCTGGTGATCGGTACCGATAGTGCTGCTTTATTACTCGACTTGCACATAAAGTTCTCAGGATTGGATCGATCTGCTGGAACCGACTATTTTACTTGCAAATGCAAAATTTTAAGCTTTTATTATAAACAGCCTGCATTCCTTCGGCGTTGCGTAAGCGGAAGAGCTTAATTTATAGACATTAAAAGCCGCCCCTCAAAATTAAAAACTTGGCGACTAAATTATTTCGGCTAAAATAAATTTCCTAATCAGCCCATTTTGCGTTCCATGCCATACCGCCTTGTTACCCCCCAATTTCCGAATTATTAAACCTTTACGAGGGCTAATTGCGTTTGTCAAGCCCATACTTCGATAAAACTACCAAATGAACGATTTGCCGATGCCGTGACCGGGTCAGCTAAACCAAAATGCCGAAGGTTTCAGCAGTTCTGCAGCTCGAAGCCCGGATCATAAAGAAAAGGAGTCCATTTAGTGCAACCAAGCACAACTTAACAGGACGTGATTTCCGTCTACTTAGCGGTAAGTTCGATCTGACGGATTTGTGGCGACATGTAGGCATTGTTCCGCGACACAGAGCCGAAACTAGTTGAAAAACAACTTGCTGCATAAGTGTCAACAGGAATTGCTCGGTTACAAGCACGACTTCGGCGTGTTTTGCGAAGCAGCAAAAACCGTGTTAAAGTGACACGATTCAGATGACTGGACAAAATAAAACTTCTGGGCGAATGTTTTAAATTCCTCTACTCACATCAAAACAATCTTGTTGTAAAACTCTGTAATTTCAAGAAGTTAAGTGATGCCACCAAATCATTACTGAAATAAATTCTTAAGCAATTTTGTAGAGAGTTCTTTGATTACAACACTGAAAAGAGATGATTCATTCGATGGTTAGAAAAGCAACAAAAGGGTTCTACACATAGTCGCGTTTTGTTACCTTATTCCTTTTAATAATTTCTGCAACAACTTACCCCATTCTTTCTAAATTTTACATACGTCAATAGCCCGACCTATTACAGATACAGAAGCTTAGTCGTATGAAAGAATAAGCAAATAAGAATCTTTAAAAAGCTAATGAGCAGCAATTGATAGAAGCAAAACTGTGTATTACTTAATCAACTTTATTACTGTCCTCTCTCTTAAGTCTGTCGACTAGTTGGATGCAACCTCTCCATGTCTTCATATACTTATTACATTATTGCAGCTCATTATAAGCAGTTTGTATTCCTAAACATACTAGATATATCACTTTTGAAGAGAATATTGAAATGATGGGACATTTGAGGGATGGTCCTACAATTACATTATTCACAGTCAATACTAAGGGTACATAAGATGATTTAATTAGAATCCCTTGTTATTCGAAATCAAAGTTCTTCTAGAATCTACAAGCATTTCTAAAAGAAGCAGTATATTAATGTTAGTTTTTATATATCTTTTCTTAAATAAATTATTATTATTAATTTTTTCATAAGTAAATAACTAATGCAGACATGAACCAATATTTGTCTGCAATTTTGAGTTATTGGCCGTCAAAAAATTAATTCGAAGTTTAAGACATTTGTCGAGGCTATACCTATTTTTCTTCGCTTAAATTGGAGGACAATCACCAGCTGCTTTCAGGGGTCCGAAGGTTTTCTTCCAAATAATGTATTTTCCACAACTAATGTACATGCACTTCTTCATTCGTACTATCTACCTGTGCTCAATTCGAATTCATTATATCATTCAAGCCAAAGACAAAGCGCTGGCTGACATCTTTAACAGATTCGTCATGAAACTCTTTACACAGTGAAGACAAACAGGTTTAGTGCCAATAATAAAAGAAGAATAAGAAGGAGAAGATGTCAAGACAATGTTATCTTTCTGAGTTAATTTTATTTCCGTTCAGACTTTCATAACAGAACAACATCGCTGCATGCAACACAGAAAATTCAAGAACATGAACACTCTTTAATGTTTGTCGTCTGAAATGTTTTGGCAAGTCCCTTTGTCCTACGCTCTATCTGTTTTGGATCGGCTCACAGCCCAGGCTAACTCGAAATTTCTGTTCGTAAGTCTGATTTAAAAAATAGTTATTAAAAATTGCACATTGATTAAATTTAAATAAAACCCATAAAACGATTGTTAGTGTAATTAGTATGCTGGAATTACGTAAGCACAAAATTTAGTTGAATAATTAATAATTATACGTTTGAACCCGAAAATAAAAAATAACGTAATCCGCGGATGCATTGCTTATCGCAGAGACCTCGCGAGAACGGAACGCATTTGTAATTGCAAATTACCGCTTCCTAAAACAAGTCTTTGCTACACGCCATGGGTGCTAATTGAAATGGAAGTTGTCTACTATTTCAACAATTATTAAATTAAGAGCTTTATATGAATTCATGAAACTACCAACAAATATTAAGCCAAGTTTAAGCAGCAAATGCTACTTGGTTAGACACAAATCGTCACAAAAGCAAAATAGACAACCAATGTATGAATGCCAGTTACACGAACTTGGTAACCAACTTATCAAACTTGCATCCGACTCAAACATTGCTGCAGAATTAATAGTTAAGACAACAAGGGGCGGAATAACCACAATTATAGAAATGCTTGCTTTTCATCACGGCCTACACCTCTCCGTCCTAAATGGCAACAAGCAAAGGGTTGGTAATTTTCAAAAACAAGCATCGAAAGCTTGCTGTACTGTGTGGAGTCAAATGTGCAAGAGCTCAACACGAACGAAGTGCCTTAGCTAAATTTTAAAAATACCGAAACATTAGCCAAAATGAAAATAGGCAACATGCTCCACACACAGGCGCTTAAAGTGACGTAGGTCCACGGTATAAATACCATCACTAGAAATTGTAAAAAATACAAAGACCTTTAGAAAAAAACATTAGGAAACGAAATAGCTATTTATGTTACAAGTACGCAATTAAGGACTTTTTGGACGAGCTGCAGTTTATGGCCAAGCTAGCGCTGCAAGCGAGGCACATACAGAAGGAGAGTTATGGAAACATTTTTTCTTACTAAAAGTGGCAGTTTAATCGAGGAGGTTGGGAAAAGTCGACGAGGTCATGATCAGCCCAAAAATAGCAAGGTGTGTTTTGATTTCGACCAGTGGAAACATAGCGTTAGTTTTTGTTGCTATGGTTATTACTACTGAAAAGTAAAATATATTATTACAAACAAGTGTTTCTTATTTTTTAACTCAAAAATGTATGCAATACAAATGGACACATTTCTACCTACGTTAAGCTTTTACAAAATGTTCTCGCGGTCTAATTCGGTTGATTTGGATAAAACTTGGTGCCTAAGGATATTGATCAGTTGTTCCATATTAATGTTTTTTTAGTACGGAAAAATACTCAAAACTACAACACGAACAAAGGGAATTTGAGTTTCACATATGGTTTGGTGACATTTTTATAGATATCTACGTAACATAAAGTCGTATCTTCATAGTCAAAATTATACAAAATTGGACAGTGTTGAAGCTATACGAATTATTAATAGTTATCAGCGATAGCATTTTTTGAAGAACAAGATTTAGTATTAATTGGATTTCATCAACACGCCACAGAGCTAATTAACTTATGTCAAAGTAAAAATAATAGAATCGTGAAACTATTCCCGCAGTGTTTCTTAATAAAGACATTTTTATGCGTTAGAAAACACTTTTGCCAAGTGGTACTTTAATCTATATTTTATTTAACAAATGAACTTGAATATATTAAAGAAGAACAATTGAGGGCGTGCAATGAAAATCAATTAAGTTACTGAAATAGATTACACCAAATTTTCATAATCAATCCGTTTCAGAAACTACACAGAGTGATTAAAAAAATAGAGCTGTACGAGTTTTCAAAATTTTCTACACAAACGACGCAAATCCAATAAACTGGTAATCAGAGATGCACTAAAGAGCAACAGGAAAACCAAACAAATTCTCTTGGACAATTTTCCTCCCAGTTCATCATACAAAAGCAGCTGCTTTTGACAGCATTCCGCCGTGGCAATAACGACCGCCTTTTCTGCAAATTTGCAAATTGCACGAACAAAGGCCTAAAATAATCGGCTGTTAAAACCGAAAATTGTTTCAACTGTAACCGCGTCTTAGGCCGGTAATTGTTCTCCGGAGGAACAGCGACCCGTAAACTTTCGCATATTCTTCTTCATTCCCGCTGAAAATTATCGGTCCCCGAGGAGCGGGAATAAGATTCCGGCATAAATATGACGTTAACAGTATTCCCAACTACTAAATGGGGGAATTCATTATCGTTCATGTTTATCTGTGTCAACGTCGTCTGCAGAATGCAGGCTCCGGCGTGCACCATTATGTTATCCTGCGAGCAGCAGGAAACTGTAGCGCGAGAAATTTATTAAATTTTTCGAGCTTGTAAATTATTCGGACGCTCGTCTGCGATGCTCGCCGCAGGATTAAGCCAGAACTTCCAGGTGTAGACATTCGCAGCTTTCGCCACGACAGAAGGCAGGAAAACATATCCTTACCTGATTAACGAACTTGCTCGTTTTAGAGCTCCGCGCGACTGTATATAAGTTATAGCGCGCTAGAACTGGCAAGTAATTGACACTAAAGCTACAACTGTAAGATTTATATCAAGTTATGAAGACGCAGTTATTAATTCCGTGGCCGTGAGGATCTTCGTGCAGCTCGGTCGGGAAAAACAGGACCGCAATTACGTTTGCTAGCAAAAAATTTTCTCTGTAACAAATTGTACCGTGGGAAATGCCTCCACATTTTTACAGTCAAGACGCCCGTTTCTTAGTACACTTGGGTGGTACTGAACAGAAAGTTCCCTTCTTATTTACTTTTGCTGAATTTCTCCCATAAAACTTCTGTGTTGATGTTGATGCTTTCAGCGATTCAGAATTATGGAATATCTAAAAACGGTTGCAAAATATTAAAATTTTAGTTGCGGAAGCACTAACGGCCCAAATTAAACTAAAAGTTATTGCCTTTCGAAATTGTATGTCAAATTAAAATGTTGATTAAATAATAAAATACAATAACCGAAGCTTGGTGGCACAGTGGTTAAGAGCGCTGGACTCCTATCTTTGAACCTTGGCGGCGAAAAGGATTTTCCGTTGTCCGCGGTCGGCATCTGAACGAGTGAAGTCATTAACCCAGCAGGCACACGTACGTTTAAAATACGTCAAAAAGACGTTGAGATAGTTGAAAAGACGTTGAATTTTTGCAACCTAAATTAGAAGGTGATTTGTAGTAGTTATGTCATTCATTAGACGTGTTGGCTATGACGTTTATTAAAAGTGTTGATATGACTCGGATAAGTCGTTGGTTGTAAATGTTTTTAGTCCAGCAGGTAATGTAACACGTTAAAATGGCGTTCACAAAAACCTTCCAATATTATCCTTCCTTCATACATTAAAATAACATTAGTAAAAGAGATTTTTAAAATTAGTAGCGTTTAGGAAACAAAACATAATTTTAACTTTTAAAATTAAAAATGCATACATTTCGTAAGTTGGCTGTTACATGCAGAAATGTGCAATAAAACTGTCAGCAGTTCTTGTCAGCATTGGTCGAATGACCCGGTGAACAAACTGCTATTATGCAAACTATCTGTTTGTTATGACATTAAAAACGCAGTGCATATGCGAGCTGAACTGGGGCAAATAATCTGAACCTTGTAATTTATGTCATAGTATTATGTATTTAAATAGGAACCTTTCTAGTCAATAAACAATATAGTTTTAACATCTGTCTGTATTCACCGAACCTCTGCTCCAACGGAAATTTAGTCTATTAAATCATCTCGTGTGAGACTACACGAGACCGTTGGTTTGCAACCATTTTTAATTCCTGCACCCCTAAGACGTATCCTGCAATTGTCCAAATTAAAATCATACAGTCCACTATAACCTCCACCCTGAACAGTAGTCAACGATTAACGTCGATATGACATGGATATAAAGACGTGTTATTTATGTTTTGACACTACGTTATTATAATGTTAGATTTTAATGTTTTCCAGCTCAGCAGTTAATGCGAAACGTAGGCGTACATAAAACACAAAAATTTAAGATTTTCTATATTGCGTTAAAATAATGTTAATATAAAACGCCTATTGTGTCGTCGATATGACGTTGATACAACAACGCGATAATTACGTTTTTGCATTATGGTCTTATATCGTAATATTAAGCGACTTTCAGACCAGCAGCTAATGTCAAACATTAATATGAGGTTCACAAAAACACGCAGGAAGACGCGCCTATCAAACATGATGTCATTGCTCACATGATGGTTCCGACCAATTGAAAGATGTTACGCTACCACACTACAGCGAAATAGTACAGCATGCTTACAAGCCGTTCTATCCCTATGGCTGGTGATCTGGATTCACTGTTTAGATAGTCAATTGCGTCGCTGCTAAAATGGAAAAATCTGTGAGTCAGAAAGTTATGTGTTTATTATTCTAGTTTGACAAGGATAGCAAAATATGTTGCACTGAAAGAATATATGGTATGTAGTAAGTCCCATATTCCACTAAATTAATTTTTTTCACATTTAACATAAAACGGATCCCGACAATAGGTGGAATTCATACACACAGTGATTCAGATCTGTTTTACGATTTCGCCGGTAATTCATTCAATTGGGCTAGGCACAATATAGTATATTGTCTAACTAGTGCCGAAAGTTGGATATTTTACACGAATGCGATAGTTGAGCCACGAGTCGAAGGCAAGTGGCTCATTCGTGGAAGTGTGAAATATCCAATCAGCACGTGTTATGCACTATACTTTTCCGACGACCACCTACTTGATTTACATATTGGCCAAATAAATATAAAATAAATAGAAATTTGCCACTTTTAACTGCAAAATGAAACAATTATTGTTTAAACATCAACTTAAATTGTCATACTATTTCTGTGACATTAGCTTACTAGATTTTTGAACCGGCTTGTTTCGCGACTTGCGCGCTGTTTTATGCCGAATTGGCCGTGACGATCTCACGCACTTTAGTTGCTACGGGAGACCATGTCGCACTAGTGTTTCAAGACGGAAAACGCACGCTCCACGTGACCTTTTCAGGTGACCTGTGCAATGTGTCACTTTCAGTAACACCAAGCCATGCCATTTTTGGCATTTTTCGTAGTGGTCGTGGGAAAAAGATTATTTAGAAAAAAACTTACGTCTTTCTGTAGTTAATACTTGACATAAATAAAATTTCAATATTTTAATCAAATATCAAAAGGTCGTTTTCAGGTACAAATCACGTAAATTTTCTGTTTAAAGGCAACTACGTTATAACTTTAACATATGGGTAAAACTTGTGTTTTGTGGCTTGGAAACCAAACGTAAAAAGCACGATAAATAGTTGGCAACAATGTTGAAAACTTACCTACGTGCTTTGAATCATGATTTATAACGTCCACAGGTAACAGTCTTGTTTGTTCATGAGTTAAACGTCAAAAGACCGTCATAGGCTGACGTAGAATCCACCATATAACGTTAAAAAACTTATTTGCTTTCACAACACTTCGACGTTGATATAAAGCTTGGTCCAAGGTTATGTTTCTACGTTAAGGCGGCATTACACGGCGTGTGGAGGAACGCGCCTTGCGTGTGGTGTGTGAAATGACGCGCCGATGTGTTCATGGAACGAACATGATCTCACAGCCTGTAAGTTTTTCGCCGCCCGGGCGTGGTTCGCGCGGCGCGCTGGTTTTCTTTTTCGCATTTGAAAATGTCCAGGCGTCGAGAACGGATGCTCGGTTGTGCAGCAACTTATTACATTTTGTTAAACAGTGATGATTTGTTCCAAAAGAAGAAAAAAAGGTTTTGGATGGGGTCCTACAACAAAACTCGGTCCAAGGAAGTTTCATAATTACGCACTTAAAAGTACGTACATCGTTTGACCACGACATGTTGCCACTTTAAAAGGTAAATGAATTTAAAAATTTAACAGCCGAAGACCATGCGCCGTGTGACTGCGTTAGTGATGTCAACTTTCGTTACTTTTCGGTACTTGTAACTATTCGTTACTTTGTATTCGTTACCGAGTACTCGTTTATTCTAAAGCGATCGCCTGTCGCAACCAGTTCGGATCGAGTACTTGAAAGTTGAGCGAGAGTATCCGTTGGTTTTAGATGACGAGTACTCCTCGTACACGGAGGAGCTGTGAAAGCTGACGTAAACAAACAAAACTGAATGCTTACTTCTTTATTTTTGAGTTGAGCATTGCGCTCAGGGCTTATGCAGACGTAACATCAGGAGTTGCATTTTTTACGCATTTAATATATGAAAGAGGTGTTAAAACAACCTCATTAAGAGGCCTGCTTTTGTTTTCAAAGTAACCTAATGGAAAAACAGGTGATAGCAACCTACCTGATTACGTTTTTACTTCCCTCGTCTAAAAGACGAAGGAAGTATTGTAATCACAAATCTGTCTGTCTGTTGGCAGTATAGCTCAAAAACTATTTGTCAGAGGAAGACGATATTTTGCATACATATTATATATCTACCTCGCATGAAACCGGTACAATTTCATACAAATAGATACAGGGTGAGCACCTTAATTTTGTTTATTTTTGTGTTAATTTTGAAATAAAAGGAAGTAATAACTTTCACATAGGCCAGGCTTTACATTTGGCGAAAATACCACGCAACCGATAAAGGATAATGTCACAAAAGAGTAAAAATGTTTCAACCATTACGCCGCGCTCTTCATAAGACGCGCGCGCCGGACTTTTCCTGAAGAGACGCGGTAGTGCAGATGGAGTTCCACCGGACTTACATCCTCTGCGGTACCTCGGCCAGTATCGAGCATTCTGCAGCGCTGCAGATGCGGCGGGTTCAAACCCCAGCGGGATACATTTTGTTTTTATTTGAAAATTTATTTAATTTATTAGAAACGTGAAGATATTTGTACTCCTAACTTAATTTGATTTTTAAAATTATTTAGAGCCACAATGTCGACGAGGGAAGTTCTGCGTAAAGCCCTTTACAGCTTTTTAACATGCGTTAATAATAGTTTCTTCGGGAAATTACCTATTTCATTTTAGAGCATTAAAAGTCCTAGCTAAGAATAGGAACGCCAATCGCTGTTCGAATGTGCGTAAAAATATTTTCATGAAACAGCTACATTTTCAGAGAGTGTTCTAATTTTCAACACAATCTCAAACTTAAGCTTCGTATCGTAAGTGGCGATAAAATAAAAAGCAAGGTTAAACCCATATATTTAAAGTACTATATTGCTAGTAGGGCCTGGGAATGGGCGAAAACATTACGGCGCCGACATAGTCTCACTCTGAGTACTACGCATCTCGTGCGCATAGCTGAGAATTCGAACTGCACAGCTGCGTTCACGTGTAGAATTGTGTGGTCATTTATACACATCTGGCGTATATGTTATTTAATTATGCTAAAACTAGTGAATCACCCAAGCTACGCTTCGGTTCGCTAATTTAAGGCCCTGGACACACGGGGGATCCATATGCGAGATACAGTATGCGGGATACAGAATCGCGGGCTGTTCAGACACGGCGACTGTACCTCAGACGCAGGCCTTCAATTACTTGCAAGAACAGGAAATCTGTTACGCCTATGATATGATATCATGTGTTCTGGCTCGCAAAAGTAGGCGTGTGTGAACGGCTCCATATGCTCCAATGATAAATCGGTATACGAGATACAGAATTTGTCGCCAGCGGCCGAAAAGGACAGATATGGAAATTCTGCAGCCCGATACTGTATGCGACGCTGAATGCCGTGTGAACAGCTCCATTTGAACGCGTGTATTTTCTGTATCTGGAATACCGGAATCTCGCATACAGAATCCCCGTGTGCCCAGGGCCTAAGAGATATTCATTAATATAAGAGATATTAGTTAATATAAATTTTAAAAAAAGGTTGCATCGGACTGGAGTCGAACCCGGGCCGCCCGCATGGCAAGCGAGCACTTTAGCACTAAACGATGCATGCCCCATTAAATGAGGCGCTACTATAATAATATATAGTGATTCACCCGACCTAACAGGCCACGGCTTCACCGCTACTTAAGGATTTAATTAAATTGAAATGTTTTCGTACTTTTTTGAAAATAAAAATCGGCCTATGATCTAAGTCTCAAAATTAGAAAACTTTTAAGCCATCATACAACTTAATCGGTCCAGTATCTGCGGAGGAGATAGCGAACCGACATATAAAGGAAGAAAGAAAGAAAAAGAGCCGATTTTATGTTATAGGATATGTGTAAACGTGCTCGCTTAACTAAGCTACTTCGTTTAGTAACTTGCTTTAGCTGCTATACAAATGTAAAGCCGCCTTTAGAAGCAAATTTTAAACTTGACCATGCGGTTCACTTCCCCACCAGTGCTGAATCCAGGGGGGTGACCGGGGGTGAAATTCCCCCCGGGCATAACAAAATTCCCCCCCGGAAACATTACCACTTCATATTCATGTTTCTTTAAATCTATAAAATAATGGGCGGATTGCGGTGGAATAGGTAAAAATACCCCCCAGACGTTTAATTTTCCCCCCTGGAGTAATCAGTCTGAATTCAACACTGTTCCCCACCTCGCTGGACGACGCTTGCGCACAGCTCACCAAATACGTAAAAGAGTTGGTTGTCTGCCTCACTTACGCTGTGACCTCCCCACTCATAGCCGCTAACAATATATTAGTATTAAATATATGGTTAAACCAAATACTGTTGGGTGAACAAGTGCTTGTTCACTCAACGACTAAAGTAACTGTTTTAAAAATGTAACGAATACTTTTGCAAGCTGATATCCGTTACTTCGGATCTTGCCGGGTAACGAATACTCGTGTAACGAATAGTTACTTTTTTGACATCACTAGACTGCGTACCCGAGTCGGCACCCCTCTGCGCGCGGCGCGTTTTCTTTGAAGTGTGCGAAACTTCGTCGCGCCGGCGCCGGCCCGTTCTCATGCCGCGTGGCGCGTCAAGTCACACGCCAAGCGCGTCGCTCCACACGCCGTGTAATGTATACTTTAGTTCAACGTTTCTGTGCACACTGGGAATCATCTGGTTACAATTTCTGTTCGCGAGATGGCCGATTACAGATTAGTAACAAGAAACATACTCTATACACATTTAAACGATTACAAACTCTGTGAAAGGCAATGCGGAACTATAACAGGGCACATACTTTCCAAATAAATGAATCGCTTAAACCCTTTAACCATTATTTCCTTAAATTTGATTTTCACTTTACTGTCTCATACGAAGTTTCAATTTTTATATACAAGGACTCGAGAGAAGTTATCTTAATTGTAGTATGCTTATGTTCTATTAATGTATCTTACATCCAGTAAGAGGATTAAAATCTGCTCTCCTAGAAAAAAACGTCTTCTTTGTTTCGAACAATTGAAGGAATAATTTCAATTTGTAAAATTTAAATCACTGTGCGCGAAGTGTTTAAATTGCTAACTTCGGGCAGAAGAATCAGTTTAGAACGTGAGAATAAACGCGCCCGTAGTTGTGCTGCCCCGGTTCAACCGAGATAAATTATTGATGAGTTTCCTTAATTGGGGGTGAGGATTTAACCATAGTGGATTTTGTCCTTAGCGGTAGCTCTCGCCAATTTATCTTCCTGTTTTTGTAAAATCGCGAGTAGTAAACAATCCGCTTCTATGGCGGCTCATGCAATTTAATGGAAGGGTTGGAAGCCCATTAGCACTTTTCTCGTGTTTAGACGTTAAAGGCGTAGGAGTCGATGATGAGGATCTAATGCAGCAAATTTACCGCCGATATGGGCTTATTAATCCGAGGTGAATGGCCATTTATTACTACATCTCCAGAAACAACAAGAGAAAACGGGCTCGAGAACGCGGGATGGGAGCTCGCGAGCGGAATCAAGAATACGAAATGCCGGGGAAGATTTACAAACGGCACGTGGAAATTCCTAACCTTGACCAAATAATCTCAGAAAACGAAGAAACAAACTCCGGAACACACATACATTTGTGTAAACGTGTTATTTATCCTTCGCTCGAGATTGGGGCCCAGATCCGAGCGAGTTAGGAACTTCGGTTCACGGCAGACAAGGCAGAGCTTGTAATGATAGAGCGCGGCCTGATATTGATCAGAGGGTGAGGGTGGTGATGGGCTACCGATCAGCAGACGTAACAAATGTGACATCACACAGTTCGCTGGCGCTATCTGTAAAGGGAGACACAAACAAAAATAGTTTACTGCTACATTGGGAACTGTTTCAACCAGACAATGAAAAATTCCGCTGAATTTGAGAATCGAAATCGTTCAGAACTGGATTTCCTCGCACAAAGGTTGAATATTGCGCGACGCTGATAGTAACTGTAAATGGATTTCAAATTGTTTTGGAAACGCAGCGCTCGGATCGAGCGTTTTTCCCCCGACGGGCTGCACTCCTGCCGAAGGAAATGAAGAAGCTGAAACTTAATAGGGTTTTAGCCGCTCGAGCAATTAATAACGCCGTTCGTCGCTCATCCACCGCCTCCGTAATCAATGCGTCATATATTATTACGGCATAGAAGCAGGCCCGCAGCTATGGCAAGTTCAGGTGGAGACGAGCCACCTCTAGCGATAATCCCCCCCTCCCCCCATATGAATACTGTATACTTGTTACTAAACAAATGAAGATGACTATTATCTCTAATCATAAAATGTTCGTAGGGACACATACTCTTTATTTCTACCAAAACACACCTTTCAGATCGGGCTTTCCATGTAGCAAAACAAATCAAAAACGGTGGACAAACTATAGTACATCCGAGGCTAGTAGTGTACAAATAACGTCTGATAAAAATGAAGAAGATGATTTCGGAGATATCCACGATCAAAAATGCAAACAGAAACACCAAAAAAGATGGCCATGTGACGTAGAAAAATGCAAGGAAAGAAAACAGTTCCACAATGCACAAGAAGAAGACAGGTGAAAATCAAAGGAGACGCCTACGCCCAGTAGTGTACAAATGATGTCCGATTAAAAAGAAGAAGACTTCGAAAGCTTTCACGGCCAAGAATGGAAATACTAAAGGGAAAAAAATAGTCCGGTAATGTAGTAAACGGCAGGAAGAAAAAGTTCCACAATGTACAAAACAAATATAGGTGGAAATCAAAGCGTACACCTCCGCTTTGATTTCCACACGTGGTGTATGAATACCGCTTGAGGAAAAAGAAGAAGAAAATTTTGGAAGCTTCCACGGCCAATAATAAAAATAGAAAGATCCAAAAAATGGTTCGGTGATGTATGGTAAACGGCAGGAAGAAAACAATCCACAATGCACAAGACAAGAAGAAGTGCAAAACAGAGGCGATGCAAATATCCATTAGTAGATCAATCACGTCAGACGAAAAAGAAGAAGATAATTTTGGGGGACTTCCAAGACCAACAATAAAACTACACAGTCCAAAAGAGATGGTTGGATGAACAAAACAGGAACAAAACAGTTCCACAATGCAAGAAAGAAAGACACGTTGCAGTCAAGGGAGAGACATACGCGCCGTAGTGTATGAATAACGCCTGATAAAGAAGATGATTCCGAAGGCTTCCAGGGGCTGTAATGAAAATAGAAAACAAAATAGTCGGGCGATGTAAAAAACAGCAAGAAGAAAACAGTTCCACAATGCAGAAAACCAATACAGCTAGAAATCAAAGGCGACTAATACGGTCAGTAGTGTATAAATAACGTCTGGCGACGAAGATGATTTCAGGGGTTTCCACGGCCAACAAGCAAAATAAAAAATCCAAAAATACGGTTAGATGTAAGGAAATCATCAGAAAGAAACCAGTTCCACAATGCACCAGACAAAGGCAAGTGGAAATCGAATGGGAGGCATACGCCTAGTAGTGTATGAATAACGCCTGGAGAAAATGAAGAACTTCCCTGCCGTATATTTAAAGGCACATCCTCTATTAACTCAGGGAAGATTTCTTCAAGGAAATTAAAATAGGTCTGACCTATTAAAGCCCCATCAAAAAAATGTGGCCCTGTCACATCGTCGATTATTCCTGTCCAAACGTTCAACGACCATATATGCTGGTTATCAACATTTCTCATCCAATGAGGGTTTTCGGTTGCATAATAGTGTAGATTGTGTCGATTCACTGAACCGGTATTCTTGAATCTGGCTTCGTCAGTCCAAAAGATTTTTCGTAAAAATTGCATCTCTGTTCTGAATTTGTTCATTAACCAAATGCAAAAATTGGTCACATAATCGTCGTCTGTGAGTTGTTGCGTCAGACACAAGGATGCAATTTGTGTTTTTTGATAATACGAACAATTGCGGTTTGGCTAATACTTATTTCTGATGAAATTTCTCGTACTGATATGTGGATTGACGTTTATTGCACCTAAGACATCTATTTCAACGTCTTCATTAATTACAAATCTATTTTGCTGACGTTTCTGATATGGAACGGATCCAGTGTCGCGAAATCTTCTTAAAGTTTTTCGAAAAACTACTTGGTTGCCCTCTATCAGGAAATTTTTCTAAATACAAACGTTTAGCCCTCTTAATGACACAATTGGATTCACCGATTACTAGAATCATATCTACCAAGTCGTTTTTTGAAAAATGAACGTGGTTAGCCATTGTAAATGCACTTATTATTTCGGTTTTGAGTTATGGAAACGTCAAAACAAAACAAAAATGTGACAACTAATTCTTTCACTGTTTTGTTTGATGGCTGTAAAAAATATACAGGGTGTCATTTAAAATAAAAAAGTTGAATGTCACTGCTCAAACCTCAGTAGGCCATGAAATAAAATAAATGTACAATAATATAGACCATATAATTCTGAACATCTTTTGTTAACAAATTAGTTTTCTAATATCAATATTAAATGAACAGGGGGGTGCAGCTATCTTAACTCACCCTGTATAAAACAGCAATGAGATAACATGAACAAAAAATAACACATATTGCTTGAGTAAGAAAGAGATAAACATATGTAGTAGCAAATATACGAGTAGGCTTGACGCTCACTTTAATTATGACATATGTCAACTAATTGTACCTACTAGAATAATTTGGTTGTATGGTCATCTCTTTCTTACTCAATTATTCTATTTTGTTGTTATCTTATTGCTGTTATATACAGGGTGTCCCTAAAATAATGGGACACCGATTAGTCATAGATTTCTGACGTTATAATAAATCCATTAAACTTAATATACCTTAGTACTTTTTTTTTGTTAATTTCCACAAATGTAAAGATGTCGATTTGAATTTTGGTATACATGCTTACTATTTTGTAGTGCACTAATACGAAAAATTTCATAAACTAGACTTGACTGTAAGGGGTACTTTACCTATCTTTCAAAACTTGTTTTAGCTCTAACTTCGTTTTCTGTAACATTTTTTAAAATTATTTGAAATAGAATTAAAATACACAAAAATAATGTACTTTTAGTTCATAAGCGTAACAGCAACCGTTTAGCTTAAAATGCCCATCAAAGGTTTTGGTTGCCATTAAACAAACAATGGGTAATGATTGTAATCTAGTAAAGAACAACAAGAAATCAATTAATGACGTTGGTGACATCATAACGAACCTTTCAGCATTGGAGAATTCGTTATGTAGCGGCATTTTCTTAAACATAAAAGAACAAATTCTTATGTCACTAATGTCATTAATTGTTTTATCATTGTTTTTTACTAGATCACCATTGTTTTTGTGACCATGGCTACTTGATAATTCCACGTGTTGACTACCAAAAACCTTTGATGGGCATTTTAAGGTAAACGGTTGCTTTTAGGCTTAACTAAGAGTACATTACTTTTGTGCTTTTTAATTCTCTTTCAAATAATATCCTAAAATATCAAAAAATGTTACAGATAACGAAGTTAGAGCTAAAAAAAGTTTTGAAAGATAGGTAAAGTACCCCTTACAGTCAAGTCTAGTTTATGAAATTTTTCCTATCAGTGCACTACAAAATAGTAAGCATGTATACCAAAATTCAAATCGACATCTTTACATTTGTGGAAATTAACAAAAAATAAAAAAATTAACTTCGAGGCCCTATAACTTCTTACTGAAGGGACTTTGTACTAAGGTATATTCAGTTTAATCGATTTATTATAACGTAAGAAATCGATGACTAATCGTTGTCCCATTATTTTAGGGACACCCTGTATAATTATGGCCCCATCCGTATAACGTCTGACTAAAAAGGAGAGAAAGAAGACTTCGGAGGCTTCCACGGCGAAGAATGGAAATAGAAAGGTCAACAAGTGATGGTCACATAATGTAAGGAAAACAATCGGTAAGAAGCAGAAAAAGAAGATGATTTCGGAATCTTCCACAGCCATTGTCATTATGTAGTGAATGACTTCCGGGATTGGACCGCGTCATTGTTAAAGTAGACGAACTCAACGTTTCGTCTACTTTCATAAGGGATTTCATCAAGAGTGATTTCAAAAGAGCACGGTAACTCAAAGTGTCAACCACATCAGAGGCGAAACTCTTCTAAAGAGCGAAACCAAAAAATGCTGGTATCAGGAAATATGCTAAAGTTTATGAGTCGACGTATCAAAACCGCTGAAATACTAGACACACAGGGTTTATCAAAATTAACTTTCCTAGCCTCGACAAGAACTAAGAATTCGCTTTAAAATTATAAGTTTCTAAAACGCCAACAAAAAAATCATGCCCTCTCGTAAAAACATTTTGGCTACGGACCTGATGCAGATGTCGAATTCGGCAGGAATCGCGCCTCCTGCAGCCGCCAATCACCGACTCATTCGCGGACTATTAGCGCAGGTGGAGCGAGGGACAGGTAATTAAATCTAATTACATTATGAGTCGTGATTGCTTGGATTAAGCTATAACTCGAGCGGAAATCGAACTCAGATTGCACGGGGAAAACAAAAACCCGCCATCATTAACGTATATAACGAGAATGTTTACGAGGTTCTCGAGTTATCAGCGAAGTGAACCAACTTCAGCTCTAACATCAATTAATATTAATTGCATTAATTGCTGTTTTCCACTAAGTATACCTGAAAAACCAGACGGGAACGCGGCGCGGTGACGAACACTTCACCTGTCACCAACGCGTTTCATGCTTCCAGGATGAGGGGAGGGTTCCGATGGACATCGTCTCGTCACGATCGGAATTAATATAATCACTACATAATAAATTAAGATTAATTGGGATTTTCTGAGATTAATTAACATTTATCATCTATTTTCCATCAAAATTAATGTTTCTTTAGTATATTTTATACATGTTCCCCATTAATCCTTTCATTTATAACACAATCACATTATCAGCATTTTGCTGCTCTTATCCCAATTGCCAAGCTTTAAATATATTTTCAATTTATGTACCTCTCTCTTTGGAACACTTTATCATAGCATAATTTTAATATGACGCTTATAGTTATTAGTACCTGATATTAAAGACGCCTTACAAATGTTTGATCGTAGCTGTTGCAAGCAATTCAAAAATATATGAAGATCTCATTCATTCATTCATAATCTTTAGCTTCATCCACCTTTAAGGTCGAGGACCATTCATACCGTGTGGCAAGTGCAATGGAGGTAATTGGTCACATTCAGAAAACTTTCATCTAACTTACAGCTAACTAAACTAATGACTTTAAATCCATTGCCACTCCAAGAAAATTCTCGGCTACGTCCAGGTTTGAACCCATACCCACCTGGTTGCTAAGCAGGTTGCTTACTCGATCAACCACCTAGGCGACCTGATATGATAATATCAATTAATAAGAGAAAAATCATGACAATAAGTAAGGACCGCGTCCGTTTTATGTTAGAAAAGAAAATTAAAATGCAATTTAAAATAAATGATATAGAAGAACTACATCAGCAAGTTATACCCACATCGAGTTGACGAAGTCTTTGCCAGGAGATCTTTACTTTTGTGAAAATCCATGTCCACTTCAAACTGCCTCTTATGTTATTTTGTCATATCAAAATATGATAATCATTTTGTAAGCCAAGCATCTTCTACCTTGAACAGATATCTAACGATCAACTAAAATATCGGATTTCATCAAAAATAAAAGTCGTTTATAACCATTACAGCAATTAGAAGACTGCAGAACTTACAAAATTCGAACACACTCGACTCGAATCCGAACAATAATTCACCTGTGTGACACGCGTCTGGCAGCACATCCATCCAAATTAGCAAGAAGTTTGCGAACTTCCGTATTTACGTTTAATATGACTTGCCTATAAGTTCGCTCTAATTATTAAAATGTTTAGGAACGCCCACTTTTCCCCCCGGAATAATTAAACTTCGCGTTTTCCTCACTGCGACGATACAAGTTGAGCTATCATTTCGATATGATCTTGCAAAACAGATCTTATGTCAACTACGTCTTAAAGAATTAAGAATTTAGAACAGCTACTATATGCTAAAATAAAAAAAAACATGATAATCAGGATTGATCAAGCTGATAATCACACACACAAAATCCAATACACGCATGTCAGTCATCACATATATACGTTAAAAACTACGGGCAACAGATGCAATATTCTATGTTTATTAAAACGTTTCTAGCTTGTAAATAAGACTAATTATAATAGTTGGTAATTTGTTCATCATTATAGGTTAAAGATACCGGAACGATATAGCGGATGAAATGCACGATTTGGTCTTACATGACTGTCTACGAAACCAAAGACGTGTTGTCATGTAAATTCTTCCAAAACCCTACACGTGAAACAGGAGCTTGCCCTTGCTCGGCTGATTCTGTTCAAACAAAATTTCAATACACAGCCGATTTGTAAATGTGTTATTTGTTGTTTGTTTATAGATTTTAAGAATTAAATCTAGCCAAGTGAGTGAAGGTTAAACGCGCGTCAATATGCTTATGCGCATGCGCGTGCCAGTGCGGAAATGCAGGTGTGCTTTAGTTTAAGGGCAGAAGTGAACACCGGTCGCCAGCTGAAGGCGAGCGTATGAGAGCAGTGAAGCGTTATAACGGCTGTTAACTTCGCCAACGGCTTGCAGACATTGCACTTTGGTGATTTGACACTAGAAAACCAACACGAGGAACGGTAGGGGAAGCATCACCGAAGAAGCCTACGAGACCCAGATCCATTTATTTCGCAACTTACATGGCCGCTTTAATATCATAATGGTGATTCAAAAGGGTCAGCTCAGCAAGCTGCGTGAGCCACTGGACATCATAGGTGCGGTAGGCTTAGCGCTTGAGCATATGTGCAGTAAGCTCTCATCACAAGTCGTTAGAAACACATGTGATGCCTGCGCAGTAGACTAAATACGTTCTGTTGCCTGTATGAGTTAATGATGCGTACTAGAAACAGATTTTTGTGGGTAGACTGACATTATTGCTCCTGTAAATGCGGGGTAGAGATAACCATCGCTTCGTGATTTAGTATTTAGATCTATTCTTAGTTAACAATATTTTTGTAGGGAATATATACAGATATTTGTTGTTAATTTGTGTGTAAAAAAATTGGATTTTTATTTAAGTAAATTCTTAAAGCTAAACTTGTCAGCTCAGCACGATGCTAGGTCAACTTCTGAGTTCATTACATCTTACATCTTTTCGTAATCATGAACTGAGGTAAATAAAATAAGATCTCATTGCTATTATGCTAGCCGGCAATGAGCAAGGGTAAACATAATTTGTAAAAACGGAGAAGCGCCAGATTATTTACTTCTGGAAGAGATGAACATACATATTATACGCTTTAGCAGACATTCAGGTCCATTGCTGCACTATCCCCTTCCATTCTTTCCTGTCCTTTGCCTTATCTTGCCATATAGTTTTCCAATGGTATTTCTATCTCTATCTATATCTATCTCTCTCTTCTTCGGTTTTCATTCATCCACGTTTGGACTCAAGCTTCTTCCAATCTTTTTCACTAATTTCTGTTCGAAGCCCTATCTGCTGCTATTGGTTTCTTGTGGTCGCTCAAGGCAACCCAAGCTTAATCAATTTTATATATTCTTCAGTGCGACTTTCACTCTGATGATGCAAGCTGCAAGGTCTTGCGAAACGTGAGTGAATATGGATGCACAAACAGCAAAACGGCCAAATCTGCCTAAGTATCCTCGTTCTCAAGATACTCAAACAACAAGAGCCACCAAAGAACATGGCCATCGCGCGAGTTTTTGCTCGACTTCACAAGGTGCAAGACACATTAAGCCAGAAAATGCTGGGTATTCATATACAAATACTACGCGGTCTAAGCCGAAATTCTATGCTAAGGAGAATAATTCGAGTAACCGCGAAAGCCTCAAACAGTACACAATTTTATATAGATATATCATAGAAATTTAAGTTTAAGACCTTCTCATCCACCTTTAAAAGGTTTTTTCACTAGTCGACAGGTTATCAAAATAGGCGGAACAAGGGGGGGGGGAGAGTTGCTTAGCACCCCGAACTAGGGAGGTGCGTGGGAGGTACTTGCCACCCCCCAATATTAAGTTAGCACCCCCTAATGCTGAGCTCAAGATATGTGGTGTAAATTTTACAGAAAATGAAGTGTAGTGCGATGGAGACTTAAACGGATCCAAATATTTTTTTTACCTATTTTTTTTTGCCTGAAAGAGGGAAGTCGTTTTCTGTGCAAGTAGAATTGGCATGAGCTTTGGCACTCCTAAATTTCGCACTCTAGTTCTGCCTATGGTTGTCAATTACAGGATAATTATCTTGTGGGGGTCAATTTTAAATAAGAATTATTTGACAAAACGGATTTGGGATAACACATGTGAAGCAAAAAAACTGCAATGCTACGATGAGCGAAAAATTTAAATCTCACACATAGGTATTTTTTGAGGGATTTCTCGCCAGTTGACAAAATACGGCGTAATCTATTTCAGGATAGGAGAGTCACTATGAAAGTTCTCTTAACGTTCAGGTTTTGAAATATTACTTTCTTAACGATTAAACCATTGAATAATTCATTTAAGAAAGTTTTGAAAAACCATATGAAAAAATGGCTGTGCTGCTACGATGGACGGACAATTCTAATCTCAGATATTCTCCCTAGTTTTTGAGAGGTTTTGCCAGTTGATAATAATGTGGATAAGCTTGCCGGATAATCGAGTTGGGTAATTTTTCTAGGACGAAGTCGTTCGCAAGCTCGGCCGTAAAATATTCAGAAACAATTACGCGCACCTAAAGAAAATTAAGGACGATTATGAAAGATATTAAAATTTCCTGTGGAGCTAAAAGCCCTGTCAAAATACAATAATAGTTAATAGCGTAACGTCTACGCGATTCATTCTGTCGAGCTAACGGGTAGCTGTAAGACACGTGGCGGAACTCCGGGAGTGGCCACACTTCCGGAGTTGCTGGCTCTGGAATAGCTGAGTTGTTCTAACGTGAATTCGTCCTGATTGCTTGCAATGCACTGCACTAGCAATAAAAACTTCCAAAGTCATTACCCTATCATACATTGTGAAGATTTTTAGGTTTAATACGTCTCGGAAAGCTCTACCTCGATCTGCCCATTAACAGAAACTGGGTTTTATTTCCTTTATAATTCTTGGCGGCGACGTCGTGCTGGTTCCAAGTTGCTTACGGAAGAGCTTCCCGGTACCGAATTTATGGTTTATTGTTTGATATTTTTCATCACTCGCCGGCGAGGGCGCCCAGTGAAAACAAAGAAATAAACAAGTAACTTACTGCTTAACTTCAGTGGTCATTAAAATTTTACAACATATTTCGTGGTTAGCTCAAGTAAAGTAACAATCCGCGCGTTTAATCGCCGCGTTAAACGTTTATGAGGAATGCCCCGTTTGCGCAGATAATTTTTACGCCGCAATTTATGAACAACGCCGCGCAAACACACAAATGAGCAGATTTTCAAAATACCTTTTATCGGCATAACATCTTATTAGGGCATCTAAACGCTATTTGCTTTCATACACTTCAAGAAAAAAATCTAACTCCTCGGGGGAAAATTGTTTATACAAATAGCAACAAAAGGTGCATTTTGAATGTCCTCAGGGCAGGAGAATTCAAACGCCACGTGTAAAGCAAAATGACATTAATGTCGGCCTCCCTATACCAATCCTCTGCAAACATGTAGATGGTGTAGATAGATCACCAATCTAGAGCCGTTCGGCATCTAGTGAAGCTAATGTCGCTAGCATTGCACTTCATACCACTTAATTTTATTAATGGAAACTATTATTGCTACGATTATTACATCGCTTGTCAAGTTTTATTTTACATCGCATGTCAAGTTTAATTTTTTTATTCTTATTATTGCTCAAATAAACAGAGTGAGGCTTCTCTTATCTGTTTTACTGCAGAGAAATAGTAAAACATTACGAGGAAATATAGAACATCTTAAGCAGTGGTGGACAAGACAAATGAGGAAACAAAAGAGCAAGAACTCGCATTTTTGAAATTATCATTTTGGAGACTCACTTTAGTGATTAAGACAGATTCTGAAAGTTTCAAACCAAAATATATTTACTATTCATTGACACAGTTTTTTAAATTGAATAGAAAGAAGTTTAAGGCCATAAACAATTTTCAGGCGATTTTCCAGAAAAGTTTTGAAAATGGGCGGAACGTTCGTGTTTTAACAAAAGTGTAAAGAATGTTCGTTATCGTTAAGAACAAACCTATGATCACAGCCGTCTTATATACAAGCCGTGCCCAGAGACTTGGCAACGCCGCCTTGGCTGTAGTAAGTAGGTCTATCAACCCTACAGCCCCTTTTCATCTGGTTGAATACTTCAGCATTTCAAAAACAAAACTGATTCTGAAAACAATTATTGTAGAAAAACACACGCAAAAAGTTGTTATTAATTGTTTTTTTGTTATACATTAAAAAAACTTTGCAATAACTGTCAACATATCTATATTTTACATTAATTACAACTAATTTATTCTACTTAAGTATACATATTATTTGATTATAAATTGCAAATTAAATTGAAAATTTAAAAAAACGAAACTTTTCAGCTTTCACGACTTAACATACAATCTAAAATACATTACATTAAATATAAGCCCAACATACTTTCATTTTGTAAAGGTATCTAATTTTCGTTTTTTCGAGTTACGTTTCGAAGACTGTCCACAGTTACTTTTAAATAAATCTTTTTGTCTTGTTTGGCATTATTTCTGTTGTTAACATAATTATTTAATAGTAAATTTGCAAACACTGAACATATCATACTAAATATAATTGTATTACTTTTGCCACATTCACAAACATTATGTAACTTTACATCTAAATCCGATTCAATGCTTTTAAAAGTTAATAAGCATAACAGGTATTTTTGGCTGTCGCCTAACAGGAGAAATTTTATTTCTAGTTCTTTATCATTAATTATAAATTCTAGTATGGAACACATATGGTGAAAAAGTGCGATTACAGCATCACAAGGGTACAGAAAGCCCACCTTCTTGTAAATAGTCAAAATATTCGCAGTTAATGTAATTTCCCTTATCATGTACAATTGCACGTTCACAATAATTATTACATGATAATTTTTTATTTACCATGTGTGCTGCATACTCACAGACATATTTCTGCAGACTCATCAAAGCGGAAAGCGCTAAATAATATGTATCTAGTATGTGTAGAAAATCACTTAGGTTACATTCATCATCAAAACTTTCAGACACTATATTTTGTGTAGCAATATTTTTAAACTTCTCCTCAATTTCAGAAAAAGAAAAAGTACCACTGGTTTTTTTGAAAATACGTTTGATACGTTTTTTTTTTCTGCGCCGACTATATCGTCGAAAGATACATTAGAATTACACCCTGATAATAATCTGTACATGCCAAACCGTTTTTATAAATTTTCGGTAGTAAACTTCCCAAGCAAAAAATATTTTATTGAATAATGGTCAAAGCAATATTTAATTAAGTTTATTAAAACAGTTGTACTTTGGTGTATTGCATTGTATGTTTCAGTTGTTAAGTGCCCATTATTATTTTGTACTTTATTCCACTTTTCTAACCACAGTAAACTTTTTTAAAAACTCCATTCTACTATCTGAAAAATCTTGAAAAGGTTTACACCAGTCATTTTATTTAATAGTGCCTTTTATAACATCTCGATTATTTACAATATCCCACCACTTCCTTATAAAATCAAGAAATTGTGCAGTGTCTTCAAAACCATCCCAAAGGGTTGAAATTGTGGATTTATGAAAAACATTATCAGCCAAATGCACTTTTTGTCTTTCTAATCCGGTTGGGTAGACAGATTTATAATTCAATTTGTATGCTTTTTTAATTAGTGAATGTTTTTCTTTATTATATAGATCTCTTATATTTTGAAACTTTGCATATTTTAATGCACCACTTTCAAAACCACCATAAACAAATGTTTGGTTAACATTTTTCAAATTTATCCAATTATTTCTGATATTTTTGAAAATGTGAACAAAATCATATAATAAAAAAATTGATTTTCCGGAGTATGTTGGATTAGAAAAGCTTCTATGATCAGGGAACATTTTTTGAAACATGGTACGATTGATCGAGTGATTATAGGTAATTACACAAATAATTTCAAAACCACATTGCTGTGCAAAGTTTATAACGTAATTGGTTATAGGAACCATTTCATGCCCTGTTATGTTAAATACTGGTAGAAGTTTAACAACTTCTTTAAAATTTCCAAACGCAGAGCAAATCATAAAAGTTAAACAGTTTTTGCTAATTCATTTGGTTTGTTAGATGCAACCCCAATTATTACCCTTTTAGCTCTATAATCTAAGCGACTAGTAATGTAAATTTCGTCTATTAAAAGTACAACTACTTTGTCAGTACTAGACAAAGATTTTGCCATATGCGAAAGATAATGTTCATTATTACTATTATCGTTAGGTGACATATGCATTGAAGCCGATAATTTTTGCAAATACCTTTTGTGCGGTAGAATAAAAAAATCACGGATTAAATTATAGCAGCTTGCTGATTGCGAATAAAACATAAAAGACATACCTAATTATTGTTGCTACAGAATATTTGTTTTTCTTACTAACAATTTGTTTTAATTGATCAACTATAATTTCAAGCTGAGTGGTATATACAAAATCATGATCATTTTCTGATCATTCAAGTGCTTCAAGAAGATTTTCCAATTTCACAAAATAATAGTGTTATAATGGAATAATTTTCTTACCTGAGATAAGTGATGGTAGTATTAATCAGTAGGACTATTTATGAAATCACTTTTTAATCAATAAATTAAATAAAGACACTAATGCCTATGTCACTTAAAGGCAGCTGTATAACGGTCAAACGTACCAGAATGAACTACTGGCTGCGTTGCCAATGTACAGCAGCACGGCTTGTATTTAAGACGGCTGTGCCTATGATACTTGAGTGGAAATCGTATGTTCAATATTATAAGGCAAAATAAGTCAAGATTATGAGTTAAAGAATGCATGAATTCCAAAATATGGCCAATGAAAACCAGAAATTGAAAACAAGCCAAGTTGTTTTACAACGTTGAATTCCACGACAAAACCTGTCGTAATGTTTTTAATTAGTTGAAACATTTGAAGGAAAAAATATGGCAGCCGGTAAAACTCAAAAGTCAGGAAGTAAGACCGATTGGTGGAGATGAAAGCATGACACACGTACACAGGCACGCAGACACAAAATACATTTATATATAAATTGTGTTCGATACATTTTCCTAGACCCAAAAATTGTGCTTTGGATTTCTATAAATTGTTCTTCAATAAATTGTGTTCAATCAACGGCTCGATTAACTATCTTTCGATTAATTAATTATCCTGTAACCGTCAAAATGTTCACTACTCATACAAAATATTAATAAATGGCTGCTCTAATATTTATACAGGGTGTCCCTGAAAAGGAGGTCAATACATTTACCACATATTCCTTGAGCAAAAATATGACGATTCACAACTTACCTATATACAAAGTTGCTTAGTTTTCAAATAAGTCGAAAAATCGTTGATAGATTTTAGTCATTTTTTGGCCATGCGTTTGTACCTGTAAACCACATCTTTTTGAAGAATAAACCCTAATTTTGAAAATTACAGGGTGTGTAAAAACTTCGTCACAATAAATTATCCATCTATATTTTTTCAACCCCCTGTATAATAACTACCAATTTTTTTTCTGACTAGTTACTTTAATTTAGAAGCTATTTTCTCTCTTACAAAATTTTAGTTGGGTAAACGGTTTAGCCACAAATAAATATTTTCTAAATTTCTACATGCCTGAAAACTATTTTATTTTCAGGTCAACTACCCTTTTTGTTCATGATACGGCAAAATGTTATTAAGAAAAGTTGTTCAGAATGAGAAATAATGGCACAATACAAAATTTCAGAAAGATCTGTCGCAGGCGCGTAGGAGCGTTTTCTAAACTAGGGGGGCCATTCTAATTTCAATAAAGGCTTCTAACTTGATTCATTAATACGAGCTATAATATTTCTGATTTCCTGATTATCAATTTTTAGTTTAATACCATAATAGTGTAACGACCTTGTGATCAGGCAGCTGCAAACGCGTGAGGCACAGCCGCCATGAGACGACCTTGGGGCCAGCTGCGGACGAATGGGTCATTGTTCCAGAACTTCGAGAAACGTCCTTGGACCCAGAACTTCGAGAAGCAGCCGGGCCGCTGCGGATATATGAGTCACGCCGGATATATGAGTCACGCCCGGGGTCCTCCCTCCCAGGAGGGAATTAGCCGGCAATATAAATATGCGTTTGCAGGAATAGAAGTCAGTTCTCATCAGACTCGTTGTAAATAAATGTTTAATACAAGAAGCGTCGAATAATTTTTAGATAGCCCGAAACGTAAAAACGTAACAATAGTATATTTTAGTCACTGGTTACTTAACAAGTACTATTTTATTAAAAAAACACTGTACAATAAAAAATTTATTAAACAATGAACAATGTTTATTATCAGATTTTCACATAAGCAAAGAATACACATGAATAACCAAACTTAAATGAATATGCAACTAGTTTCCAAAAAATAAAAAGAGTATAAATAAAGATGAGAAAAATAATAAATGTATATAAACAACAAATACAAAAATAAATGGAATTAAGAAACTATCATTTAGGAACCTGTACCAAAAACAGAAATTCTACTTGGTAAAGCACCTACGAAATCGTTTACAAGATCGTCTAGATCTAGATGTTCTACCTCCTCTACAGTGTCCGCCAAAAAGTCGGCATAATATGGGAAACATTTTTATTTTTTATTTTTCAAAAAAACTTTTTACGTCAATAATTTTGCTTGTCTAAAAATCTATTTAGCCCCTATCATATATACCGAGCGATTTTTACTTATTTAGAAAATGGAGTTTTTCGAAATTGTCAAAATCTAAAAAAGTGCTATTTTTCGGAAATTAAGTAAGATTTCAATGAGATTTTTTTAGAATGTGTTATTTTTAGTTAACTGAACCATCTCAAGGCCAGAAAACATCTAATTTTTTAAACTTTAGCTAAAAATTAATTTTCAATTTTTAAAATATATATTTTCAAAATTTCAGATACTAAGACTTAATATTAAAATTCATTTTTTTATGTGAAGACTTTAAAGATTTATAAATGGTAAAAATAATATAAAATGTTAATTACTTCTTTAGATTTTTTATTATTTACCAAAAAGTAGAATGTTTGCATAATTTTTATGTTTTTTATGCAAGGTGCTTTTTAGGAGAAATATTTTTCAATTCTAATTAATATCTATTTAAATGGTTTCTAGAAACACTAATCTAGCCTTGTTAATGAATTACTGTTACAAAAATTCTGTAAAGGTTCTTTTACAGTTGTCTAAATAAGGAGATTTTTCTTTATCCAATTATATGTTCTAAAAAGTATCCGATCACACCGATTACTTTCTGGAATAGTGAAATTTAATATCGTTCACTCGGCGGCCATAAAAAATAAGGCGATTTACAGATGGGGAGTTTTCGTTACACTTCAAGTTCATATATGTTCATGTTAGTAGTTATAAGAAATACCTAAAATTATAAATTTTGATAAAACTAGATAAAGATTTTTTTGAGGGGGCCAGGCCCCTCTGAAAATTATTTGAGGGGGCCATTGGCCCCCGTGGCCCCCGCGGCTCCTACGCGCCTGGGATCAGAAGGTAAAAAGGTTATCACACGTAGTAGTGCGCTAGAAGTGGACAAAGAAGAAAGTTTGGTTACTAAAATAGTAGACAAATTAGTGAATTCCGAAACACTGTGGCAAAAGCTGACGGAAGCAATATCAACCGCCATCGATATAAAGTTCAAAAGTATCGTTACGAACTTGGAGCACCAGGTATCTAATCTGGAGAAGAAGTTGAAGGCTACAGTTAGTGAAATGGATGTTAAGCTTGATAATCTCGAGTAATATTCGAGACGCAATAATTTGCGTATCTTCGGAGTTCCCGTTGTGGAAGGTGAAAATACAAATCAAATTGTAATTGACCTGTGTAAAAATCAATTGGGTCTCGAGATATCCCCTGGTGAAATCGACGTCAGCCACAGATTACCTGGACGGGAGCTATTACATAAACCCATAATAGTAAAATTTACCAGTCGTCACACCAAAAACTTTATCTACAGTTCATAATAAGAGAGGATCTAACTAAAAAACGTGTGCAGTTACTGAATGAGGCAGCTTCTGCTATAGGAAAACAAAATGTCTGGTCCAGTGAAGGTAGCATATTCGGGAAGTATGATTCCAAAATTCATACAATTGTTTCGTATGCGAATGTAGCTAAACTTAAACTCAAGAGTGGTACTGCAGATAATTTGATAACGAACCAACCGTCGCTTGAAAATAGTACTTATCTGTGTGGTCTGTATTGATAAGACTGAATAAATTTTTGTGTTATCCACAAATTAAATTCTAATTATTTATGTTTAATTACTTGCATTGTTTACAATGATTATCACTAGTTGGCATTATTACATAGTTGTATTTTAGTTAAGACTCTTTTTTCCCAGTAATGCATAGTAAATATTAACCTGCTTGCACTTTGCATTAAGTATTACTATATCGAATATCTTATATAGTAACTTTATAATATGTTTGTTTGATTTTAGGTTATGGAATCAGAAAGATGCAATCCCAATTGATAAAGGCTGCTCACATAAATATTCGATCCTTACACCCAAAGCTAGCTGAAGTTAGGAACTATATCTTTGACTCAAGTTATGATATTTTTGCTATTAGTGAGACTTGGCTGACGCGAGATATAAATGACGATTATCTTGCTATTGAAGGGTATCAGCTCGTTCGCAGGGACCGTGAAGCGCGAGGTGGTGGTGTAGGTATATACGTTCGAAAACAATTTTATTTTAAAATAATACCGACCAATATTGCCATTGAACAAATTTGGCTTGAATTAAAGTTGCACAATATAAGGTTAATAATTGGTGTAGTTTACAAACCCCCTAATTTAAATTATAAATTGTTCTGTAATGAACTAGAACAGTCACTTGTATTATGCACTGCCATTTCGGAAAAACTGGTTTGCTTTGGGGACGTCAATATTAATTTATTAGAATTTTCAAACTATGATTCTATTTACTTTAATACAATGATAGATACCCTTAGCATGAAACAAGTTATTACTGAACCTAACCGATTTCAAAATAATACTGCCTCGCTTCTTGATGTAATAATTGACTCTGGAGTGACCGAACCACACCTCTCAGATCATGAATTAGTACATTGTACATTATTACTTGCTAATCCAAGCATTAATCACATGTATAAGACTTTCAGATGTTTTAAAAATTTCAATTCTGAGCAATTTTATAATGAATTGCAGCAAATACAATTTCGCCTCATTTATGATATGGCAGAAGTAGACGATAAGGTTCAGTTTCTAAATTCGAATATACTTCTATTACTAAATCAGCATGCTCCCATCAGAACAATAAAAATAACTAAGAGTAAAGCTCCGTGGATTACTAACAATATAAAACTACTCATGTCACTAAAGCTTTGGTTTCCTAAAAAAGCGGTGCCGTTATCTAGCGGCCGTTATATGTCGTTATGCGGCGGCGTTTTTATGCGGCCGTCTTAACGGTGACCAAGCTATGGTTTCCTAGTCTCAGTATTTACTCGAGTAGTGTGACGTACAGCGGTGAAAAATGAACGATCTAGACATACAATTATTAATATATTTGGAAGATAAGGAGCCATTGGAAGACGAAAACCATCGTTTGGAGGAGAGCATGGTGTTTAAAAACCGTGCTACAGTGCGTCGCCATCTGCACTGCAATGATGAAAAGCTCAGGCAATACTTTCATTTAACACTAGTATTGTTTGATTGTGTACTAGACCATAGAAGAGATGACTTAGCTTCTAAACACAAAAATCCCATATCTTCTTTCTTCTTCTTTAATCAGCATCTCCCGTCCGCATGCGGACATATGCCTCCTCCATCTCCTTCCATCTTTCACGATCTTGTGCCATCAACATCCATCGTTTTCCTGCTATTTTCCTTATATCATCGTACCATCTGTTTATTGGACGTCCTACACTCCGTTTCCTTGCCCATGGTTTCCAATCGGTGGTTATCTTTGTCCATCTTTCTTGTCCCATGCGGGCTATATGCCCTGCCCATCGCCATTTTCTTTTCGTTATAGTTTAACCTATGTCTTCCATTTTTGTTTGACGTCTGATCCACTCTATTGATTTTTTGTCTTTTAGAGTGATGTTTAATATCGCTCGCTCCATATTTCTTTGCGTGACTTGTATTTTGTGTAGTGTCTTTTTCGTGAGTGCCCACGTCTCTGTTCCATATATGAGTACAGGGATTACACATTGTTCTAAAACTTGTACTTTCATGTTTGTCGTGAATTTCCTGTTCCTATTTCTGAGTTTATGTTGTAATTTACCGAAAGCTATCCACGCCAGTTTAATTCTCCTATGTAAGTCTGCATCTTGCATGCTTTTGTCTATTGTTATCCTCTGTCCCAAGTATATGTAGTTTTCCACTGTATCTATTTTGTTATTCCCTAGTGCTACTTCTATTTTCTGTTGGTTGTGGGATCTCTGCATAATTTTAGTTTTCTGTATGTTCATTGTGAGCCCTACCTCTTCAGATCTTTCTTTTAGCTCTAGAAGCATTTCTTTTAGGTCCTTTCCATTGTCTGTGATTAGGATGATGTCATCAGCGAATCTTAAGTTATTTATTCGCTCTCCATTTATCATTATCCCATATGTCCAGAAGAAAAGTTATGTATACTTGTGAGGTAAGTACACTGAATTACAAACAATGTGATGTTTTTTTAGCTGTAATATATAATTAAGGCTTATAAATGCACAAAATAAATAAATAAATGTAATGTTTTATAATAATACATTGAATTATAATAACATATTGAGTTACATATTGAAAAAAATGGCCTTGGTCATTTAAGGTAAAAGTGTGATTGACTTCATTTGCTGCTGGGCAAAGAACACTTTCTGAACCATTACTATCTACTAGTGCTCGGTCTTAATGACGACTCGCTGTTTTGACGTGGCTCGTTTGAAAGACTTTTGTTTGGAAGGTAATAAGTTAGTCTTTGGTCATTCAATGTTTCACTTGTTGTTGGAGAAGGCATCGTTTCTGAAAAGATTAAGCTCATTGATGAGCTCGGTCTTGATGATGAATCGTTAGTGTGTCCTGACTCGTCTGAAATACTTTTTAATTCAGCATTACCAACCAACCACGAAATTTGCATCCTTATTTGAACTTGTTCATACCGAGGAAGCTTTTTTACCATTTTTGCTATAGAGTTGAAGAATAGGTCTGTTTCATCCAATTCATTTTGAGCAGGAGTTGCTTTTCGCTTAGCTATTTCCTTCAGTAACTGCAATCGTTCCTCATAGTATGTTTTTCTTTTACTTTTCTCTCATAACGTCGTTCCCTTATTATTATCTCCGTTACAAAATTAATCAAAATTTTATCATTTTCGCTGGTCCAAATCGCGTTTGAACTCATTGTTTCTAATTAAATGTTTACCGCTACACGTGAAAAAACGTTCCACAACTGTTTGTCACCGCTATGACGGTCGTCATTCAACTGACGGTACCGCTATTTGACATTCCGGTCACCCTCAACGCTCTCTAGGAAATCAATGCCATTGGTTTGTATAGACAACGTTTTAGTGACGTCATCCACCGCTACATTACGGCCGCTATATAACGGCACCGTTTTTCTAAGAAACCTAAGCTTTAGGGACAAAGCCAAATGGAAATTCAAAAAAACTAGAAATTCAGCTCACTGGGATTACTACAAAATACTGCGTAACTTCACAACCCGGGCTTTGATAAATGAAAAAAAAAGATTACTTTGATTATGTATTACGAAACCAATCTCCTAAAACAATGTGGAAGGAGCTGAAATCGCTAAATGTAGATAATAGAACAAAAGTAGCTTTGCCAAATGAATTTGGTAGTTCACAAGAAATCAATGACTTTTTTATTAATGCAATACCTGAAATTAATGACAATGTACCCGAGCTCGTTCAATCATATTCAAATAATCGCTTAACTGATAATCTAAACAATTTTAACTTTTCCTTGATTACTGCATCACAGGTTGTTTCACTTATTAATAAACTAAAAAGCAATAGTACTGGTGGGGATGGAATTAATCTACAAGTTATCAAATTTTGTTGCCCTCTAATTATACCCTCTATTACCCATATTATAAATACTTGTTTATTGACAAATACATTTCCAACCGGTTGGAAGACGGCTATGGTTATACAAATACCGAAAATTTCAAATCCTACTGGCTATAAAGACTTACGCCCAATTAGCATTCTTCCAACCTTATCAAAAATCTTGGAAAAAGTCATTGACACTCAGTTGAGAGATTATTTAGAGAATAATAATGTAATTCCAAAATGCCAATCAAGTTTTCGCTCGAGACATTGTTGCGCTACTGCCCTTGCTAATGTTACTGATGATATTTTTACAGCTACAGATCAAGGCAAAGTATCAGTGCTGATTATATTAGATTACAGTAAAGATTTTGATACAATATATCACTCCCTGCTTTGCGCGATTTTAAGTCATGTTGGTCTATCCAACGATGCTGTTAGTCTTCTACGGAGCTACTTAAGCAACAGAAACCAGGTTGTGAAGTTGCGTAGTGCTTGTTTCGGTTCCAGGGAAGTAACTCGCGGAGTACCTCAGGGATCCATCTTAGGCCCGCTGTTATACATTATATATACGTTCAGCTTCCATCAGTATGTAAATACGTGTAATGTTCAGATGTATGCTGACGATACTCAGTTATATTACTCATTTTTTATACATGATGTTCAATGTGCATTATCGAGTATCAATCATGATTTGCAGAACATTGCTGATATATCTGAAAAACATAGTCTAAAACTTAACCCCAGTAAATCAGTTGTATTATTATTTCGCAATCATAATGACCTAAACATCTTAGAAAACAATATTAACTTAAACGTGAATAATGCTACGCCTCCAATAGTTAAAGAGGCCCGAAACTTGGGTCTTATATTTGACAGCAGCCTTAGATTTAATTCGCACATTTCTAACTGTTTAAAAAAGGCTTACATGAACTTAAGGTTAATATATCCTCACAGAAAATGTTTGTCTATCAAGATCAAGTCTGTTCTATGTGAAGCACTAGTATTATCTCATTTCGTATACTGCTGCCAAATTTACGGCCCATCGCTTACATATGATGCGAATTCAGAGAGTGCAAAACTCATGTTTGATACTTGTTTACGGAATAAGAAAATATGATCGTGTATCTTATAAATTATCTGAACTAGGCTGGCTCAACATGTCTAATAGAAGGAGATTACAAAGTGCTACCTTTTATTATAAAATAATTTTTGAAAAAAGACCATCTTACTTACACCGTAGAATTTCATTTAGGGAAGACGTCCATAACGTTAATATTAGGTTTAAGGGCACACTTACACCACCGCTGCATAAAACGGCTCTTTTCGAGCGTAGCTTTTCCTATCAAATAGCAAAATTTTATAACGCCCTTCCTTCACAATATAAAGTGCTACATATAAATACTTTTAAAAAACATTACAAAAAGATGTTATTTTGTCCACAACCAGCAATATAGTGTCTCATTTAAAAATATCATTGAACAACTAGGGTTATGTTATTTTATGTTAGCAATATATGATCATTTGGGGGACCATCGCAGAATTAATCATTTTACTTTATAATTTTTTTTAAATGTTTAGGATTAGGCATCAGTTTTAAATTACTAACTTTTAATTTTCAAGGTTACAGTGGAAGACCAAGTGCAAACATGAACTGCGCCTTGTGATTTCCATGGGCAACCCACAGTAATATTATTTTTAATTATTTAATAATTATTCTCAATTGTATTTGCCTGGGAAATAAAGACATTTATTATTATTATTATTAATTTGTTATGCCGTTAACAATATTTATGGATAGATATTCGTCGCCATCGTCAACCTTGTTAATATCCTCACTACAGAGGTATCGATCCCTTTTCTTTGCGGAGGATTAGGCCTTAATACACCACGCTTGCCAGATTGATTAGGATATATGAGATTAAATATGCAACTAATTGGAATGTTTTCTCAATCAATTGGTGTGATATGAATAGAAAAATTAATGCTTTTAGTACAGGTTGTTTTGAAAAATGTTGCAATCCGATAACACAGCACTATAGTTTGAAATAGAGCTGTAGGACCGAAGTGCACGGCTCTTAAAATAAAAGCAAAAATGTGTTAACACGATTGAAAATAAATATTTAAACGTGGGTTAATAGAAAATTGGTTTGACGATGGTTTCTGTTGGTACAAAAAACAGTGTTTTGAATTGTAAACTTCAAAGTTTGACGTAGTTGAAACGAATTCCTGCCGACTGTTAAACATAAGCGCAATTCCAACCCACACTAACCGTTGAAATATTTAGATAAAAAACATAAACGTCTTTTGTTGGAAACAGATTATGAACTGCCGGGGAGGAAGCTAATATAAACGAATTTGCCAGTTGATGAATATGAGGCTTTGTTTGTTAATCTTTAAATTAAGATTATTTAGAGAAATTCTCCGACGATTAAAAATTAAGCATAGAATGTACCCTTGAACTCGTAGATTTATCTATATTGCCAATTATTTGAACATGTTATATATTGGGAAATCTTACGCTTATTTTCCTTCAAAATGTATAAAACGTCGACAATATAGGTTTCTAAATCAAAGTCAGAGGTCATGGCAGAAAAAACCTTCAGCCATATCAATAATTAATAATCTAAAATTTAGATTTGTGATTTAAATATACGAACTTCGAGTGCCTCTGCACCAGCTGATAGTAGCTTTTGAGCCTTCACGGCCACGCTAGCTATAACTCACTTCTAACAAGCTTTGGCAAAATCCGAACGGGTAATTACCCAGAACTTGACATGAACGAAAATAAGTAACGTCACAGTGTCAGCTATTTATGTAAAGGTCACGAGACAGGTTCGGGATTATATTAATAGGCGAATTTATAGTTGTCTTATCAGCTGTTCATTATTTGGATTGGCACTGATTTTGGTTCCGGGCCTGAATCTAGCAAATGATGCTTCACACTTTGGCCTTTATTCTAAGAAAAACTAGATCACTATGTTTATGGCCCACATTATTCAACTCTAAAAATAAATAGTAAAATTAGATTTCTGTCTGTTTTACTGTCAGTATTACACGTTGAAAACAAAGAAGTGTGACACAGAAGGTTTAAGGAAGTTTGTACTGTGTAAAAAGGAAAATATCAAATGGGATCCAATGTAATACGTGGTACTAAATATACCGTATTCTATTAATCTCCATTTAAAAATATCTGGGGTGCAAGTGGTTGATGGCGCTCGAAGATCTAGCCAACCTCACTAGCACGTGATGCACCCTGCTGGAAAATTGACGACGCTTCAGTGATTCAGAATCGGGGAGTATAACCTGGTACCGGTTGTTCTAAGACAACGGGGCCCTCGACGTTGGACTAATCACTCGAGGTAGGTAGATCTAGAGAAATTAGCGAAACTTCGGATTTGGACGGACTGATCTAAGACAACAGGCGAGAAAAAGGATACGAATTGGAATATACGCCCTAACAGATACCTAATGCGAATTTTAATAGAAAGTATGATTCAAAACTTTTAAGAATTTTAGTAATTAATTTCTAAACTATCACTAGACTACGTGGGCGCATTCGAGGGTCAACTAGCTGCAATGAAGACGGCTGAGTGTCGATACAAAGTAATACATCAATTTAAATTGTTAAGGGTGTCAAAAAGTTTTTAATACGATAAATAATAATAATAATAAATGTCCTTATTCAGTTTCATACAACATATATAAAGAAAATTCAGTAACAAATTAAATTAAAACTGAAACTTGAACCACAAGGGGAAGTTCAGATGCACATTATAGTTAATATGCCCTGATCTGCCACTTAACCCTTGACGTAAAATAGGAATTAAAAAATATAGTAATTTACCTAAAACTACCTTAACCTAATATTCTGCTCAGAGCTGGCAAAAATGACACATATAGTCATTAAGCTATTTATTAAATAGTACTTTGACGTACATAAGCCCAGATAGAAACTAGAACCCATAAACTCGTGAAGAAGGCAGTAAATCACTAAATAATTTAAAATAAAGTAACGTAAGCGCTAGATCAAGAATATTGCAGTAATAAATAATATAACGTACTTATGATAATAAATAAATATAATAGCCAACAATATCATACTCCGGCTCTAGCCGGAATAACACATTGATAACGCACTGTGCGCCCAAAATAAGGTGTTATATCTAATGTAAATAACACAGATTTCCCAGCATTAAGTGGCCAGCAAAATCATAAATACAACAAACATATAAATGGGTAGCTACAAACGTAATTAAATAACATGGACAAACTAAATTGTCGAAAATTCAATAACGAATATCATTACCAGAGCAAGTAGAGCTTCGATGAGACTTTAAGAGTGCTAATTGAAGGCGTTGGCTTCTTAGTGCGACGGCACAACGCAGAAAGAAACGTTTGAAAGTAAAGTAAATTAGAAATTTACAACGGCAAAAAGTGCAGTTTGAGGTAGTCGTAAGGATCTCAGTCGGCGATGTTGGCAATTGGCTCAACAATACAGTCTTGGTAAAATAAAATAAATCTCAAGACGATTAGGAGAACCCCTCTTTATTATTATTACAGCTACGCACGACTAAATAGCAGTCCCTTCACGGAGCTTAAATGGTTCCTTGGACAGGCTGGAACAGACGTCCGCAGCAGACCGCTGCAAGAATAGCAAGGGCCATTTGTTGGAGTTGGAAGTTATAATTTCCGTAGCACTAAAGGAAACAGAGGTTATTAAATTGGCCAGCACTAGAGCCAACGGGGGTAACTGTAAATACCACGCAAATTATAATGATGCGGCTCGAACAAAGAAACAAGCAAAAAAGATCCCATGTGACTCAACCTTGTTTGAGCTGTCTAAAAGCTTCTGATGTCGAACGAAATACACCGCTGCCTATCTATCATTTATACGAGGTTCCTAAGTCGCTTTCAACCTGAATTCACCTTATGGGCAAGTGAAACATAATCCTATTTTTAAAATTTGAACACGAGGTAAGCGTAACAACCCAGGAACTGCGTCATGGAAAGCAACAGCCAGTACCTACGTATATACTTTTGCACAGTTGGAAAAGCCAAAGAAAGCCCAAAAGCTTACCGCGAGCGCATCTGCGGCTTATTCAGACGACCGTCGCGTCGGCCGAATCGAAAATGTAACGCGGAAACTTTTAGCTCATAACAAGCGATAATTGTACGATGAATATCAGCATACAGAAAAAAATGCAAAAAAATTAACATATTACTTTTATGGGAGACTGGAATGGGGACATTAGAAATAATATAAAGGTGAGATATGGAACAATGGAAGAGCATTGAATAGAAGTAGAAATCAATAATAATAGAGAGCAAATAATTGACTTCTGCATCACAAATCAACTGTTTAGTAGAACTGCTATCTTTAGACATAAAATGGTACATAAAACAACATAACTATATTCAAAGGCGCGATATCGGGCTTGAAATATGTCAAAGTAATTAGAGGATTAGAGTTAATCATAGGATTTTGATAACACATTATTTAGAAGACCAAATACGAAGCTAAGGATGAAATATAACAGTCTAAAAATTACAAATGTTATAAACCTTGAAACATGAGAGGAATATGAGAAAACACTCAAGAACAATTTAGAATCTCGGGAAACAGAAGAAAGACAATTAGAAACTTCCGGAAACCTAAACGAAAAGTGGCATAAATTCATGAAGTCCTACTTCAAACAGACAGAGAAGTATGAAGACAAACGTAGTACCATAAATCAAAACGCCGCCGCAGAAAGAAAACGGACACACTGGTGGAATGACGAAATACAGAACAAATCAAACCGACGAAAGAAGCATGCCACATATTTAAAACAACAGACAGTAATGTAATAAAACAACTTGAATCAAAATCACGAAAAATAGATATGGAACATAAAAAAATGAAGGAGGAGAAATGGAAACTACGAGTGAAGGAATTTCGAGAGCTTAGTAAAACCACCACTAAAGCAAATTTAAGCGAAGAAGACCAATATAGCGAAACAGAGACAGAAGAAGAAACGAAAATGAGGATATAAGTGAAGAAAAAGTAAAACAAGCACTAAAAACTACACCAAACGAAAAAGTTGTTGGAGGGGATGGTATAGTTCCGGAATTACTAAAGAAAAGACGAAGACAAATCATAAGATGGTTAAAGGCAATATTTCTACAGGCTTGGAGAACAGAAAGGATAGCAACAAACTGGAAGAAAAATAGCATTGCACTCATATACAGAAAATGAGACACTGCAAGTTGCGACTAGTGTTTCAAATATTTCTATATGCGAAATATTTGAGATGTAGGTATGAAGACGCATGATAAGGGCATCATGGACTTACAGGTGTACAAATGTATCTGTGCGACAAGAAATTTGCGCCCCACAGCGACTAAGCAGTATTTTATTCAGCCGTATTCTGTTTTTTTAGAGACAGGACTTAAAGACGATAGCATGAAGAAGCTTGTAGTGCATGGTAAAATCGAAGGCAGTAGGAGACGTAGAAGATACTCACGAAAATGGACTGATGCTACTGGTCACCAACATGGAGGAGACAATTAGAACAATCCTCAACAGAGAGACAGATGGCGCAATGCAATAAAAATGCGACCAAGATAATCGATCATACATCTTTAACTGCATCACCACACATTTGCAAAGAAGTTAAAGCAGAAGAAGTTGCGATGATTACATGGCAGTATGCTTATCATCGATAGTAAGATATACTATAAAATGATATAAAAACGATTACTAAACGAAATTGAAGATAAAGTAGAGGTTAAACAGGCACACTTTCAATCTGAAAGACAAACGTAGGACTACATTATCACGATCAGAAATATAATAGAGGAGGCAGTAGATACAGAGATATCCTCATATTCGTCTTAGATTTTAAGACTGCCTGCGATGGAGTACCACGAAAAGAGATATAGGAAGCGTTAGGGGAACTACGAACTAGCAATAATTTATAAGAACAGTAAAAAAATCAACAAAAAAATCGGTGGAAACAGTAAGGTACAATGGCCAAACATCTGAGGAATTCAACTTTACTCTTCGTGATGCACATGAATAGTACAATTTAAAAAATGTATAAAAACTGAACTAGAAGGACTAGATTAGAGTACTACAACTTAACACCGATAATGACTCAAGTTTTAATCTATGACGATATACTTCTACTAGCGAGAACTGAACTACAAGTGTAACATAACATAAACATCTGGGAAAAAACTGGGAAAAAAGAAATGGAGATTAAAATCAATAAAAATATAATATTGCACATTAAGAGAGAAGGCAGAGTGGCAGATATTGTCATTCGAATAGCTGACAAACAGCTGGAATATCGGGCTCGGTGTGTATTAGTGACTAAGCATAGTAACTACTGACCCAAGGGTCGCGAGTTCGATTCCCGGTCTCGGTGAGGCTTTTAAAGGTAAGAAATGTTGCCTTTACAGAATGACATGTGTCGGAAGAGATGACACTACGATGTGTAGCATGTAAAAGATCCCTTGCTTCGTTACAATAGTGGTTTGAACATAGCAGTCGGTGTCTAAGGTACTTGGTACTCCGCAACACATTGTCCATAACAAACAAACAACCGGAATACATAGGTACACAAAATACATTTAGAAATATTTATGTACTATCCACAAAGCTGGGAAGCTAGACGAGAAATCAAGCACAGAATAAGCATGGCCAACAAGTGTGATTCAAAATTTATAAATCCAATATCATATTATAATATTAATAATAATTCTAGAAATTTGCAAAGTAAATGTGATATGGTCGACTTATTTGGAATTCGAGAATTAGGAAACCTTTCTTGGAATTTTGCTTGGAAATGATTGGGATGACAGGTTACTGCTGACTAAATTATACATGCTCCCTTTGATGTTGTTAACCTATCAAGGGCAAAACGTTAACAATGACGGTTAACATGACAACGAAAACAGTGTCAATCACGAATATGAATGCGAAGGAATTCGCATTTATCGGAGGACTTACTTCTATTTAGCGATTATTAAGTAATTGTATATTATATTTAGTGCTGCGTGAATTCTGAATCACTGTATATACGAGTAATAGTAGACAAAAACAATGTAGCGTCAAATCAAAGATATAGCTAGACAAAACTATAAACAGGGTGTTCCATCACACGAGGTTTATACATAGCTTAAGGGCGTGTTATTGAAGCCATTTCGAGTTGAAATTGTTCAATAAACATATATCCGAAAATGCGCCGTTTTTGTTCAAATACATGTTTTATTTCATTTTGGAACCATAATCTTGTTTATTGGCCCTCAATAGAAGGCGTAAAATGGCTTTTATAGCCCTAGGGCCTATAAAGTTGCTAAGCACTATAATAAGCACCAACAATGTAGTATAGCAACACCAACAATTTGCATAGAAACCATAGCACACCAAAAATGCACAGCGCCAGCACAACGACGACTCAGTAGTCTGTAGCCTAAATACTGAATCCTTGATTTTTGTCCTTTTTGAGGACTAAAATGAAATAAAACGTTGTATGTACCACGTGCCTAATCACGATTATAGCTCTCGGGAAATTTAAAGCTCTCCGCTTCGCGTCGAGCTTTAAACATTCCCTCGTGCTATAATCTATTGATTACGCCCTTAATACATAAATAACTATTAATGAATTTTCTTAAAATGCTGGAACCAAAATACGCATATTAAAATATGTTGATCCGATTTTTTTTCATATTATGTATTTATATCCTGCATTTTAGGACACACATTTATTAACAATTATTGTAACTTTAAATGACTTCCATAATTCTTCCTTAAGCTATGGACCTCGATACATGGAACTCCCTGTATATAGCTTGCTGTATGGGGCAGAATTTTGGGAATTAGTAGATAAATACAGATCTAAAATAACGACATCAGAAATGAAATATTTGAAAAGAGCAATGGGCAGAACTAGAAGAAATCGAATGGGAAACATAAAGAAGCATAAGAGAGGAGTTGGAACAAGGACCAACAGTTGAAGAGGTGGAAAGCAAGTAACTTCAGTGGTATGGACATCTTATCGATATGGCAACAGGTAGCTACCCTCGAAGAATTTTTGAAATGAAGCCCGACCGAGGGGTAACGGCAAGAGGTAGACCCAGAGTTAGATGGAAGGATAAAATTAAACAGTGGGCAATAAAGCGAGAAAATACTATCCAAGAAGTCAGGATATTGGCAAGGGAAAGGAACAACTACAGGAAACGGATATAGGACCCAACGCCATAAGGCATTAATGAGACCGTAAAAAACAAGAACAAGGAAAACATCTAATTTGGCTTTCACCAGCCTATCGATAAAGCTGGAGGGGTTCGAACACCTAAATGCTTGACATCAACAATTAATTGTATTTTTTTGTAATTCTAATGGGTGTTTCAATAAGAGCGCAAGATTTCAGTGTTCAATAAAACATGGTTTTCTGTAGCAAAGTATTGAAATATTTATTGATTTAGAAAATATACATTTGGGAATTATGTATGAAACAAAATATCTTGTAAATGGCCGCCACGGCTTTGCTGGCATATGCGTACCCTTTTGACGAAATTTTCAATAACGTTATTGAATACATGTGGTGGTATTTCATTGATACAGCGTCTAATTTCGGCTTTCAATGCTTCGATGGTTGCAGGCTTATTGGCATAAACCTGTGACTTCAGATAACCCCACAGCCAGAAGTCTAAAGGCGTTAAATCGCATGAGCGTGGAGGCCAATTCTGGTCACCAAATCGGGAAATGACACGACCAGCAGCAAACTCGTGCAAGATCGTCAATGTTTCACGGGCGGTATGACATGTGGCACCGTCCGGCTGAAACCACATGTCGTCAAGATCAATAGCTTCCAAATGAGGCACAAGAAACTGTGTTATCCTAGCACGATAATGGTGGCAATTAAACTTTCACCATTTTGATAATAATTTTTGACAATCAGGACGTGTTGTTCTACCGTGTAATGCTCCGTGTTTACTAACTCCCATCTGTCAACTTTCGATCTGTCACGTCATAATCATGTGACATCATGACTGTCAAACATGGCGCGCAATTCAAATCTTGCGCTCTTATCGAAACACCCTTATTATACCTACTTTTATGTTATAGGGAGATAATAGAATATCATTCCAAATTAATCTTTACAACGATTTTTGACTGAATCTATCTACTAATGATACCTTTTTCGTCACGTTTTTGGAATGGTTGTTTGTGTACATAAGTGGGACTTATATTAATCTCTTTAGTTTACTTGTTTTCATATTTGTAACTTCTATATACTATAGACTATTGTTACGATTTGCGTTCTTTAATTTAATGAACTATGTAGGAATATACTGTACTTTAGTTAGCTGTAAGCCATCTGTATAATATTTTAAGGTAAAAAGCAGAAGCAACGGTTGCAACTCGATCATAAAAACTATTTGCAGCGGGGACCAAATGCTTTTAGTAGAAATTTAAATCTTTATAGCGGTAATTTACTAAGGGTCCGAACAGGCCACATTTCACTGTGGGAAATCCTCAAGCTTGTAAAAATTCATAGAACTATTATGAACGGTCACGTCCGCATGTAATGCCAAATGTCCAAAATTTAGACCAGCTCTGATAGGTTATTGGGAACTTTGTAAACGCCCACCGAGCTTTCTTGGTCAGAATGGACTTAGAATTAAGTTAGTTAATAAGAAGATGTAAATACGTAAACTTAAGGTTTCTGTAAACGGCAGAAAAATAAATGCAAGTATTTGTATCTACTTAAGTGTTCTTATTAATCTCAGTAGCTTTGGTCTTCGTGTCCGAGTGTGTTTCAATTAAAAGGATTGCCAGTTACCCCGACTTTAGGCGTCGCGCAATAGTGGTGATCAAGCGGTGTAATTTATAACTTATTTAAATCGCACGACAGAAGATTTCTTTTGTTTCGAAGTCGGTCCAAGTGCAAGCGTTGAAATATACAAGGGGAAGCACGTGAACAGGACGGGAAAAAGCATCTAATAAACTGAGGCGGTACAACGGAAGCGGTCAATCCGGGAACGGCGTAGAGGACTGGGGGACGGCGTCACGTAAAAGTGGCAACGTTGGAAAACCAGCGAGCGTCGAGGAGGTGACGGCAAGGAATCCGTGGAGGCGGCCAGACAACAGGAGGGCAGTCATTCGAAGGGGCGGCGTAGATAAAATCCAGGAACGTCGAGGAGTGAATGCAGGAAATTCCGTGGTCCAACGGGAGCAGTCAATCCGGGAACGGGGCAAGGAATCCGTGGAGGTGGCCAGACAACAGGAGGGCGGTCATTCGAAGGGGCGGCGAGGCAGCATTCTGGGAACAACGTCAGTAAAACTGACAACGAAGAAAAACCAGTGTAGTGCAGTAAAAGCCAGTAAATGTGTCGAAGTGAGTGACGGCGGAAACTCCAGAAAAAAAGTCAGGAAAGCGGCTTCAGAACAGGGAGGCGGCGCGTCCAGATCTGTGGGAATAAGACGACAGCACAGCGGGGAAAGCAGAAAATTGCAGTTGTGGGTAAGTAATACTTGTTGTTTGTTTCGGAATTATATGGTCTTATTATGCGATTTAGTAAGGTTGTGTATATATTTTTTTGAAATAATAGGATCAGGTATTGCTCGTAGTTGTCAGTAATAGTAAATTTTCGACGGGTGTGAACTAGTTAAGTTTTTACAGCAGCGATAGGTAATTTACGGGTTACGCAAAATTCCTGGTTTCCAGAATTTAAATTTTTATCAAGTGTTTCATTTAAAAACAAACAATGGTTTCCGAATACAGTATTTTTTCGGTGAACGAATTAAAATATGTTGCTAATCTGTTGGAATTACCGGAGAAAAAGAAAAAGGCAGAGATCATAGAAGAATTGATTAAGGCTCAACATTCGGTAGAGGACATTAAAGTAGAATTAGGTGCCTGGGAGGAAAACCCTCGGAAGGACAAGTGGGAAGAATTAGCTGAAAGGGAACGAAGAGAAAGGTTAGAATTAGCTGAAAGGAGAGAAAGGTTAGAATTAGCTGAAAGGGAGCGAGAAGAAAGATTGGAGGTAGCTAGATTAGATGCTCAAGTGAAAATTGCTCAGGCCCAAGCTCAAACGGCAAATGAAAATAATGTACATGATGTCAATGCAATTAGGAATATGTCCTTGAATATGACAAAACAATTGCAACCTTTCAAGGATGACGGTGACATGGGATTGTATTTAACAAATTTCGAGCGGGTTTGTGTGCAATTGAACTTCTCCAAGGAATCGTGGCCAATTCGATTGACGAGTGTGTTGTCACCAACAGCGAATGAGGTCGTGGCTCGATTAACAGAAGAGGACAGCAAAGATTACGACAAAGTCAGGGCTAGTCTGCTCAAGAAATATCAGCTAACAGCAGAAGTTTTTAGAACGAAATTTCGGTACGGGAAACGGAAAACTGACCAGAGTTATGCGGAATTTGCATACCAACTAAAAACCAATTTCCAGGAATGGATCAAGAGCGAAGAAGCGGAAGGAAACTTCGACAAGCTAACTCAACTGATGTGCTTGGAGAAATTTTATAGTTCGTTGCCAGGGGAGATGAAATTTTGGGTGGAGGACCGAAACAAGTCCAAGACGATGGAGGAAGCTGCAGAGCATGCAGACACATACGTCACCAAAAGAGGACCAGGTACGGAACGGCAATATAATGGAAACTTCAAGACATCGAAAAATAAGTTCGAAACTAAGCCAACGACGTCGAACTTGAAAAATGACTTAGGGAAAAGTCAGGTGCAAACGGAAAGTGTTGTCAAGGAAAACTTGGACAAACGCAGTTTCGACAGACGAAGGCCGGGGAAGTGCTTTGGATGTGGTGCAGTAGGTCACTATAAAGGTTCACCGGAATGTCCCAAAACACAAGTCGTTTTAGCAACGATAGGCCAGAGCAAGAACGAGGAAGGTCTGCTAGAACCTTATACCATAATAGCGAAAGTAAATGGAGTGGAAGCAAAATTACTACGAGATAGCGGAGCCAGCTATGATATCGTGCACACAAATTTAATCAAAGGAGCCGATTATACAGGGAAATATGTATATGTGCAAGGACTCCTGAATGAAGAATGTGTGGCGTTACCAGTTGCGAAGGTAAAATTAAATTTGCCAGAAATTCAGGTGGAAACTGAAGCAGCTGTAGCGAATCGTTTGCCTCGAGATTATACGTATCTCCTATCGAATAGAACGTGGGAGATGCTGCCGAAGGAAAAGGATGTGGTAATTCAACAAGTGCTCGCATTAACGAGAGGGCAGGCGAAGGCTATAATGAAAAAGGAAAAGGTTCACGATGAAAATAAAGAAACGAATGCCGAAGTAAAGAGTTCAGAAGACGGAAAAGATTCCGACGAACAGGGAGAAGAAGCGGAAAAGGAGATTGGGTATAAATCACCGAGCCTGGAAAAGGACGAACAATTTTCAATACCTAAATCGGATGTCGATTACTCGGACATAACACAACTAACACCGACAACCTTAAGAATGCTGCAATTAGAAGACCCAAAATTAAAGGAGTATTTTGAGATGGCTGAATCAAAGAAGGAGAACAATGGAGAAAAATTCTACATTGCTTATGGAATACTGCACAGGAGAATTACTGACAAATTGGGTCGGAGCTTTGAGCAAGTGATGATAACATGTGGATGGGACACTTGGGTTGTAACAAAACCATTGACAGGATCAAGCAGAATTATTGGTGGAATCAGATGGGACGAGACGTGAAAAACAAAATCAAGTGCTGTGACGTTTGCATGCGCGTAGGGAAGTCCACTGATAGAAAAAAAGCTCCAATGTGTAGAGTGCCAGTAATCACCGAACCGTATAAGCGAGTAAATGTGGATATTGTAGGACCTTTAGCGAAAACCGAGAAGGGAAACAGATATCTACTAACGCTAATTTGTAGTGCTACAAAATTTCCTGACGCGATCCCATTGAAAGTAGCAGATTCTGAATCGGTGGTAAAGGGGTAATTAAATTTATTTTCACGAGTAGGATTTCCATCCGAAATCCAGATGGATTTGGGCACTGTATTTACCAGCAATCTAACGACCGAATTTCTTGACCGATGTGGTATAAAAATCATACACAGTTCAGCATATCATCCGCAATCAAATGCAGTAGAACGATTCCACGGCGTATACAAGCGAATCCTAAGAGCGTTGTGTTACGAAAACGGAAATGAGTGGGATGAATATATCGATCAAGCGCTTTTCGCTTTAAGATGTGCACCGCACGCGGCACACGGATTTAGTCCCGCAGAATTGGTTTATGGACGTCAGATTAGATCTCCATTAAACATGATCAAGGAGTTGTGGGTTGGAAAGGAAACCAACGAACCGGTAGTAGTGTACATATTAAAGTTACTCGATAGGCTAAGGCAAATGCAGGAAATCGCGAAAACGGCGACTTTGGAAGCACAAACCAAATCAAAAGGTTATTATGATCTGAAGGCGAAGGCTTCATATTACGAGGTTGGCGAGAAGGTTATGTTGTATCAGCAAGCCAGGACCAACAAATTGCAGATGCAATGGACTGGACCCAAAGAAATTGTGGAGAAAATTTCCGATACGAATTATATAATTAAAGAAATATCGGGAAAACGTAAACAAACTCTTGTCCACGTCAATTTGTTGAAACCTTATTTTGAAAAGGCTGAAGTTATTGCGATAGTAATCAAACAACCTGGGGAAGAAGGAGCAGAACTCGATCTTCCAGAACTGGAAATAGAAGACACCGAAATCTTAAGTGCTTCGGAAGTGTTGAAACAAGCCAAACGGGTAGGAAAACTCACGGAAATCCAAATGAAAAGCTTGGAGGAATTAATCCAAGAATTTCCAGGGTTATTTTCAAATCGACCCGGAAGAACCAACTTAGTGGAACACGATATTGCTCTCAAGGAGGAAAAAATTATCCGAACTCGAGCGTATTCACACTCACCGAGGGTACGCGAGATTATCGACAAAGAAATCGATAAAATGTTAAAATTGGGAGTAATTAGGCCCAGTAACAGCGAGTATTCATGGCCTATGATGATTGTGGAGGCTGAAGGGAAGGATCCAAGGCCTGTGATCGACTACAGAGCGTTAAATGCTATTACGGTGCCACAGCAACATCCTGTTCCTAATATAGAAGCATGTGTGGAAAATTGCAGCAAGGCCAGATACCTGAGTTTAATCGATGTAGTAAGAGCCTACTGGCAAATAGGGATGACTGAAAGAGCAAGTAAATATGCTGCTTTCATAACGCATCGTGGAGTTTTCGAACCAGTGACGTTAGCGTTCGGGCTGCAATCTGCTCCATTTTCGTTTCAGCGGCTAATGGACACCATATTGGAGGGAATGGACGATTTCGCAGAACCATTTTTGGACGATATGGCGGTACATTCGATGACTTGGGAGGAGCATTTAGAACATCTACATGCGGTATTCAAGGCAATGCATCAAGCAGGCCTAACGATAAAGGCTAAGAAGTGTGAGTGGGGAAAAGCCGAGGTGATATATCTGGGACATAAAATAGGTCAGGGATTTAGACAACCGTCGGAGGTAAAGGTAGCGGCCATACAGGAGTTTCAACGTCCCCAAACCAAACGGGATATTCGATCATTTCTCGGGATCACTGGGTATTATAATCATTACGTCCCGAACTATGCAGACATAGCTAGTCCACTTACAGACGCATTACGGAAAAATGCGAAAACAAGAGTAGAATGGGATGATCAGAAAGAAGTTGCATTCCAAAGATTGAAGGACGAATTAATGAGCGGTAAGGTGTTGAGAGCTCCAGATTATTCCCGCGAATTTATAGTACAAACCGATTGTTCGAAGCGAGGAATGGGGGTGACTTTATCGCAACGAGATGCTAATCAAGAAGAGCATCCGGTGCTGTATCTGAGCAAAAAACTCACGGATAGGGAGCAAGCTTATAGCGCAAGTGAACTCGAATGTGCAGCTTTAGTCTGGGCAGTCGGAAAATTAAAGCCTTATTTGTTTCTGAGCCATTTTACCGTAGAAACGGATCACTGTCCTTTGACCTGGTTACGGCAGATGAGCAATAAGAATGGCAGATTACTGCGGTGGTCATTAATTTTACAAATGTTAAATTTCACTGTTCTCTATAAACCGGGAAAGAAATGCGGAAACGTGGATTCCTTATCTAGGTATTTTGTTTAGTTAAGTCACCGAGAACCAAAGTAGTACTGACAATTACACCAGATAACTGATGTTAATTCACGTAGGTTAGTTAAATTAGGGTAAGCATAATGAGACTATAGAGTTCTGAGATTTATGACTGGTATTGCTTAAGTGCGAAAGAAGAACGTCTTGTGGTGTAAAAATCGATAGATTTAAACCCCAAAGACTATCTTAATCCGGGGGCAACTGTTACGATTTGCGTTCTTTAATTTAATGAACTATGTAGGAATATACTGTACTTTAGTTAGCTGTAAGCCATCTGTATAATATTTTAAGGTAAAATTCGTAGGAAAATGTCATATTTAAATTACAACAAGCGGATGTTTAGAAACGTGCCTTTCGCTTGGGAAGCTGGAGATATTCCAATCTCACGAATAAGATTAGAGTAAGTTTATGCAGCGTTTACTTCATAAACCGAAATATTGAGTGATGTATATGACCGGTACGTGATTAGAAGAAGCAACGGTTGCAACTCGATCATAAAAACTATTTGCAGCTGGGACCAAATGCTTTTAGTAGAAATTTAAATCTTTATAGCGGTAATTTACTAAGGGTCCGAACAGGCCACATTTCACTGTGGGAAATCCTCAAGCTTGTAAAAATTCATAGAACTATTATGAACGGTCACGTCCGCATGTAATGCCAAATGTCCAAAATTTAGACCAGCTCTGATAGGTTATTGGGAACTTTGTAAACGCCCACCGAGCTTTCTTGGTCAGAATGGACTTAGAATTAAGTTAGTTAATAAGAAGATGTAAATACGTAAACTTAAGGGTTCTGTAAACGGCAGAAAAATAAATGCAAGTATTTGTATCTACTTAAGTGTTCTTATTAATCTCAGTAGCTTTGGTCTTCGTGTCCGAGTGTGTTTCAACTAAAAGGATTGCCAGTTACCCCGACTTTAGGCGTCTCGCGATAATAGTCATTACAATAAGCAAATGTGATGTGTAGATAATAATGACATGGATTTACATGATAGTTAAGGCCCAGTGACCTAAACCCCAAGTTTACTTAACATTACTAACTGCTTAAACTATAATTTAATTAATACATATTTGTTACTTTAATATCTATGAGGCAAGTCTAATGGTTTGTATCTATTTAGTCGTTGAGTGTTTTCACTGTTGTCCAGGAGGCAATCGTTTAAAAAGCTAGTGATCAGGTCTGTTAAAGAACATTAGGTTTCTATAACCATTACACGACAAGTACAGTAATAGCAGTCGGATACAAATATTACTATACTAGTCGTGTAATGGTTAACTTTCTAGACTCAAAATAGCCTTGAATGTTTGACTTTCTTGACATTTTCAGGTAAAAGTATTTGAATATACAAAGGGAGCCGGGTGTAGGGTGGTAGTTGATTACATTATATACCTAACTTATAAATAATACTTATCAGAATTAGTTTTTGCTGACGTTTACGGTTGTCCGGGATCGCTCCTTTGATTTTATTTCATTCAATGGAACAACTGAATCGAATATATCTCGTCTCCATGAAAACAATTATTAACTACATAGTTTCTATTATCTTTTTATTGCCCAATAAAGTACTATTATTATTATTATTATTATTACCTGTATAATAAGTCTGTGATTTGTTGAAATCTTCATTTGTATATTAGATGCTTCTGGTTACAATACCTGATACTGTATTAAATATTAATTATTATAAGAATTATATTGAAAATGTTACTTATTTGAAGCAAATATAAAAAATATTTATTCTTGAATTCGAAATCATCTTCAGCTGTAACAAAGTCGCTATTCATGGGTATTATTTCACATTTTAAGAGCTGACAATCAATGTTGAGTTGATATGTTGTGATGACTTTGGTGATCCCATATAACCTGTTTCAACTGCATGTCCTATATTTGGTTTTTATGTTTCCCTCAGACGGCAATAGTGCTTTATTTCAGCTAAACCAAAGCAATAATTAACCGAATAAGTACCAATCGCTTTTTATAAAATAAAAACAAATTATTTTGAGTGGACCGAGATATTACAACTTATTAATAGTTTTTGAAGCAGTAAAAAATGGTTTTCGAAATATGGTCTGTCCTATAAATAAGACACTGATACTAATATTGGATCTCATCAGTATTATTAATATCAAAAAACACTTTTCGTCTAATACACGTATAGGCACTGCTCCAATATTTATATAAATTACAAAATAAAGTTGAATGTGTACTTTTATTTTAGAATAATAATTATTTTATGTAGTATACTGGACAGCGTACACAGAGTTAGTTGTAGAGTTAGTCTTTTCGCAGTATGTTAGTGGCTTTGATGGCTTTCCTGTAAATGATGTTGCATTCAGTTTCGAATAATAAACTGCAATATTTCTTTTAAAATTTAATAAATTCATACTATGGCTTCCAATTATTCTCTAGTAACCCAATTTCAGTATAGTCATTTCCGTCGTATTTATTTGAATTTTTCCACATTTTCATAACATGGTGTTGCGCTATATATTTTTTCTTAGGAATTTTCTATCCCGTCTGGATACTTTACTAAGGGGTTCAACATGCTACAAAACCATGGCTTCATCTTATATTTGGACTCGCGTGATTGCCTAAAACAATATATCGAGTGGAAACAGAAATGATTTAATAATCAAGAAGATATGAGTTGCATTCGGCTAGATTATATCACTAGTCAATAAACAACGTTTGAATAGTGTATTTTAAATATTAAAGGTACAGTTACTGTGGTTGTTATGACAATTGTACTGACAGCAGGTAACATGATGTTTTTGAAAGCGTGTGATTATCACCTATTAATCAGGAAAGTATGTGATTATCAGTTGCTATGTACATTATCAAAAGTTAGTACATGCGTAACTATGCATTTTGCAGTTTTTCATTGGTTTATGTTAGAGGGAGTGGTATAATCATATATAATGCAACTAGTGGGTTCTTGATTACCAAATAATCATTTCTGTTTACACGAGATATATTGTTTGGCAATTACGCGAGTCCGAAGGACGAGCGTGATTGCCTAAAACAATATATCGAGTGGAAACAGAAATGATTTGATAATTAAGAAGACACGAGTTGCATTCGGCTACATTATATCACGAGTCAATACACATTTGAATAGTGTATTTTAAATATTAAAAGCACAGTTAATGTTGTTGTTATGACCATTGTACTGACAGCAGGTAACGTGATGTTTGTGAAGGCGTGTGATTATCACCTATTAATCAGGAAGGTATGTGGCTGTCAGTTGCTATGTACATTATCAAAAGTTAGTACATGCGTAACTATGCATTTTGCCATTTTTCATTGGTTGATGTTAGGGGGAGTGGTATAATCTGTATAATGGTGTAACTTTGTGCTACCTTGAAACAACATCACTAACCATTTTTTTTTGTCCTTTGGATGTATTTCAATCCCTGTAATTAAAGGTACTGCTTCTATTTCATCATCACAACTATAACAATTATAGTAATTCATTTGGAGCTCTCCAGAAGAACCTGGTGTCTCACAATTAGCTTTTGAAGCTCCAGTTTCTAGGAATGACATTTACTTCAGCTTCACAATCACGTCATCATCAGCTCATCTCTATACATCAAACAAATTTACTCTGCTGGAAGAAACACTACGTCGGCTGAGTCTAAATCGTCAGAAAAAATGGGGTGGTTGATAACATCTTCAATTTGAGACTACGTGCGAGCCTTTCCAGTCATTTTAAACGTAAACACCATTAAATGTTTATAAAACACTAAAATATCAACACACACTTTAATTGAGATTATATTAAATTATTCGATGTTACAAAGTACCAAGAACCTAAGAATAGGATAGCATCTACAGGTCTGGCCCATGGAAATAGTAACATAATTTACAAAAGTGGGGAGTATCTAAGGCCCAGAAAATACTGTATGAATAATCGAAACATGAAAGCAAATAATAGTTAAGGAATCTTTGAAAACTAGCTTATTGAACCGTAATGACATTTAGAACATATTCTTATTGTCCTAGAAATATCACCTTGAAGTTAAGAAGTAAACATACAGATGATTTCACGGCTATTGTCATTAAGTGAAAAACGACATCCGGCATTGGACCGTGTCATTATTGAGGTCGAATAACTTTTTCAACCTTAATATGACACGGTCCAATCCCGGAAGTCGTTTGGACATTATTACTTGTATTTATTATAGTAGCAAATATAATTTGAATAGAATTCAATCGTAGCGGCTATGCTTTTATTGAATCTTTTTTAGTAAGTACTACAGTGTATCTACGGTTTGCTTCTACTTCCCTTTCTCTTACACGGTATACTCAACAGTTCAAACAACTTTCTAGTGTATTATTTAACAAATGAAAGGCTAAAGTAGATGGGCAACTTGAATATCTATCAATTTATTTGCATTCTGGATTTAAATGATCGTAAATTAATATGCCTCGGGATTTTGCAGCCCTACAACTAAAATTATAAGAAATCTTATATTAAATATATTTATATTATTCAGCGTGTGACGGTAATGACTAAGATTATAAATCTGTAAATAGTCTAATAAAAATATTGTGTGTTAAAAAAAAACTCATTTGCAGCATGCCATGATCAAATTGAAGTTTGTCATGACTCAATACATACCCATTGAAGCAAATGAGCTACTATAAGTCAGAGAGAACAAAATTACATCTTGATCTTGAACTATTTTCCTAAAAATATACTGTTATGATACATGATGCAGGAAATTAAAGTATATGAAAGAAATATTTAAAATGAACTAATAAAGTTGGACAGTTACAATAATTTAATCTTGATGGGTATAAAGTTTTGAACATAAATAATGAAAGTAAAAGATACAACGGTTCTTTTTCTTTTCATTGTGAATCATTTAATATTGTTATATTTATTTGAATGGATTAAACTTAATGGTTGTATTTAATACTTATAAAAATAAACCAAGGTAACATTGACAAATGTATTTGTTAAGAAAATTCTGTATATAGCATTATTTAGAAAAAAATAGGAAGCGTGGATTAAGAATTGTCTCTAATAGATATAAAAAGTTTGTTTAATAACAGTTACATAAAACAACTCAAGAAAGCGTGTATGTAATTTGGCTATAATAATTTTGGTATAATAAAAAATAGAATCTCTGGCTTAATTTGTCTAATTTTGGTGATAACAAATTAAATAAAGGCTGAAAACAAATCTACGAGGTAAACTAAAGTGAAATATTTAAAATGGAAAACATATTGTGACATCAAGTGTTAGAGGAGAAGCTACAGATACAGTAATTGGATATAGAATACAGGACATTATACTAGTTGAGGGGATTTGGATATATTCATACGTACAAGATATTAGAAGAGGATAGAAACTTACCAGGACTTGGATCGTGTGACGGTGACATCTAGAAGGAGCCGTGGCATTCGGCAGGAACAGTGACATCCAGGAGTAACCAGGACAGGATTTTGGAACCAAGGGAGTTGATTTGACCGGACGGAGCCAGAAGGAGGTTACCAGGAGGTAGATCGTGTGACGGTGACATCCAGGAGGAGCTAGGACTGGAATTAGGGATCTGAGCAGTTGGTTTGACAGGTCAAGGGTAGTTGAAAGGAGTCACGAACCATCAAAGGGGTTGCTGTTGGTGAATTGGACATTGAGTGCTGCAGCCTATCGATGACAGGAATCAGTAGTGATTGGTGTTTGCAGTGAAAGCATGAGCAGCTATTAAGGTTTGTTAAGATAAGTTGAAAAAGCATTTTGAATAACTGTCAATTTTGAAAATGATAACATAAAGTTTAGTCAGTACTTACATAGGTGATTTGAATAGTAGTAAATGTCAATGTGAGATACATTTGTCAGTTTACCTGGTTTCATTAATTTTGAAAGTCAAGTTTGACGTTAAGTATCATTGATAGCAAACTAGATTTTGATGAACCCACCCTGAAAATAAGAGCTCTCGATTTAAAAGCAGTTATCATTTGATACTTAAGACATTACATGAATTAAGACATAGTTTATCTGGTGAGCTATTGCAATACATAACACTTAATAAAAACAATTTTTATTGAGTGTTATGATTAATACACTCGTTCTTGTTGCGTAAATGTCATCTTATTTTACTTTTTGTTTGATACAAGTAAACTTAATGCAGTGTAAACTTTTGCCTGTCACAGTGACAAATGCTTTCATAACAAAATGCATCTTCACTCTGACATTCACCTACTTAAGTTAAGACATAACTAGATTTTGTATCTTTCTTTCCAAGGCCTGCCTTAAATGACTTTTTTTTTTGAACACACGATTCCTTTTAACACAGATTTTATTTTCATCATCATCATTATCTTCTTCTTCTTTTCCTATGCCTAATATACTGCTTACTGCCTGTTTTTCCTTCTCCATTTCTGGCATACAGTCTACAGATGACTTTTAGCTTTTTCCTATACCTCTTCTCTGGCCTTCCTGGATATTGGATCTCCCTTGTGGTTTCCAATCTCTTGTTATTTTAATCAGTCTTTGCTTGCTTGTTCTATTAAAGTGTTCATTTAAGTATTTTTTCTCTGTTTTACGAGCTTTGCAACGTTTGTCTCACTTTCTAATTTCTTATTCTATCCAGTTTTTTTCCAATGACCGCTCTAAGAGTGTTCATTTCGGTTGTCCTCAATATTTGTTTTTTCTTTCCCGCACCGGCCCTTACCTCAGCTCTATAGGGAATAATCAGCCTGACAATCGTCTTATATATTTTGACTTTATTGCGTGTATATAGGTATTTGTATTTCTATATTAAGTCCTTTAGGCACTCCGAAATTCTAGCTCCAATTGATGATCATTACCTCACTGTATGTTATAGGTTGCGGTGACTCCTGAGATATAAGTATTGTAAACGATTTTAACGTTTTAACTAGGGTTCGGAATTTATTTACGACAAATGTCCACTAAATATTTATTTACACAGAATTAATAATTAACAATAACTAAATACTAACAATAGTAAGGTAAACCGAGCGATATTTATTTTATAACATTTATTTATGACATGAACTATACGACTACTGCGGCCACAATGAATCACGTTCGGTCCGTCGGTCCACTTTATACCCAGACACAAAATCTTTCTAGAATTTAGAAGTTGCTGGCAAATCCCGGCGATCCGTCGATGAGTCACCCTGTGGAACACTCGGGAACGATGACCCAGCAGACGGTGATGTCACCGCTTCCGGCGGCTGAAGGTCGTTACTCGAAGTTTGTGAGTCATCAGTTCGCACCTGGACGGGCTCAAGGACGCTCCGGAATGATCGGGACCCAAATTCGTTACACTGCCCCTTCCTTAAGACTGTTTCGTCCCGAAACTTCCTAATGGTTTTGCTGGGGTCATGAAGGAATCTACAGGTCGCTCCTTTGTTGCATTTTGAAACCATGTAAAAATAACAGTCCACTGTTTTCTGGTTGTTTTGCGGCTTCTATGGATTGTAGCCACAGACCAAGATGCTTATACCAGCATGTTGGAAAATCACTTCAATCATGCTTCGAATGACTCTCCAATTCAATCCATCCATTCCACAGCCTACCTTTGGGATTGCCAGCTTCGTTATGTTTTCAAGAAGCAGTTCCTCCCGAAGAACAAGGAGGCAGTTCCATAAGGCTTCGTAAGTAGGCTTATGATGGGAAGCTTCTTTTGTAACCATGTAATTGATAAGTCGCCCTTGGCGTCTCAGCTGCGCGACACCTCCCACATACGGTTGTTGTTTTCGAAGCTCCTCCATCTTGCCGAACTTGTCTCGGAAGACCACAGCAATTCCTCTTGACATTTTGAAGTCCTTAGCCACACAGTGAGCCAACGAATATTCTTTTGGCACCGAGAACAAGTCTTTTTGCACTTCTTCGATGACATCGTAGTTCACCCTCTTGCCTGTAGCGAATTTCTTCATAAACTCTTCGAACGTTAGATCCCCTGACTCAACACTACATCTATGGACCTCCTCTTGTGAGCTACTTCCTGCGTATGGAGCTAATCGATTGAAATGCACCACCCTTGGCTTCCCACTTGGAACCTTCCTTATGCGATAAATAAGGTCGTTGATGCGTTTCATCACTTCATACGGTCCATCCCAGGATCTCTGCAACTTTGGGGAATAGCCTTGACGTCGTTGGGGATTGTAGAGCCACACTAAATCTCCATCCTGGTAGCCGCCTTCCTTTGCCTTGATGTCGTAGTTTTCCTTCATTCGGTTGCTAGCCTCTTGGATGTTCGAACGAACTTGATTGTGTATTTCGGCCATCTTTCGGCGTAGATTGCTTACATAATCATCGCCGACTATTTCCTCGCCAGGTTTGCAGCCGAATTTAAGGTCACGTGGCAATCGAATTTCTCTTCCAAAAAGAACATTTGCAGGCGTCTGTCCAGTGGTTTCATGTACTGAAGAGCGGTACGCCAGCAAGAACAGATGGATATACTGGTCCCAGTCCCTTTGGTGATTAGAAACAACCTTTGACAAGTACTTCCCAACTGTCCTGTTCATTCTTTCTACCATTCCGTCAGACTGCGGATGCAAAGCAGTTGTTCTAGTTTTTCGTATTCCAAGCAGTGTACACATGTTCTGGAAAATGGCAGATTCAAAATTTCTTCCCTGATCGGAATGCAATTCCATGGGCACCCCAAATCGACTGATGAACTCCTTCACCAATACTTCAGCGACTGTCGAAGCTTCCTGGTTTGGAAGTGCAGATGCTTCAACCCATTTACTGAAGTAGTCCATGGCCACCAGGATATATTTGTTACCGTCATCTGTTAATGGAAACGGACCGGATATGTCTATCGCTATTCTCTCGAAGGGGCTTCCTACGTTATACTGGCGCATAGGAGCTTTCCTTTTCTTATGGGGTCCATTGCTTGCAGCACATGTGGTACATTTTCGACCCATTCTTTCACGTCCTCTTTGCAATTCACCCAATAGAATCTTTGGCGTACCTTTTCCAGCGTTTTCTTGACGCCCAAGTGTCCACCCGACACACCATCATGCAGCTGCTTCAACACTACAGGCACCCTTCTTCTTGGGACCAATAGCTGCAACCTTTGATGTGTACCATCTTCATTTTCTAGGACACGCTTTAAAAGTCCATCATCCATCCTGATTGATTTCCATTGCGCCCAGTACGTTTTCAAATTGGTTGACTGCGGACATACTTCTTCCCAAGTTGGTCTGGAACCACGACTTATCCACTTCATCAAATGGCCTAATTCTGAATCTTCATTTTGATCCTTGTCAAGGTCTTCAAGCTGCCATTGATCGTCTATAACAGTTGTTCGTAGTACGTGTCCACACTTGTCCTCCACACGACTGCAGTGGGTGCACTCCAAAGGACAAGGTCTTCTTGATAATGCATCAGCATTGCGATGACTAGTTCCGGCTCTGTGTTCAATTTCTAAATCATATTCCTGCAGTCTCTCAATCCATCTGGCCACCTGTCCTTCTGGATTCTTGAACTGCAGAAGCCACTTCAATGCCGCATGGTCCGTCCTTATGAGGAATCTTCTTCCATAGAGGTACTTGTAGTAATGCTCGACACTTTTGACCACTGCTAGCAGCTCCTTTCTGGTCACACAGTAATTTCTTTCTGGCTTCGACAACACCTTACTAAAATACCCAATGACCTTTTCTTGGCCATCTTGTTCTTGGGATAACACTCTGCCAATGCCAACGTTACTCGCATCGGTATCGAGAATGAACTTGCCTTCTGGCAAAGGATAGCTCAGCACTGGAGCACTTATTAAGGCTTCTTTAAGCTGTTCAAAAGCATTTTGACAATCATGGTCCCAGTCAAATTTTCTGCTTTCTTCGGTCAATCGTATTAGTGGTTTTGCGATGTTTGCAAAACCCATCACATATCTTCTATAATATGTGCAAAGCCCGAGGAAACTTCTCACATCATGCTTGTCTTTAGGTATTCGCCATTCTTTGACAGCTCTGATCTTCTCTGGATCAGCGGCCACTCCTCCTCCAGACACAACATGACCCAAGTAATTGACTTCTTTTCTAAACAAGTTACACTTCTTTGGACTTAACTTCAGGTTGGCACTCCTCAACCTTTGGAAAACTTCCTCCAAATTCTTCACATGGTCTTCGAACGTTTTTCCGACCACAATTATATCATCCAGATATACCAGGCAGGTTCTCCAAGACAACCCTTTCAATACGGATTCCATTAAAAGTTCAAACGTAGCCGGGGCATTACATAGGCCAAAAGACATTACTGTAAACTGCCATAACCCTGATCCTACAGTGAATGCAGTTTTCTCACGATCCTTCTTCTCCATTTCCACTTGCCAATATCTACTCTTCAAATCCAAAGTTGAAAATATTTTTGATCCCGCAAGTGTATCCAAGGTATCGTCAATCCGTGGTAACGGGTAACTGTCCTTCTTCGTAACATTGTTCAACTGTCGATAATCAACGCAAAATCGAGTGGAACCATCTTTCTTCTTCACCAATACCACAGGTGAAGCCCATGGGCTGTTGGATTCTTCAATCACTCCATCTCGTTTCATTTCGCTAATGATTTGCTCAGCTGCTTGGTATTTGGCCAAAGGTAACCTTCTAGGTGCTTGGCGAATAAGTTTTGATTCGCCCGTATCAATTTTATGTTGGACGTTATTAGTCCTTCCTTTGGCGCTATTCTTCCATTCGAAGACGTCGGAGTATCGTTTTATTAGCTCTTTCACCCTCGCCTTTTGTTCCGGCAACAATCCTTGACTTGCAGTAGCAATCAAATTATCCAGCTGTTCACACGGTGCAACAGAAGAAGTCTCTATATTCTGGGATGGATGCACGATGGATGACACCGATGAGCAGCAGCCCAAGACCGTACCTTCCTTGAGAGTTACCGGGTAGTGGTTGATGTTCATCAGACGTACTGGTATCTTAGAATTAGTCTTAACAACAGTCTTCGCAACTAACACACCAGGTCCTGTTCCTCTATCACTATATTCTGGTTCTAAGATTGTCACTTGTCCAGACCACATACACCCATCTTCGTCCGTTCTTCCGTTTACCAGCATCTCACTACGCACGGGAACCGTCACATCTCCTGCCAAAATCACACGCACTCTAACGTCCTTTTTATTTTGAAGCACCAGTTCCTCATTAGCAACTTCCAACACACCGGCTTGCAGATCTAATTTGAAACCATGCTTTTTCATGATGTCCATTCCAAGTATGATGTCTTCTTCTATATCCGCCACTATAATTTGATGTTTGAAGGTGGCATTTCCAATGGTGATCTGGGCGCGCATCTCCCCGTGGACCTTCGCCCAGTCGCCTGTAGCAGTTCGAAGTCGCCATTGCGTTGCTACAACGTCTTGCTTGGATTTAAAGATGTTAGCCTTCGCTATTGTCTTCGTAGCTCCAGTATCAAGTAGCATCCGGTATGCTCGCCCGTTGATCTTGCCATCCACGAAGACACTTCCAGCATGGTCCTCGGCAGTTGCTATCTGGACGACTGTCCCGGGGGCTTCAGTACCACGGGTTGATGTCTGCCCCTTCTCACCAACCCGCTTTAGTTTTCCGCCAGCTTTTGCATTCTTTGGGGCTTGCCACATTTACTTTTGACATGCCCCATCTCACCACAATTCCAGCATCGGATCTGCTTCTTACTGGATCTTCTATCGAGTGCCTTCAAAACCAGCTGGACAATATCCTCAATGGAATGGTTGTCACTTTCATTGTCAGCGCTCTCCATTGCTCGAATACGAGCTTGTCCCTTGATTGACTGTTTAACAGCCTCGTATTCGAGAGCTTGTGTCAGAGCATCTCTAATGGTTTTACGCCTAGCAAGCTTAATAGCTTGCTGTGTCTCGACGTCTCGCAACCCATCAATGAACCGTTCTATAGCAAGGCTCTCACATATATCGTCCCCCGCTTCCGGATAAGAGATCCGTACTAAGTGCACGATATCTGCTTCAAAATCCTGGAGGGTATCATTCGGTTTTTGAAATCTGTTTCTTAGTTGAGAACGATATACTTGTTCCATATGTTTCTGTCCATATCTCATCTCTAGGCGAGCGACTAATTGTGTGAAATTCAGCCTCTCTTCCTTTGGTATTGTTTGTAACACCCTCAAAGCATCCCCACGTAGAGATGTACTGAGCATGGACGCTTTTACACTGGTAGTCCAACCATAAACCATGGACAACGTCTCGAACAATGTTAGATACTCTTCCAAGGGAGATTTCCCATCGTAGGTTGGTACCTCTTGACGTCCAGGGACTAATACTTTTGATTCTTGAAACGTCGGTGTTACAAACTCACTAGAAGATTTGTCTACATTTTCTAGAGCTCTCATCTTACATTCCAATTCTTCAAGTTTCCCGTCGAATATTCTACAAGTTTCCTGCACCTTGGATTCTAATGCTCCAGATGTTTCCATTAATTCTTCCCTCAATTTTCTAGAATTCTCTACCATTTCATCCTTCAGGATTCTAGAATTTTCTAGCAATTTAGACTCCAAACTACTAGAATTTTCCATCAATTTCGATTCTACACATTCCAGTAATTTAGTTTACATTGTTCTAGCATTCTCGAGCATTTCATCTTTCAGAGTTCTAGAATTTTCTAGTAATTTAGATTCCAAACTACTAGAATTTTTCATCAATTTCGATTCCAATTTTCCCATTAGTTGCTGCACATCAACCTGGACATTGAACACGAAAGTCTCCTAAAAGGATTCCACGAAGACGTTCTTGCAGGTTTGATTTCTTTCCAGTAGAATCTTCATCTCGTTCTTCTAGCTCCCTTCTTAACTCGTCTACTTTTAATTCCATCAATTTTTTCGTAGCCATGATGCACTTACACTAATTATTTATAACACAACACTATTAATTATTTATTTATATTAAACAATACCCCACACCTGACACCAATTGTAACGATTTTAACGTTTTAACTAGGGTTCGGAATTTATTTACGACAAATGTCCACTAAATATTTATTTACACAGAATTAATAATTAACAATAACTAAATACTAACAATAGTTAGGTAAACCGAGCGATATTTATTTTATAACATTTATTTATGACATGAACTATACGACTACTGCGGCCACAATGAATCACGTTCGGTCCGTCGGTCCACTTTATACCCAGACACAAAATCTTTCTAGAATTTAGAAGTTGCTGGCAAATCCCGGCGATCCGTCGATGAGTCACCCTGTGGAACACTCGGGAACGATGACCCAGCAGACGGTGATGTCACCGCTTCCGGCGGCTGAAGGTCGTTACTCGAAGTTTGTGAGTCATCAGTTCGCACCTGGACGGGCTCAAGGACGCTCCGGAATGATCGGGACCCAAATTCGTTACAGTATTTAAAACTTTTATTGCCTATTCTGGCATTTAGGTCGTTTAATATTATCTCATAATCCTTATCATGTATCTTATCAAATATGCGTCGGAGGTATTGGTAGAACTGTCGTCTTTGCTCTTTCGGGTTGGGCTGATTATGAGATGCCGCTTTCCGTCTGTCTGGATTTGGATTCTTAAAAGCCTTTCATTGATATAGCCAACTTCGTCAATTAATTGTTAATATTTTGTATATGGAAGTAGTCCTACTCCAGCGGTTTCTCTTCCCGCTATAAATAAATATATTCATCTATAATTGTCATACCTTTCCATTTTCTCTTAATTTCGAAAATTCCCCATATATCACGTGCTTTTCACATAACTTCATTATTATGTCAGGATTCTTGTTGTTGCATTACTGAATATTCGAAGTTAAAACTGTATAACTGCCGAATGTTTTAATCGTTCGTATTCGTGCTTGTTGTCCGTTGTTTAGTCATTATCATAATATTTTCTCTCTCCCAAGCCTTTATCTGTTTTGGTTCATCATTGAACAATATTTACTTATAATATAATCAGAGTGTAGCGTATCTTCAGGGTTCCTTATTCATTGTCGCTAAAAAATCACCTTCCGATATTTCTCCAGATCTTCACGTTTCAGGGTCCCTAGACAGGTTTTATCACTTGCGCCTGTCTGTCTGTCTGTCGGCGGTTTAACTCAAAAATTATTTGTTGGAGGAAGACAATACCGAGAAAATGTCAGATAAATATATATACAGGGTGGGCACCTTAAAAACATAAAATTTTGTTTATTTTTTATTTAACTTAGCATTAGATACAAGTAATAATTTGTACATATCGCAGGCTTTATTCTTGCCAAAAATGAAACCCAATAGATAACGAATAAATGCTGTACGATACAAAAAGGAGCAACGGGACGTCAAATATAGCTGGAACGCAGGAATTCGAAAGATTACCGTAGCTCTGGAAGCGAAACCGTAAACTACCTCCAAATAAAGGAATCGAATGGGCCGGCTGGTTCGCAAGCGCTAAATTAGAGTCGCATCACCGGTAATAATTTTATTTTTGGTTTAACTGAGATACAGGAAAGTAACAATTTGCACATAGTTCAGACTTTACTTTTGACGAGAAATCAACAGAATAAGTGCTCTTTTTCCTTTACAGCGTAAGAGGTGTCACCGAAAAGGGGTTCTATTTAAGCCAGCTGGAACGCACGTAGTCATGTAGTACTTTGTAGCGCAGGTAGAAATAGTCCATTCTCCTTGTAATAGCCCACAAAACGTTGGAATTACATACGCATCCGCCGGGCCTTCGAATTCCACCACCGGTAATGTTTTTTTTTATTTGAAAATTTATTTATTTTATTAAAAACGTGAACATATTTTTACCCCTAACTTAATTTGATTTTTAAAATTATTTAGTGTCACAATGTCCACGAGGGAAGTTCTGGGTAAAGCCCTTTACAGATTTTTATGTTATGTTGTCGTCTTTAGGTGGTTCTATAGCCTGGTTATATTTTCTCTAGGTGAGGACTAGCCCGTCCTAGAAATTTTTTTCTTTATCTGGGCTTGGGGCCAGCTACAATATCTGGCGATCTACTTCCAGATACTGCAGGCGTAGTTCATGGTTACTGTAATAACACATTTAATTATTTATTTATTTTTTGACGTTTTATTTTTAATAATAATTGCAAACTAAAATTTCATAGATATCGAACTATAGTAATAGAAGTTTTACTTGCAAAGTTGCGACACACCACTCTCTTAGGGCGTTCTTTGGGAAAATTATCTTTTGTCTCAGTTTCACATAATTACTGGAATTAAAATATAAAGATGATTGTTCGTAACATTCATTTACAGACATTAATATTTGAATAATTAAAATGTGAGTTGAAAACATTGGGTTAAAATAAAAAAATTAGATAATAATATAAAAGTTGCTCTTATTAGTATGTGGTTTTCCATTAACAAGGAATAACTGCCCTAACGATAATAGATATGCTTTTCAGCATCTAACTTTGTAAGTGAAATAGCGGTTGTGACAAAAATACCTATGTATAGAATTCCCGCTTAGTCCTTCGGCCTTTCAGCATTAATAGTTTATTAATAAATACGGTATATGATTATAAGTAATTTTTACATTGTTACTGCCGTAATTATTATGTAGTTGATGGACACGTTCGCAGGTGGGAAACGGCTCAACAAAAGAGTCGCTGTTGCCATTATCCGTAATCTTGCATGTCATTTGCAGCACAAACAAAAATATTAAATCGTAAGCAAGTGAAAGTCGCATGTAATTTTCATTTCCTATTTTGCGGGTTCGGCAGTAATTGCTATAAAATGAAACCGGCTGGCAAAAAAGATCACGCTTAGGCTTGTTTAATCTTTAATTACAAGATACCGTTAAGCGTCACTGTAGTTCTCTCCTTGCTTCACTTCTTTAATTATTTTTATATGCAGCTTAAAAATAAAGCGGTTCACGAAATACAAAAACTAAAACGGTAATTAGTGCACTCCCACACGTGCGTGGGAACAAATATCAGAACCCCTTTGTTTTCGAAAAAGTAATGAAATTTTCGCACTTCTACAATACATTCGATGTGTGACGTTCTCATAAAAATGTGTGCTAATACCATGCGCTTAATTAAGTGCCTACACTTAATGATTTTATTTAAATGATAGAAACAACAATGCTTCCATGTAAATTTTTTTTTCTGCCGTAAAACAATACTGATCTTTCCACTTTTATTCTAGTTTGCAAGGGACGTTTCATAATTATTATTGCACTTTGTTAGTGTCTCGCAGGCCAGAAGCAAGCCAGGCAGCTTGTAGAAGACGAGTTTAGGGTAACTTCGACTGAAAACAACCAAAATCATTAAAATATATTTAGAAATTCCTCGAACTAGTCATCGCCCTTACGTCATTCAACTCTAGTCTAATCGCTTCTGTCGCTACAGCTAAACTACTACAGGAGAGCCTTCAAAATGAGCTTTACATGTTCGTTTAAATGAGTTAGCCGCAATAAATAGTACTATATTAACTTTAAATTAAAGCTATACCTTAGTTTCTATTCTGAGGATTTCTCATACTTTTTTTTCATTTTGACTAGACTTAATGTACATTTGGACCCATAAAATGGCGTGATATCGCAGCTGTAGTGAAAATTGTAAAGATATTAATGATAGTATTATTAATTTATTTTTAACTAACATATTGTAAACTTATAGAAAATGAAAACGTATTATTATGTAAAACTGTGAAATAAAAAGTTGATATTAATAAAGTTGCTATGAAGTGAAAGTCATTATAAAATAAAAGAATAACTACAAAATAAAATAAAACTACCAGAACAAAACAAGTTTTACTAATATTTATTTGCAAACTGAATAAGATGATTGAGATTTGGATATATTTAGCAATTAAACGGTGCGTTTTTACTTGTAAGCTTTATAACTCACGCGTTAGAAACAGCTCTTTAGGTACACTATTATATAGTCGGAAATTAATTTTATATTATCCTGGAAGTGTTGAAATTTTGTATACCCAGAGCTTCGAAAATAAAACCGGAAAAACTCCTTTAAAAAAATTTTCGGTCCGAGTTTGCAAGAAAAAATATCGGGAACATAGTCATAGTTTAGATGTGTTAACGCGATCAAGCTTAGACACTTTAAAATGTCGAAGCTTCCAAAATGAAGTTTAAGTTATTAGAATCAACCCGAATATTCCACAATAAAGTTAAAGTTTTGATAATTTAAAATGTTCAACTAAGAAAATTTAAAAATTCAACACCTTTAGGGCAAAGTTGATGCCTGAAGGATCCCGAATATTCAAGAATAATATAGAACGATGTCTTAATAGTATACACATTATATAACAAGGGTCTAAAGTACATCATTAAATCCCACGAGTGAAGTTTGTTGCCTGGAGGGCGAAGCCCAAGGGCAACATTCGCTCAATGAATATAGGCACTTTAGTCACGTGTTATATAAGCTACTTTTTGCACCTTTGGGTACATTACCACCAACATTTTAAAAACTCTGAAAACTGTCAGTTTTAGGATTTGTCAATGCAAATTTTATTTAGAATGCTGTATATATATCATAGTTACGGGTATCAACGTAATGTAAAAAATTGGTGAAGAATTTGATATAGAAAAGGCCACTAAAATGGCTTTAAAATAACTAATGCCTTCTATGCAGAGAATAAAATACGAGCAGAAATTTGAAAATTTTTGAAAAGTGTACTGTCAAAAAAAGTTGAAAATTTCAATAAAGACGCGTTTCTGGAATTTTTTAGTAATTAATCAAAATTCTCTTTTCTTCTCCGGTATGGGCATATTATTCAATGCTAAAAACTATGACTAAGATTAAAAATAATAATTATATAAGCACTTTCACAAACTAACAAACTTTTTGAAAAGAAACAATGTGGGTTACCAACTAAAAAAATCTGTAAAGAGATTTACGCGGAATTTCTCTCTTGCAAATTAGTGCAATTTACAAATAAGCAAATGTAGTGCGCGCTTACAGGAGCTCCGCTTGTAGCCACTAGAATAACTTAGCCACGGGCGTGCTCGAATTGGACGAGCTTCTGCTGCGTTACCCCCGGTTTACCCTGTATTTGTTACATCTGATCTTTGCCAATAATAAAGCCTAAGCTATGTGCAAATGATTACTTCTATCTAAATCTCAGTTAAAGCAAAAGTATACAAAATTTTATTTTTTAAGGCACTCACCTTGTATATAGATTTCTAACATGTTCTCGGTTTCATGCCAAGTAGACATATAATATGCATGCAAAATATAGTCTTTCTCCAATAAATAGTTTTTGAGTTATACCGACTCTGAAACGTGAAGATCTGGAGAAATCTCGGAAAGTGATTTTTTCCGATTACAATACTTCGTTTTCTAAACAAGGGAAGTAAAAATCCAAAGTGCTGACTGGGCAACATATTGATAAATTTTTGATAGAAGCACCAGACGATAAATTTTTAATGGTAAAAGTGTTTTGTTTTAACAGATATGTTGTAGGTAACACCTATAATTGGTGTAGCAGGAGATTGTCGAGGAACAAAATTACTTCAATTGTCAGTTAGTGATGTAACCGTTTTGGGGAACACAATCCTGGTTAATGTTAAAAATACTAAATCTCACAAATGGAAAGGAATTTCACTAGAAAGAATTCAGATAGAAATTCTATCGATTTCGTAAAATTGTGATTTTTAAGTTGATTCTTTCCTTTTACCAGAATATAAAGCTTAAAATAATAAACATTTTTTTTCATTTATCACTTTTGCGAAATATCAGAACTAACGGAGGTACAGGGTGTTAAAGTTCCAAATTAAGAACTAAAATTACTTAACAAAAATTAAACTAAACTTAATCTAACTTAAATGATATGTTAAAAATTATCACCATTGGCTTCTACACATACGTTCCGTGTATTATAAGAGCGATGCGGCAGCGGCATTTTGACGACACTCCCAGTAAATAATAAGCATATTCACTAATTCATTATTTTCAATAATATGAGCCATTATTGTAGCAATAACATTAATAAAATTACAATGGAAAACTAGTTGACAGGTCATTGCTTGACAACAGAGATAAACAAAAATAAAATTCTCCAGCCGCCTTTGCGCAAAAGTTTAGTTTTTAATTTGAAACTTTAACACCCTGTACCTCCATTACTTTTGATATTTCGGAAAAGTGGGTAATGAAAAAAATGTTAATTTTTTTAGGTTTTATATCCCGGCAAAAGGAAAGAATCCACTTAAAAATCACCTTGTATAAGAAAGGCTGAAACTTGTCATTCAAGATTTTTTGTTCGTTACGTAAACGAGCAATGTACTACTCAATCAATCGGCAAGAACACATTTGGAAAGATGTTTAAAAAAATTGCAGATTTTTTATATCAACCCGATTCGTTATTATATACAGGGCATTGCTGCAAAACAACAAGTGCTTCTTTTTTGTCTGAGTCTGGCGCAAACGTGTATATTTTGAAGCAGAATGGGGGTGGAAATTGGCAACTGTTGCCGAGGGGCATGTTAAAAATTCCGCAAACAATAAGAAAATTATAGCTGATAAAATTTTTGGGCAAACCCAGAAAATACCAACTTCTAAACCACTATCCGACCAAGCTGCTGGATCATTTCCTGAATTTTCAGCTACAACTTGAACGTAGAGGACGTTCGTTCATCATATCATTGACCAGAATAGTCGTTTATTAAGTATTGTTAACTGCAGCAATATTCACATTACGGTTAATATAACTCACTAATTTGTAATTAACGAATAAAGGTCATTTAATGTAGCATTTTTTTAATGTACGGTGTTATAGTAACATTTTTATTTTAGTCCCTTCGGATTTTCGATCATAATTACCCCAAGAGAGTAAATAAGTTACTTTAGTCCTCGAAATAAGTGGCTAAAGTAAAGACTTAAATCACAAAGATGCAAAAAATAAAGTGCTAATATCGAAGTCGCAATCGAAGTTTTGGGAATAAAGTTAAACACATCGTATTCTGAAAAGCGAAAATTAAAAAATACATTTGAAACTTTAAGAATAAAACTGAGGCTTCTACAATAAACTCGACGATCTAAAAATAATATCTAAACCTTAATATTTTAAATAGCTTAAAAGTACTAAGAGTTTAAAACCTTTAAGTTTTAAAATTTCAAAAATTTTATATGTCCTAGTAAAATCAAAGAATTTCGAATAAACTTAAAAGTGTAAGTATAATATTTAATGTTCGATTAAAAAACCTAAGTATTCAGGTTTTAAAATAAATGTAAAAGGGTTTACACCCATCTTTCCTTGCTCAAATTACATGTAAAAAAATTTAGTCCGCTGAGATTCGAGCCCCGCACTCCCAGGCGAATATTTCGAGCCTAGTTTGTAGTCCTCCGCTTGGGTCTCTCTGCTTGAATAACTGAGCCACTCCCGTGCTCGAATGGCACGAGTTTCTGCTGCGTTGTAAAGACACCATACTATTCTGTCCCATTTGTGATGTTTACCATGTATCTGTTAGGTCTCATTTTCACTAATGATAAAGCGAATTATTACTTTAATCTATTTCTCAATTAAATAAAAAATAAACAAAATTTAATGTTTCGAGGTGCTTGCCTTATATATATACGGATGAGGCCATAATTATATATAACAGCAATCAGATAACATGAACAACAAAATAGAATGCTTGAGTAAGAAAAATATGACCATACGATAACATTATTTTAGTAGGCATGTTTAGTTGACTTATGTCATAATTATCATGCCTACTCGAATATTTACTACTATGTTTATCTCTTTCTTACTCAAGCAATACGTGTTATTTTCTTGTTCATGTTATCTCATTGGTGTTATATATAATTGTGGCCTCATCCGTATTTCTCCGAAATTTTCTCAGTTGCATGGCAGGTACACATATAATCTGTATGTAAAATATCGTCTTTTCCAACAAATAGTTTTTGAGTTATGTCGCCAACAGACAGACAGACGGAAATCTGTTATTCGTCATCTCGGGGGCTCTGGAATGTGAAGAACTGAAGAAATTTGGGAAAGTTTTTTTTTACAATACTTCCTTCGTCTTTTAGACTAAGAAAGTAAAAATCGAAATCCAACCTGATGCAATAAAATAATACAAATATATATAGTGAGCCTCCTGCAATAACCGACTAAGTTCAATCTTACGTTTTTTGAGAAAATCAAATTTGAAACTTCAATTTCTAATTACATAAAAACTACGTTACTAGAAGGAATTCAATAGAACTACCACTTAACCAATTCTTAAGAACTAAAAACATAATCAGTAGTAAACTATTTGTGGCTTATCCTGTTTCAGCAGACATTATTTTAACATACACTGTTCTGATTTTAACAAGTGGTTTTAAACTACACTGTTGCTGTTCTTCATAATAATAATAATAATAATATTATTAATAATTTTTATCGATTACACGCATTACATGCATTTACATAATTCAAAATAATCGTAACATTAAACAACGCATATGATAAATAGACGTACTGAGCTATGTTTTGTGCGGTATGGGTTACTGTAGTATCATGTACAAATAGTATTAATTATTCTGTAGCATAGCTCTCCACGCTCTCCGTTTTTGTATATAACAGAAACTTTAACCAACTTTAGTTCTTTTGTTAACACACCATTTGTTATACATTTGTTTATGGCGTATGTAAGTGGTACTAATATTGCGCCACTAATATGTTTAAGTACTTTTGCATTGAGCCCATTTATGTCTTTAGCATTTTTATTTTTTAAGTTAAATATACACTTTTTCATATCTGATTCAGATTTTTACTTCCTTTTACAATAAAGGAAGCCGGGGTAGGTAGCTCAGTGATAAGCATCCTGGCTACTGATCGTAGGGTCGCAAGTTCGATTCTCAGTCCCGGTGAGGTTTTCAAAAATAAAAAATGCAGATGAAAGCCTCTACAGAATGCCATCATTCTGAAGTGATGTAAAGCAGTAGGTCCCATGTTACTACGATGTGCAGCATGTAAAAGATCCCTTGCTAGGGTTGGAACTCCTTAGTCTCGGCAAAATTCTAAGTAGGACTTTGACCATATGACCATAGCAGTCGGTATCTAAGGTACCTGGTACTTTGCATGCCTAGACCTTGTCCATTAACAAGCAACAACAACAACAACAATAAAGGAAGTATTGGATTCGCCCCAAAAATTCGAAATTGAGTTTTCAACAGATCTTTACGTTTTAGAGTCCCCTGAACCCAATAAACATATTTTTTTCATTGGTCTGTCTGTGTGTCTGTCTGTCTGTCTGTGTGTCGTCTGTGAACAGAATATCTCAAAAACGAAAAGACGTATGGCGTTAAAACTTAATATATAAGTTTTGTGTACTATGTAGATGTGACAGCAAGCGTTTGAAGAAAATCGCATAACTGGAAGTACCGGGAGATCGAGAAAGGTTGTCCAAAATAAACTACCTTCCAAGTAGTTATCAATATTTCTTTCTAGTGTGATATTAGCCACACTCCTGTTGACAGATGTTCTCACTTGTTCTGTGTGTTTACGTTTCTTTACTTCTCCTTTTTTTTCTTGAACGCCGTTATTATTATACAAAACAGTATTTTTCAATACTAATTAGCCATTGTTAAACGAAGTTTACAGTAAGTACAGTGTTTCCAATTAATCGAAAATGGTAATAATTATGTTTGTAAATTTTAGGTTATGTATACCCTTGAACACAACACGTTTATTATTGAATCTTATTTCCGCAATGGCCAACGCAATGAGGATAATGGTGAATGGAAATATTCAGGAAATTTATGTGTAAATGAATTCGTTAATCGGTTCCCTGACGTCGACTTTGATTACGATAATCTGAGCAGGCATGTAAAGCGTATCGTACATCGTTTCCAAACAACGGGTAGTGTTGATGCAGGAAAATCTTTTGGAAGACCAACCGTTTTAACTCAGGACACATTAGAGGATATACAGGCACGCATCTTACACAGCCCTAAAAAACCATTACGACAGTTAGCGCAACAAACAGGTGTGTATTCTTTATCCTATAAATTTTTGTATAAAAAAAATATTTTAATTTGTAATTGCAGGGTTAAGCTATGGAACGTGTCAAAAGGCAGTAAGACGAAAACTGCATTTACACCCATATAAAGTTTCAGTAATGCAAGAATTACTTCCTCCTGATTATGAAAAGCGTGTGCAGTACTGCAATTGGTTTAACCGAAGTTTAAATAACGATGAAATGCTGGATTCAAGTTTTTTTTCAGACGAAGCGTGGTTTCATCTGACCGGTTACGTAAATAAACAAAATTACAGGATGTGGTCTGCTCATAACCCTGGTGAATTTTTACAAACTCCACTGCATCCAATAAAGATCGGCGTTTGGATTGCTATGTCAAGGAGACGCATAATTGGTCCTGTGTTTTTTGAAGATACCGTAACAGCTGACCGCTACATCACAATTCTAGACAGATTTATTAATGAACTTCACGATGATGAGTTACGTCAGGGATATTTTCAGCATGATTGTGCACCTGCACATACAGCCCTTCGAACACGTCAACATTTACAACAATTTTATGATGATCGTATCATTGCATTTCCTCCACGGTCACCCGATTTGACAGCCCTGGATTATTTTCTATTTGGACATTTAAAGAACACGATCTATGAAACCCCCATGCACACACTTGAGCAACTGAAGGATGCGATTACTGCCGCTACTGCAAATATAACTGTGCAACAGCTACAAAATGTTTTTAACAGCATGAAAAGAAGAGTTCAGTGCTGTATCAACAATAATGGAGCTCATTTCGAACATGAACTGTAATAATTACTGATTAGAGTATAATTTAATTTTGTAAAATTTAATATTCTAATTATTAACCTTAATTAAAACTGATTGCAAATAACTTCTTATTGTCATAATGGTTTTCCTATTTTGAATCTACCATAAATTGCTAAATTCATTTCATACATGACAGCAGATGTCTATGATGACAGTTGGAGGATGTAAATATTGATATACTCGCTGTAGAAAGTAGTTTTTTTCGGACAACCTTTCTCGATCTCCCGGTAGGTGTTTACTCTTGTGATTTTTCAATTTTTTTCGATGTTTGAAAAACGCCTAAAAACCCTTTAAAATTAGTGATGGTGGGTGGTAGACTACTGCTTACTCTATTTCCGACATTTGTAAAATGCAGGTTAAATTAATCGGCTCTAATATATATTTTTATGCTATTTGGATTGCTTGCACGTTTCTTTTTGTGGCTGTCCAAATTGCCCTATTTTCTTTTCTGATTCCAGTATAAATCGACTATTTGTCCACTTTTTGCCGCTATTATTTTTTCCTGTAAAGTTTCTTGTAGTTTTTGTAAGCGTCTTGCGATTCTTCTGTTTGTTTGACGTCGCTTATAATAGCTAACGATCTAATATTTTCCTCATATACTTTATTTACAAATGGAATAACTTCTTTTTTCGGACAGGATTCGTTAAAGTTGTCTATTCTAATTTTATAAAAGGTTGTGAGACATTCTTGGGCGTTCTGTTGTTCGTGAACTGTAACCTAATTTTCATTTTCTAAGGCTATTTTGAGATTATTTAAGTTGTTCAAATTTGATTACTAAGTTTTAATTATTTGTGAAATTACTTTCACAGAAAACTTCATTCCAGAGTGATCTGATAAGCTGATAAGCTTATTTCCACTTTGTAGTTTTCGTTAAGTATGTGTGTAAACACACTGTAGATTGTTGAACCTCCGTTTTTCTTGGATTTAGTTCTACTCGAGCTTTAAACTGTTTGGTGTAAACCATACGCTGCTAAAATGGTTTTTAAACTTAATCAACGTCAGTGTAGTTAGGTGCGTTATCATCAACTTCAGGGGCATGAACTTTGTCCACAAGTTGTTTCCATTCGGGCAAGGATTTGTGTCATGAGTAGAATTCTATTCTATTCTTTCTTTTAACATAATTGTGACACGTATCGTTTTTACTATTCTAATAGGTACCTTTTTTTTTGTACATATTTTCCAAGTTCGCGTTTTTAGTATGTTAAGAGTTATTTGAACTTTGTACACATTTCCCACATTTAAATTGGCAAAATTTACCCAACAACCTCTTTCAAATACTTTGATATGTTTTTCCAACATCTTTGAAATTTATTTCTCGTTCTATTAGGTTTCGATAGGAGGAGTATGGTTAAACAACTTTGTATTACATAGTGTGTACTAGTACAAACATTGTTTTACTTTCTATAGGATTATGCATGATATTGACATGCATATAGCTATGATTACTCTCCAAAAATGTATGTTCGATAACATTAATGCTGGTTTTTTGTACGACATACAGAAATAATGCAGCTATATGCTGATTTCAGTTTTTTATCCAAAAAACGGCAGTTCAACAACAGTAACAGGTACCTATGTAATCTACTTAGGAAAACATGCTCCAATTTCCTCTTTTGCTATTCAGTTCGCTCCATGAGCAACAAAATGCATTATTGAATGTTGTTAGCTCATAAATTGTATAACTGTATGTATGTACCATCGCCTTCAGAGAAAACTAAGACTGTGAAAATGTCAACATACCCTACTTTTAGTTGTGTAATAATAATAATAAGGTTTATTTGCAAAATGTTATAAACATAATATAAATTTTTATATTTTGCAAAATGTTACAATATATTAATTTATGTATCTTCTTAATTAGCAAATAAACAAAGTTGAAGTAGTTGAATAGTGCACACATACTTCACTTAAGTTTTATTGAATAGCATGTTGTAATTACTGCAAAATATGTGTCTGTGTGTAATTTTTGGTACTGATTCGGTTCCATTTTCTTTATATTTTGCTCTATAAAGAGAATACATGTTTGGTATTTTCAACAATCATGCATCCGCCACCTCTATTTTTGAATGCCATGTAAAGGACAAACCTGTGAATGCTTATTGCACTGCGATGGACACAATTTAAGCAAATGCAATTATAATAGGAATTAAAAACAATTCAACTATTTGAAATATTAGTTTAAAAATATTCCATAAATGTGATAATTTGAATTTGAAATTGTAAAAAATAGCATTAGCCTCGAAAGAGTTTGAATTTCAAACTGTATTAAAATAGCGTTAGCCTTGACTTGAGTATAAAAATGTAATCATAGCAGGATTTGACTTTATAATGACAAAGTAAGGACCCTATAAACAAAAACAATTAGGGACAGTAAGAAGAAATGCTTATGTGTGTTTTTCGGTTTTCTAAATAAAAGATAATAAATATCAATTAAACCAATTATACACATGTTTTCACATTAGTAGAGTGTCGTGATTAGGCTGCAGATGTGTTGCTTTAATTCCTGGCGCATTTGCAGATAGTGAAAGTGTTGATGGGTGCATCGAGCTAAGCTGGTGTTTTAGGCGCCGAGTTGTTTAGGTCCCGGGCCTGGAAGCCTGGAGAAGGAGCATTCATCGGGATCGAGCTACAGGCATCGCTTCGGAGAGTTGCAGGCGGCTTGCACAGCGGGCAACCAAGAGTAATGCGGCCCATTTATCGCAGGACTTGCTGAGGTGCCAGTATAGGCCTAACATCCATCGCAGAGCAGAATATGAAGGCCAGAAAACTGTTTATCCAAAAATTTAAAACAGTAAATTTTCTGTTGCGTCTTTTGGCTAGTTCTATTGCCGTTAGCGCCCTTTCACTGTTTTGTTTTAAAGTGGCGTTTATGTGCTTACGTAATATCACCTGGAATACGCATCGTTACGTAATAGTAAACGTAATTGTTTTAAAATTAAGCCAACTTCGATTTGTTTTTCTGCTTAAAGTGTTGTCATAACTTGACACTTGAGTTTTTCCCATCAGTTCAAAAAGTCTGTACAAAGTGATCCAATTAGTTAAATAAGTAGCGTAGGAACGACTACATGGAATAAAAATTGGAACAAAAAAAAACAGTACATTGTCAAACAATCTTACATCTAAAAATAATAAATTGGCAGGATGTAACAGCTCAACCCTTTGAGGTTAGAGTCAATTACCACAAAAATCATTTAATAATATTACATTAGCCTATAGGGCATATCACAATAGTACTTTACAAAATTTTAGGAATATCCTAGTTTCCTGAATTAATGCTCATTTCGGTAGCTTCTTAAGCCGTAGTGCGTTAGTGCCTGCATAAAATGCCTTCCGAATCGTAGCATATGGGCACTGCTATGAGCTTCTGTTTTCAATTTCTTTTTAATATTTACTGCGGATTTTCGTTTCATTTCCATTTGCTGTTAACATTATTTCTAATACTAAAAAGTGATTAGAGTTACAGCTCGCCCATCTGTGCATTCTGATGTCTTTGTTTGCCATATTTTTGACATCAAAATGTTATCTATCTTAAGTACCAAGTTAGTTTTCTACAGCTTGATTTTTACTACTCTTGTTTTAACGACGTCGACGAGGGAAGTATTGTAATCATGAAAAAACCACCTCTAGAGATTTCTTCAGATTTTCACGTTTCAGGATCCCCAAAAAACGAAAAACATGTTTTCTCAATTCCATCTGTCTGTTTGTTTGTCTGTCCATCTGTTCATCTAGACGATATTTTACATGCGGATTTTATGTCAATATACTATTAGTCAAATATATGCAAGGTGAGCAACTTAAAGAAATAACATGTTTGTTTTTGCATTAACGCAGGAATCGATAAAACTAAGCATTTGCACATAGCTCAGGTTTTCATCGATGATCAAAATAGAATAGAGAATATACAGGGTGAACATCGTAAAAACTAAGAACGATCTCTGCGGACCGTAGCCAGTACAACGAAAAGGTATAGCGATCACCGCGCACTGCATCCAACGCAAGGGACAGAAATGTGTAACGACGGCCACAAAACGCAGCTTGCGCAGATGGAAAGGTGTAGTGATCTCCTCTTACAGTATTATAGCAATGTACAGCGATCGATGGGCGCCGTACTTGAAAATTTTCCCGTAAAGCCCTCTGTAGGTGTTTTAGTTACAGGGTTTTCCGACTGCTTTTCACCATATATCAATTGTATTTCACTGTTTGTGAAATGTAATTCTCATATGTCAATATTCACATGTGTTAACAAGAGGGAAAAGCATTTGAGATAAAGTGAAACACAACTGATATATGTCAAAAAGTAATCGGAAAACTCTGTAGTTGGCTTTAAACTTATATTCCATAGTTGAGGATGTTTCATTACATGTCGTTGTTTTCACCTGTTTCAGTATTTTGACTACGTAATTTCCCATTTCCTTTTCAGATAATTGAGCTGCGTAAGTGCCTAAAATGCTCCATTCATTATTAAATTATTGTACGTTATGTATGCTTTTACTTCTGTTTAACGTGCATGTTTTAAATGCTCCACTAATATCTTCCGCTTCTTCTCCTTTCTCAAATTTCTTTAGGAAAATTAGTTGTAATATATATATTTGTTTTATTTCAACCCTTAGGCAATCTTAATTACTTTCTTTTATACCAATTTCTAAATTCTACTAAGATAGTCGAAGTCGGTTATTAGTTTGTTTTGCTAATCTTCGGATGTTCTGCTTTGGATATTTAATTGTATCCCTATATTTTTTAACGTTACTTAAACCTTTTCTCTTAATTCCAGGTGTTTTTTTCTTTTTAAGATTCCTCTGCTTCTTGAATCACTATTTTATTGTTTTTTAATTCTTTATTCATTTCCAAGATTCTCTTTCTTTGTTCTGTAATTAAGTTCTTTAAATTTGTTGTTCTTGCATAAAATTCGTTTTGTAACTTTATATTATTAATTTTTTTTCATTATTACATCTATTTTTTCTATGCCTTCTAGTTTATTTTTTATTTATAACAGTAATTGTTCCATTATGGTAGGCGAAATCCTGTCTTTATTTAGTTCTACTTTACACCAGATTGTAATACACACATAACAATCAATTTTACGGACTGACACAGAGGATTATTTCAAATCAATTCGGTTTTACCAAGTCGCAATAACGTCTACCCGCGGTGGATGATCAACCAAAACTCTGAATTATTGCTAAGAATTTTTTTAGAGTCCGTTATTCAGCTAGGATTTTCCATTTTTGTCATCTTTCAGGGACATAGCTTTTAACATTACAAAAATCTCACAAACTTTAAAGGTTCAATGTTTAAAAAATCTGCAAGTATAAAGTACGATAAAATATAGTTGAAAATATGGTATCCTAAAAAAACTAAAAATTTTAAGCCGTGGAAACTTAGTCCAAGCTTTGAGAATAACATTAAGTTTGGAGAATATAAATTGAACATCGATTATATTAAATTTCAAGTTCCCTAATTTTAAAATGCAACTTTTTCAGCGTAAATTTCATTCTAGAAACTTTGAATTAATTAAAAACGAAGCTCTCTGCCACCTCACAGTTTTTTTTTCTCTAGGTTGCTGCAAATATTTTAATATCGTTTGCACAAGTTCAATTCTAAAGTTGTGGAACATCACAGCTAAAATAACGAACAAGTTCCCAAAATTTGACAGAATGGATTCGTGACTTTCTCTTTAATTATCAAAAATCGGAGATTACCGTTCAGAACCCTTTTCTCTCGTTAGCTGGAAGTTAATAAGGCTACATTGATACTTCAAAAATGGCAATTAGCGTAAAGGCAGTCTGAAGCAACGCGCGATTCTCCGTAATTGTAGAAAACTAGGTATATTCATTACTAGTTTTAATGATGTCGCAGAATTGTCTGGACGGGATAGTGCTTTATGTGCAACGTAAGAATTTTACTTGATGTCCTCACCAAAGAAAGGATGTTATGTTTCTAAAATATTTTATTACTGTCATTAAATATTAAGAGCTTGGTACCATTCAGCGCCAAGGCTCGTCAAATATAATGGAATTGTAATGTATTATTGCATCGCTGTTAGTATGTGCTTTAAATGCAGTAAATAAATTTTAACAGTTGTTCTAGTTTAATAAATTTATTATAACTTTAAAAGCTACAAAAATATGGATACAAGATTTCACGATTTGATAATATATTTTGAAAAAAATTAGATCCACGTACTTTCCATATATACCATATGATCGAATAATCTCCTTTGGGGGACCGTGGAATTATTGTTCTTTTGCTCATCATTGCCAACATAGATTTCATAGCCATCTGGAGAATAGAAGTATTCCATCATATGGTATAAATAAGTTAAATCCCCAAAGAAGGCATATCTCTTAATAGTGATATCTACAGTAAGGATAATTATGTACTTTAAAATAGAAAAGTATGTAAAATATGCACTTTGATATGCAAAAAATTTTAGTTAAATATTACCATTTTATTTGCAGTTACATAATGCACATGAAAAAAAAACCAACCAAACTATAATCATTTCTAAGCTAAATACATATATTGAAATATTAAAGTGTAAATAAAACTAAACAACTTACATAATGCAATTTAAATATTTTATAATTAAAAGTAATTTTAAATTTTCAATCAAAACTCTCCTTTAAAACGTATTTATATTCGGAAAAAAATACGCTCACCATTACACGATGCTATTGGAGAAAATTTAAATTTTACTATTTTTGCAACTCCATAGTTTGCTATTACAGAATTGTTTGATTTTTTTATGGTCACCATTTAAAACACAACGTACATCCTGAAGTTCATTAAATTCACTCTGCAGTTCCAAAATGTAAGAAAGCTCTTGGGAACGGTTTTAATTTTGCCTACTACACTTAGCACGATTTTGAAATTTCTAATGTAATATGCCACATTATGCTTATTTTTGATAAATATGCAATTTTCCTAAAAATGCAGAAAATATGAATTTATGCATGCAATATGCAAATGCATAATTTTGCTTGCTCTAGTTATATCGAATACTATACTACTGTATTTAATAATTATTCTAAAAAATAGAAATTAGCAAAATGTCTATCATTGTAATGTGGAATACTATATGAGGTGAAATATTGACCTTGAAGAAACAACTTGGTTTTACTACTCCCACCTGAAAATGTCTTTAAATATTTTATTAAAATGCTTTTTTTTTTATATGAACACAGTTCTAGTTTTATAATATGTTTTAAATAACTTATTTAAATTTGTTCAAAGGCGACAGTTTATTTACTAATTTAGAAGTTGTTGAAAATGCATAAAGCTCTTTTAAGTTTTTTTTTATTAAACAAGTGTCCTATATCTACACAATGTATAGTAAGTCCTGCACTCATTGTTATTGAATATTGCTACTATGTGTTATTTATTACACATTTTTTGTCGAAATAACAGATCCGATTTGGATGATTTTTTTTTGAATGACAAGTTGTCTCTTTCAGAAGGTTAGTGTACTACTCTATTTGCATAGAAACTTATTTTTTTTTAATACCGCGTGTAACAATTATAACGTGTTTTTTCCATAAAATTTATAACACCCTGTGGGGTTCAACAGTTACAATATAAAGTTACAATTCACTGCAAACACTAGCCTTATCTTTTTATAACATTTTGTTTTTTGCTTTACTCTTTTACCTTAGCTACCCCAAGAGAAACACAATTTTATAGCATAACATGTTTTTATTGACTTTAATTTGCAATATGAAATCTTATTTGCGAAGCTCAAACATTAGTTCTGTTTGAGGAAGAATTTCTTTTTGACAGCTGTATTTACCTGATGACAGTTACTGTTTGTTTCTGTTTTTCTATAGCCTGCTTTGACTTCTGAGATGTATATTTTAGCCTAAATCGGGCCTGCAGCGAATCCCCCGTCGAAATGGGCCCCTTATTTTTCGCTGACTTGCCATACAAGCCGCCGATGCCTCGCCCTGCTCTTTGCTCTCAACTCTGGTCCTTTGCTACACACCTAGAGCTCCGCTACTTTCCAAGAGAGTCGCTGCCTACTTCAAGCTTTCAGGAGTTCAACTAGTCTCACTAGGACCTCCAATCAGCCGCCGAAGAACATCAGCTACACTCGAAGCATAGTTGAATACTTTTACCCTTTTGCAAAGAAGCCCGAAATTAATGCAAAATCATCTGTAGTCTATCAAAGACACTGTACTTATAATTGGATAATAGGTATTTATTAAATTTTTAATAAATTTGTGTGGGAAAGTTTGGCTTTGATTCCCCCAATTGTTCGTGTTTATATCGATCTTACATTGTTATTATAAAGTCAGAGCCTGTTCTGATTACAATTTCATGTTCAAGTCAAGCCTAACGCTATTTTTACTACATTTTTACAAATGCAAATCGTTTCAAAGCCAATTCTACTTTATACAATTGAAAATAAAAATTAGCACGTTTACGGAATATTTTAAAGATAATGTTTGGAATGCTTGAATTATTATTAGTGCATATTATAATTATATTGACTTAAATTATGTCCATCGCAATTTCTTCAATTATTCTTACATATGATTTATTTATGTTTGTTTTTTCTAAAATCTCCATTATCTAATTTTTAGGTACCTACCTACGCTGTCGTAGGGTTTCGTTAAATCGAAAAAGACCAACTAGGTTTCTAGACTTCTAAAATGCTCTTTTCTATAAGTTGTCTCAGACAGAAGATATTGTCTGTACACGAGCTTTGCCCTCGGAAGATACTTTGCTCTTCATTATCCTTCCATTCATTTTCCATCTTTGTTTTTATGCTTCATCCATATCACTTGCCATTGTAGCTGGCCAAACTAAACGTCAATAGTTCGTGCTTTTCTTGCTATCTCTATTCTTAGATATTGATCCTTCAGATACATTATCGCCACCTCTTAAACAGCTACTAAAGGTGTCTATTAACACTTTTTCCACTTTGGTGGGACTATATTTCATCAATTCTATTAGAATTCCTCGAGACGCGGAGCTTTCTTAGTTATCATTCCCCGAAGCGTCTTATATATTTATCGTTTACATGGTTTCGTCTAGTGTTACGTCAGTATCGTTTGTATGTTCATTGTACTCATCCCATTTTTTCTTGAAACAATTTTTTAAAATAGCTTTTTTATTCGCTAATTTTATATTTGAAATGTCATTTCTTTCTTGAATATCTTATCGTAAATTTTAAATACATTTCCAAGCGTTTGTAGTCTTGGCTTCCCCTAAAAGTCTATCCACATGCTCGCACTTTTTTGGGAAAGTTTATAGCTAACCATGTCTGATATGCTTGCGTTTTAGCCTGTATAAGTTTTTTAAAGTCTTCAGTGATCCATCCATTTTGTTTTTCTCTGCGAGTTCTATTTACCATCATATTCCGCTGGATGAATACAGTAGGTTTTTAACTATTGACGGTTTTCGTTTACTAATCTTCCTGTTCGTTTTTAGTTTATTGTAATGGTGAAAAAATCACTTTCCTAGATTTATACAGCTCTAGGCGTTTCAGTGTCGCTAGTTGACGAAAAACATGTTTTCTCAATCACGTCTGTCTGCCTGTCTGTCTCTTGGCGGTATAGTTAAAATCGCCTTGTTGGAGATTAGATGTCTACTTGTCATGAAACTGGATATATTCCCCGTCAAATATATACAGGGTGAGCACCTTACAAAAATAAAATGCTGCCTATTTTTGCTTTAACTCGAGAATTATTAGTTAAATAGAAGTAATAGTTTGCACATAGATTAGGATTTTACTCTTGACAAAAATAGGCATATTTTGGACCTAATATATACAGGGTGGAGACCTTAAAAAATTAAATTCTTTTTTCCTTTCGTATTTTTAAAATTTAAAGGTTGAAGTAAACCTCTTTACTAATTGGTTCACTAACTGCCGGTTTTATAAAGACCACTAATCTGACGTTAACTTTAATTCGCTGTTAAAATAAACAAAAGCGCATCAAAACGTCAGTGCTTATGACATTTTATTCATTAGTAAACGCCTTTATAAGACTGGCTGTAAGTCATTACTGAAATAGTACTGCAGTTGTACCGTTCTGTAAGCTGTCCATATTGTATTTTTAATAGTACTCCTATAATGTATTTAACTCATTTGTTTGACGTACTTCCCACTACAATGGAAGTATGCTAAGATTACTATGATCGCAAAGCCTGGCAAACCACCCAACCTCCCATCTTCCTTTAGACCGATAAGCCTGTTACCTCTATTATCCAAGCTCTTTGAAAGACTCCTATTGAAAAGAATAAAAAAAGCTGTTAATCTTGACCAAATAATCCCGCCCTTCCAATTCGGTTTTCGTGAAGCCCACTCAACGATACACCAATGCCACCGAATTGTCAGTCAAATAATAGAAACTCTCGAAACCAAAAAATTTACCGCAGCTGCTTTCCTAGATATAAGACAAGCCTTCGATAAGGTTTGGCATGCAGGCCTCCTGTTCAAGATCAAACTACAATTCCCAGCTCAGATCTATTTAATCCTAAAATCATACCTCACCGAAAGATTCTTCCAAGTTGTAATAAATAACTCAGCCTCGGACTACCATCAAATTAAAGCAGGAGTGCCGCAAGGAAGTGTGTTAGGCCCTTTACTCTACCTGATTTATTCATCTGATTCACCAACCACGCAAAACACTACTATTGCCATGTTCGCCGACGACGTAGCCATCCTCTCAACCAGTGAATCACCTGCAGTAGCGACAACTCACTTACAGAACCACCTCAATCTCCTACAGGACTGGACCAACAAATGGAGAATCACAGTAAACAGCGACAAGTCAGCTCAAATAACCTTCACTAACAGAAGACTTGTGTGCCCTCCCACCAGTTTTAACAATATTCAAATCCCAACTAAGTCAGAAATAAAATATTTAGGTATGCACCTTGACGAAAAACTCAACTGGGGTAAGCACATCAAGAAAAAAAGACAACAAATAGATTTGAAACTGAAGCAGATGCAATGGCTAATCGGAAGGCGTTCGCAGCTTTCGTTATCCAACAAGGTCCTGCTTTATAAAATTATCATAAAACCCATCTGGACCTATGGTATCCAGCTTTGGGGTTGTGCAAAAGCATCCCATACAAAGATCATACAACGGATACAATCTAAAATACTCCGAATAATCACTGACGCTCCATGGTATGTAAGCAACGATTCTATCCACACCGACCTGAAAATCCCTCATGTAACAACTGAAATCCAAAGATTCGCACAAGCATACAACTTCAAGCTACCAGGACATGAAAATGAACTTGTAGGGCATCTCGCACGCCAACCAGCAGCCGCAAGAAGACTTCAACGCACCTGGCCACTAGATTTACTCCCCTAACTGCCTTCTGTTAGTGTATAACCCTGGGAATACGGTAATGGCCTGATCCCAAATCATGACATGTAGATATTTAAGATAACATTTACTAATTACTCACTTGTATTTTCTGAGTAGATTGTAAATATGCAAATAATTTAAAAAAAATAAATTTGTTTGACATGCTTGTCTTTGGTATTTGTTTACATTTTGCTCCTCGAAAAGCACATGTGTCATGTAACACTTTTTCTGGTGTTTTTCTTTATGATAATACAGTATATTTTGGATATGAGCTTCCTCGTAGCTTTGGTCTATGGAAACTTGTGTATTTGTTATTCAAAAAGGAATCATTCATGGTTCTACATCCAGTTCGCTTACAAAGCCGTATGAGCCTCTTTCCATTATTGTTTACAATATCTTCACCGTGCGTTCCAACAGTATTGTCTCTATCTTGAGAATCAGTTCTATCATTGAAATTTCCGATTATGACAATCTCTTTTCTAGCATATATGGCAAATACTGCTAATTATTGGGCATGAATTTCTTCATTTACTGTGAGTATCCATTAGATTTCTTGTGAATCGCAATTGATTGTGACTGCAGCTTTAGATCTTTTATCTTTGTTAATTGCACTGTATGAATATATCAATATACAGATTGTCTGCAGGTACTAGGTACAGAGACGGTTTGTTTGTCTTAAAATTTTAAACCGTCTCTAGTTACCGTGTGTACCTAGTACCTAAAGACAATCTGCATAGACCACTTTCTTCAATATCTGTGCTATTTTTCGGCTTCAGTAGAGCTGCATATATCAATACCAAATTTATTTTTATAAAGTGATTATGATTTATGTTTGAGCTTATACATATAATAATTACTTACTATTACTAATTAATTATTTACTGTGCAATTATACTCGTATTAAGTTTTTAAGCAAGATCAGTTTACTTTATGTTAGATACTCCATTTTCTCCACTTTACCTATCCTGAATTAGAGGCATTTTTAACCTTGCTTTGATGCAACAATACTGTATTTGAGCAATAATTCACAGGTAAATGATAGATTTGCTTAGCTTTCTATAAATACTACCTTGCATTGCTTTTCCAACAAGATCAACCACCCATTTATAGGTTCCTTCTCCTTTACATGAGCCCTTAGAGTGAGCGCCAGGGGCCAAGCGATGCCTGCACAACTGGAATGGAGTTCGATGGTTGTTGCAGCGGCACTTCTTTCAGGCTCAACACAGCCCGACAACCTCGTGGTCTATCAGTCTTCTTTACATCGGCAAACTGGCAGTTCTATGTCTAGAAACAGGATTCTAGCTCCTTCTGTGTGGTATCTGCAAGGTGCTTCGTTAGGGCTACCATTGTGCGTAGGAAACTTTTCTTGTGTATCAAAAAGATTATATTTTCTCAATTTATTTACCGTTTTTTACTTTTATTTAGTTCTGCGGCTCTTGTGCCACGCATGTATTGACTCAGTAAAACGATAAATTATAGTTTTATTCGCAAATTGTATTTATTTTTCCCCAATCTGAAAAGTAAATCGTTTTCATTCCCTTCTGGTAAAATATTTATTTTTAATTTTTTCAAGCGAGATATTGGCGCGCCGCCCAAGCCCATTCTTGGAGGACCTTGCCGTTTTCTGTATCCTATACCTTTTTAAATGTATTTAATAGAACCCGTAAAAGATTTGTAAGAAGCTATTCAATTGCTATAAATAAATGCAAAGGCTGTGCTATAATGAAAAGTATTTTGATTTGAAAATAAAGATTCCTATTAAAGACATTTGATTATTTCTTTAAAATCTTAAAGAAAGTAAATTAATATTGCAATATATTTGATACGGATTTTAGTTGATTTGAAAATCGTTGCAAAATGATATCGTAGTTTACTTATATCTAATGGAAAGTAAATATTTCCTATAACTCGTAGCTGTTTTTGATTAAATGCTTTCTTAGGTTTATTTATGAATTCTCATGTTTTCTTTCCAAATCGTTTTCTGTTGCAAGAGATGAATAAAAATGCAATTTTTAGTGAATTAAATTAAACTAACAACCATAGTTGCAAAGTTACTTCAACTTGCATTTTTTCACATTATAGTTGTGTTTTGCTAGCGCATTTTCGTTATGCGTTACTAACTAAATTAATATTTAACGTAACGCTAGATCACAGTAAAGATTGAAGTAATACACATAGTATTTGCCGAGAAGATGCAAATAATGCTACTAGTTTTAATGTAGGAAACTTTTATTTCTCACACCCAAATGTTCGTTGTTAGAAGTCTTATATCTTTTCTGACTTTCTAGTTGTATTAGCAGTAAATAATTAAAGCTGAACGCCCACTTCAAATTCCAATAGAAGGTAATGAGTACTTAGCGGAACTTAAATAACATGCTGCTAACTTGAACAACCTTCGATATAAACGCAATATATACTCTTTAGTAAAAAACTACACCATTATTCGTTTAGGCTAGACGTGCTTTTTTGCCTTAAAAATACGTTGAAGGCTCACATTCAGCCGTCAACTTTTTAAAACCAAATTTACGAGATCGCATAGCAGAACGTGCTACAAACCCTAGTGTGGAAAAACCTTTGACAGTAATGCCATTTTCTTTTTGTATGTACACATTCTACGGGTTCATACGACTGTTCTTTACATTTTGTGACATCAGAAAACATGAACACATTAGAAAAACGAAAAATGTTAAGCAGGTTTTCCAACTCAAACAGCTTTTTTTCAGGTAGTTAACAAATCTTATTTTGAATAATATAGGTACCTAGCATTCAACTAAGACGGTTTATTAAAAAAACTTCGTTTGAGCTTCAGTAAAACTGTTTAAAGTTTTAATTTTAACTTTAAACCATTATTTTAATACATCAATGAGAAAATAACTACAAGCAGCTTATTCAAAGTAATTATTAGGTTAATACCTACTTACACATTTTAGTTCTACGATGCATAACATTCATGCTATAAAATTTCAAGGTTTGAAGCTTCACATATTTATAATATAATACTAATCGCGGATGAAACAATGTATAAAATATGTGTGTAGTTCTTGAGGCAATAAAAAGCCTTGAAATACAGCTCGCAACATAGGATTAACATATGCAGGCTGCATTATTGTATGTGTGCCTATATTCGAAACATATAACATGTATTCTTGTAGTTACATAAAGCAAAATGCAAATAGCCAGACAATTTTGGTTTATTCGAATAACGGTTATGTATTTTACTGGATTTATATGGAATACTACATTTATTACTCAAAAGTATATTAAAATCATTTATTTTCATAAACTTTTTAAGCAGATTTAACAGCACACAAACGAAACTAGTAAGGTTATATTTACGTATTTATCAAATTCTGTGGAAGCAACAACAACGGTGCTATTCAAGGTGCATATAAATTTATACCAGTTTTAGCTTATTTTATTTCGAACCAAATGAAACACTATGTGTGTTATTTCCAACGATTAATTAGAGAATGGGAAACGTACAACGATTTATTAATATAATTTGAAATTGTACTTCGAAATATTAATATTATACCTCATATGCTGTTACACATTATAAAACAAAGATTGTTGATATTATTTGAGACGTGGTTTAATTATATTTGAGATTATTGTTGTTGAAATAATGTAAAAAATATATATAAAACTTCTTGTAGATGGAAATGTGAGCTAGTTTTGTATACTTATAGAATTGGAATTTAGTTTGTCTTAAACATTTTGATAAATGTAGAATATACATTTATAATGCAATAAGTGTTTCTATTTCAAGTTGTATATTTGTACTTTTTTCAAAATAAATTTGTCATAAAGTGAAACAACAGTGATATAAAACTCAATATCTATTCCTGCCTTTCATGTTGTAAGCCACAGATTTCCACGAACATCAATTAGCTGCTTTTGAAGGGAAATTTGCAACGATTTTATCAATAGCTTTTTACCGCCAGTATCGCACATAGACGCCATAAGTTATCCCAGACTGTATAGAGTACTATTAAATATGTATATTACTCACTTTGAAATTACAAAGGAAGTTATAACTCAATTAAAGTAATGGCTATTTTTCACTGCTCTAAGGAATACTCTAGAAGTGGCGATAAATTGAGTAGCTTGAAGATGCATAGTTTTTTCGCAAAAATCTGTAATTTAGGTAAACAATACTGGACCGACAGCACAAATTTTTCTTACAACGCAGGTAGAGTCAATGTGCTGTATTAACAAATAAAATATAATATATGGTCCACGGCTATTCTTAAATACACAGGTTTTTAAGCGAAAACAACGTGGTCTCGCTCATCAAAACCTACTGCAATTTTTCTTTATATTTAAAGAAATTTGGTGCCTAGTTTTTGTTACGTTCTTGAGTCTTCAGTTGACGCTAGAATAACCACAGTCGTGTTTCCTCGTTATGACAACAATATGGCCGCCACTGTTGTCCCACTCAGGGCTCGCCTTCGCGATGACAGCAAACCCCAAACCTTTAACTGCAGGCTTCCTGCACTTCCTCACCTTTTTTTCCTCGTTCGGCTCCTTTTTATAAGGTTTTGACTATGAATTATCTTTTGTTTGGTTAGCTTATCGTAGCCAGAGCTCTCTTTTTTAAGCTTTAATTATTCTCGTTGCACTTATGTAAGGGAATTAAAACGCTTCAAATGCTTCATGGACACTGCTATTATTGAAAGACTGGACACTTGTCAATTTAAGTTGCTCGTTAAATTACCTACGTTTCAATACGAAACATGGTCTACTTAAAAAAATATTAGCAAAATTTGGCAAGTAATTAATTACAATTAATAGAACTTAGCTACTTATTAACCATTTTATACTATAGCAAAACTTACTATTCCTTGAATACAATCTATACATTTTAAAAATTTTACTGAAGGTTTGTTGTGGCCTCAAATTAGTATCAAATTCGGTTTGTACACCCGGAATTATCTCTATATGCAACTTTTCTAATCTTCAAACACATTTTAAATGATGAAAGCTAACGCAAATTTCCATTTTTGGTTGCTAGATTCGTACTTAACAAGCTATGGAAGCTATGGAATATCTATAAAATACTACATTACTACTACAAATCATTCCGATGTGGTTATGCTGAGAAATACAAAATCGTATATATTACATCGACTGATGACTTATTTATAAAAAATGTAGTATTGTAAGGTACAATTAGTGCTATCTACTAACAAAACTAGCATATTACTTCGAAGGCAAAAATAATTATGCACAATTCTTAACATCTACTAATAAATCAAGTATTTTTTTAATTAAGCTTGTATCACATTTTTCTCACAAATCTTTAATTTTTAAATTTGCTCAATTCCTCGAATGAGAACCTTCGGAACTCAAAGAATTCAAGAACGGCAGTATTACTGTTTTATAAATTAGCGTTTAAAACTCTTTCATAATTTCTCTGTAGGTATTATTTTAATTTGAATCTCTCGAATCATATTCCAAGCCATAAATATTTTTCTTTAGTTTTCATAAAAAAACCATTTAGCATGTTTTCTAATATTGAGTCAGTTATAGAATGTGTATGTTCGTTCCTATCAACAGCGATATAGACACAACATGCAGTGGCCATGGCTTAATATAAGGAAAAATTTAGACAAGTATCCTATATCCAGAAAGCAGAAAACATAAGAAGCAGGACGATACCCTCGAAACAACCAGTCACATCCCAAGGAGGAGAAGATGCACCCTGAACGTTAATTATCATATATCAATTATTCTTATAATACTGCTATGCATAACATTATATTTGTTGATCTGACTTTATAAATAAATAAAAAGTTTTCTACTGGCTTTTTAAATATGTGCTGGATTGAACCGCCATTTTGAAGACAGACTGTCCTTAATCTGGACTTAAACTGCAGAATACTCCTAATTAGAATTGCAGAAATATCTAGCCACACCTGGTGGTCGTAGGTTTCCAAACTGCAAAGGAATAACGGCTGATACCATCAGTTTTTGTTACTTGAACTTGTTACGCTACAAGTCATCTGGGGAAATCTAGTTGTTTAGTTTTTATTGTTGCTCAGTAAACTCCGCTGTATTGGCTGTTTTAAGAAATCTGAATAGTAAAATTTTTTTTATTTTCAAATATCAAACGTTGCATGTCAGCATTAGAAAATCTTCTACAGGGTGTTTATAGATCGCTAGACAGCTTATAACTTCATTAATAATAGAGATATAAAAAACGGTTTTTTGTTTTAAATGCCAGTGCACAATCTACAAGTTGGCGTAAACCGATTTAAGCCATGGTCTCCTATTTTTTCTCAGTGATACACGACTTTGGTTATTTAAATGGAACACCCTGTATATTTTTAGATATTTGCAATCAGCGGTAAAGGTGCTTTATTATAGCATTCTTAAATTTAAATTCAGGAACTTATTATTTTTCAAAATTAAAAAAGAGTGTTTAGCCAAAGAAGGCCATGCATTATGCAAAATCACCAACAATTGAACAAGAAATGCAAAACAAATTCCACTTGGTTCTAAAAATTTCTCATGACCAAATTATAGCACTAAACGTACTAAAACAATTGAAAACTATGGTTTTTAATTGGAGTAATATGAGTTTCATTAACAATAACATTTATTTACTTCCCTCGTCTAAAAGACGAAGGAAGTTTTGTAATCGCAAAAAAATCACCTTCCGAGTTTTTCTTCATATCTTCACGTTTCAGAGTGCCTACATGACGCAAAACAGGTTTTCTCAATTCCGTCTGTCTGTCTGTCTGTTGGCAGTATAGCTCAAAAAGTATTTGTCGGAATAAGACGATATTTTGCATACATATTATATATAGACTAGCAACCCAGTGAGACAAATGTCTCATTAAAAAAAACAAAAAAGACCGTTTTGCAAATAGAACGCGTATTCACCACACGTACGTATATGACGTCATTGTTGGTAGCAAACTACCAGTCGCATTCGCCTTGATAAAATTTACCTAGAATCTAACCTAAAAAGTTAGGATTAGGATAATTAAGATAATAATTAGTGTTAGAGACTGAAATTCGGTTCCTGACCTGACATGACCATTCCAAACATATAACTTTAATAACTTTTTTCTCTATCTCTTACTGTTTGGCTGCTGAAACAGCGTCCCAGACAGACACGTCTATTAGATAAAGGACTAGCAACCCAGTGAGACCAATGCCTCATTTAAAAAAACAAAAAAGACCGTTTTGCAAATAGAACGCGTATTCACCACACATACGTATATGACGTCATTGTTGGTAGCAAACTACCAGTCGCATTCGCCTTGATAAAATTTGCATAGAATCTAACCTAAAAAGTTAGCATTAGGATAATTAAGATAATAATTAGTGTTAGAGACTGACCTGACCTGACATGACCATTCCAAACATATAACTTTAATAACTTTTTTCTCTATCTCTTACGGTTTGGCTGCTGAAACAGCGTCCCAGACAGACAAGTCTATTAGATAAATACAAATATATACAGGGTGAGCACCTTAAAAAAATAAAATTTTGTTTATATTTGCGTTAAATGGCAAGACCATATTTTGCATGCGGATTATATGCCTTCCTGCCATAAAACCGAGAAAAGGTCGGTACAATATATACAGGGTGAGCACCTGCCTATTTTGCTTTAACTCAAAAGTTACTACTTAAATAAAAGTAATATTTTGCACATAGCTGAAGTTTTTAGCCTTAACGAAAAAGGGCATATTTTGGACCCAACATATACAGGATGATCACCTTGTGAAATAAAATTTTGTTTATTTTTGCTATAACTAAGAAATAGATAAAAGTAGTAATTAGCACATAGCTCAGGCTTTATCCTTGACGAAAATGGGACCCCACAGATACAGGATAAATGTAAGAGACAAAATGGGGAAGGAATAAGTGCGTTGTGCTTAATGTAGCTGCATCGCAAAGATCCGAACGATCCCGCATGGTAGCGTGCAACAAATGGTTGAACGTTGGCATCGCTTTGGCAGGTGCTGAATCGAATCCCACAGCCGGCAATGTTTTTTATTTGTAAATTGATATAATTCGTATTACCAACTGTTTCCTTTTATTGTATCTGTATTATTAAGAACGTTAAGGGATTTTTACCCCTAGTTTTCTTTGAGTTTTAAAAAAATATGTTTAGTGTCATATGGTCCACTTGCGGGCGAACTACTGATGCTTTTATTTTACCATCATATAGCGTTACCAAATACATACAAACAATCTATATTTCTTCTATTAGTATCCTTTCCGTGCTTATCTTTATTAATTAGCTTATACTTCATTTTATGTTGAGATTTACAAGTTGCAATTTTTCTATTAAAATATTTACAGCTTGTTGTAGTTTATTATCACCTCAGCGTCGTCTGCATACATATACTATTTATTTCTTGTTATATATTGGTCGCATTTTTGTATATCAAACTTTTAGTCTTTACTTCTTTCTATTACTTCTTTCATTACTATACAGGGTGTATTAGGAATGGTGCATAATCTTCAGGTAGAACGATTTATTGATTAATTCTGAGTCGAAAATATTTACTAAAATGTTGAATTGGTCTTCATGAGCCCTCACGAGCGGTAGATAAAAACATGATTTTTACAAGAAACGTATTTTTTCTATTTGAAATATGTGAAAGTATCGTCAAGGAAAGTTGTGTAAAATGTTAAACTATGGTCGTATGCAAAATTTGAGAAATATTCGCATACCTGTATGATACCGCGTATACTAGATAAAGTACTTTTGTGGTAATATGATTTCATAAAAGAAGTCCGATATTTTTGAAATTTTACATGGAACCACAATTTTACATTTTGAATAACTTTCCTTGATAAGATTTTGATGTATTTAGAACAAAAATGGTACTTTATCTGAGAAAAACGTATTTTTCTACGACCACTACTAAAAGTAGGCCTTTCAGCGCTAGTTGTTTCACTAAAAATGACGTTTTATAATTTAGCGTATTAAAAGTGAAATCAGCTGTTTACTTTTAGCCCATGTGCTAAAAGTAAACAGCGTATGTTGAATTTCGAATTTCGAACTGGAAGTGAGATTGTAAAGTTATTTTAGTTACTTCATTCGTTAGAGGTAAAATGGTTTTTTAATAATTAAAGCATTACGTCATGAATAAAGTAAAATGTGTACATTTATAATTACCTTTTATAACTAACTTTGACAGCTATTAGCTGCAGAAACAGTCACATGCGTGTCAAGGCCATCTCTTTACTACGACATAAATTATAACTATGATAAATGCAAACCTTTGTTAAATCGACATTTATGGATTAATCACAGTAAATTTAAGGCCGTAGAAAAAATATTGTGTGCAAACTTGTGCTAAAAATGGACGTTTATGCAGGAGACATATTATGAGACTCAGCCTTCGGCTTCGTTTCATAATTTTCATGCCTCGTTCATAAACGTCCACTTTTAGCACTTGTTGCACAAATACTTATTTTTATCTACCGCTCGTGAAGGCTTATGAAGACCAATCCAAAATTTTAGTATTAAGATTTTCGACTCAGAATTATCAAAGAATCGCTCTACCTGAAGATTATGCGCCATTTTTAATACATCCTGTATAATGAAAAGGTACGCAGTCCTCTTGATGTACCCTCTTATTTCTTCGTTTTTCTAACATAACTTTCTATGTTCTTATTAAGTTTCTAATTGCTTCATATAATTCCGAACTCATAAAACATTTTCTCAGCGTTTTCTATATTTTATTCTTTTGAGATGTCAAAAGATGTGTTTCTCCCTATAAATGTTAATATGCATTCGTGTGTATCGTGTATTGTATGGCTTGTGGTAGGAGGCCTGGTGTCAGAGTTTTCAGGTTACGCGAGCGCTTCTGATGTAACCTAACTACTGTCACCGAAATAACAACTGAGACCAACGGCTTAACGTGCTCTCCGAGGCACGGCTGGCTGCAATTGTATTACCACTATAGGTTAGACACGCGTCCGAGAGCTGACCGCTGCCAACGTTGCTTAACCCTCGAGACTTTTTGACGAGTGTTTACCTTTTTGGATTTTTTACACTGTAATTGCAATACATTGAGATGATCTGTGGGTATATACTGGAATTTAATTAAATTTTGTATCTTATCAGTGTTATCTTCCACATATCCTTACTCAAATATTTACTCTTTTAAACGTCACATTTACTTAACCTCTAGATTCAAATACAGAGAGCTACACACTTTTTGCCTTATTAAATTGTCCATGTATCAATTATGTTGTGTCAATTATTTTTATAGTAGCACAATAATTCTTTTTAAAAAAGAGAACTCTTATTCATGTTGGAACATGTATTTGTATGATTTAAATAAATTTGCAACGACACTTTCTGTTCAAATTTAGATTTTCCCGTAAAGTAGATTTCTTTAATACGTAAGTTGACAGCTTAGTTAACCTCTGAAATCGACATCACTTTTGGATATTAATTATCTGTTTCGCTCAGGTAACTAATTATTATAAATTATATTCTTCTTCCCCTTCGTCTTTCAATATAGGACGTAGTCTGTTCTTTTAAACCTTGGTCTTACGCCTCTTCTGATGTGAAAACCTAACTCTCTTTCCAACGTTAAGTGGTCTTTCTCGTTCTCGTTTCCTTTCAATTGGTCGGTCTTCTTTTGCTTTATTTGCTAGTCTGTTGATGTCCATTCTATCTACGTATCTGCTGCAGTACTTCCTTCTATCGTGAGTCCATTTTGTTATATCCTGTATTCTACACATGGCTTTAATGTTTTTTTTATCTTAAGGTTTTTCGCTGGATTGTTCGGAATATTTTCATTTCGTACGTGCTTATTAGATGTTTCGTCTTTTTGGTGTCTGCCCTGGCCTCAGCTCCATGTGTTCCAATGGGTGTTACAGCTGTTTTGTATACCCTTACTTTTGCTACTTCCGTTATCGTTGACTCTTGCGCTATATTAGGATTTAACGTTTCAAAAGCGTACTTAGCGTTACAATTTATATTGATGAATAAACTTAGTCGTGTAAACGCTTCTTTTATTTGGAGCTATGTAGTCGTATAGACGCATTTTAATTGACCGTTCGCATATAGCGCCCATAGGGATTACCTGCTATACCGGAAAACTTTCGCTGCGTTTTCTGACAACGTTCATGAATGTTGGCTGTGCGTTACAAATGTTTATCTTATAGTACAGGCGTCATTTATTTCGTTTTTCTAGATACCAAGCGACTTGTTACAACTCGAATAGCTTCCTTTTCCATGCATTTCCTCAGCATGGCAACTTGTATATAATTTTCGTGCCCCGAATTTAGCCCGTTCGCTTCTTGTATTTGGAGAGATTCTATGTGGGGGCATCGTTTTGTTGCGGATTTTGGATCTGCAGAACATACTTCGGACGTATTTTTGTGTCCACGTCGATTATTTTCGTTTTGGTATAGCATTTTGTATTTAGCTGATTGCATACAGCGTGTTCTGGAAGGCTTGTATTTCCTTCGTCCTGGGAGCATTATTCATATCGCCTGAGCCATCCGCTTTATAGCCGTATTTCACTTGCAACCTGGTGATTTCTGCAAGCACCCTCAACCTGCTGCCAGCATAGCTGTGCGAGCCCGTTTCTAGCTATCAGCTGCAGAAGATTGGCCTCTCAGATAAGTACTTACGACCTAGTGAACTACGTTGTTGCAGTTCCAGGAGGGTTGTGGAATTATACCTTTTTGGCGTAGCGTTCTGACTTTCGTGTGGTGCTATTCAACCCGATGCACCTGGTTGAGTTCCCTTCAGGATTCGGCCGATTCTAAATTGATTTAAGGACCTACTGGCGCTCATAATATTTTTTGATAACATCTTATAAGGAACCTCCCGCCGTCTTCACTGAGCTTAGCTGGCGGGCCATTAAGTATACTCTGGCAGCGTTGCGATATAAAAAACTCTGGCAATTTGGGAAAAGTAAAGCTAACAAGATTTCTGAGGCATCCCGATATATTTTATGCTTTCTTAGCTTGTGTTATTACTTCTTCGTATACATTTTTGTCGCTGGTGATCTGTGTTCGAAAATAGTTAAATGGCATGGTTTGTTCTATGGTTTTTCTTTCCACTTTTAGTTTGCATCGAAGCCGCTCGTTAGTTATGACTATGATTCATGTTTCTGTTGTATTTATAGTTATACTGTACTGTTTGTCTACCAAATTAAACTTATGTAGAAGCATCTGCACCCCGTTCTCGTTTTCGGCGAAAAGGACCGCATCGTCACAAAGCATATTATATAGAAGGAAGTATTTCCCACTCTATATCCTAAGTTATTTGTTAGGCATTCTATTACATTTTTCATTATGAGATAAAATAAGAAAGGACTCGGAGAGTTCCCTTATCGTGTACCTGTGGTTATCAGTATTTCTTTGCTTAGTTGATCTTTTGCTTTTATGCCAGTAGTACAACTTATATTCATAGCTTGCACTACGTTAATTAGTTTAAGGAGTACTCTTTGATTTTTCATTATCTGGGTTATGTTCTTTAGTCTTAATCTGTCAAAAGGTCTACAAAACATAGGTATAGTGGCATTTAAACTCCAAAGATATCTCTGCTTTCATTTTAATCGTGAATATGGCATCAGTGGTTGATCTGTTGTTTCTGAACTCTTGCTGTTCTTATTTGGTCGGCATAATTATTTCCAGTTTACGTTGTACTATCTTTCTGAATATTTTTAGTGTGCTGTTGAGTAATGTTATTTAGCGATAGTTTTCTGGTTTGTGGTTTTCTCCTTTCCTAAATATGGGGATGGTTATACTGGATTTCCAACTTCCACCTATACTACCTGATGGAAAATTTTATTAAGGTTTTTTACTAGCTGTTTGCTTCCATATTTCAGCATTTAGTTTGAGATTTCGTCGGATTTAGAGGACTTCCTGTTTCTCAGGGTTTTTATTGTTTTGCTGACTGAGTCTTCTGTTACTTCTACTTCGTTGTTCTCATTTTGGTTTTGATTTTCGGGTTGTATTTATGTTCATTCGCTTCTTGCATTTGTTGCCTGTACAATATTTTAGTATTCTTCCCAATCTTTTATTGACATTTTGTTTGTTTGCTCCATTTCTTCGACCTTCATCTTATTTATTCTCAGCGTGGCCTATATTTTCTTTGACATTTGATCTTTTGCCCATATAAGTCATGTCGTAGGTCTTTCGAGTATTGCTCTCATTAATTTTGTTTTATATTTTTAATTTCGGGGTTTACTATATTATTTTTTGTCGTATTTATCCCAATTCTCAGGTGTTTGGTTATTTAGAAATTCTCGATATGCTATTTTCTTCTTTTGAGATAAGACATTTACCTCCGGTTTGAACAATGACGTTCTTCTGTTTGTGCGTTGTCCTATAGCCTCTTTGGCTGCGATATTGTTTTGCAGCTGTGTTCACTGTTGGTTTTGCGTGTATCTGCTATGTATGTGGTTCTGTTGTATTTTGCTTTTTTTAGTCTTTGTTCGAATAGTTTTCTCTTTCTCTCAGCTGTGAGTGACTCTACATTAAACCTTGTCGTAATTATTGTATTTTCTATAATTGTGGGCTTGTATGTTAATTTTCAGCTTACACAACATTAAACGGTAGTCACTATATCAACCTAGATCAACAGAGTTTAGTGTTCTTATATCAAGAATTTCACTTGGTTAGAAAGCCGTAGTTGTCATATAATGTATTATATTACTGACACTGCTGCGCTCTACTGTTTTGAAAGGTCACTTTGTATTTGATGGGGTGGCTAAAGAATGTTTTATGTATTGACAACGCACTTGTTGCACAGAACAGAACCAGCAGGTTTTCCTGTTACGAATTATTGCTCAACATTATGTTAAAATCTCCGAGAAGTAGAATTTGGTTATCTGCGATTTGGTTTTCTTCATCCTGAAGTTTTCGTAGAAATGTTCTCTTTCTCTTTCGACTTTGACATGTCTGGGACATACACATTCAATATCGTATCTTTGGTTTTTAATTTTACAAGAAGTATTCTGTCGTTAACGCATTTTACCTGTTCTACGTATATTTTTTTCAAATGTTCGATGTACTAACAGTGCAACTACTGGTTTCACCCGCTTTTCTGGTAGTGATCCACTGTATTTGAACATAATCTTCTATCCTTACCATCTCTTTTTCTTTATTTTTCAGAGATGGCGCATATTTTGATTTTTTTTTTTGCTTGCAGCTCCTGTATTATTTCTTTGTCTCCTCTTGGCCAGGATATAACGTTCAAGGTACTCACTCTTACCATATTTCTCAAGTTATGTTTCCTTTTCCTTGCCTGGTTTATCAACTTCGTCGACAGTCCAATATACGAGGCTTTTGGTGTGTTTCTGTGAGCATTATTTTGGCTTTCTCATAACTAGGGCGCTAGCTTGTCTCACGGACCGTCCTCCTTTTTCCGTTCAGATACTCAATCCACTCATTGGCCACTGAAGGCGGAGTTTCTAAATTATATGAATTTATTTATTTCTCACTCATCTTGTTTTTCAAATGATTTTTAATCTGGTCTCTAACATACAATATTGTTCAAACCTTTTATGAAAGTCTCGGTTACTTTGAAGGACTCGTAACAGCTACGGAGTAAACCCTTGCAGGTCTACAGCAATTCTACAAGTTATCTGCACAAAATTATTTGATATCAGTTGAATTCGCAAACATTTGGCAAGTGATGCTTTTATGCAAATTATGTTCTGGAGCCTTACAAAAATGAGTGCTTTTCCCTCATTTTGGAGACTACACTCTTATTATTGTAAAATAGCGAATATTTCTAGGCAGCCAGCGTAGTTACCACGATTTTGCTAGCAACTGCAGAAAATTGATGTTTTAAAATAATAGTTTTATATTTCATAAATCTAAATTAACTTATTTCCGATCAAATTATTTCTTACAACAAACATCACAATTTCAATATACAGTGCTACACAAGTATAACTCTCACATTTGATTTTAAACGTAGCAGTTCTTAAAACATCAAATTTACATATTTAAGTTCACTTTATCCACATTAGAACTCGAAATTCCAGAGCTGCACTTATGTGAATGTCCGTTCTTAAGGTAATTATTCAAATTCTACATGCCATCTTTCGATTTACTTTAATTATAACCTATCCTTCTCAAGTGCAGTGTGTTTTATTAGTATTAGATTTCTCGCTGGTCGTACAAATGCTTATATATAATAATAATAATAATAATAATAATCACTTTATTACCATGTAAAAAACAAAATCTAAATACAATAATTAAAAAAAAAAAAGAACTGGTAATCACAAGGCGAGATTCAGGTGGGTATAGGTAAATATCCTATACCCTCTGATCTTCCACCTAACCTTGAATTAAAAGATAATTAACACAAAAACATAATCTTTTGCCTAATTCTACTTGACGTAAACACTAAAAGAAAATAAAAATTAATATCCTGTGAGGACGCAGTTGAAAATAGTAAAAAAAATGTAATATTTAAAAAAACACTAACTAAACATATTATATATAAGCAACATTGCCACAATGTTTATAATAAAAAAAAGTAAATATATACATACATAGACACATATAATTACCACTACAAATAATTTTCACACTGTCTCTGAAACAATTCACATCGTAACTTAAGTTTAAATTGCACTGGACTATATATTTTATAGAGTTTTGGTAAGCTATTGTACATATGATATACTTGAAAAGAAAATGATCGCTCGAAACAAGCAGCAGAATGTAGCGGAGGCGAAATTAGGCCTCTAAATCGAGTAGAAAGGTTATGTACATCTGTTCTAAAAGTGATCTTATTATATAAGTATGGTGGTTTTTTATAAAGAATTATTTGATGAAAAAGACACAGACACTGTAATATTCTACGATTTTGCATTGTTAACCATCCAGCATCAGCCAATTTATGTGATATATGATCGTACTTTCTAATGCCATATATAAAACGTAAGCATGCATTTTGAACTTTTTGAATTCGTTGTGCAGTTGCCTTATCTATTGCTGAATGATATACAGCTGTACAATAATTAAATTGAGATAAAACAAATGCTTCACAAATTCTCTTTTTGATTTCGATATTTAAATACGATCTATGAGGATATAAGTTTCTGAGGAATTGATAAGCTCGGCAAATATATCTGGCAATCTGGTCTTTATATCTAAAAGTGTTGTCCAATATTACACCAAGACTTTTGCATTTATCAACAATAGAAATTGGAACATTATTCATAGTGATTTTTATAGTAGCAGCCAAGTCTTTACAAGCATTTTTATTTCCAAAAAGAACAACAGCAGATTTATCGGGATTAATTTTTAGTGAATGCTGAATAGATGTATCGTACACATACTGTAAATCATAATTTATTTCTTCCACTGCTGCATCTAGGCGAGATATATGCATATGCTGATTTGTAAAACTATCTGCCAAGTTATGAGAATGAACAGAAAACAAAGTGGCTCCATCGTCACTTTCCAATGAAGAGACATTTTGTAAATTTAGTTCCTTTCGGAATTAAGGTTCCTAGTATTAGACTTATTTATTATTTATAAGCCAAATAACATAACGTTAATACAAATACAGTATTATTAAACTAGCAAATATCGATATGGATGGCTATCTCCATATTTTAATACAACTAGAAATCAATATTAGTTCTCGAAGCACATGACCATCGCAATATTTATTTTTCGGGTAAATTTTCGTGTTGTCGATGATAAGCGCAATGCCATAACTGTTGTTGTTGTTATATATTTGCCTTCTTCTAGTTTATGAACTTTTTCTGTATTTTGCTTTATTTCACTTTAATTTAGTTTGCGACCATACACTAATTATTTCGTATTTTGTTGGTTTTGTGAAGATATTTGTACGAGAAGTTTAAATTTATGTGTTGATATAGAATCAGCACTGTAAGAGAAATAAATTCTATTAGTTTTAAATATAAAATGTGTTATTTTTTGGTTTATTAACAATTTTTATATAAAAATTCATCTGTGCTAACCTACAATTTTCATACTAAAACTATTCAAAATTAAATTTTACGTATGGAACAGCTGTAGTACGTATCACATAACGTATTTGTTATCACTTCGTTCTCCTTAAACATGTGTAGGCTAGCAGATCAATCTACGTATCTAACTCGTGGAAGTACATTTGTGTCCTACAATTGTATGTAATAGTTTTACAAATTAAGAAGAATTGGGTACTGTTTTATAATTATGATTGAATTTTCAAGAATGTTAGCAAAGAAAAAATTAAGAAACACTCATTAAACAGAGTCTAGCAAGTTAGGAATAGCTCTGTAGCGATTGTGTCTACAATAAAGATTAATTAATATATCATTTATTTTCTACGCAAAACTGATTGTCTTTAATTTTATTCTAATGTGAATTTCCAGCAAATGTTTGCCTTCTGACAGCAAACAGAAAAATTTATTTTTATCACAGTTCTTCTGCACTTGTAGACAAATAGTATTTCAATAATATTCCGCTGGCCTTTTTCGCGGTTTACGGTAATTGCTAGATTTACTGCCAGGCAATATTTATCACCTTTTGTGCCATACATCACTGCTGATTAAAAAAACCAACACTGCTGCGTGTAATAACGCAAATTAATAATATTAAACCAGGGAATAATTCATGTCTTTACATAACAGCTGTAAGCTTTTCCACTTGTGTGCAGTGAGAGGGAGCACTGCCTACAGGTCAGACGTAAAAATAAATTATGCGCAATGCAAGGTCCATTTAAACAAAGTGATTGGAAAAAGCGCCGGTAACGAGCAGTGATATCATGTCGCGTTTCCGCATAGTCAATTTGCTTTCAACATTTCGATACCGGTGGCTGCGAGTCATGCCAGAAAAACAACTTTGGGTAGTCTTGCTGGAAATGCTAAGAAGGTGGGCAAGCGAGTGGTTAACGGGCAACTGGCTGTCCGGAGACAGATAAAAGAATGAAGTGGTTCACCTTGCCACCAAGGTGCTTTTGGGCCATCGGCGATGCTTATCCCGCTCTGGGTTTTTATCGTGGCGTTTATTTTTAACAGCCCGCTCGTATGCTACGAGGGCCGATCTGGAAGTATTGAGATGTTTATGCCAGCTACGCTCCATGGCTTATATTCATTGAAATAAGTTGTACATATTCAAGGTAATTTTCTCAATCACTGATTAGACATTACTGTAATCTATAGGTCAACGTTATCCACATAGCTACCTACACCTGAAGCATACAACCCTCGGTTATAACCTCCATATAATTTTGTTCATCGTTGGGCCATTACTAGCTGACCCGGCAAACGTTCTGCCCAAAAATAATTTGTTTTTGTACACACATCTTCTGAATATGAGCCAAATGAGGTAATAAATACACATTTTCGTAAATATCTCGACCCAGCGCCACTTATTGTAAAATACCCACACTTGGATGAAGACTGTAATTATAATTAGCATGGTAATGGACTGCACCAAGATCTAAATTAGCGTGTAGTATTCGTCTGGATCTACTTGGAATGCTAAAAAACACTTGCTTTCTGCTTGAAATCCTTTTATAATCTCGTTCGTTAAGTTAGTATTTTCGGTAACTATAGTTTCTATAGGCATTTACAGTGCTATTCACTAACTTACTTCGTTATCTAAACGATTTTCGTTAGGAACGAATTCGTACAGGAGGGTCATCCGATTTTCGTTATAATTCGTATTCAGTACGGGAGCCTCAACGAATTCGGTAACAATTCGTTTGTAAACACTCCGTAACGAAAGAGGTAATGTTTTTAACTAGAATAGTACAGGTAAAGCAACGCGTCTTAAATCCGATCATCTAGTGGTCAGCTTTATAAGTAGTTGTGAAGTGCAATCTGTCTCTTTCATATTTATAAGTAGATGTATATCTATTGCATTTTAACTACCGTTGCTACAAATATTCTGCTTGGCGGCGGCAACTTTAAATAAAATACGATCAGTCTCAAACGTTTTTGGTTGTGTGTGAAAAAGAAATTAATCCCGAAACAAACAGCGAAAATGAAGAGTGGCAGCTTTTCTTTAACTATGAGTGGTATATTAATAGAGGGAGATCCGTCATGCTTATAGTAGAGATTTCTTGATATAAAGCAATAAAAGTTATGCCATCCCGGATGTCGTACACTTCTTATCTTGAAATTTTTAATTATTGTGTTTTAATCAATGTAACCATTTGTATAATGTAGTTTACTGGTTAATTATTTCTGATTGATGTTTTAATTCCTTTTTACTTAAATTTGTTCAACTTTTAAATTTTAACCTCACTTTTTATTATTTGCTTCATATGTTAATAAGCAGGATTGTTATAGTCTGATGCTGAAACCAATCTGATTTTGAAAGATGTCGCTACACACAACAATAATAAAATCGTGGACAAGACTTAAGAGTTTTATTGCTTCATAGCATAGTTATATTATAATCATATTATGTACATAGTTATAACTATTATATAAATGCAATTGCACTAGTATAAATTTGCCGATAAATCTTTTCACTGTATTTCCGGTTGATATAAATCTTGTATTGTAGCGACCCTGTGGTATAGTAAGTTCTGCACCAACAATACACGTAAACCGCCAGGGTTGCAAGAGGTAGCCCAAGTCACCTAACAACCATGACAATCTTTCACCTGCAACAATACAAACTTCTTTAAATAAAATGTTTATTTCAAATAATTTTACTTGCTGTTGCAAGAGAAATTATTGATATTAATAAATTATAAATAACGTATGTACCTTCAACAAACTGTCGCAAGTGCTGGTCTATAATGGATGTTGGCCATATTGCCGCATTGTCAACTGATTCTGGATACCACACATTTACTGCCAGCAATATTAAGTCAGCATCGCATATGGCTTGCACGTTAAAGCTGTCAGTTTTTTCGATTTATATATACTCGTCCTGAAAACTATTCGTTTTCAGCGGGAGGAGCTACTATGCCTATATGTCTGCAGTCAATTACACCACTGAATTGAAATTTCCCATAAAATCTCAATTTTGTTCTCCGTTTCTCTTTTGCGCTGGTTGGAAACTTCACCCATATATTTAACAAATGGTCATAAGTGGCTTTTGTAACGAGATTGATACATCGGCTAACACTTGATTAATTCAAACTAAACAAGTAACTTGTAGCCACACATTTTTGATAAGAACCATTTGCATACCATTTTGCTCAGGTGGGTTAAAAGGATCACTTTGATCTCTTACTCTTAGAAAACAGTTTTGAAGATGCAGATTTTCTCTGAAAAATTATACTTATAAATATAATTTGCACCAAACACAACAGCAATAAAATAACATACATGTTTACACACTCTTCGTCTCCAATAGCCATCAACAAATGTATAAAATTATCGTCAAATTCTATTAAAATTATTACTTTATAAATACGTTTGTTTGTCCGATTTATAGGTTATGTTGATACTTTACTGTCAACTAATCACCAACTACGCAAGCATACACGTTTTACGAATTCGTTAAACTCATAACGACAGGGCAAAGAGTATCGTACCGGAACGTCAGCCGCAACGAACGGCGTACCGAAGTTATTACGAATTTGTTAACGAAGTGGGTTTACTGAATACGAACTTGCTCACTTTACGAAATTTCGGATATAACGATTCGTTGAGAGCTAACGAAAAGCTTACAGAATAGGCTAGTTAAAGTGGCTAATTCTCTAAAAGTTATACGCGTAGTCGTGCTCGTCACGTTGTTTCTTACTCTGTCTGCCTTACCTGTTAATACGCATAGATATACTTTTTTTTCGTTATTCTTCAATCCCAAGTTTTCCGTTTCTTGTTCAATCCTAACTGACATTTCTTTACACTCATTTACTACGGGTTTGCATGCAACATCTTTGACATCAACGACAGGTAATTGCTCATATTTGTTTACTTTATTACTTTGTTAAAGCAATTAAAGAACATAGATAACAGTGAATCGCCTTGTTTTAAAGCATCCCTTTCATCGAAAAAGACAGCGCATTGCATATTCTAACTCTGCTTCGTAATCTTTTCTTACATATCTTGGTAAGACTTATCAGCTTCTTGGGTATTCCTAGTTCCACTATTGAATTCCAAAATTTTACTCCATCAGTACAACCTTAGGCTTGTTTGTCTATTATCTGCTGTATACTAAAAATCTGATCTACAGTAGAACCATTTTTGCCAACACCACATTGATAATTAATTAACAAATATATCTTGTGTGTCAAATGTTAAGCGATCTAATAGTATATTTGTTCAAATTTTATATTGTGTTGATTAGCAAAATTTTTCAATAATTTACGCAGCATGTACCCTCACTTTTTTGTGGGGAGAAACGATAAGTTTCTTTATTATTGCATATCCAGTGTCGTGTTTTTGGTCTTTATTTCTGCTGTGTGAAACGACTGAATTTTTCGTTCTTCACTAACCTCGACGTTTTAAAAACTTGTATTAATTCTTGATTGTGTAGAAGAATTTTATAAACCTGCTTGTTATTTGTATTCTAATTGATCTGTAGCTTTTGAGATTTGCATCTTCTTTTTTGTGTATCAATATGGCAAGTGAATCTGTCTAGTCTGAAGGGACAGTCACTTGCTCAAAATTACTTATTGTTTCAGCATCTCCGCTAGAATAGCATCCAAGTTTCCAATCTTCCTTTATTCTTTTATCGCTTTTAGCTTTGCTTTATCGATTGGCGGTAGATCTTTTGAACTTCTGAACTATTTTTTTTATTATCTCATAGTCTTCTATTGCAGAAGCCTTCGTAAAAGTCTGTAATTACTGGCCTATCATTTATGTGTAATCAATTTCTGTTGTTTTCTTTTACTTTCTTTTTTGATAGTAGTTGTTTCTCCTCTAAGCACTTTCAGACATCGAGTTTCCTCTAGTACATTCTATACTTTCTAATATGTAGTCATTGTAGTATCTCCCTCTCCTAAGGCGAACTAAGTATTGTAATCGCGAAAAAGCACCTTCCAGGATTGTTTCAGATCTTCACGTTTTAGCGTCCCTAGATGACGAAAAATATGTTTGTTCAATTCCGTGTGTCTGTCCGTCTGTTTGTCGGTCAACCTGTTGGCGGTTAGCTCAAAAACTACTTGCTAAAGGAAGACGATATTTCGCATGCCAATTAGATTTCAACCTGAACCGAAACCGAATATAGTTCTGGTCAAATATACAGGGTGGGCACCTGAAAAGATAAAGTTTTCTCAATTTTTGCTTTGCCTAAGGTGAAGAAAGTTTTGTAATTGTAAAAAAATTACCGGTCTGGCGCTACAACTCAAAAATATTTGTAGGAAGAAGACAATATTTCTCTGGTTCGAAACCGAATATACTTTCGGCTAGGGTGCCTTGTTGTCAATTGACGTATTTGTCCTATAACAGGGTGCGGATAGATCGTGGTCCCATCTCATTCCAAAGTAATTTAGAGTGAGAGCTGACGACGATCTGTCCGTACCCTGGTAAAAGACAAATACGTGGAATTGATATCAAAGCACCTTACTTTCAATTAAATGTACAGGATGAGCACCTTGAAATATAAAATTCTCTTTATTTTTGCCCTATATCAAATTTGTTAGAGAAAAATAATACTTTGCATATAGCTTAAGCTTTTACCTTTGACAGAAATTGGTATATCCGTGATCCAATAAATAGAAGGTGAACAATAGGTACAGGGTGAACATTTTCCTTTTGATATTTTCAAAATTTCTAGTTTTAGAACTGTCGCTTGCGCATACAGTCATTTACATTCCTTTATATCTACTACGGTGTCCCCAACTGTGTATCTTGCGACTATATCTCAGTATTCGTGTCTTTTCTAGCATATTTGCCTTTCTAGGTTAAGTCTTCTTTTCTTCGGAGACCTTATATGTTTGCAATGATTTTACTCAGTTCGGTGACATTTCAGCTCATTGCCCTCTAAATTTGTTATAAATTTTTCCTGAAAAATTCGAATACATGACGAATCACGAGGAGGACAAGCGGTACATAATAATTGAAGAAATGTAACAAGAGACTGGCAAACATCTTTCATTAACTGCAACAATCAGTAGAGGAAATAAAGAAGTGGAAGTCAATGAGAGTCGAAAATCGTTAAAAAAGGGGAGAACTGAAAGACGTATTTTATTTAGCTTTTGATTAATCAAAAGCTGAACTTCGCGTCAGTTGCATTTTAGAACGTTGCTAAACAAATTCAATTATTGGACGGTCAATCTCTTTTCAGATGAAGGTTTGCATTTCAGTGGAAAATTTTCTATATTAAAAAATAATTTGTTTTGTTGTATTAAAATTGTGATGATTACGCAATTAAATGAAATAATGAAACATTTATTCCATTTGTGTAATGTTAAACTCGTTATACATACCAACCAATTTGTTCAATCTAGTGACCAATCTCAGTTAGATATACATATCTCGAATTAACCTAAATGAGAAATAGCGTCGTGTGGAACACAGTTTACAAAATAAAATGAAGAAGTGTTAATGATGGAAGAATGAGTGATTGTGACAAACATTATTAGTTCTTCTACGATGGTACGTATTATATTTCGTCTCCCGGTTATGAAATTAATCCGAAATTGCATTAGTAGTTTGAAGTTGACATCAGCGCTACTCCTCGATTAAAAATTCCAACTGATTAATATTCTGCCATCCAAGCTCCAGTTCACAAACTTTCTTGAGAGTTTGAAATATAACTAAGTCCAGCAATGATCATCCGATGCTCTATAAAAAATGAAACCAATACACAGACCTACAAATATTCACGAAGTGATGATAATTGTAAGGTGTCACTTTACAGTTACGTTAATGGCACACAGCATACAGCTTAAGCTTTGGTTTCCTAAAAAAGCGGTGCCGTTATATAGCGCCCGTAAGATGTCGTTATGCGGCGGCGTCTTTATGCGGCCGTCTTAAACGGTGACGAAGCTATGGTTTCCTAGCGTCAGTTTTCACTCAAGTGGTGTGACGTACAGTCGTAGAAAATGGACGATCTAGACCAGGGATGAGCAACCTTTTTTTACAACGGGCCAGCTACAAACTTAAAAATGTTGTGCTGGCCGCATGTAAGAAACTTATGATAACACTGAATGATGAACTCAAATTATCTCTTTATTAATAAAAATACACCTAGTATAAAAATATACAAAAATAAAACACTCATTAATAGAAATACTATTAAAAAGACGGCGAAATATATATGTGGAAAATGATAATTTAATGAGAAATAGGGTACAATGAGGATGCGGGACACTGTAGGAATTTTTAAAAGTCAAAATGTAAAATCTTTGAAGGGCGTACAAGAAAGTGTGGTGGGCCTCAAGCGGCCCGCGGGCCGCGGGTTGCTCATCTCTGATCTAGACCTAGCATTATTAGTATATTTGAAAGATAGGAGTAATCAGAAGACGAAAACCATCGTTTGTGCGTCGCCATCTGCACTGCAATGACGAAAAATTCAGACAATACTTTCGCTTAACACCAGTATTGTTTGATTATGTACTGAATCGCATAAGAAACTACTTACCTTCTAAACCATATAATAGACACAAAAAGCCTATATGTCCAGAAAAAAAGTTATGTATACATGTGAGGTAAGTACACTGAATTACACACAATGTGATGTCTTTTTAGCTATAATATACAGTATCCGCTAAAAAGTCGGCATATGGAAAAAATTTCTTATTTTTGAATTTTCAGAAAACCTTTTTACGTCAATATTTTTTGCTTGTCTAAAAACCTATTTAGCCCCTATCATATATACCGAATAATTTTTACTTGTTTAGAAAATGAAGTTTTTCGAAATTCTCAAAATCCAAAAAGTGATATTTTTCGGAAATTAAGTAAGATTTCTATGAGATTTTTTAGAGTGTGTTATTTTTAGCTAACTGAACAATCTCAAGGGCAGAAAACACCTATTTTTTGAAAATAATTTAAATATTATAAAACTACATTCGCCGCTATGCACTAGTCACACCGTCAAAAAACGTTGCTAAACTGTTTCTACCGTACTGGCCCACCGCTTCAAATGAGACGGCACCGCTTTATTACGTTCGGTGTGCGCTACCGCTCTTTTGGAAAACACTTCGCTTATTATACACGACACCGTTTTTCGTGACGTCACCCACCGTATTTTTACGGCCGTTAAATGACGGCACCGCTTCCTAGGAAACCCAAGCTTATTACAAAATCTAAATTGAAGAGCGGTGAAAATCAGAACTAATGTTAGAATCTAGTAATTTCCAAGTTTTGTATTGGTAACATTTTTGACATCATATTAACATTAAATTGTTAACCTTATTTAAGCTAAAGGGCATAATAAATCAGAACCGTACTCAACATTGTGGTATGGCGCATTTCAAAACAGAATTAACAACACACACAAAAATAGCAACAATCACAATAGCAATAACCAAATAACAGAATTAGCAAAATCAACAGCAACAGCAATTTTCACACTTTAAAACACAAAGAATCTGTCATATGACGTTAGTCACTGCGCAAACGAAATCCCTCTACCCACCGCTACTCATTACTTGTCATTTAAAATATAACCAAACTTTGTATCATTGACAATTACTTCTTTCCGCATGTTGCCAATTCAGTGAATATCACATATGATCAAAGCGCCTTTCATGGCCTACCTTGAAGGTCAATCTAGATTCTGTAAGCTGTACTAGTCTCTCACCTCAATTGGTGTGTATGAATCACCGGAAAATAGATAACTTAAATGGGCCGTTTTCCATAATTTAGAAGTTGACTCTATTTCATAATAGCAACCCAGACAAACCAAAAGGCCACTACAAGAATGCAAGTATCAGCTTGTCAACGAATCTATGGCCTACCGTAACAGTAAAGAAAAAGCCGTATCTGCTCTTCAAATTCATTAATGGGAATGGAAAAATGAGCGGATTGTGGTAATTCAAAGATTTCCTATTTCTACGAGTTTAACCTTTTTTCTGGAAAAGTATGCAATGAAGTTAGTGAAGACACTTCATATGATTCTCACATCTGATCATGGGCCTTGCATTATTTCAATTCGAGAAAGCCCGGCTCATTAAAAAAAATCTTTTTTTTCATCTGTCAGCAACACGTCCTCGACCCGGCTTTGGTTTTGCGAGAGGCTCCAATAAAACGCCCGCCACCAGCTCCCAAAACAAAGGATAATGCAAGCTTAACAAATTCCTTAAAAATAGTGAAATCTCCGCCGAACGCAAGCTAACAGCTTTTTAAAACAAGCAAATTTCGCCTATAAGACGCAAACAATCAAAACATCCCAGCTTAACAAACAATAGGGAAAGGCTTAAAGTTCCAGAAACGATACCTGCTGCTGCAAAATATAAGGAGTTTTATAAACCAAAACGAAAAGACGTTAAAAGAGCAGATTAAAAAGAAGCTCGCGGATTAATCAAAATCTACGTATCTATAGGATATATAGCGAGTGAGGTATCAAACAACTCAGTTTCTCGTCAAACACAAGATGCAATTGACAAAACCTCGCTATCGGCTTCATTAGCGGAGCCCCGGCCGAATTAAATAAAATTAATCAAACAAATCTCTCACTTCGCAAAGTTAGGATTTCAACATAGAACAACGGCCCGGTTTTCCTTTAAAAGCGCTAGCAAATTGTGAAAAAAACATTCGAATCGTTCTAAAGATCCCGGATAACCAGCTCTCTGGCTGCCACTTCCACTGTGCTGCCAGCAGTTCTTCACCAGGGTTCGATGCGATCTAAAAGATCCCGGAGCAGCAGCTCTCGCTGGCACTCTAGCTGTCGCAAGGAATCTCCAGCCATGCGGACAGCGAAAAGAGCTCTCGAAGTCCATCTTTGCGCCCCTTCCCCCCCACTCAGCATAAATACTCCGAGAAGCTCACCAAGTGAACCGTGTTCGCTAGAAGGTCCAAGCCCACGACTCCGCCGGAACACGCGCTCCAGGTCTCCTAAGTTATGGGTCGCCGCCTCCGCCATCGAGGGTCAATCTGTCCGTGCCAAGGATGCCCCAAGCCTCAGCCCGCACCCTCCGCGAACCACCGAAGTGCGTCTTTCCCCAAGTTTGCCCAGCAGGTGAGGACTACCGCGAAGTCACCATACTTTATCTGGACACCCGCGCCTGCATCCAGAAGAACAGGCACGATACCTTCTACAATGAGGATCCACCTGGCTTCTCTCCCAGACGTCAACACGTCCGGTTAGCCCAAGCGACCCCAACGAAGGATTCTCCCTCAGCCCCCTCCACGTCAACAATCCGGTTCGTCTAGGAAGACATAAACTCCGAGTCAAGAAGAGGACTAAGTCTGAGCAGGCGGTCCAGTTACGGAAGCACTGGCATCGCGCTTATGTCACCGAGGGGCGATCTGCCCGCGTATGAACCCTCAAGCTTCCGCCTGTACCCTTCGCGTGCCTCTAAAGTGTGCTCAGCCCCAAAGTTTAAACCGATCGTTATCTTTCCATAGGAGCTCCAATCACCATTCTTCATAACATCTACTACGCTGAGCAAACGCTGGTGAATAGACTTGAAAACTCTATTCTTAACACCGGCCAGGACTTACGCAAGTGAGGTGGTCGCTGTATTCTGTTACACTTCAGGTAAAAGTTAACAATAAGTGTAAATGGAAAAGGTCTAGTTTTATCTTCCCTGTTTTTTTGTATTTTATTGCATTTGTTGAACACCTTACCTTACACAAGAGTTGGTGCATACCTTGATTTCCATAAAATATGCTTAAAAGAACAATATGAGAAGAGGAAAATGCAAAACGTTGTGGAATAGCAATGGATGGAACGTTAGATTATCAAAAGACGACATTTATTCGGCATAGCGAATATGAGAAAAGAATACAAGTGGCTTGTTATGAGCAAATTGAAATTTACAACAATTCTGTGAGCGAGTAATTTATTAGACTACCGACCTTCCTATCTCATATTGACAAAATGCCATAAAGTGATGCTCTTCTAACTATAAACTGCTATTGCATTTTAAGAAACTCATATTTGAAACTGTATTCTATATATTTGAAATTCATGGTCAGCTCAGCACAGTTGTTTATTTTATCAGCTAGAGAGCATGTACTCGTAGCTTGTAAACGTTACAAAAAAAAATCGTTGTAGACCTAAAAAATATACTATACATCTAAAAATCCGTCCAAAGCAACTATGCATGTAGAACAAAAATTATTCTGTAAGTAATGTGAAAACATTTTTCAAGAAAAAGTCCTACTTTTGAGATCCATATTTTGCTGGTTGATCTATAACTTGTCAGTAGCGAAAGGGTTAAATTCATAGAACAAAAATGTGTTTTTCTCTAAGTCTATTTTACTTAAGCAATGAAACAAATCGACCACTTCTGCTGCCATGTTGAGGGAAAAGCGGCTGTTTAAAATTACGAAAGGATTTTAGTTCGCCGTTATTGAGTTTCAGATTACACCGAGACCCTCGTAAGATGAAAAGCTGTTGCTGTACTTACAAATTTGAATGCACGAGCTAATATGATATCATCCCGGCGGGCACTCGCAAAAAGCTTGCATGCTTACGACACAGCTAATAATAATCACGAGTAAGTACGTGTTCAGAAATGCAACCGCAATGGTAACAGAGAAATAAATACAAACTTATTATGAAAATGCTCTACATTCGCAGTTTATTGCTTTGAAGTCCTTGCGAATGCTGCCATACAAATACCAGTACATAAGTTGCCAGTAATGAGGGTAAATTTGTAATTTATGGAGCTGTAAAGGCAAAAACTTTCATCTTTTATTAATGTACTCTTAAATTCTCTCCTGATATGTTTTCCTTCACGTCAATAAATTAATTAGCAAATCTCTCACGCGTCATAAAAATTTATAGCGCTTCTATATTTGAATCGCTGTAATTTTCTCTTTGAACATGTTAAAGTTATAAAGTAGACCCAGCGAGAAAAAAACTCATTGGTCTAACATTTTTTTACATGTACCTACATTAAAAACGGAAATATTAGAGTTACCTATATAAACTATAACAGAAGCAATTCGTTAAGGAATGTAGAATAAAGTCTTAAAAATATCATTTGTTGTATTTACGTATTTAGCTTCAAGGTTTTATACTAGCACGCAGTAGGTTTCGTAACGAATTTGTATGTTTATTAAAATTACCACATAGGAATTTACCCAGAAAAAAATGTTAGCCAGTGTTATCCGTCGAATGTATTAAATATATTGTAATAGATAATCCAAGGTATCTGTGTACATAATATAGAATCGTAGTAAGTATCTGTGTACAAATTTTAATGGATAGAGGTATTTTCATATTTGATGGAAAAAATCAAACACTGTTTAGTGTCACAAAACCAACACGTCATTGTCAACAACTGTAAATTTTCTCATAAACATTGCAAGTGGGAATAATGATTGTAACGTGCAATGTTAGGTTTTAAAATTGACTCTGACAAGTTGGGTTTGTGACATTTAACAGTGTTTTATTTTTGCCATCAAATATGAAAATGCCTCTAAACACACAATTTTATTGCTAATAATACGTAATAACATTCCTCAAATATAAAGAGTTTTTGAAAACATGCCTACAGTTTTCGCATTCTAACTTATCATCGTAATAAATTGCAAACCTACGCTCTTTCAATTCTTTAAAATTATGAACTATGGAAAGACACACCATTCCGTAATTCGGGAGTAAGGACATTTGGAAAGATGAAGAGTTACTTTTACAACTTCAAAAAGATTACTCAACTAAGGAAAATTTTCTGAGGCAAACAGAAATCCCAAAATAGATAAAAAGAGAGGCTTAGATCGCTGTTTCAATATTAACATCTTGTCCAAAAAGAGAAAAGCAGAATTAGAGGTACATTTTTGGAAATAATAGAGGAAAAGTGCAGAAGTTATAGAATTAGAAACGAAGCCTACAGAGAAAATCTAAAAATAAAACGCATTGCACATATTGAGCACAAAGTCGATCAAAACCAATTAAGATGTTGGTTAAAGATTCTTGAAAAAAATTTAAAAAACTTTTATCAAATATTTTCTAAAATTATTACTAAATGTTAAATTTGTGTTACACAGTGTGATACTCCTGCTTGGCTTTTTTAAAATTTCGAATAAGCTGCTTTCTTTTTTTGTTCTAACTTGTCTATCGGATATATACCACTCCAGGAGTGGTGAGTATTGCTTTGGGAGAAATGATCTCAGTTTATAGTTTAAAGCTTTATGTCATACCTTATTAAACGTTTGGGCTACCATTTGCATCAATTGGATTCGTAGAATAAATCTCTCAAAGTTAGAACATCAATGATTATGTGGATACCATCGTCGCCTGCGAATAAATCAGGGAGCGGGTGTGCTGTTCTTTAAATACTAACAAATGATTAAAAGCCAAAAGGGCGCTAACGAATCTTTACCAGTTAATGACAAATGTATTCAGGCAGTCCACTGAGAATTCCTAAACTCAAGTAGCACATACTTTCTTAAAGGAAAAGCTCAAATCACGCACAGGTAGCAGTAACAAATAATAACACCAAAATGCTAATATCACAGTATATGATCACAGATTAAAATTACATACAACCCAGCACGGGGTACAGGTGATATCCAAATATAAAGTCATAAATGCGACAATACGGTCATAAATCGGGCGATCATAATTGCTAGAATCACGGTGTACGTCATAAAACGTATAAGCTTATAACACAATGGTACAAACATCAACTACACCAATTTAAAGACAAATGTGCTGGAGATTAATCTCGGCTCCGTGGTTCGTATAATCATCGTTCAGTTACGCAGCTCGTGAAGCGAACTGTATAAAGCGGCCCGGTCTGAAATTCTGACTGAATTCGGTAGTTATCGGGTGAAGCCGTCAGCACCGATTCGCTGTTCGCAGCATTGTATAACTTCACTTAAAAAAGAAAAACAAAACATGTTCCTAGTTCCCTCTGGTTGAGCCTCTTTTGCAGGCGAGGGGAGATTATGTGATGGCCCAGATAAACGGGAGCGGCATGCCGCCCAAACATATGAAGGTCGAAATTGCAGGTGTTAAATTTAAGCCGGTCAAGGCCGATGTGCTCAATTGCGACGATCGCAACTTTCGGGAAGTTCCGAACCTATAATTTTCAGGGGCTCCGGACTCGCTGCTAAAGAAAGAGAAGAATCTATGATAAAATCGTGGATGCTTTCGCTAAAACACGGCGCGAACAGCTTTGCAAGACTTACCCCAGATTTTGCGCCACGTGTAGATAACGGTTGGTGAAGCGCTTTCAAATCCTCCAAATCAGGTGGGAGAAACCATTTCTCAACAAAACTGTCAGAGCTGCATCAATCCGCACATTCTACGAGGACCAATAACCAAAAACCGTACCATAAGTCCCCAAAACCGCTAGGCAATCTCAAAGATGCTAAACCATAGTAGCCATCACGGCATCAGAAAGAAACAAAAGCCACAATGTGAGAGTCGCTGATGGGCCTAAATCGAGGAAGGCGGGGAGCGCGTGAAAATACAAACCTTGCACCACAGAACTGCGAAATAATAAAGGCGCAATATGAACATAGCACTACATCCAGGAAGACGGTAGGGCAAATTGTTTTTTCCTCTAGCGATTGTTCAATTGTTTGTTATCCTGTGCCCTTCATCTATTGTAGAATGCTTATTTTATATCTAAATTGACGGAATGTGATTAGTTCTTTTCTCTCGATGATTAATTTCAATCCTTTTAGTAATAGTTGTTCGAACCGTTTCGAAATTACAGGTAACAAGGATTAGCCTGTAAGATGAAACTTTATATGGTGGTTTCCCGCTTTCAGAATCATAATTAACTCGGTGATTTTTTATAACCTTGGTGATTATTTCTGAATGCTGTGTTGATCAAGATCCTAAGCCGGGTGATTTTTTCGGATTTATATTTTCTTTGATTTCAGTACTTACTTCGCTAGGAGTTGTAAGCCTGATTTCTTCTTCAAGTTGTATTGCTCTGTTCAATTCTGGTCATCTTCTTCTGAATCATTTGGTGGAGATGTTTCTTCAGATAATTTACAAACCTTTTCTTCTCCCTGCTTCTCGCCCGATTCCCATCGTCTTGTCTTATTTACGGAATTTGTATTATTGGTTTTTTAACAATCGTTTTTTATTTGTTGAATCCCGATTTTTGGATGTTGCCTGGAATTATTTAGTCTAGCTTTGTCCTGTGGAGCTCTGGTTTGGTAGAATTTTCTTCTTAGTTTTATTTCTTAGCGATTAGATCCCTGATCACTGTTGGGTAATTAGCTCTTATTACACTTTTAGTGTTTAGTTTTCCTTGCTACTTGCTGAATATTATTTATAAATATTTCAAATTCTTCTTGTAATTATTGCTAATTTCTCAACGGCACTGCTAAATTGAGTATTTCTTCAAAACATTGTCTAAAACGTTCCCTGCTTATAAGTCTTCATTTGTGCCGGGTTGTTTTCTTTCTTTATAATGATGTCACTAAGCATTTGTAGAATCGTTGAATGGTCTGGGTCCATATCCCAACCGTTATCCATCTATAGGTAGTCTGCTGATACATTTTTCATTGTAAAATATTAATTATATTTGGTATTTTGTTTAGGTCCATCGGCCAGTAGGTCGTTTTGCCTGTAGATAGGGTTTCCCATCCATATTTTCGAAGTGATTCTAATAATTCTCTTCTTTTGGTTGTAGTTGGCCTCGATCCTCAGTGAGTGTTTGTTATTTTAAAATCGCCTCATGCTACGAATATTTTCTGTGCCTCCTTCAGTGAAGATATGCATTTCTTAAGTGAATGTCTTGGCAGAGAGTGATAGCACATACTGCAGTAAAGTAATTTTTAGCTTGGACGCTTACTGCTGTAGCTTGAATTTCTTCTGTTTCATATTTTTTTTCTTGCAAGCTTGTGATTATCACACTTCGTTCTCGAGAAGTACTTCCAAAGAAAGAAAAAGAGAATAAAAAAAAACTTGGCATGAAGAAATGACGTTAGCAGCTGAAAAAGCTATTCTCCAATAAATTAGAATATGGAAAGCTACGATGGATAGGAATAGATTGAAGAATGTATGAAAGGCAACCCTGTAGGCTTCGCAGAAGAAATAGTCTTACTTTGCAAAATAGTAGAATGGTAGAAAGGTAGAGACTGATTTTTTGCAACAATTTAATTTAATTTTTTATATCAATGCTATCTCCTTCAAAGCAGTACCCTTGGGCAGCTAAAAATCGGCGGAGGCATTGTTTCCAGTCTTTATAGTAGCGCTGGAAGGCTTCAATTGGAATAGCCCGCAGCTCCTCGGTTACGCTCGTTTGGATGTTATTGATAGTACCAAGATGACGTCCTTTCAAGCAGATTTTAATCTTGGAAAACCAAAAAAAGTCACACGAACTGAGATCAGGCGAACCGCAGGAATCTTTTCTTCCGTCAAAAACTGATTGATGAAGATGGCCGTGTGACAGGAGGCGTCGTCATGATAGAGCAGCCAAGTTTCGGACTCGATGCACCATTTTCCTTAGGTTTTTAAGGACCTTTTTATAAAAACCTTGGTTGACAGTTTGTCCTGGAGACACAAATTCTTTGTGAACGATCCCCCTACTTTAAAAAAAAACAAATGAACATGGATTCATTGGATTTTTCTGCGGTCGAGGAGATTTGTTAATGTGCCACTCTTCATTTTGACGTTTTGTTTCATCACCTGAAGAAACCTAGGTCATTTTGGGTTCTGTCGAGAAAGTCAAGGCACACATTCTTCCGATTGTCTTTCTGTTCTATCGTGAGGTTTTTTTGGCATCATCTTGGCACACACCTTTCTCTTGCCCAAATCTTGAGTCAACATCTGATGAAGGATAAAGCAATTCAAATTTAACTGACTACTCATCCGCCTTAATGTTAGTCGACTGTCTGCCCTCACAAAAGTATTTACTCGTTTCACATTTTTTACTTTCCCATACCCATAGGTATAGGGAAGTCTTGGAATCATGAAAATTTTGGAAATCGAGATTTTCACAGAAATATCCGTTTTGGGCCTCTAGGAACCCAAAAAAGTGGTTTTTAAAAAATGTCTGTCTGTGTGTGGGTGTGTGTGTGGGTGTGTGGGTGGGTGACGCTCCTACAGCCGAAAGTATTGCTCCGATTTTGATGCGCTTTGGAATGCAGGGGTGTATCGAAAATTCATCGACAAAATAAGCTTTTCAAAAAAATCCGAAACCGGAAGCGGAAGTTACGCATGTTTTTTTGGTACGACTGTTTTCGTGATTAAAATTTTGAAAATTTTATCGCGGATAACGATAGAGGGTCGTAAGACAAATCTGTTAGTTTTTTGCCGAACTCGCTAGGTTTAAAATGAAGGGCGCTATGATTTTTTGAAAATTTTGAGTTTAACGCCCTATTACTCAAAAACGGATGAATCGATTCAATTGATTTTTGTTTTCTGAATAGTATATGAAGGCTAACATGAGGTGATATAAAAATTGTTTTGAAAAATATTAAGGGGCCTAAATTACAAATTTTCAAAATTTTGGAAATTTTCTAAAAATCATTTCTCAAAAACTGCCCACAGGAATTTGTTTAAACTTCATACACTGATAGACCCCGAAAAGGGCTATCGATCTGTTTTTAAAGAATCTCATGAATTATCTGTGGCGCCCTCTACGAAGCTTTGAAGTTTGAAAATTTAAACCCCTTTAATTAATAAACAAAAGAAGATAGGTAGCTGGGGTTTTCACTGAATTGCTCAGTGCATAATGGAGCATATGAATATGCAAAAAAATATTACACTCGTGGATATATGTAAGCGCCCCGGCCCCCTCCCCCCTCTATTTTTGAAAAATATTTTTTTTATTCTAACGGTTGTTATATTTTTGCGTCAAAGAATCTTTTTCCGCGAAAATAAAAAAATCGATTTTGTATGCCCTAGAAAATATAATTTCCAGGTACTTAGAAAACTTCACCTCGGTGCTACAGCCGTTTAGGGAAAATAATACATAAACTAGCACAGTGGCGGCTTGTCCACTTGGCGCCATCTACAGAAGCTCGGTGGTCACGTTTTGAACTACACATCTTATAACATAAAATCGTAGCTCTCTTTGTTTGCGTGTAACTATGTTTGTTCGCTATCTCCTCCGAAGATACTGGACCGATTAAGTTGTACGATGGCTTAAAAGTTTGCTAATTTTCAGACTTATTTAATTAACTTCTCTAGGCAGCAGTATAATTTAATTAACTTCTCTAGGCAGCAGAGCGGAGCGCCTATCGCTGTCTACTATTAGCTCGGGTGCGCTCATTATTCAAACAGGAGAGTGTGGTTCTGCGGTAAGCGTGCTGGCCTATCACGCGGGAGTCCCGGGTTCGATCCCGTCGATGCATCTTTTTTTTTAATTTATATTAATGAATCTCTCTTAATATTGCGAACCGAAACGTAGTTCGGGTGACTCACTAGTTCTTTTATATTTACCCGCAATTTACGTGAAAGTGTAAACGCTTATCACGGTGAAGACGTGAGTCATCGAGTTGAAATTTTGATATGTTGTAAAGACTGTTGAATAAAGACGATATGAACAGTTTCCAGTATGGGAAAGTCCAGGGAGGTAGTCACGTCCACTTTTTTCAATTTTCGATGTTGACACTTTGAGCTAGGTTCGTCTTCTCGACCATTCAAAAATGCTTTGTGTCACCAAAAAAACTTGTGCTCTTGATAAGAAATGTGCCCCATAGGCTCGCTGCAACTTATCGTAGATCTAACTAGCGGATTTACCAAGCTTAATGCAAATTTTGACGGCACACCGTCGTTCAAAAGTTCGCTTTTCCATCTTTTGTAAAGCACTACAAAAACAAAACTTCACTTATCACGCTCTCTAAGGTCGCGCAGTTAGCGCACGACGTTGAAACTTCTACTGGGCGTTTAAGTGTTGCCAAATCGCTCTCATTGTTGCCAGTCTCATTAATTTTTAGCCATACGTCGTAGAAAAAGTTGCAAGTACTCCTTAGTATAAATAAGAAATGCTAATAATTTTGTTCATTTCAATTTGTATATTTATATGATAGCTATCAGGTTTAGGTGTTTTTTTTATTACTTAAACTCACTCTGTTATTTAAAGATAGAAATAAACGTGTAGTCGAAGTTTTAGTACTACAAAGCTTTAACCAATTTGAAATTAATTAATGTGTACTTGCGTTATGTAACGGCAGTGGTGGAAAAGCAATATGATCAGCATTAAAATGAACATCTTTATAAAGAAAATTGTAAAGGGCGTTACTAAGAACTTTCCTAGCAAGTGGACGTTGTCACACTAAATAATTTTAAAAAGTAAAGGAAACTATGGTAAAAATATCTTCACCTTTCTAATTATACTCAAACAACAGAAGGAAACATTTTTCAATGCAAATTACATCAATTTTCAAGTAAAAAACATTACCGGCGATCGAATTCGAACGGCAAAGGCTGCGAATGCAATTCCAACTCCTCGCGTCCTTGCAGCGCGGCTGCGTTAAATAAAACGTATTTTTTGTTGATCCTTTTTACTTTCTCGCATACGGTAGTATAGAGAAAGTATTGTAATTTTACTTTACAGCATTTACGCTGTATCTGTTGGGTCCCATTTTTTTCAAGGGTAAAGCCTAAGCTATGTGCTAATTGTTACTTAATATATTTTTCAGTGTAAGCAGAAATAAAAAAAATTTTATTTGTTAAGGTGCTAACCCTCTAGATATTTCTCTGAAAATTTCTCGGTTTGGTGTCAGGTAGATACATAATCTGTGTGCAAAATATCGTCTTATTCCAACAAATAAGAAGCGCGCTATGGATATAACGGTCCTAGGACTGTTATAGAAAACTGTTTTGTGTTTTGTTACTATAGAAACGTTTTTATTTAGGCAACAATATTTGTAATATTCGAGGGTATTTTGATTTTTATTAGTTGATAGCGCAAGAAATGTTATACGATACTCATATCATTCAGGCCTCAAAAAATAGTAATGGCACTACCGATATTGTAAAGTAATATACTATAGTAGTTTAGTAGAATTACACCAGTTAATTTAAATTTTGGAAATGTATGAATCCTTGCATCTTTTACTTGAATTTCACTATTAGAATGCTAAACTTTACAACATTATTATTTAATTACAAGTGGAAACTGAATATTTTACTGTTGTTATTGCAATATAAACCAGATCTTTTGATATGATGACATTGCGTGTTTGGGAGTACGAGCAAAACAGGAATAGCATAAAATAATGAAATTGCAATTGGAAGCATTCCTAGGGTAGTTAATTTATTTGAGCAAACAAGTCGACGTATATATGCTGTACTTGCATTTCAAGTATAAACAAAAACTCGATTGTTAAAGCACTTCTCGACTGTTGATGGTTGTAGACTAAGTCAATATCTAACCTGGAAAATTCTAGGCGAAAAATAGCATTGGGAATACTTTAATGAAGACTACAAGGGATAGGCAACCACTTCTAAAAGCGAGCATTTGTAAATAGGGGGAAAATCTTAAATTACTGTGTTTTTTGCAAGAAAATTTTAAGTATCCACGTATGCTAATCACACTAAAAAATTAAGCTTTGTAGAAAATCAGGCATTGGTGAACAGACTGTAGAAAGCCTATTATTTGGTAACAAATCAAATGTAATTAAAGGTTGTGTTGGCTGTCAGAGAATTTAGCAAGTTAATCCAAATATTGAAAGGTGCCGATTAAAGAGAAATGTAGGTTTGCATTAAAATATATTTCAACGCCTAAACAGAAAGGCCAAGGTTCTGTACCACCCAAGAGAAAACACCGGCGTGGGTAGAAAACAAAAACAAATGGTTGTATTTTACTCTGCACATTTTGAGTAAACAACTATTTAAAAGGTTGCTTAGATATGTGTTAATTGTTATTAGGAAATTGTTCTAAAATGCGGCCGTGCACTAAATACTAAAAAAAGCTTGACTTTTTGTAAATCTGCAAATTCCATCATAGCCGTGTTTGTACTAAATAAGAATTTTCAGAAAAGATATAACAGGATGAAACATTGCAACAATTATTTTATAAGAGACTTCAATTGTACTAATTTATTCAAAATATTTATACCATTTTGTATTAATATGTTAGTTATTTCTAGTGATCTACATAATACTTCCTATCTTTTATGTTAATTTGGCTTTAGTTGATTTAAATATAATTCCACAATTACGCAAATTATATAAATAGTTATAAATATGTCGCAAAATAGACAACAGTTATAATGGTTTTATTTCCTTTTTCAATTAGTGCTACTGTGAACTCATATTTTAACAAATCGAATTGATTTTTTATTAAATCAAATAAATTTTTTTTCGCTTAACCTTCTTAGCACCTATATTTACTAAAATACGTTTTTTTAAACCGCTGACGTTGTTTAATATCTTGCTTCGTGTTTTGTTGTGGCGACGCGCACTCAAAGATCTGCTTTTGAGAAATGCGAGTAAATCAGCAATTTACTTCAAGCGGTAAACTAATTACACGACGTATTAGTAAAAGAATCTTAATTAAATGCGACTTAGAGATTTTAATTAAATGCGTTGGTTTCTTAAGCCATTTGATAGCAAGCAAGATTCTGCGACGTCCATATTGAGTGATGCTTTTACTGCAACTGTTAGTGTGGTAGTAAACATACTTGTGACTAGACAGAGTAACGACCAACGTGTTGTCCTGGGATTGTGTTCTTGACCGATTATTTATTGATGGAGATTTCTCGGCATGTTATTGCAGTTAATGCACGACGCTACTTGTTTTATAGGAGTGTGTCCTGATTTGCAAGTTGCAATGGAAGATGTTTACTACTGCTAGTGTAACTGGTACTTTTTCTAAGTTAATGACTAATGTTAAGACATTACTAGTGATCTTCCTTTTTCTCTGTGGTACTGGGAATGCCGCATTAATGTTGTTTCCGACAGATGGTCAATAAATATTTATATACGTGGAAAAACTTTAAAAAAATTGTTATTGCAGTTTTACATCACATTGATTTCTATTATGGCACATTTATTATCTTTTATTTTAACTTAGCAAAATTTGTATGCAACAATATCATGTAATAGTTGACCAAACTATTAGATGAGAAAAAAGAAAAAGGTTTCCGTGTCAAAGTCAATCACCAAAAGTGTGTTCACTGAACAGGATGCGGATAAGGTGTTGTTCAAATAAAATTCCTAAGTTTCAGTATTAATACTTCTAAATTGTTGTGAAAGCTCTTTTTATTTTTTAAAGTACTTTTTCTTCTACATTTGCAGTTTGTACATTTCTTTGAAGTCAATTATCAGCAATACGAACTAGGCTCTCGAAGATGTCAATGAATGCTGACACAAGTGCTTTTGATACACACCTTGAGCTGAACTAGATTTTTCCTTCCCACGTAAATATGTTTAGTGAATATCTACCAATTCAGTGTAGGAGAAATGTATCATTTTGGTTTGAAAGCAAATGAAAACATTTAGTCACAGTGGCAGTAACATAATGGAAAATAAGGACAAAAGCATACATGAGTTAACAAGAATTAAATGAGTTTAATATAAACCCATATTTTGACCAACTATTTTTGAAGAATTTGATATAGACAAAAATATAGAGACTAGTTACAAACAAACTTTACTGAATTGGAACGAAGTAACTTCTCTTAAAATCAATTTCATGTAACTCATCGTCATCATCGACCCTGTTGCTCCTCGTAGAAGCTGAGGACGTTCGGGGATGATTTTATAACAGTTTTATGAGTATACGGCTGCCCACCATACACTGATTGTCTATTTTTATTTTACTATTATACTGTTTAATTTTAATTTAAGTTAAAATTATTCTTCCTGGATGCATACAGACTCCACAAACGTCTTCCGTTCTCCTTCGTTTTCTGCTACTTTAATTTTGCTCCAGCTATTATTCATTGCACCACATTATTTCAAAACACTTCTTCCCTATCTTAAAGTTGGCCACCCTTTTTCTTCTTCCTTTAATGTAATAATCAAGAGATTGTCTGGTTATATGAGTTATCGGTTTATTTAAAGTGTATCCGAGCCATTTTCAATGTCGTCTTTTAATGGTGCTTTGCTATTTGATCTTGTTCAGGAATTTCCCATAGTCCGGTGACTTGATTTGGATACTATTTTTTGGAGGGATTTGTTTACAAATGTCTGAATTTCTTTAATTTGTATAATATTTAGAGCCCATGTTTCGGATCCACATAGAAAACACTCATTACGTTTGAATTAAATATTCTTAACCTAGGTTTTTTAAATAATTTACAAAGACACCAAATTTTACACAACAAATTAAAAATATTTTGTGATTTACGAATTCTTGCTTTAACATCTGAAAGAAAACCTCTACGATCTTCTATGGTACTATCTAAATGTGTAGTTTTTTATGTTTTCTATGTTATTTCGTGTTAACAGTATCTTCCTTGTATTTTTTGAATTTATTCTTAGTGTTTTTGTTGTTTTCGAGTTAAGTTCGAGCCTTCTTCTACTTGATATTGTCTTCAGTAATTCTCTTCTTGTAAATTATTTCTTCATTCCGTTATTAAACAAATACCATGAGCGTATTCTACATTCTCTTGTTTTTGTCCAAATCCCTATTACCCAATAAAAGATTATGAAGAACAGTATGAGTGAGAATATACAGGCTATACAGTCGTACCGAACGCCTGATTCTACAACAAATTTGCCTTTTATGTTCGCGCCCTATTCCTCGTACATTCTTCTTCCCCTTTATGTGCCGTATCTAGTCCCCCAGACGTTGGCGATTACTGTGGAGAATACATTCCTATCTTCCACTAGTCTGAATAGATCTCCTGATTTCTGTATACCTGCCCAGTCTCTAATATTTTTTTTATTTTACATCAGCCCCGTCAATCTTTCCGTTTATAATTAGCTATAGAAAGGGTATCTTTAACCGCGTAGTACCTACATTTCCAAGATAAGCAATTTTGCGTCATTTTATTGATGTTATTAATTGCCTCGATGGCCTTGCTCGTTTCAAGACTTCTTTATTTGTCAAAAAGTCGGTCCGTGCTACATTCTACGATTGATCCACATTTCAAACGCCTCCATTCTTTTCAAGCTGCCTACCTCCAAGTTCCATCACTCTACTCCGTATAAGAAAACTGACCAGATGTAGCATTTCACCATACCCTGTCTTAGCTTGGGGTTCAAATTGTCATTGCAGAAAAGCATGAGTTTTTCGAAACGATGTTCTGGCTGAAACAATTCTGCATTTTACTTCTAATTCGGAGTCGAGGTTTCCTCTAATTGTGTTGAACACGTATTTGAATTAAGTGACGCCTTCAATCATACTGTTTAGTGTTAGATGTACATACTTATGGTGATGTCCATACTTATGGTGTTCCCTGCTGAATACCATAAACTTAGTCTTGCTGATATTAATAGTGAATTCTAGTTTTGTTCCAGTTATACTAATTTTATTGATCAACTGTTGGAGACAATCCACACTATCGTATAAAACGAAGCTATCATTGGTTCCATTTCTTAGGGATAAAGCTGACATGACTTTACACATATAAAATGACCAGTTGCATGAAAAATTGGAAGCATTGCTCTAATGCAGTGTTTTTCAAACTGTGGGTCGCGACCCCCAGGGGGGTCGCAAGCTGGTGACCATAAAAAAATTAATAAAAAAAAAGACAGAAAAGAAATACAACCAACAAAATGATTTAACCTTTTATTCGAAATTCGAAAATAAAAAAAATACACACCCATACCTGAAGGCATCAACCAGAAGGGTGTACCTGTTTTTCTTTCAACATTTTTCGAATCGTGGTTCTATATTTGAGAAGCAAATAATCAAATCTTTTCAAACTCGAGTCTATTTCTTTTCTTCGTTTTTATATCCACCATTAAAGAAAACGTTAGCTCACACAGGTGGGATGTGGCGAATGGCACTAGTAATTTCAGAGTATCTTTTGCAAGCTCTGAGTATTGTACCTTTCTTTTTAACCAGAAAACGTCAATCTCCTGCGAATGAAACTCCATTTTAAGCATTCCATCAGCAGCAAGTTCCATAAGTTTTTCTTTCATCCTTGTGGTGAGATCAGCCAGTTCCACTGACATACCCAGATAAAGATTTAGTATCCATCTTTTCCCATTGCCAGCTTGAGATTCTTCTGCTGGAAAGTAACTCAATAGTTGCTGGTTTAAATTTTGCAATCCCACAACCATGTTAGGAATGTTATCGCTAATGACCAATGACTGATCAGTTGAAATCTCTTCGACAATCTTCTGAACACAAGGAAATGATTCAATCATAAGTTTTTCTAGAGACGTTGACCAGAAACGATTTTTTTAATGAATCCGTTAATCTTATGCTTAGCTGTTAGAATGTTTTCTTCTCCCCCTTGAAGACTCTTATTTAAAATATTTAGGTGGTCAAAGAAATCAGCAAGATATGCATCTTTAGACACTCGCGGGGCTTAAAACGCTCCAGTTTTAACTCTGCCCCACACGTGACTAAAGACTAGCTTTACGCACTTGTATCGAAAATTACTATTATTAAAAAATTAAATGGTAGATTATGTATTTATTTATTTTAAAATATTAATTTATATTATTTATAATTAAGTGGGGAAAACGTAAGACTACTTTACTGTTCTTCACTTAACATTGAATGAAACAGCTGACCACTGAACGCTTCGAGCCGTCATTGGCTATTTTGTGGTCAGGGGGGTCGCGATATTTTTTCTGCTTGTAAAGGGGTCGCGGTTCGAAAAAGTTTGAAAAACACTGCTCTAATGCAACGAAAATGAAATCCAAATTCCCCGTGCGTTCCGCTTGAATAAAATGGACTATAATGGTCACTAATTCTAAATACTTCAACCAGAATTTTGCAATTTTTCGCATAGCCAGTTGTTGCTTCTGAAAACTTTAATCCTATTTTTGTAAGTGTGTCGTCATTTACTAAGCTGTCAATAGTTAAGGTAATTTTTTTTTAAAGCACGGCTTGTATATAGTTTTTGTCTTTCTGTGAAACTTCAATTTCATCAAGTATTATCATGGAAATAGCACAAAAAGTAAGATAATGAGCTCGAATCGCTCTTGCGTATGGATGGCTCGAACGCATATGAGGAACAGATGCAGAAGCGTATACAGTTGACCATAGTTCTGGAAGTCCGCTGTCAGCCATAATAGATCCGATTGATCCCAAGAACGACATTAACAGATGGAATCTTCCCAATCTGACGACGACAGGCGATAATATTCCTTGTTCACCGTTGTTTTGAAGTACGATGTCCTTTGCTTTTATATACAAAAGGTAGTGCGAGAACTCTTGACTTCGCATATGGCAGAGTTGAATTAATTTCTGTCATAAATCTTTCCAATGCAGTAAAAGATGGTTGATGCAAAATTTTTCCCAAAATCCAAGCGATATCATGATTTGACAATTCTGCAGCTTTCTCAAAATCCACTTTTTGATTCATATTTCGAAAACGTTTATTTTTAAGGCCGCCTTCATTTGTCTCTAAAAAGATTGCATTTGTATTCTTTGAGTACTTGCAATATATGTTGATGTAGGAATTACTGTTAGATTTGGAACTTTCTTATCAGTTACTGCAGTATTGAGTGAAATGTTTGAGTGAAATAAATAAATGGCGAGACCAAGTTGTAACAGTGATATAAACGACCTTGGTCTACTTGCAGCAATTACTGAATGTGCAATAGCTGTGCATTTTTTCAATAAAGTTTCAGGAACCATACTGTCGGTATTGCCTAGAAAATTTATTATTTCCCGATATTCAATAGTATTATATGCCATTGTTCTAATATCCTCTCGAACTATGGTAGCTGCTGTTCTAACAATCCTTATCCTTTCTTCTTTTTCATCATTCAATCGACTGGTGTACAAACTGGTTACCATTTTCTGCGCAGAGCCACGTAAACAAGCAACTGTCAGTTTTGTTCTGATTCTAGTGAAAACAACTCCATCGCCGAATCCTTAAATATTTAAGTTTTATTTTATTTTTATTTTGTTTTATTTTATTTTGGTACTCAGCCAACAGTCGCTAGGCCAATTATAGGCGTCGCTGTACATTTTATGGGGACTTCCAACCCCACTAACGACTGTCATGATGTCATTATGACATCCGGGACCAACTTTTTTCCGTGATAGCCGTACCACGAGGCGCCGAGAGATGCAGCCGTGGAACTCCCATCCAAGTTCTGACCAGAAAAAGCGTTGCTTAAAACTCTACTGATCGAACGTGGACGCTTGTTCAAGCTACACCACCCGGGACCATAAATTTACTTAAAATGTTTGCTCTGATTTCTAAAATAATATGAAAGATATTATACTGAATAATGTCCAAAGACTTCTATATAAGTTGATCGTCAATAACTCTCTTATTTGTAAAAATAAGTCTGTTAAACGTTATAGCATTGGCTAGGTAAAAACTATATATTAAATGATAATATAAATGTCTTGGTCGTCCTTCAGAGAAATGAAGTGAATGTAAATATCTTACAACTCATATATTAATAAAATATACGAGTTCACAATCGAAAACTGCGTCCAGAATGTCCGCAAAATGTCAAAACTACTTTTGATATCGTTTGTAATAACTCAACTGAAAAACAAAAATTGAAAATTTCAGTTTGTATTCGAAATGAAACGAATATTCTACAGTCGGATGTCTTCTCTTTAATTTAATTGAATCTAGTTTTTATAATTTACCGTTTACCTTAGACAACTTATAAAATCTTAGAACTGTTTGCGACGTATAGTTCTTGTTAGAAAAAAATTGTTGAGAGTAAAATGTCGGTTTTGTTCATCTGGATTATTTTTTGATAGTTTTTTTTTCACTTTTACTTCCTAACCGTTTACCTTAGACAACTTATAAAATCTTAGAACTGTTTCCGACGTGTAGTTCTTGGTAGAGGAAATTTGTTGAGAGTCGAATGTCGGTTTGGTTCGTCTCTATTATTTCTTTATAGTTTTTTCCACTTTTACTTTCTAATCACAAAATCTTTCAAGTTTCGGACGTACATTCGCTATAATATACCGGCGAAATATGTAGCTGCGTAGCAATTTGCATTATTCTGGTTTTAAATTATACTCAAATCGTTTATAGAACGTCTTAACGCATTCTTTAGATTTTAATAACTCCTCAATTCGAAATTAATTATTAACGTTTTGTCATTATTTGTTTGAGCTGAAATTATAATGGATTTGTGGAAGCAGATGAAATATACTAGGTGAGTTTTTTAAACTGTTACAAGGTAATATCTCGAAAACGGCTTCAAAGATTTTTATTAAATTTTGGTGAGATAATAGGGAGATGGGGGGGGGGGGGGAAGATATTTAATCGTATGTTTTATAATTACTTCCCTTCTCTATGTTGAGGGGTAGGAGGCAACTTTGGAATTTTAAATAAGTAGGTTGAAGTACTTTTGTTTATAAAATTCGAATCTACATAAAAAACTACGTATGTGGACAAAACATTATTGGATTTGCTGTTTCGGTTACGGAATTATGATTAACTAAAGTTTGATTGAATTTAAAAAATAAATACATTTTACGAATAAATCACATTCACTTATTTCAGAATTATTATTTGTTTCCATGAAAATGAGTTATTTTTACTTAGGCCAGTTGAGAATTTTGACGTTTTAATGATTATTATTCTTTTTTATTTTATAACCCTATAAATCAGAACTCCGCAACCGAAATAGCAAATAATTTTTTTTATACACATATGTTGTTTTTTAAGTAGATTCTAATTTTCTAAATAAAAGCACATCATCCTATTTAAAATTCCAAAGTTACCCCCCACCCCTCAAAATAGAGAGAGGAGGTAAATGTCAAAAATATGTTTTTAGATGTTCCCCATCTCCCTATTACCTCACCAAAATTTCTTCAGGATATAGTATGATCGAAAATTAATCTCATCTAGTATGGCTGTGGAAGTGCAAACCAGCGCCTTTGAAATTGGCTTACATACTTATATTTAATTCAAACTGTCAAATTGTATTATTAAATATTCTGTTTATCTATCTTATTACAATATTATATAGAAATAAATAAATTTGCACGTAAGTTGTCCAACAAATAAGTTTGCGCCCGTCGAATACACTCTTCATCTTAAATCTAACCTAAAAATAAACTATATTGGAGCCAGTTTTAAAGGCAGCAATTTGTTCCTTTATAGTCATACTAGGTGAGATTAATTTTTGATCATTTATTATTTTATACCATTTTTGAGATATCGCCTTGTAACGCTTTAAAAAACTCACCTAGTATAGAACTGCATGATAATATTAGTCTAATTTCAGAATAACATTCTATTAAATATGTTGGAGCATACCATGTAATTATAAAACTCAGAACTATCATACTTTTTTCATAATCAATATACAGAAATGTAGTTATTAAATACCTAAATTTGAAGTTTTACACATTCGAAATAGCTCCAGGGGCAGCAACATGCAAAGGTTAAGAACCGCTGTCGCCGTAGCACTTTCATGACCGAAAAATCGGAAAACCTAGAGATTGTAATGAATTCTACAATCTCGAATGTCAAGGTAAATATGCGATTCTACGCGACCTCTCGTTTGTCTAAGAACGGCCTATCCATTTTATGCAAAGCTAAAGAAATTCCACGCATTATTAACGCGTTTTCGTACTTAGCCTAAATGAGATTCCATGAGTGGACTACTTTGTATAATACACATTATATCTGTAGGCGAAAGATTTGCACAATAGAACCTTGTACAGCAAGGTAAAATTCCGGAGAGTTTTCTCTGGCAAACGAAATAAAGCTATCGGCACAGAAAATAAAACAGCGGCATGCACGTGCCGTATTCGAGTTTAATTAGCTGCAGAATGTAGAACGTATGATATTTGAGCGTGGATATACTCCCTGTGTATTATTCGGCGCTGCAACTAAATATGAATATACCAACGCGAAAAAGATTCGCATTTATAAAAGTAATTACTAATTTAAATAATTTTGAACATACTAAAATAAGTTCATTGATACTATGCTTAGTGGCTTAGTTTAGAATTAAGCAATAAGTTAAGCCAGTTTTATAAATAAACAAGCTGCCAAATATTTTATTCAAAGATATATTTCATAAGCACATTCCTTGCCCAAGCAGATGTTCAATATTCAAGGGATCATCGGTAATGGAACGACGTTGCATAAAGAGGAAAAACAGCGACGAAAGCTTGAAGAAAAATGTTAATGCTACATTTTATAGGTAGGTAGGATTGCGTATATGATGAAGTAAGTAATGCTTGACCCCGTTCATAAAATCTGTAGTTGCATGTAGAATATATGAAAATACACTTGTGTAGTATCTCTGATCAACATACATTTATTTTCAAAATTAAGTATATTCATCACGTGCTAAATACAGTTTGTGCGTTTAAGTATATATAAATGCACTCATGGACGTGGCTGTAATACTAATACTAAGTGAACTCAAAGATAGTATGATACACGTGCGAAAACATTATTACTGCATAATATTTTAATTATGGTTGTGCCAGAGCTTATAAAGTACTCTAACGCAGAAAATTTATTAATTTTTTTCAAAAACGCCAAACTTTGATAATACATCCTAGGGATCTGCAAATTGGCGCTTTAAACCGCTTAACACTTAAACAGCTACCTAACAACAATTTTTTGCAACAACATTTGAAATTTCTGAACGTGATACACTGACTATCTGAAGCTTGACAAAATAAAATAATTTTGAGCAAGATACATCAATAGGCTATACAAAAACAGGGTCTGCTAAAATTGTAATAAAAGATTTGCACGCAATTAACGTCATCATTTACCTACTTTGATATAGCCCATGGCTGCTTTCGACAAGAATCGGCGCAAAAAGTTTCGAAAGAACTTACCCCAGATGAACTTGAGCCAACGTGCCTCTGAATAACAGGAGAAGCGCATATAAGATCCATCAACTAGGCAAAAAAAATAAATCCTCCACAGAACTGCCCGGACTACAACAATCCGCAAATTCTGTGGGGGCCACGAACCAAAACAGCCATATTCTAAAAGCCCGTAAAGCCGCAGGGCAATTTCAAAAATGCTACAGCAAAGTCGCTGTCACGGCATTCCAGAAAAAAAGCGCGTTCAAACAAAAGCCAACATTTGCGCGCAGATAAGAGTCAAGGAAGGCCGGGAGTGCGCGAACATACAAACCCGCACCACAGACATTAAAAATATAGTAGAAGATAGTACAAGAGCCATATAAACGCAATAAGAGGCCAAGAAATTGTGATAGAATGGGAAAAAACATCGATTTGTGCACAATATCAGGGACGAAAAAGAAAGGTAAAATAACATCGGTCAATAGCTACATACTAATATACAGTAGAGTAAGAAACGCAAGAGATCGAAAGAAAGTGTAGAAATCCTAGTAGGACATAATCGATTCAAAGACAACAAAGAAGATTAAAATACGTATCTGAGGAGATAATGATGACCACAATAAATGCTTAAAATACAAAACTAAAAATAGGAGCAAGCTAAACACCAGACAGGGTAACCATTTGCCGACAGAGAGCAGACATGGACGGCATAGACAAGAATCCCCCAAATCCAACGGAAATCCCTATTGATAGTGGGCGACTTTCACGTTTGAATATGGAACAAGATGATACCTGGAATAAAATAACGTTTTGCTGAAAAAATAGTAATTGAAAACATAGATATGGTAATCGGCTTTTGCGTAACCAACGAACTGAGAATAAACAACACGTTCTACGATTGTAAGCAGAGCATAATATCATAGGACAGGATACAGAAGGAAATCTAATATAGACCATACCAGAATGAATAAGAAATTATATCCATCAAAAATCCTCGATATTAGAAGTCTGAACTCAACAGACATAGGAAACAATCGCAAAGTTCTACCCCAAAACCAACTAGCAGAAAAATTTTCAAAAATTCATACAAGACGAGGAGAATATAGTCACCAGTTAAATGGAACTACAAAATAATATAAGCAACGCAGTTGGGAAAGCCTTGGGGGAAAGAACCTTAAAATAAATAACAAAGATGCATGCAATAAGTTGTGGTGTCGCGTGGTAAAGGAATTGGCTAAACAAAAAAGAACGCCATACCACAGAATAATACAGAATGGCCTGTCGGCTGAAAATTCAGCTAGTTTTTTCTTTGCGCATGCGCGAGTTCTGGTGGTGTGCAGTCAGCTGTTTTCCATATTTTACACGTGTATTTGTGGCGGTCAATGACACCTTATAAGAAGGTTATGTTTTTTTGTGCAAGTGGTTTTAAAATATTAATTAAATATGAGTGCACAGAAAAGATCTTTTGGTGGCAGATGGTGTACTGTACATTTCCATATAAATTGCATGGATTTTAAACGTACGGATTATTTCTGTTCAGTTTAAAATTTTGAATTTACCGCCTCTGCACACCACTAGGATCATGGCGGATAATTTCAAGGTCACAAAAATTGAGTATGCTGACATCAAAAGCGCCGACACAGAGAGGCCATTCTGATTTAGGGTATTATTCTGTGGCCATACTTAGAGTATACGACGTACACTTTTTTTGCGAAGCCACTTAACCACAAATTTTTGAAAACATCTAGGGTTCAATCAGCGAATTGTCGGTTCTGTAAATGGTCATTTAGTCTTATTTTTTGGGTAACTTGAACGTTGTATGGAAAAAGACCTAAGTCTTTACGTAACATTTTCCAACTTAAAGGTTAAAAGACCATGAACACAAACTTATTAAAGAAAGAGAACGAGCTATTTTAACACAATAAGCCAGTAATAGTTGACCAAATTAGACTACAAATAGACGAATCCAAAGTTGCTAAAGCAATCAAGAACTGGAAAATCATATGGCCCGTATAGTACAGCCAAAATGATAAATAATGGGGAGCGGGGAGGAGTATTAATAACGAAATTCGCAAGAATCACGCAAACATTTTTTGAACAAGGAAAAATTCCAAATCAGTGCACTGTTCAGCAAAGGCAGGAAGAAACTCCAAGAGAATACTTCTTCTTGTAACTTCTTTCTTTCGGAGATTGGAAACCATCACAGCTATTGATGTTGTTAGTTTATCTTCTGAAAAGCTCTTCCGAAACTGCAGTCAAACCATTCTCATAGATTACGCAGCCAGGAGGTTCTTCATATGCTTGGACTTCTCTTCTCTATGATCGTGGATTGAATGATAAGTCTCAGCAACGAGTATATTTTTTCTTATCACACATTCTAGCTATTACATTTTCGCTTTTTCATGTGCTTTTAAATTTCACTATTTTGCTTAATTATTCTCGGAGCTTCTTCTATTGGCCCAAGATATCCTCAATATCATTCTGTAACACTACATCGATAAATCTTCAATGTTCAAAAGATAAACTCCTTAAACAAAGTGTTACTACTTCTTACAATAATAATAATAACAAAAATCAACCAGTTAATGCTACTAGCCCACGAACAGTATTCGCAGTGAGATAGAAAAGCAAATAATAATAATAATAATAAATATATGTATTAAACATTCAAGAAAGAATGTATCAACATGTTCAAAGGATCACCGTAGCCGTTTTTCACTTTCCCTCTCAGTACATTGATCGAAAACTAACAAAAAATAAAAATGATGGTAATAAACATTATTCGTTACACAGACAATCTCTTAATGCTATCTTAAACTGAATGGGTTTTAAAAACATTTCTAAATAAATATTTATAAAATTCGGACCAGTACAATTTTCAAATTTAGTAGTTTTGTACTGAGGCATTCTGTATCCACCTGAATATCTTCAAGTAACATTACAGACTTGATTTACCCAACTTTTCTTTAAATAGTTATATAAAACTGGTAGACATTCAATAAACCTGCTTACTTTTGCGTCAATGCTCTTTAAAAGGCTTTTGATAGAATTAAAAAACGTAATCTATGATCAGAAGAAATGCGGTTGGCTACTGGTGTAAGAAGAATTGGCAAAAAATATCACATTAGGTAAAGGAGTACGACAAGCAGACACTCTGAGCTCACTCCTTTAATGTGATAATAGATGAAATAATTTAAAAAAACGTACAACACCTGAGAGGCTACCAAATGGAAACGACAAACGTGAATATAGACGACTTCGAAAGGCTTTTGATAAAGTTTAAGGGGAACCTGCGAAAAATATAAGATGTGAAAATATCTACGATAAAAAGAATGACAAGTGTTATGCAAAGATTATATAAGATGCAGATTGGTAATAAACACTAAGAGCATAGACGAGGTGATAGATACGAAATATCTAGGAGCTCATATAACCAGCTATGGAAATACACACACTGAAGTGAGAGAACACGTAATCAAAGCAAGCAAAATAGCGGGATGCCATAACTACACGACAAACAATGGGATATTTTTTTTCGTGGAAGCATTTAATTTGAAAAACTTGAATCTTGCACTATAGCATTTTCAAAGAGTTGATGATCTTTTGAAATTTTAAAATATGCCTAGACGTCATTTAACCAGCGAGAAAGTACAACAAAAAATTATTATTCTTCGCCAAGGATACTCCCAAAGTGATATGATTTTGAACACCAACAAATCTGTCGCACTAAAAGCTCCTGTGAGGAATAGAGGTACTGGTATCTTCAAAAGAATATTTGTTAATTTTATTAGAATGGGTTACGCCTTCATACAATAACTTTGAATTTTATTGGTAGTCCCTTAATTAACACAGCTGAAGCAAGACTAAATAGATCAACATCTAAATAAATAGTGTAGACTACTGAGATAAGGATGCTACAAAAAACAACAAACAAAACAATCCAAGACAGAGCAAAGAATGAAATAAATACGGCAGACACGTAGTATAGAGCTAACAACAACGTGGTCTGCCAACAGGAGAAAGGAATGGTTGAGTCATATTTCGAGAATGAAAGACAATTGGTTAAAAATACAAATATGGTACAAATCACCCGCTGTGATGCCATAAAAAGATGGAGCGACAATGTATAATAAGTAAAAAAGTGGTTGTTGAAGAGACAAGCTTGCCTACAATGAAGCAAGAAGAAGAAGAATAGAGAAACCAGAATGCTCAGAGCAGATACTGTTTATTGTTGTGTCTATATTGTCTCTCAGAAATATTTATGGCCACTTCGTTCTAGGAGATTTTGAAATAGAAACTGTTATCTTTAATTATCTATTATTAAACTGTGTAGCCAAGGCAATTAATCTTTGTTGTTATCAGAAAATCAGGACTGAGGAATATGCTTATTCTATTATCATTAACGTTGTTTAAAACTGGAAATTCAGCTTGTTAAGTCATTTTGCTGTTGTAGATGCTTAATTGCATTTCACGCCTTTAGGGCAACTTGTTGCTATGTTAAAACCATTTTCAATCTTTGCGCACAAGTACAATCTCATCTTCCGCACATTTGATTCAGGTCATCTTGGTATTTTAAATAGCCACCTAGGCTTTAGGGCAGCGTGCCCGTATGCTAAACCCTTTTAGTTACTTATTTGGCTCCATCGCCTAATTCCAGAATCATGATTTTGCACATATTTGGCCCCAAACGCAGTATTTCTCGTCGGTTGGAGCGCCCCTCTGATGGCGCTTTGGCAGCCGAGCGTTATCGCTCGCAAGAATTCCGAATCTTCTAGAAAACACGCCGTTGCGGGGTGCTACCATTGTCGCCGGCATTAATTTGTTTCATCGTATCGCCTCGCGATTGGCTGCCGAGGTTTAGTCACGTGGGGACGCGACCGATGTGACCTGTGGCAGCGCTTCCCTCTGGGCAGTTGATCGCAGCCCGTTGCAGAGAGCGTTCGTGTGGTGGTTGTGTGTGTGAGTTTCGAATTGTTTTCGGCGTAGCGTGGGTGCATCTTGAGCCCAGTTTCTGCTCCCGTAAGTAAGGGATCGTGCCTCTTCATCTCGATCTTCGAGGATCTGTCCCGCAGAACGAAAGTGGCCCATTTTTCGTCGTCCAGTTGTACGCGTCCTGACGCGTCTCAGGTCGCCAGTATGGCGGATGTCCATTCATCCCTATAGCCGTCGAACATCGAATGTACCTGCCACCTAAGACTGCAGCCTGTCGCAACTCAACTGTACCAGGCTCCCCAACCGCCTACATATTAAGGTATGTGTCTTTGAACTGATTACCGCTGTGAACGCGAGTGTACCTGTCCCGCGGAGAGCATTAAGCCCCGCGTACGAGCTGTATTGGGACGCCGCGAGCGAGCCCGTCACATCTCTTGTGCCTACAGACACTGTCGTCATATTTGTACGTTTATTCCGAATTACAGACTGTCTATTTTACAAGAGCTTGCATTACTGTTTGCTGCATAAGGCGTCGCGCCCCCATATTTGTACATTTATTCCAAATTACAGACTGTCTATGTTACAAGTGCTACTTTGTTCATTACTGTTCAACATCTGTCGCTAGGTTTAGAGCGCGCGCCAGCTGGTGTTTTCTTAGATATAGTCTATTCATAGATATAGGGCGAAGCACTCCGCTGCCCCACTGTAACCCGTGATTCAATACATGATTTGTTAGTTAAGGGAACTATTGTTTTGTTTCGACTTGTGCATGTTCTGTTTCAGATAAGCGCCCCCTTCAGTGTACTGATTATTGTGCGACGGGACGAGGGAGCTTTGAGCGTACAGGTGGGTGAGACAGCTGCGTAGTAGCGGTCGGATTGGCACCTAATTACAATCTTTGCATAAGGCAATCTCGAAATTGTTATTTGACCTTGCAACTCTTGAGTAATCCTATCGTCGGAGTATTTTGCGTGCTTCGCTCCCGTCTAACCGTCCAGGCCCGGTTAGTCGGGTTAAGACAGACTTGGTGGCGCCCTCATAATTCTGACATACCCTATATATATATATGCCGCAACACGCTTGCCCAGAACGTATCGTGTGACTCACGCCCGACTCCCTGAGCGTTCCAGCCGTGGCCTTTAGCCTATTTTTAGCCGATCTCAGGGCAAGTGTGCCAGTTTTTCAGGACTGATTCCGTGGTGTGATGCTCACCTTGGGTGGGTGTCGTAAAGTTCTTTTAATACCGTAACAAGCTTATCGATCGTCTGGTGTAAAATCTATTGTAATAGAAATTAGATCAATAGTTTATATCAACATTTATAAACTATAATATCTAAAAATTCAGGATCTGGTCCATTCTCACAATAAGGTGATTCAGTAAATTATTGCAAAGTAAACACTGTCTTCCTCATAAATAATTCACATATATTTAACATAAGCTACATGTTTCGGTTTATATATTAAATCATCTTCAGGCTAAAAGATAAAGCTTATAAAAATACGGGAAAAAACTAAAGAGCAAACACCCCACCTAATGTCAAAAGTGTCTGTTTTAATTTTAATTGTTTGTTTATTTATGACTGTCCACTTTTGACATTAGGTGAGGTGTTTGCTCGTTAGTTTTTTCACATATTTTTATAAGCTTTATCTTTTAGCCTGAAGATGGTTTAATATATAAACCGAAACATGTAGCTTATGTTAAATATATGTTAATTATTTATGAGGAAGACAGTGTTTACTATGCAATAATTTGTAATATCTAATTTGGCGATCACGTACTAATTGCAGAATCTTATATTATAAGAGCTGATGCCGCCGGCCGTCCGACCGTAAGCACTGGTGCGCGCACATGTCGACCGCGCACAAGTGGCGACGCAGCAAGCATTTGTATTGTTAACGCTGGCAGGGCCGGACGTCGGCTGGCTACCAGCTTAAGCAAGCATTTTTATGGTTAACCGTTTCTTTACGCTGGCAGGGCCAGACGTAGGCTGGCCAACGGGTTCTAGTATCATAAATAAATTTCTTTGTAAATCTCAAAGCTCTCCTTGAAACATTATGCTTTTGTTGCGGAGTTACAACGAACTTAACAGCACGTGCGATATAAATTTCCGCGGAGATAGTACAATAGACACTGATTAAATGAGATAATCGGTGGGTGTCCAAGTGAAATGCGACGAGATATCTAAGACATAAATAGTTGAGTTATGTCCCCCATGTGTATTGCGTTTCTGCAATTTCAAAAGGATTCAGCCATCCGAAATAAGCTGCCCACAAAAAAGGGCAGGAAGATCAAACTACGGGTTTCCAAAGTTGACCCAGCGGGCGTGCAAATCTTTTCGAATAACCCGGCGTAATTGACGTCATCGACATATGCAATATCTAAACCGTAAGCATGAACAGCTGTAAAGATCTTTTGCTTAAACAAAAGTAATAAACTAGAAGCGAAGACTCTAGCAAGCATTGCGTATCCAGCTTGTTTACTTTGAACAAGCTGAAAGATTCTGGTCAGATTCCCTGTGAAAAGACTCGGTTAAACGTCATTTACGAGAAAGATTCCGAAGTTCGTTCAACTACAGTTCCCACGGTTTAGTACTTAGGCGTGTTACTTATGGGCCATTGTATTCAAGTACTCTATATAAACGTTCTATGGCTACATGTATGTTCGTGTATGTTTATGTGGGTTGTCAAATAAAGGTGGATGGTATTGCTGCCCACAACGGTTATTATTAACTTAACCTAAATAATTTCTTCACAGGCAACCAGACTCAGTGGACAACGCAACCTTTTCACTAACTACCAGCGTCTGCTGCTCCTGAAGGTACATACTTTCTTCCTGTATTGAAGATGAACGAGCTTCATAGTGTAAAACGTTTTCTTGTTAATTAATAAGTAAAATCCATTCCTTGCAATGAAGTTTGTAGCAGAGCCTGGTAACATAGTGAGCAGCTTTGTTAATAGAGGATATTGATGAAAGATCTCGATGACTACAAATTTACCCAACACAAAAAAGCGAAATTAAGTCTTAGCACATAGCCGCTTGGAGATTATTGTTTATTACAACAACAGATTTACTCAAACATAACAAACTCTTGTACAGCAACTATCTCAAATTCCTAACACAAATGTTGTGATTCAATGAGATTGTGTTTATGCAGTTGAACCGTTGTACGTAGATAGACATTATCAGCGGAAAGTGTAGTGAGCAATCTATTTACCTCTGCTACGCAGTTCTCTCCCTTATTCCAAATAAGTCAATGTTTCACTGTAATTATTTATTATGTTCAATAATGAAACATCTGCAGAAGATGCTTAGGAGGGTTTAATTAAAAAAGGTATAGACTCTGTAATCCAAGGAGAGCTATAATAAAGACAGCAAATTTTCTATATTTTTTTCTCAATATTATTAAAGAAATAATTAAGGGGTTGCGTTTCATTACAAATATAATTGTATAAATGAAGCTGTAACTTTTGTGCAGCAACTACGTAATTTGTGTAAAAGTAAATAAGATATAGTTATAATCTTGGACAATAAATTACTATTCCACTATTTTGATACTTCAAATCTCGCCTCGAAACCTGTACGTTAAATAGCTTTCGAAAGATTAAGTATGAAACGTTTTTATAGAAGAACTTTATTATATAATGTGTATCAATACCCGCATTGTCGTCGATATGGTGAAGGTAGTTGCGTTATGTAACATCCATTTTGTAAATTTTTTATTGCTAGTAATACTTGGCTTGCCTTGAAGGTTTCCTTGAGATAGTATGTCACATGTGTTATATTATCTTTTGCTTTAGAATAAGTTTGCTTAAATTAACAATTGAAGGTTTTATATTGAAATTGTATATCTGCTGAGGCGTAGGTATTATGCTTCGCTTCCATAATAGATTAAGAATGTGTAATTCTAAATTTAAATCAACGTGGGAAAGTAAACGAAATTAAATTCTCCTTTTAGAAAGAATAAATAGAAAAACAAACAAATGTGTATACTTATAATGATATTTTTAATTTTATATAATCCAATTATAAGTGCCATGATATTTTTCCTTGATTTTTTATATTGTTCAAAGTTAAAGATTCATATACATTTTGCTAACTTATATAAATTAAGGTCAGTGTAAAGTTACCATATTAGGTATTTTTTATTTGGAAGAAAACTATGCTAGGATCGAAATGAAGTTTGTTCCTGTAATAACCGGTTCAATTTTTTTCAAATTAAAATTGAATGCGTATTATTCTTCTGTAACTACTTACAGCATCGTAAATAGTTTGTAAATCCCTACTTGTGCTAAATATTTTTCCTTGGCTCTTGGAATCAAATTTGTTGTGCTATTTTATAATGATTACTATACTACATATCTTCTTATATAGTGTATAAAAGGAAATGTCAGGAAAAAGGCAATTTTAAAAATTACGAGCCGGGGTCGCTAGCTCAGTGGTTAAGCATTATGACTATTGATCTAAGGTCGCGAGTTCGATCCCCGATCCCGGTGAAGTTTTCAAAATAAGAAAATGGGGATGAAAGCCCCTATAGAATGACATCATTCCGAAGTGATGTAAAGTCGTGGGTTCTATGTTACTACGATATGGAGCATGTAAAATATCCCTTAATAGAGATGGATCTCTTTAGTCTCGGCAAAATTCTAAGTAGGACTTTCACCATATGACCACAGCAGTCGGTGTCTAAGGTACCTGGTACTCTGCATGCCTAGACCTTGTCCATTAACAACAAACAAACAAACAAAAATTACGAAGGATCGACTATATCTGTGGTTATGTAACATAGCAACGATGTTTGTTTTATTGCCCCCACAACGAAAGAAAGCGTAGGGGAAAGAGGGACTCGAGCGGATTCCTGTTATACGTTTGGCAGTACCGAAGAGTAGTGGCACTGTCAGTATATGTCAAATTTGAGGCTAGCAGGTTAAGTTTTACGTCGGTCTGTGTCAAATAATAAACAAAAACTAATCTGCTAACCTCAAATTTGACATGGGCCGCCAGTGTCAATAACAATACACTTTAGTACTGCCAAACGTATAACACGAATCTCTCGTTGCGTGTAAAATAAAACAAACGACCTTGCCAAACAACATAGCCACATATTATAATGAAATAGCTTTAATTGCTCGGTTATTAATTAAGATAATATTTTATATAAGTTAAAGTAAGGGCAAATCCAATCACACAATTCCCTGTTTATAATTTTAATACTGCGCTCGAACTTTGCCTGTTAGTAAATTACTAGGTTGGTTAAAATATGAAATGTAATTATTTAATGCACAAAATAAATGGCCCTATGCCCCTCTTTATATTTTATTTAACTGCATTTATTTAAAAATGCTAGATCTCGGTAAAAGACAAGCTCCCTCTCAGGTAGGTTCCGAAGTCGACTGTAATGTAATTTGATCTGATTTGCACTATAAACAGCAATTGTAGTTCAAATACGCGTTAGTTCAATGTTCACCAAAATATCAAATCACAAAAATGGTTGCCCCGCGCAAACAGCGATCCTATGGAAGTTTAAATACTCGTGAAAATATGAGAATTCGCAAGGTACATTTTAAAATTATTTGCGCTGTGCGACAAATAACAACTTTTTGTTTTAGCAGTGACGTATTACGTGACTTAAGATAATCGCCGTCGAATTCAATGCAGCCCCGTACTTCTGCCAAACCACGGATTTTGATGACGCCATGCTAATTACTGGATATAAGGTGTAGCTGAAGCCTTGGAAATGATTTAATCTTCTTCAGCAAGGTTTGATCTCGTATGCAACTCGTTTTCCGGACGTTGAGACTTATTTTTAGGCTAAATTTTTACCTTCGAAAACCTGGTTGAACTGCACCGATGCTGCACTGAAGATGACGTCGTTGGATTTTCTCAGCTATTACTGCTCCTCTTGCTGCCAGATCTGGTGGAGACGTTCTTGCTGACTAGTGCTATGCCCTGAACTGCTAATACCTCGGCTCCGAAGCTAATTGTGGCCGTAGTCAAAGATCGAAAAATTTTGGAGGTCGGCCCCGATGTCCTCGTAGATGGGATTGTCGAATTGTTACAATTTTAGTTGCGGAACTTTATGAAAATACTCCCATATGTATACTGGCACTTGGGCAGTAAAAGGGTATACTTTTTATGGCTTGTAAAACACGTTTATTTTCAAAATTATGTATTAAAATGTGGAGCGCAAATCTTAACAAGCTGCTAATAATTTATTTTCAATTGTTCTCCACGTTATTCAACAATATCGTATCTAGTTGCTAAGTAACAATATTAACGGAAGTAAGGTTTGATAAACAATGGTACAGAATGGAAGAACATTTGATTGCTTAATTAATATTTACAAATTCCTTAAATTCTAAAATATTGTTTTTTTTATAATTAATAATGTCTTATAGCGTTACTCCAACGAACGTTTTATTATTTTAGTTTTAGCCACTGCTCTGCTTTGTAATTTTAAATGCACTGATTTATTAGAGTTCACCACTTCTCATTTGCTTCCTTCCTGTCCTGTTGCCTGCTTGTCTAATTGCTCTTTGCAATGTCCTGTTATTTGATTCTTGCTTACTTTACCTTTTTAGACCTCACAATTTTAACTTTGCTTGGCTTTATTGATAACTACGCTCCTATTACGGTTTAGCTTCACATTATGCACAAACCTATTATTTTTTTTTATTTAAAAGTCAATTTCGACCCCTGTGAAGATAAGCTTTGCCTTTTCGTTCTTTACTCAACTACCGTACTATTCTCGCATTTCATTGTCAATGCATTTAATATTTTAATTTTAGTTTAACATTGCAGTTACATAAAACTCCCCAACTCTGTGCTTATTTAATCGGTTAATTATGTTGCACTGCTAGCAGAGCCAAGTCGTGGGTTTAATACCATTACAATATATCTACATTTGGTTCTTCGTAATTTTTAACATCACCTTATCCCTATGCAGATTTCCGTTTAATAACTGTTTCTAATATTTATTCTTAATTACACTAATTTTAAAAATCTGGAAATGGTTTTATTCAGAACTTCCTTCGCAAGTGGACGTGCAACGCTGCTGTATTAAACATAACGCATTTTTCGTTGCCCAGGGCAAAGGTTGGGCTATGTGCAAGTTATTATTTATATCTATTTATTAGTTAAAGCAAATATAAACAAAATTTATTTTAAAGTGCTTTCTTGTATATATTGGGCCCAAAATATGCCGTGCTTGGCAAGTGTAAAAACCTTAGCTATGTGCAAAATATTGCTTTCATTTAAGTAATAATTCTGTGGTTACAGCAAAAATAGGGAGAATAAATTTTTTTTAATTGCTTACTCTGAGTATATTTTACCGATTTTTTCGGCTTTATGCATGGAAGAAATACCATCTGCATTCAAAATATCGTCTTCCTGCAACAAATAGTTTTTGATTTATACTAGTAACAGGCAGAGAGACAGACAGACAAACAAAAATATGTTGATAATATCAATTTCTCGGATCTTTAGGTAGATCTTTTTTCTTGATTGTTCTTCGTTAGCAGATTCCGACTCATTGTCATATAACTTTTCGGCAGTTCAAAATTTCTCTATGGGTTTTCTTGGGGAACATTAAAAGTGTAATCTGCTTTCGGAAAGAAGGAGACATTATTCGCTTCTAATCAGTCTCAACAAAATTAATCGTCCTTTTTTCGGTTGATATGATATTGTCCCATTGTGCACGCAATTTTCAATTTTCCCAACGTTGTGATGGCTATATGAAAGAGCGCCTAGAGCTCAAACCAATTTCGTGTAACCCATTCCTAACTTATTTGAGTTCTAAGAATAACATAGTGAGCTTTCTGCACTAGTCCCTTTAAAACCACAATCAGAATTTGTTGGATTTCAACGAACCTACACTCTCACAGACCGATATTGCAGTAGTAGTTTGGCGAGTAGGCAAGTGACGCTCATTCGTTTTACCAATTTTTCCTAATGTTTCATTTCGTATCTTAAATGCTTCATGGAATTTAAGAATTAATGCAATGAAACACAGTTCAGTCCGTAACATTCAAATCTGATTTGTATTCAGACACCTTAATCACTCGACTAGGAATGCTACATAGAACACAGGATTATCGTTATGTTACAAAGTGCAAGGGACTACGTAAGGAAGTAATCTTGATCGCAGATGATGCAACGTGACGCAGGCACACAGCTTCACTCACCTTTATACGTCTAAACCATTTTTACAAATTTCCAGGTATTTTGTGGTAAATGTTAGCTGTTGAAATTGTTTAAAAAGTATACACTGAGTTCTATCAGAGAAGCCGTACTTCAAATCTAGGTTACGTTACGATTGGCCAAACTAAAAATAGTACAAGGATCGTCCAAATATAACTCGAAAACAATTTAATGAAAATTCGTCGCAAGTGGTCTAGTTATTAGCTAGTTTTGCTGTCAATTTTGTCTGCAAGTTTGAAGTTTGTTGTACATGCTATGTTACCGTGTTAAATTTATTAGCTATAGTGCCAACCTCTGGAATGTTTCACCAAGAACAATGAAATATTATAACATGTTTGACTGCAGAAGGTGAAAAGCCAGTGAATATTCATAGACGGTTAATAGTTCACTATGGAGATTCGATTGTTAATATATTTATCCTTTCTGAACGTTGCGGTAGGCTTAAAGAAGGTCGAGAGATGATCTTGGTCGTAGAAGATCTGAGGTGTGTGTCACTAATGAAAACAACATCAAACGAGTGGAGCAGTTAATCCTTTCACATAGCAGCATAAACTTTGTGACGAAACACGACTAGGCTTACGAAGAAATATGTAAACATTTGCTTTTCCGAAAAGGCTCTGTCCCTGGAGTTCCGAAACAGCCTAACCATTTCCACAGTGCAGTCGCATTATTCAAAATCTTAAGAACAGTTTTGATAAGAAAGGCCAGGATTTATTGAATCGTGTAATTACCTGCTATGAGACGTTGCTTAATTAGTACACCCAAGAAATCAACAAGCCGACAGTCGATATGACGCAAATAAGGAGCTCCTGGAAGCTGTCCTTAAGTGGCTTAAGCTTTCTTCTACATCTTTCTAAGCCAAAGGAATACATGCACTTGTAGGTCGTTGGAGTAAATGTATTGTGGTAAAAGACGATTATGTCGAAAAATACAAATTGTCTTCATTTCGTTTTATTTTCTTTTATTGCCAAAACCTGAGTTTGCCTTGACGGACCATCGCATACTGAGACATAAGATTAGCATCTACTATTACGTGTCAACATTTAATGTGTCACTATAAAAAGCTAACGCTAATCGAATAAAATACTCTTAACATCGATTATGCTTCTTCTTCTTTCTTTTTGCTTTAGGTTAAGTTGCAAGTTAGCTTATAAAATTGTCATATTGTTTACAGTGAGTTATTCCACCTTTTCCTTTCTGATATTCCTTAGCATCGTTTTTCATGCACAAATTTCTGCGCAATTACTTAGAGTTATGGTTTCTTCTGATTACGTGTTAAGACCAGTTTAAAATTCCACACTTATCCGAGCTTTCCGGCATCTTTTATTTTAAAAATTGGCTATTCCGAGCTCCCTTTTCAAATTCAAATGTCGACGCTTCCCGCTCGTTCTAGCATAGTAGAGTCGCGGCGCAGGTGTTACCATCACCCACGTCGTAAAAATTGGTTCGGTGATTTAAGCCCCGCCCTACAGCAAATCCGTCGTTACATGTTTATCGCGACGTATCGTTTTTATCTCAAAGAAGCGGTTGTAATGTTGTGTTAGAGTGAATCGGTTGCAGGAGTGGGAGGAAAAGCACGCAAAAGCGCGCCATACCTTTTAATCTTCCCACCACATCTTGAGGCATTAAACCAGCGGCAGCGTACGAAGTGGTTGAGCTCTGTCGACCCCACAAGAGGTTTCGGCCGCGTGAGGTGTCTTCAAAATTAATATGAAGCCGTTGTTCGTATGCTTTTTGTGGTGCATTTCATTGTAAGAGACTTAACGTCTGAAACTAGTACCGTACGGTTGTGTGTGTAGTTGAACTTCCCTTAGCGGGTGAACCAGGCTGGTTCTTAGTAACTGCCCAGAACGACACCTCATCAAGATGGCTGGAGGGCTGGACACCTCTCAGTGCCGAGGGAGTCACCTTTGCCCCAACAAAGGCATCGGAGGCACCATGGCCAGAGAAGGTGGGTTTCTGGCTCAGAAGCCAAGAGGAGGTTGACCTGGAAAAGCTGAGGCAGATGCTTTCAATGCAGAACCGCTCACTAAGAGTGGAGCAATGGAGGCATGTCCAGATGACAGGAGGACCAGGAGGGTGGTTCGTGACCTTCATGGTCAGCGGAGATACTGTCTGAACTCTGGAGGAGTCTGAGTGGCAGCTCTACTACCAGTTGGTAACTCTCGCAGTGCGAAGGGTGCCGATGTGGAGTGGAGCAACCGCCAGGACTCTTCTGAGGCCGGCGTGTCAAAGCAGGCCAAGAAGGACAACTGAAAGGACCACAGCCGCCGCACCATTAACTTCCCATAATGGATTTACTGCGGGTAAGTCAGATCAATCTTCAGCACAGTAGGGGCGCTACGGCAGAGCTGATGAGCGCCCTAACTGGCAGTAGAGAAATAGTCTTCATTCAAGAACCGTATATTTACAGGAATAAGGTCAGGGGACTGAGGATGGCCAACTACGATGTAGTGGTTGGCAAGGAAGTGGACGATCGACCCAGGACCTGTATCATGGTGTCCAGGGATCTCAGCATGGTACCACTACCGCAGCTGGGAACCAAGGACCTCACCGCAGCGGTTCTGGAGAATCAGGTAGGTGGTAGAAACCATAAGGTAGTAGTAGGAAGCGCGTATTTTCCCTCGGATAACGCGCGTATACCTACGGAGGAATTCGAACGCTTAATATCGTTTGCAAGAGATAAAGGTCTTCCGGTAATTGTCGGATGTGACGCCAATGCACATCATTCGGTGTGGGGGAGCTCAGACATTAACCCTCGGGGCGAAACCCTACTAGAATATTTAGCGTCTACGGATCTTGAGATAATGAACAAAGGTATAGAGCCCACTTTTGTCAATAGCATCCGAAAGGAGGTAATTGACATTACAGTGGCATCTAGGTGTTTTTCAATCAATATTGAAAACTGGAAAGTGACGTCGGATATTGTGACATCTGATCATCGTATGATCAGAATGGAAATGAATTCCGACAAGCCTCTGGAAATTTCCTACCGGAACCCCAGGGCAACAGACTGGGAAAGTTATCGTTCCAGTCTCGTTCGCCAAGGAGGCCAACCAGAGGGAGGTATACGCACGAAGGACCAATTAAGTAAAGGTGTATAGCAACTGGCAAGTAAAATAGTCTCCGCTTACGAGGAGGCTTGTCCTCTCAGGGAGGCTCGAGTTCGTAGGGTACCATGGTGGACCGGCACTCTAGCCGATCTGCGCAAGGAAGCCAGGCGAACCTTTAATAGTGCTATCAGAGAAGAGGCACAGGCCTCATGGGACACTTTCAAAATGGCCAGAAATAGGTTTAAAAATGAGTTAAGGCGCAGCAAAAGATCTAGCTGGAAGAAATACTGTGCACAGTTAAGCTCAGTATCAGACTCTGCTAGACTGATGAAAATCTTAAGCCGCGAAACTAGTCAAACAGTAGGAACGTTAAAAAAGGTAGATGGGATGTGGACAACATCCAGAGAGGAATCTTTACAACACCTCCTGGAAGTCCACTTTCCAGGAGACGGCGCCATCCAATTAGCACCCATAGCAAAACAGGAACAAGTTCCTACAGAGAACTGGCAGTTCGCTGAGGGGATTATAACGGAAGGTGCAGTCACATGGGCAGTACAGGAGATCGATCCCTTTAAGTCGCCGGGGCCAGATGGAATCTTCCCAGCATTGCTACAGAAAGGCCTGGATATCCTTCTTCCAAATATAGTAAGGGTATATAGGGCCAACGTAGCAATGGGATGGGTCCCAGAACAGTGGAAGGCAGCCAGAGTGGTCTTTATTCCCAAGACGTGAAGGGAGGACTACACAACTGCCAAATCATTTAGACCCATTACTCTTACATCCTTTCTTTTAAAGACCTTGGAAAGGATAATTGATATGCATCTAATGGAAAGGGTAATAACAACACACCCATTCCACAGTAACCAGCACGCATACAGACGTAGAAGATTGCCCGAAACTGCACTCCACGCTGTTGTGCACAAGGTCGAAAGGGCACTACACTATAGGGAAGTGGCCCTTGCAGTACTTTTTGACATTGAAGGTGCATTTGACAAGGCAATAACGGCTACAATATGTCAAGCTTTACAGGCCAGGGAAACCCCTCCCGTTGTGGTCAGTTGGGTGAGAACAGCACTGAAGCAAAGAACCGTGACGGCAAACCTAGGGGATTGTTCAGTGAGGGCTAGGGTGACGGGAGGTTGCCCGCAAGGCAGTTGTCTGTCACCTCACTTATGGTGTCTTATAATGGACGGTCTACTGGGATGCCTAACGGCAGCATTCGCAGATGATGGACTGATACTTGTTACTGGCAGGTTCCCGAACGTCGTCTGCGATAGAATGCAGGTAGCCTGCAGGATTATTGAAAGATGGTGTGAAGAGAAAGGTCTGTCGGTAAACCCACTAAAGACTGAGATCATTCTCTTCACAAAAAGACGAAAACTTCAGGGTCTGAGGATACCCATAATGTACGGAAGAGCACTTGCATTAGTGCAAGAGGTAAAGTACCTGGCGGTAATCCTCGCCAGTAAACTAAGTTGGAGGCCGCATGTCGACAGGACGGTGAAGAAGTCGACAGCGACCTTATGGCAGTTGCGCACAGCAATACGCAGGATCTGGGGGATAAACCCCAAGATTCTGCACTGGCTCTACACATTGGTAGTAAGGCCAAGAGTTCAGTACGGCTCAGTGGTCTGGTGGTCTAGTGTAGAGCGCCCCAGTATTTCCGTAAGATTGGCAAAGGTCCAACGACTAGCCTGTCTCGGAATTACAGGGGCAATGAGGACAACCCCAACAGCCGCACTTGAGGTAATACTGAAACTCCCGGGCCTCGACACTTGGATAAAGAGACAGGCCATCGCTACCCACCTCAGAATGCGGGACACGGGGCTTTGGAATGACCAGGGAGTTCGTGCGGGCCATGTTAGGATTGCCGACATGGCTGCCAGAGAAATACCTCTATTAGCCTACAGGGTAACCGAAGCAGAGGACCGGCTGAGGTTAGAAAAAGGATACTTTCTCACAATCCCAACAAGGGAACACTGGGAACAAAAAGGGTTAAGCTCCAGTCGAATGCTCTGATATGCTACACGGATGGTTCTCGAGTGGCGGAAAGGCAATCCTCTGGAACAGGAATTTACATGGAAGGCCGAGGGGTACAAGAAAGCTATGCTTTAGGAAGATTCACGACGGTATTCCAGGCAGAAGTTTATGCCATCCTTTCGGTGGCAACAAGGAACGAGGTCAGCATATCGCCACAGCAAAAAATTTATATTTGCTGTGATAGCCAAGCTGCACTAAAAGCAATCTTCTCGGCCAGGACAAGATCAGCTCTTCTCCAGGAATGTGAAGATGCTTTAGCCGAATTGGCAAGGGAAAAGGACGTCGAGCTCATCTGGGTCCCGGGACACACAGGGGTCCAAGGCAACGAGAAGGCGGACGAACTAGCCAAACTCGGAGCCGGGGAAACATGTTTTGGACCGAAACCCCTTCTGGGTATAACAAGGCAGCAGGTCTCAGCAGCCCTAACCGGGTGGGCCTACAAGACCAGCGAGAAAAAGTGGAAAGGATGCAGGGGCTGTCGTCAGGCAAAGTACCACATAGCGAGATTTGATTCAAAGAAATCGGTCTGGCTAATGGGAAGGAGCCGAAGAACCACAAATCTTTTGATAGGGATCTTGAGAGGCCACTGTAAACTAAAAAGACACCTAACACTGAGAGGAGTAGAGGAAGATCCCATTTGTCCAAGATGTGGGAGGGACGAGAAAACGTCCTTTCACTACTTGGGAGAATGCGAGGCGTACCAGCGACTGAGGTATAGAACCTTTGGAGCACCTACGCTTCGTATGGAAGAGTTGAACTCCCTATCCTAGGCCGATATTCTGATCTTCATTAGAAAATCAGGAAGGTTTAAGCAGGGAGAAGAGCCTATCGAAGAGAACGATAATGAAGGTGGTTGAGGGGATGACATGGGGTTGGCAAAAAGGGCTTATGGTGGCCTAGTTGCTAGACTTCGGTCTCCCCACAACTACTACTACTACTCCTGTAGCGGGTGCGTGTTATGGCAGAACCATTTCTCTCCGTTCTAGCACTGTGCGTGCAATTAACGCTTTGGCGGACATCTACGGGGAGGTTTTCCGACCTGCCAAATCTGGGGAGCTCTGGTAATTAGGTGTCATTTTGCCCTCTTCCCAATGCTTGTCGTTACAAAGATCTTCACGCAAAACCCGGCCACTGGGGGGTTCGGTTTAACCATCTGCAGAGCAGGCGATGAGACGGAGGGGTCTTTCGGTTGCAGGAATCAGGAACATCGCCGGACATCATTCAGGTGCTGTGATCTACTGTTTTTATAGCCTGTGTACTTTAAAGCGTCTGTGCGACGCATTTGTGTTGACATTAATGAGACGTAATTTTATGCGTGGCAACAACCATATTTGGAGCCGTCGCGTCGTGAGTATCATATAAAATTTTTGTGCGACCTGTTTACCACTGTCGTTTCAATGTAACCAATATACTTTTGTGTCATACCTACCTATCATTGTTTAGTAGATTTTAGAGTTACTAACCGCCTTTACTACTAATCATGACAAATATTTACATTTATGATGCTTATAGCTGTTGATGTACATGTGTTATGGTATCTTAGATTTATTAATTGTGAGGTGACCGGCGAAGCTAACAGACCAGCAAAGATAGCTTCCAGAGCAGGCGGAACGTCGCATTAGACCATCGAAGGGAAGCGTCGGTTTGACTTCGTATTTCTACGAGGGCCGGCCAAAATGTTCATTCCTAATTCTATCAACGAAATTCGTGGCACTCATTTTTCCTCCTTATTTTGATTACAATTAACCCCTATTGTGTCAGCATCTCGCTCTAAATTACGTCGTATTGATTTTGACTATCCTCAAAGTGCGTTAAAGTCGTAAAATTCGTTGTGAGTTGTAACATCTGCTTCTGTGGCATATGTGAGCATCAATTTTATCACCAACTTGTAGATATTTAGTTTTATTCCTGTGTGTAAATCTCTATACTTTTCCATATTATGTTGTTCAGGCAGCTAGACACTACTGGTGATTCTTGACTCATACGCATAATTAACGGAGATAACTAATTAATTACGTAACTTAAACTGAAGTATCACAACAAATGTTCGAAGTGATTTCCTTCGTTTTCGATGAACACGCGAGAGCGCCGAATCCATGCTGCACCACACGTACGTACTGGACAACACGTAGAAAAGTTTCTCGACCCGGATGACATCTTTGAAAAAACCTTTGTGCATAAAGCCGAGCTGCAGCTATTGAGTACTTTTCCGTACGTTAATATCATGTCCATGAGTTCTGCGTTGGTGAAGTTAGGTGCTATAATGTTTCTTTTACGAATAAAAGAAGCTCCAATTAGACAACTTGCTACATTTGAAATTTTCAGTAAGACATACTTAAGAATTTTTGCCTAACTTGATAGTTTACTTTGTTTGGGGTGGTGTATGGAAGGTTGGAAGGAAACATTGAAACTTTGCAGTTGGCTATGTTTTGAGATAAGGAGATTTTTGGAAAAACAATTGCCTGTTTCCTCTTTCCGGGTTTTGGGTGGTGCTTCTGACAACATCTGAGGGTAAATAAGGTCCTGAGTTTTGTGCTATGGACATCATATTTAGATAAGGAATAATATTTCCGTTTGAAGTGTTTTTGGCGTGAAGCTTTATTTGAGGAACCTTGTGGGCTTTGCAATTCTGGAATTATTCTAAGTGACATTAAACTAAATGCCCTTCCTGAAGCCTCTAGGCTGCTATGAAGATTTACTGTAACGAAGACCTGGTGTTACATCGTGGAGAAAATTGGATACTAACTTGAGAAGCGCAGCCACCACCTACCAGGTTCGGCTTAACCTAGTTCCTAGGCGATTTTTTTGGGGCAAGTAATTTACAACCCGTCAACCCTTGATGATCGGCCGCAACAGCAGGGCTGCGTCGAGTTCGTCTGGAGCTCTCCTTCTTCGAGGACAGACATTCTGAGTTGTCGTTGGGCCTTTAGCCGCTTCTACCCTCTTTGGAAGCTGGTAAGCGAAGCTGGGGCCATTCACCCGCCGTTTCTGCAGTAAGCTGCCTGTGGTTGGCCACCGATTCGCTCTACTTGATTTAATCGTATGTGCCTACCTGTCCCACAATCTGAGCGTACGAACAGCTTCATTGTTATTGAGGTTATGAAACAAATGTTTGCTATCAAGTCATTCTCTAGCCTAGATTAGCATAATTGTTGCACCCACCTAAATTTCACTTGTTGCATTGCGAATTTATAACGTAATTACCGCTTTTTAAATACCAATTTAAATTTTGGAAACGTAAACCAACTATGTTTTTAGTTTTAATTGCCGTATTTCGTCAGTCTTTTTCTTGCTTCGAATTTGAACTAAGTCGAATTTTAACGACCTCATATTGACTTAAATTTGTGAATGCTACGCAGGCGAATTTGTTAAATAACACAAACTATATATGATTTTTCTTGAAACCCGCGCTCTGGACTTGAAGGCCTTTGATCTCCGTCAGGCGTTTGCATATCGAAAATTTTTAAGGGTAAATTAGTTTATTTTACCGTTTTAAGTTTTTGTTCTCTTTCAGGTTGCAACGAGTAAGCGACTCGTTCAAATTTTGATCTAAATTTATGGTTTATTTTTGAATGATCTGAATATTTCGTTATTTCATGGGCGGTCTTGAAATAAAGTATTATACTGTATTATTTAATTACATTTACTATTTGTTGGGTGAGTACCTTACATTTGCGCTTGCAGTAAACGTGTAATTTTCGGTTGAGGCGATTTTTGTCATAATACTACTGTGGTGTTTGTTGAGATTTAAGTTATTTATTGTGAGTTCTGCCCTGGTATTGAGTTGGAGAACGTAGCGAATAAAACAGGTTCTACTTGTATGTCTTTTCTTTCTTGGGTTGCTTTGTAGCCTTTCAGCTTTTGGGGGATCCCACAAAAGAGTTCTACTGTTGTGTCATTCGATATTTTGACCCACACCACCGCGAGTGCTAGTTTGGCACACTTATTACCAACGTCGCAAACCCGGACCCAATTAACTACCTTAGACCTTATTAGCAATTATTTTTGGTAATAAACTAGTGACGAATGGTGACAGATACAATTCAAGGTAACTTCGAAAATTTTAATTTTACCAGTTCACCACTTTCAACATAATTAATTCGTTATCTCCGTTAATAAAAAACTTTTACTACACTTGTTTTTAATTACCCACTACTACACATCAAGAACTATCAGTCCTCGCAATTATGTATATAAGTCAAGAATCACCCTGTATGTTTGTTTTAAAAATTTGTTGTTCTCGCTTGCAGTACTAAATTTGTGCTAACTATTTCAGTTCTCAAATAATTGAAGGTAAGGAGCTGAAACTAAAATAGCAAGGTCTTTGGGGTCGTTCTCCGTTTCAGCCATTAGTACGTCGATACGTAGCAGATTATTATTATTTAGGGTGTGTTGTTTGGATATAGTGTTTAATTATTTCTGTACTATGTTCGAAAAACAACTCTGTCTAATGCGTTTTTTATGTCCACTAAGCATACATACACATGTTTGTTATATTCTAGGTTTCTCAGTTATTTGCTTCATTCCAATATTTTATTTATGCAGAAGCTTGTTATTCGTGTTGCTGTATTACATAGGTTAAGAGAGTTGCTTTATGCGTGATAGGTGCACACGTGTTTCTTTCCGATCTTACTGAATAAGAATACAGGCTACTTGTGTTGTGAACGTCATGTCAATGTTTACTATTAACTGCTTTACTAAAGTGCGCTTAAAATCAAATACATAAAAACGTAATGCAAAAACGTAATTATCGTGGTGTTGTATCAAAATCATATCGACGTTAGGGGTTAACTACTGTTTTGAAAAGCGTTTAGATTAACGCTATTTTAACGTAATGTGGAAAATTTTAAGTTTTAGTGTTTTTATATGCGTCATGCTATTTCAAGTTAACTGCTGGTCTAAAAAGCACTTAAAATCAACTACGAAAAAAACGTAATGCAAAAGCGTTATTATGCCGTTGTTGTAACAACGTTATATGGACGTTAACAGTCGATTACTAATCTAAGAAGCGTTTTATATTAACGTTATTTTAACGTAAAATGTTAAACTATATGGGCATTATGTAAAATGTTAAACTTTCGTGTCTTTATAACGTAATATCTACATTTTACATTAACTGGCGGTCTAACAGGCTCGTAAAATCAACGACATATCGGCGTTATACACAAACACTCAATAAGCGTCGTAGCTAACACATTTAATAAACGACATAATTAGGTAAATAGTAATAGTAATTTATTGTACAAGAATATCAAGTTAAATTTTATCCACGAGTGGATCGTTTAACGTTGAGACGAACTCGAGACGTTAATGATTCAAGAGTGGATAGTAATAACTTTATCGTCGTAAATAATACAAAAATTGAGGCCATGCCAACAACAAATTAATTGCTTCTTTAGACTCAGTTGTCCAGTTATACAGCAATTTCTTATGAGATCGTAATACTGTAACTTCTAATTGATATAAAAAAGTTTGCTTAGATCAAATATATGAAAAACTGTAGTGGCCGCTGAAAATCTGGTTTGTGTGGCATTTCGTTACACCACGATAATGCAACTTCGTATACGGCCCAAAAAAAAAATAAATTTCTTACAAAAATGTGAAGTACAGGGTTTTTCATTATAAATTACCCACCCCTTATCATCGTTATTATTGTCTATAGAAAAAAAAAGTTTTAAATAAAAGTTATGTGGTTATAACTGAATTTTGTTAAAATGCTATCAAAAGTACAAGTGGCGTGCATAATTAAGGGGATACAAAAAAGTAATGTATTTTTTTAAATGGAACACCCTGTATATTATTAAATTTTTGAATGATCTTTCTTTCCTGATTTCAAAATATACCATATGTTACCCCTACCTTATACCGTTTTTGAGTTATTAAACGTCGAATATTATTATTTATTATTATTTTGTATAGTATAACAAGTAATATTTGGACTTTTTCTTCCTCACTGTAAACCATTTTGATTATTTCATTAAATAAATGTCACTTATCAAACATTAGTTGTCATTTTCATAGCTTACTTTAATAATGTTAACTTTTCCATATTTACAGTAACTACTTTAACTAAGATATTCGACGGTTAATAACTCAAAAACGGTATAATATAGGGGTAACATATAATATATTTTTGAAATCAGGAGAAAAAGATCATTCCAAAAATTTAATAATATACAGGGTGTTCCGTTTAAAAAAATATATTACTTTTTTGTATCCCCTTAAACCTGTACGCCACTGTACTTTTGATAGCATTTAAACAAAATTCAGTCATAACCACACAACCTTTTATTTAAAACTTTTTTTTCTATAGACAATAATAACGATGATAAGGGGTGGGTAATTTATAATGAATAACCCTGTACACCTGGCAGTCCAGATTAGATTACGCCGCCAGCAATTTCTTTTTGTTTCAAGGATTTAAAATTGATACGTGGTAAGAGATTCCCTGGCGTCAATCCGGCGGTTGCCGTAGTATTTTAGAAAATATTTTACCACATACCAAAAACGGAGTTCCTCGCCGGTTTTGAGAAGTAGTTTTAAAGAACGAATAAATGTATTACCTATAACAAAGGTGAAATATTTTTAAATGAAATAGTAATTTCTTTAAAAAGTCTGTATTTTTTTATAATGAACAGAACAGCCACTATATCAGGGTAACATTGAAAATTTAAACATAATATAAGTCTGTCGGGTATGCTATTAAGTTCGATATCGATAACTAATAATTCAGGGTGAACACAGATGCTTGGTAGAAGCAACCTGAAATTAATACAACCGGCGTTGTCCTTCAGAACAAAAGCCCTTCCCATTCTCCAGCTGGCGAATTAACGTTTGAGTTACAATGTGACCTGTGAAAAAAATACCAGGCCGTTTAAGTACGCTAAACAATTATAATATCGGGTATCTGGGAACAGCTACTGAAGTTACCTACGGTACAGCGTATCGTATGACAGAGCTTACACAATCAGTTACAGGTACGCTGACTCGAAGACAGGTTATACATAACACAAAACATGTGTTGTCTGTATTTTGCGACGCTCCTTCGCCTAACGGGTTATTGTAATCCAGTTGATTAGTTGAAAGCATTTGCAGATGAAGTTATTTGGGACGATATTGAATTATTGGCACGATGCAACTTACGCTGTAAGCTAAGCTGGAGCATAGAATGAAATTGTGTCTTTTAATTGTTCATTTGGTTTATTGTCGTCTCGTGAAGAATTTTGATGGTAGAGCCAACCACCGAACGTAAAATGCATTTTCCGCTCTTACACAACAAAAAGTCAGATTTCGGTATCACGAGATTTAAATATTGCAAATATTGCAGAAGTTAGCATAAGTGAACAAATTACCAAACCTTACAGGCTCTTAAAAGATGATGAAATCGAATATCCCACTTTAATTTTTCGTTATATGTATATTCGTTTAAGATGTACGACAATTTATCAATAAAGTATGAATATAATAAAATAGATCATGATATATCAGTATAGATCAGTATAGTTATTTAAGTTATTTTTCGAAAATCCCAAGGTCTCTTGCGATACTTCTTGCCGCTCAATCCCGCGGCGGTCTATAAGCTGTCCAAAAGCTTTACGCCTCTTCGATCTGGCTTCCATTATCTTTTGCTTCCTTAAAACCAAGCAGCCATTATCATGCAGTGTATATTCGTGAAATAAAAAGTACTCGCGCGTTGTTTAAGCTTTAAAATGAGAAGAATGAGATGAAAGATATTGGCTATGATTTTTAGGGAATACAGCAGCAACCTTTTTAGATTAATCAATCTAAAAGGAAAATATATGAAACGTGCGTACTGCCTGTAGCTACCTATGTGCTAGAAACAGCGACATTCACACAGAGAAGTACCGAAAAGCTCAAGGGTATGTCAGAGAGCCATGGAACGCGCGATGTTAGGAGTAAGCTTAAAAGATAAGATCCGAAATGAAGACATAAGGAACAGAACAAAACTTCCAGATATAATGCAAAGAGTGGCCCAGGCAAAATGGCAATGGGCGGGGCATATAGCGCGACACGAACCTACTCGCTGGACCTCAAAACTGCTGAGATGGAGACCTCTACTCACAGAAGTGTAGAAAGACCACCAAAGAGATGGAGTGATGATATTCGTACAGTCGCCGGTGGAAATTGGATACAGAAGGCACAAGATAGGAATACATGGAGACAAATGAGAGAGACCTATGTTTAACAGTGGACAAATCTGGGTGGATGATGATGACAGCAGCAACCTTTCTTCTTTTGTTAGATCAGTAAGAATATATTTCGACTATTTTTTAGTCTTCTCCAGTTTAAAATTTAAAAGGTTTAAAGGTTCTGTAAGATAAAAATACAAGTTAATTTTTTTATAAATAAGCGAATGGAATTAATTCTATCAATTTACAGTCAGACATTTATTTGCCAGTAAAAATAATTTGTCTTCCAAAAATTGAAGTTGAGTGGTTATATTAAAGTTGTAAAATTCCTGGAATATAATGTATTGAATAAGCATTAATAGTAATTTATTATACAAGACGATAAAGTTAAATTTTATCCACGAGTGAATCGTTTAACGTCGAGACGAAGTAGAGACGTTAATGATTCAAGAGTGGATAGAAATAACTTTATCGTCGTGTATAATACAATATTTTTTTCTGTAGCAAGAAATTTAACAATTTCAAAAGAAAATAATGACATTTCAAAATGTCAGTAGCTAGATTGGGTTGCTACGATAATACGAAGCTGTCATATTTAATTTAAACAAAAGTTATATAGTTATTTACTATACAAGTGGGATAACAGTATCATTAATATACGTGTGTGTAAGTTACAAACGAGTGCGTAGCACGAGTTATGTAAGCACACAAGTTTATTAATGATGCATTATCACACATGTATTGTACAAAATTTTATCTACGACTGCCTAAAATTGAGAAAAGTGCATAAGAGAAATGTCAGATCTGTCATTTTCAAAACTATTTTAGTAGGCAAATGTCATTATGTCATTCATTTGACACTATTTCAGTTACGTAATGAAGTCATTACACAACTCAGTTGCGTAATGAAACCATTACATAACTGAGTAGTGTAATGAGCTTCATTACCGTAACTGAAATAGTGTCAAATGAGTGACGTAATGCGTTACTTATCCCACTGGAGTAGATAAAATTAAATTACTTTATCTATCCTTGATGTTAAAGTGCTACTTTATCTACCCTTGCTGTTAAAGTAAAACTTGACCTTTTGTTTTGAGTTGATAAAAGCACACTTTAACATGTGCTATAGAAAAAAAGGATATATTTTAGATTTACTTACTTGTTCAATATTCATTTATTGGGTTTTTGTTCATCTCCTTTGTTTAAATGTAATGGAGTACCATTATTTATTATGTAGTATAAACTGTGGTTTTATTAGGTTATACTTAGAAAATTAATTATTTAGTCATTACCTTGTTTTAGTTCGATTAAATTCAAAATGTGGTGAATTTCTGTTGCTCTCTTTTTCATATGTTAGAATAAATAGATTACATTGTTTATTTGGCATCTGTAATTAGATTAAATGACAGGATGTGCTTGAAGTATTAGATTTTTTTATACCTACTGGTTTTTGCTTATCTTCCTTTTGTTTAAATGTAGATACTGGAACATTTATATTGTGTACTGTAAATGTTATCTTATTGGGATGTATTACTACCTTGTTAAATAAATAAATTTAAGGTGGCGTAATTGTTCCTCTCCGTGTCATATTTTTGAATGATGATATTTTATTATATATGGACAGGTTGTGCTTGAAATATTAGAAAATTGTAACTACTAGGTACTGCATAAAGAAAATATACCTCTTAGACCCATAGTAGCTACTAAAACACAGTAACGAATCAATAAGTAATTTTTTGCACTACTAGTCTCAGAACGCACCGTTATTGGCCTATCTTTAGCTCGTGAAGTTGATTTTCTCCACCACGGGAGGGAAAGTAAAATAAACAATTTTCACCGTGGTAACTAATAAATTGCTAAGTTACCAAATATGACTATTTTAATTTTGACGTTTTACAGAGCTGAATTGTCAGGTTGACAGTTAAAATATTTTCGAAATTTGTTGGGAATTTAGATATTAAGACGTTGGTAGTGCAAAAAATAGTATATACACCAGGCTTCGCGCTCAGTATCTAATATGCGCTGAGGCTATAACACTGCGCTTCGCTACCTTGATGTATAATATACTATTCTAAATCTAACCTAATAAAATAACATTTTTTTATACTACGGCATAATGATGCTCTGTTAAACAAAATAGAGGATGCCCCAAAATTATTTTTATCTAGTACGGTCATGCAATAGTTCCTAATTTATGAATGCAACTCAAGTCACTTAAAAATCAAATGTCAAGTTTGACATTTAAGTATAAACGTAGTTGCATTCATAAATTAGAACGACTTCATAGCCATACTAGATGAAAATCGCAAATTCGAACTACAACACCTGCGAAAGCGAATTTAAATCCGTGCGCCTAAAACACGAGCCCATCGAAGACCTCTCCCGGCTTTGCGATATGCGCGGTTGTATTTAACAGAACATAATTGTACAAAGTTTTTGATTCTTTTACGACATTTCCATGTATCAATTGGGCTCCACTTTCGTCAAGTGTAAAGCCTGACCTATGTGAAAGTAACTACTTTTATCTATTTCTCATTTTACGTAAAAATAAACAAAGTTTTATTCCTTTAAGATGCTCACCATGTATATATTCATCCGAAATTTTCTCGTTCTTGTGCCAAGTAGACATATAATCTGTACGCCAAATATCGTCTTTCTCCAACAATAGTATATTTCATTACCAGTGTGGAAATAAGGACCATTCCGTGCACGCGTGACAAATTCTCGTGCGAGACGAAGCCGAACACGGGAAGTCATTCAAACACGTAAAACTACATTTTTGGACATGCAATGAACGATATATTTATTATACTTATCGGAAAACCCCTGCAACTGCGGATACAAAGGGAAATAAAGATTATGATGACCTGAAAACCACGTAAAAAAGGTTAAGAAGTACATTTTATTTTCAAAGTAATAATAATACAACGTAAAAATATTACCAAACACGATTAACATTTTGATAGCATTTATTTTTTTATTAATTGAGACCACGGAAAAAACGGACATCGGGAAAAGTTTTCCGTGCGTTGTTCTGCAAAAGCCACCTTCACGTCATTGCAAAAAAGAGATGAAAACAAGGTGTTTTCGGAAAAGTATAATGAAAATAGTTTTTGAGCTATATCGCCAATAGGCAGAGAGACATACGAAATTGAGAAACTTGTTTTTCGTCAACGGAAACGTGTAAATCTGAAAAAATCTGAGAATATATTTTTTCCTGATTACAATACTTCCTTCGTCTTTTAGACGAGGGAAGTAGAAAAAAATAACTACTATATTCCCTAAATCATACCCGAGAAAAAAGTTCTAGATACAAAGGGAAAATTAGCGCTACAAGAAGCATACGGAATTTGATTTCAAATACCACAGGATGTCTACTAGAAAGAAGTTTAGCAACCAACAAGCAACATATAAGAATGATAGTTTATTTTGCATATTTAAGAAATACATATTTACGCATGTATAGGTAGGTGAACGAATTAATTTTCAAAAATCAATCTTTTATCCCAAAATATCTTCAAAAAATGTTAATCAAATTAAGAATTTAAAGAACAAAACTAAACTAAAACACAATAAATAGAAGAATTAATAACAAAAGATAAAACAAAAATTAACAAAAGCAGCAATACCCGTAATCAAATAATAAATTAGTGTTATCAATTAAAAAATAACAACAATGACTGAATTAAACATTTGAGTGATACACAAGCACCAAACGAAGTGCAAGAGGTACGAGTATTATAACTAAGACCTAATTTTAACATACAGGGTGATTTAGAAGATGTGGACATAACTGTAGGGGTCGATTATTCGTGCAGTTTGAAGTAAAAAATAATAATATACCCATGTTCGATTCTCAAGGGCTGCTGAGATAATGAGGAAAAACCATTTAATTTAGAGTACATTTAATTAACATTGAAAACGTAATAAAAACGATTTAAAATCGCAATAATTGTTCAAGTGATTGTCATTCCGATTGGTTTTCACCATATATCAATTGTGTTTAACTGTTTGTGAAACTTGATTCCCATTTGTAAATATTGACAAGTGTTGACAAGAGGGAAAGCTTTTGAGATAAAGTGAAACACAACAGATACATGGTGAAAAGCAATCGGAAAATCATATAAGTAGGCAATCTCCTTATAATCGCGCAGTTTGATGGGTTGATCGTGGGATGAGAAAGAGTGAGGGGAGACAACACATCGATCTCTATCGGGTGGCAGGTTTGTCGTATGCGTACCGTTTGTTTTCTATTATTATTATTATATCACATTTGACGGGAAATCATTGACGTTCATTTAATATAGGTCTCTATTTGACGTGCGTTGGGAGTCATTTCTTGCGGTCGGTTCTCCTACTATAAAAGTAGTAACAATTTTCGCATATGCCTCCACCACAGAGTATTATAAAAAATGGTTTCTACAAAAATTATATTTAGAATTAATCGTCCCGAGTTTTGTTGTTTATTACTAGTGCTGGGGCATCGGTATCTCCTCTTTGAGAAGGTTTGGAGCATAGCTGCGTATGAATCGAATCGACTATTCGAATGCAGGACCGAATCATTTTCAAGGATTCGAAAGAGGTATTCGAATACTTTGGTACAATAGGGTTCGTGATCCGCATTTGTAAAACAACTGGAAAATGATTCGTAATCGAATCTTCACTTTTTGGATTTGAATCGCAAAACGATTGGAATCCGCATAAGGGAGTCAAATAATTTTCTGTGCTTCGACTCCTTTTGATGTCATAAATCCATTTTTGTAGTTCATATACTTACGTGATGTGCCTTGTCTTCTTTATGTTGTTAAGGGTAGGAAGTGCAAAGTTGAAATTTGGGTCGTGTCAGATGCTAACGAGAAATTAAATATTTGTTATCTGCTTATTGTTAGAAGTGTCTCTATTTGTTAAATTTGCCTAGATTGTAGCTAACTCTATAATAAAGTACAATTTTTCTACCACCCCGTTACAAGTAAGGATTTTAGATTTTGTTTTCAGAGTTCAAATGTCATTTTATGGAACCAATGTTAAAAGTAAATATGTCTTAGGCGTTTTGCATTATCCGTCATTTTGCAAAATATTTACTCATTTTATAGAACGTCGCCATTTTTAACACACATTGAATATTTTGCAAAGGGACGACTGAATGTCAGTCATTTTACAGAATGCCTTTCTGCTACTAGGAAAAATGAACAAGTAAATACGCATAATGTACGCATGCGCACTAAGCGTTTACATTTAGCCAACATGCCGGACAACCTCGGTCAAATAGCGAGTAATATCGAAAATATGTATGAAGAAAATCTAACAGTGTGTGATACTGGCTAGCATCAGCTAATACGGCTAGCTGTAGATGTGTTGACAATAGTGGGGCGAATTATGTCTCTGTGTAACTGAGAATAAACCATTATTAAAAAGAGATCGGCAATATACGAAGGGCAAAAACAGGCAGTGAAAAAATATCCGTCAAGCAAAAAATTTAAAACTATTGAAATTGGGTCATATGGTATCGTTGCAAGATCTAAAGTAGACAGTGTGTAGACGGAGCGTACAGAATAGGGACACTAAGTGAAACAATAAAGAAATGGTTTCCCCGTAGTGAGATTCAACCAACTGGCGCCCTTCTTCTAGAAGCTATTCGGGAAAATACACTTAGTTTGAGCAAGCCGTTTCTTGCCAATCCAAATTTGCAGGACAGGAATATAGAGAATGTTTTCGCATACTATAAAAAACAGCGTAACACGAAAAAATGCCTATTTGACGATTTATATTTGTTTAATGATGATTTTTGTTTTTAAAGCACTTATTTAACACTTACAAACACATAAATAGTAAACATCAAAGCTCTGATATTCACATGGAATCAGGACAGACTAACTTGGATGCCAAATTAAGCTACAAACAGCATCTTAATCATAAAGTAAACTTTTATCACAAAAGAAAGCAAGATCCTTAACGGAGTGACTGGGATTCCCATGAGCGTTATCTAGGAACAGCTTGCATGTAACCAGGATGCATGCTTATCTTTAAGCTACAAAGCAGTACAAAATATGTAACTGGTGGGCTCATGCGTAATTAAGAATGCTATAATCGCTCAGATTGCATCAATATATAGGCATGTTATTAAATAAATTTCTAGGTTTTTTTGACTACAGTTAATTTCGTTTTTTGGTGATTCAACTGTTGTATCCGTGGTTATATCAGTTGGCATGTATTCAAGAAGGTTAGCTGGAGCTACAAAGATAACTAAAGAATTAAAATGTATATCTTTAGCTTAGAAAAGATTTTTATTTTGTATTATTTTGTAGTAGCGTAGCGCAGTTGGGTAGGCGCTTAGCTTGCATTAAGCAAGTCTTCGGTTCGAATCCCGCAGGGCCGGAATTTTTCCGCCGTCTTGGCGATTTGAATCGGTCTCGGTGAAACCATTCACAGTTGGGCACCAAATTAACTGTGCTCTACTCAGAACCACAGACCTAAGAGATAGAATAACAAGGTCAACACATCGCCAAGACACACAGCTCACACAATGGTTGCTGCGTAAGCACAAAAGATGCGCTCCAACTTTGTATCCCGAATCCGAGGCAAGTTGAGCATTGTACCGCAAAATAAAATGAGGTTATCGATAATACATACATTATTTTGTATTATTTAAGAATATATTTTGCATTCTTTACTTTAGACATTTTTGAAAATCATTATTTTTACTTTGTAGTATTTGCAGCGAAGGAACTGCTGTAGGTTGCAGTAGCAAAGTGATAATACTGAGAACAATTTATTCGACATTGGATAAATATATAACATGAAAGGAAAGCACGATATTAGCAGAAAATTGGAACATGTCAGAACACAGAAAGTACTGAATGGTTCTTATTAAGCCCTTCGGAATATCTAACTTGTCCAAACACATGGAAAACCGTTGTCTGACTATCCCTGTAGCTGATATTATAATGGGAATTGTTCGAACGTTGTTTAATTTCCAGGTATATTGGATTGCTAGAATTTTATATATATATACCTGTTCTCTCTCATTTTTAGTAGGGTTTCATCAGTGGGCATTTGTGTTGGCCACTTCTTCATAATGCAGTTACGTAATCTAATGATATTTGGGTTTATCTTATACATATCGAGGATTTTCAGTAAACAATTTGAGGGACTGAATCGAAGGCTCTTTTATAGTAAGTATAACTCATATTTATGTTATGATGTTTAGATTTGGCTGGCTCAATAATGACGGCAACAATGATAACTTTACTATTGCACCCTAAGGTGTTTCTGATGCACTCTTTTCGTTGAAAACTGATTATATTGTTACGATGGTAATGCTCATATATTTTTAGGTAAAGCACTTACGTAAGTAACTTGTACAGTACTGACAGGCAAGTAATGGGGCCATAATTTTTAGGGTCGTTTGTGCCACCTTTTTGTAGAAAAATAAGTAATACCATGTTCTTAAAAATTCGGAAAATTCATCTGGTTTCTGCAATTCCAGTTCGGTGTTTTACTAGTGCATTTTTTGAATCATCGTTTGTAATATGTATATCTAGCATTTGGTAAGTGGTAAGGTTCTTCTATATGCAGTACAATTCCCATGCGTCACTTGGAGTTCCTTCTATAATCTCTTTTTTTCAGGGAAAACGTGCTATACCTTCTTTCGATAACAGCTTGGAACAGTTTTCCGGGAACATACGAGCATTGCGTCCACGAATGTGTCATAGTTTTCAGATACTGGTGGAATAAAGACGATCGGTGCTATCAAGCCAGTTAGCTTACAAAAGTTCGACCTTGTGAAAGAAATTAATCTGATGATAGGTACTTTAAGCCCGGAGTCGATAATTACCGGGTGATGTTGGCTATTAGTAGAAAAACAAGATTTGTGTCTGTGTTCCACCAGTCTGAATGAAATCGAGTAGGTTGTTTAGCGCCGAAAATTATTTACATATTATTACGTTCAATCCTATCTAGTAAGGTTTTCTCATTCTCGTTCATTTGTCTGTATTTCTACATTCTTCACAGGGTATGTTGACTGTTAAAGTATCCCATATAGATGGCTGGCGTTTGAAGACCGGGAGAACACGGTTTAATCGAGGATCTTTAGGGCTTCGTACACATTTATTACACGAAGACCGTTTGCTAGTAGATGAAACTCTCAGTGCAGGGTCTTGCTTTTTACTTCCTTTTACTACTATAAAGGAAGTATTGGATTCACCCCAAAAATTCGAAATTGAGTTTTCAACAGATCTTCAAGTTTTAGAGCCCCCTGATCCCAAAAAACATATTTTTTTTCATTGGTCTGTCTGTGTGTCTGTCTGTCTGTGTGTCTGTGTGTGTGTCTGTGAACAGAATATCTCAAAAACGAAAAGAGGTATGGCATTGAAACTTCATATATAAGTTTTGTGTACTATGTAGATGAGACAGCAAGCTTTTGAAGAAAATCGCATAACCGTAAGTAGGTGTTTACTCTTGTGATTTTTCAGTTTTTTTCAATTTTTTCAAAAACGGCTCTAACGATTTTTTTTAAATTTTACATTTTTCTTACATTTTTAATGTGTATTGTTGTGAGATAGGTGATTTTCCAGTTGAATACTTCTAAAGTGGGTTTATTTTGTTTTTTTTTCTATTTTTTTTATTAACTCCTATTTTAAATAAAACACCCGGTATATTATTACATTTTTGAATTCACCTTAAAATTCTAGAGAAAATTTGTCTCTTCAACTAACACTCGATTTTGTACCGTTTTTGTAGAATTTGTAATTTTTGAAAATTTTTAACAAATGGTTAAAAATTAAAAATAAAATTTTTGACTAATTATAAGATCACTGTAAAAGGAAGTTGTGTGAGTGTATCACACCAGATTTTTTTATCATGTAACAATTTATAGGCAACCCATTATGCAGAAGCATGCATAATGCATGCGTCTGCATAATGGGTTGCCTACAAGTTGTTACATGATAAAAAAATCAGCCTGTATAAGTTCTGTGTACCATCTAGATGCGACAGCAAGCTTTTGAAGAAAATCGCATAACCGGAAGTATGGCGTTTACTCCTGTGATTTTCAGTTTTTTTCGATTTTTTTCATAAACGGCTCTAACGATTTTTTTTCAAACTACATTTTTATTGCATTTTTAATGTGTATTGATGTAAGATAGGTGATTTTCAAGGTTAATACTTCTAAAATGGGTTTCTTTTGGTTTTTTTTTTTTTATTAACTCCTATTTTAAACAGAACACCCGGTATATTATTACATTTTTGAATTCAGCTGAATATTTTAGAGAAAATTTTGCTCTTCAACTAACGCTCTATTTTGTACGATTTCTGTCGAATTTGTAATTTTTGAAAATTTTTGACAAATGCTTAAAAATTAAAAACTCAAATTTTTGGCTAATTATAAGATCACTGTAAATTTTTATGACGGCACACTGTACATAGCTGTATTTCTTATTTGACGTATCGTGTAGCTATCTTCTTTTAGCCCACAACATAGATTTTTTTTTCAAATTGAATTGTAGAAGAGGTACATTGAATTATAGAAAACGTACGTAGCAGTAAAGTTTGTGCCATTGCCGTTAAATGGCCCTGAAAAGGTGACACACGCAGGCAGTTACAGTATACATTTATTCATTTATATAGCGTGTTCACCTCTCACCTTCACACCCTAGTATCCTCATTATTTATTTTCTGATTGATTTACAATTTTGGTTAATCATACTACCCTTTAAAGGTTTAAAGTGATTGCATTTCCATATTTTTTAATTAATTTAACTGCAAACCAGTAGTCTATTACGTTAAAAAATAAATTCGACAAATTACAAAATCATAGTAGTATTAGTTCTTCAGACTCACAAAAATGGTCGAAATTAAAATTTTAATCGAAAACTCTTATTTATTTTTCGCCGACTAAATGCACTACAGTACACCTCGCTTATAGTGGACAGTCAATATTTTTTTCCATGCGTCCAAATTTTATGACGGCACACTGTAGATAGCTCTGTTTCTTATTTGACGTATTGTTTAACTATCTCTTTTTATCCCACAACATTTTTGTTAAAATTGAATTGTAGAAAAGGTAAGTAGCACTAAAGTGTGTGCCATTGCCGTTATATGCCCTGAAAAAGTGACACGCAGGCAGGTACAGCATGCATTTATATAGTGTGTTTCACCTCTCATATTCACATATTTATTTTCTGATCGATTTTGGTCAATCATACACACTTGAAAGGTTTAAGGTGATGAGATTTCATCTGAAACTTCTTTGTGGCGTGAACCTATAATTCATATTCTTATTTGGGTATTTTGCCACTTTGTAAATTAAAATTATTAAATAACGAACGTTTCGCGGGACATCATTTTTGATTAATTTAACTGCAAACCAGTAGTCTACCGCGATCAAAAATAAATTCCACAAATTGAAAAATCGTAGTAAACCTAGTTTACCTAAAAAAGCTCAGAATTACAAAAATTGGCGAAATTAAAATATTAATGGAAAACTCTTATTGATTTTTCGCCGACTAAACGCACTGCAGTACACCTCGCTTATAGTGAACTTCAGGGGACAGTCAATATTAGTCCATTACAACCGAGTGCTCATCTTATCCGAAAGTTCAAAACAAATTTAGAAAAACGGATTTTTAAAAAACTTGAACACCCTGTATCTCGGAAACGAAGCGTTTCCGGGTTCATGTTTATTAGAAGTTTTTTGCTATTATTTCTTTATATTGTTTATGTAAGTTATGAAACAATAATGAATCTATTTATTTATTTATTTATTGATGATATCTATAAGTGTGTAAAATATTCGAACGTATTTTTGTAAACACCCTGTATAATTCTTTAACGTTTTGGTCTATCCTCAGAAATGCGGACGCTATTTTTAAACCGAATTGTATTTTTGTGCTCCACTCTGTATACTACGGCAATTTTCGCGGAAATAATCGATTTCAGCACTTTTTGTGACCATGTACAACAATCTATTATTTTTTGATAAAGCTGTTATTGAACATTTTACTATATGTTGCAAAGCTTCGGGACTATATATCTTCAGTTGTTTTTCTTTTTAACAAATTAAAACTTTCATTTTACTTAATTGTACAATTTCTGTGAAAAATCGCAAAACAGGCGTCGTTTTAATTAAAATTTGGCCGTACTCTAGTTTAAGCAGAAGGGATATTTGCAAACATAGAAAACGAAACAAATGCACAATGCGCAGAATGTGAGATCAAATCATTTTGCCTTTTTGTTGTCCAATCACATTATTGTAAATACACACAACTGTCAAATGTTTACTGGCGTTATCACATAGTACATTTGCTTGGTTTTGCTTAGAAATATTGGAACTGCTGCAGGACTTATAGTGCTCTTTAGTTTTTTGTGTTTATAAAAAATATTTTTATAGATAAACCTATGGTGTGCCTGTCTGCGTGTGTCACTTTTTCAACTGCTATGTGTCGACGAGCATACGTTCCGTCGTCGTGTTGCTTTTGTTCATTTAAGTTCTTCGTTTGTTCTTGTAGGGTTTCTCATAAAAAATATTTAATTTTATTTGCAAACATCTGTCAAACAACGTTAATGTCGAATATTTCGCTAGTAAAACGCCTTAGTTTGATGAAAAGAGTAAAAACTGCTTGAAACATTTTGTGTGATGCAATTTAAAAAATCCAGGTGACGGTGTCTCACTTAAAACAAAAGACTGAAACGCAGACGACTTCCTCATTCAGGGAGCTAAAGAGAAATTAAAAAATAAAATGCTTATGTTTACCTCACGCGACGTAAGATACGAATATGTATTTAGGAAAAACAAATGAGCATCTACAAAAAGGATAAAATTGTGGTAACTTTATTATTTTATTGGTTATTTTGAAAGTATGTGCAATTCACAGTAAAGTTGACTCAGTGGTAGAATTTCTGGCTCTAACCTAGAAAATCAGGATTCATTCCAACAAGGCTGACGACGACAATTCATTTTATAGCCACAGTAATATAACGTTCGTTGGAAATATGGGGGGGGGGGGGCTCGTAATCATTAACAATTACGAAGCAAAAAATAATAATTAATGGTTCACCTATATTCCGGCGATGTTTGAATCCGCATCTAGCAATGGTTATTAATTTTAATAATCCAAAAGAAAACATGTATAGAACAAAAATTATTCAAACACAACACAAAATGTAAATAAGTGTTAAAAACGAAACACGATAATTTATTTAATGCTGAAAAAAACAGAGCATGCATCACGTAAATGTCCACAAAAAAATTGTGTTGTAAAATTGTGAGTTCCAACTTTATTTTGTAGGTTGAAGTTTTGTATTCTTTTCTTTTCAGTTAACGGCAGGCTTTTAAAATTAATGTTGAGAATGCTTATGCGAATACCCAACCCGTGGAAAGTTTCAAATCTGTAAAGGACTTCACTTCTCATTGTTTTGTAAGTAGTTATACCGGTAAGAACTATTTATTACCAAGACAGTGCTCGGAGCTCGAATACATTTATTTTCAATGTCGAAGATTGCACCACATTTGCTCATAGGAAGCTGCCTTTAACCTCGGATTGCATTAGATGTTTGTAAATAATCCCGCCAGTTTACTACGTTCTCGGCTACAGCGCAGTTAGCCTTCGCTTAACATTGAAACTGCTTACCGCACTTGTGCTGCTTAATCGTTTCGCCCTTAATTGCCATATAAGTTTTGGGCCCTATCTCGGAGCGCCCTTATCAGATGTCGATCGCCCTCATCCGCTGCCAGCCGCTCGGTGCATTAATACTATGTTGACATACTTTTTTAATGTCATTTTACGTGTTCTAAGCGGTATTGAATAGTTACTTCTGGATCTCATTACTTAAACTTTGTTGTATTATGACGGTGGGGTAGATGATATTTTCCATTATAGCCCAGTTACATTAGAATCCGTCTGCCGAAAAAAATCCAAGTGAGCTGAATTTTGCATACACCTTTATTTTGACATTACAAATAATGTCTCAAAAGTCCCCATCGATATCGCGCTTGCGTCTTGAGTTATTCAAGGTCAAAGGTGACAGATATAAGTTTTTCGCAAATATCTCTCTTTCTATTAGTCGTATGACTTTTTTAGTTATTACAAGAAATTAAGGCAAGGAAATTCTCTACAAAAAAGATTATACAGGTTTTTTACGTACAACTAACATTCAGTGAATAATAGACTGTTAAATTTTGTAGACCGGCTTTTCTTTCTTTACGATAAAAGAAGTATTGGATTCACCCCAAAAATTCGAAATTGAGTTGTCAACAGATCTTCACGTTTTAGAGTCCCCTGTAGAGACCTGCGCGGGTCCAAAATATAGGAACCGCACCCGACCCCGCGAACCGCACTTTCTGAAATTTTAAACCCGCACCCGACCCGCGAACCGCAATTTTCAAATTTTTATACCCGCACCCGATCCACGACCCGCCGTTTCAAACCCGCACCCGACCCGCGACCCGCAAGTGTTGCACTTTTAAGCCGCACTTGACCCCAAATTCAAATATTAGACCAGCAACTTGCTTCAGGTAGAATGTATACACAATAAAAAATGTTATTTTCACACTTCGGCGGTCAAATGATTATTAAGTATAATTTTTTTATACACAAACAAAATGTATGTTGAAGAAATGAAGTTATACCCCGACCCGCGACCCCGCAGTTTCAAATCCGCACCCGACCCGCTACCCCGCAATACTGATATAAATTCTACCCGCAACCCGACCCGCAATGCGGGTAACCCGCAGATACCCGCGGGTACCCGACCCGATGCAGGACTCTAGTCCCCTGAACCCAAAAAATATTTTTTTGATCATTGGTCTATGTGCTTGTGTGTCGGTCTGTCTGTCTGTGAACAGAATATATCAAAAACTAAAGAGGTATGGCGTTGAAACTTCATATATAAGTTTTGTGTGTTATCTAAATGCGACGGCACGCTTTTGAAGAAAATCCCATAACCGGAAGTATGGTGTTTACTCTTGTGATTTTTCAGTTTTAAAATATATTTAAAATAGGAGTTAATAAAAAAACACGAAAAACGCAAAAGAAACCCATTTTAGAGGTATTCAACCGGAAAATTAGCTATATTACATCAATACACATTCAAAATGTAATAAAAATGTAATGTCTGAAAGAAATTGTTAGAGCCGTTTTTGAAAAAATCGAAAGAAACTGAAAAATCACAAGAGTAAACACCATACTTCCGGTTATGCGATACTCTTCAAAATCTGCTGCCGCATTTAGATAACTTATATATCAAGTTTCAACGCCATACCTCTTTTCGTTTTTGAGATATTCTGTTCACAGACAGACAGACACACAGACCAATGAGCAAAAACATGCTTTTTGGGTTCAGGGGACTCTTTAACGTGAAAATCTGTTGAAAAACTCAATTTCGAATATTTGGGGTGAATCCAATACTTCTTTTATCGTAAAAGGAAGTAAAGCCGGTCTACAAAAACTTAACAGTGTATTATTTACTGAATGGTTAGTTGTACGTAAAAAACCTGTAAAATCTTTTTGTAGAGAATTTCCTAGCCTTCATTTCTTGTAATAACTAAAAAAGTCATACGACTCATAGAAAGAGAGATTTGTGAAAAACTTATTTCTGTTACCTTTGACCTTGAGTAACTCATGACGCAAGCGCGATATCGCTGGGGGACTTTGGAGACATTATTGGTAATGTCAAAATGAAGGTGTATGCAAAATTTCAGTTCACTTTGATTTTTTCGGCAGATGCTGCGTTTTTCAGTGTAATGTAACTGGGGCTATTATAGAATAGTTACTTTGTAGTTAACGGCTGGTAGTCTGGAGCCCCTGGGCCCCTAATGAGCAGCCGCCACTGACTGTATAGACTAAATCGCTCTAGCCACAACCCCTAGCGGTATTTCTGTCTCAAGAAAGTGTAACAAGGATGGAACGTCATTGCATCATTCCCTGTCTTTAGATCAGTGGCGTAACTTGGTACCCGCAGACCTGGGGGGGGGGGGGCTGAGCCTGTGGGGGCCCCTTCGGTCCCCCAATTTTATTTTTCTTTCATTCAATATACGCAAGTAGGAACAAATCTTCCTATTTTTATTTTTATCATAATGGGATGTCCACAAAAAAAAAAGGCAAAAATATTCGCGGGGGGGGGGGGGGGGCGAAATTTGAAGTTACGCCACTGCTTTAAATGCAGCATAAGTATACAAAAATGAAATAAACAATTAATGGGTTCAGTTGTAATAATTAGGAGGAAATTAATCGTGGCATCGTGTTCTGTTTACTAATGTAATTGTTAAGTGCGATTTACTACCATTAAGTACGTTTTTAGCCCTGATCTTTACTGTGCGGTAAAAGCTGCGATAGTTGGGAACGCTTCAAAACAGGTAAATTAACTGGTAGAGATTTAAGTTTTTGAACAGAAAAGGATTCATTGACAATTCGTCTGTTACACTTTCTTGACACAGAAATACAGCCCGGTATGGTTTGTTGGTTTGTACTTAAAATTCCATTAATAGCGATGCAGCGTACTCTCAACTGGCGTTAAAGAAATTACTGCACATTTCACACGTGATTAAGTAATTAAACAATTGACGATTATTGAAGCTGATATAAAAATGACACCAATATATGTTAGAAACATTTGTTCCATGCGATATTCGTTGTTTAATTGCATTCTTGAGATTTTTCTAATACAGGGTGTTTAAAAAATATATTCGGATATTTTACGCACTTATAGATCTCATTAATACAAACAAAAAAGTCCTAATAAACATGGTTTCGGAAAACGCTTCGTTTCCGAGATACAGGGTGTTAAAGTTTAAAAAAGTTTTTTATTATCTAAAACACTTTCGACGATTTTCATGAAATGTTTACAGTTTGTTTATAACTTTATGGGTATCATTTGGACCTATTACAGTTGATTCATTAATTACAGTTACAAAAATAACGCCCAGCAGATTTTTTGCATATCCATATATCTTTTTAATGAAACAACTAAAAATGCAACGTTTTGTCTCTTGAGTTTCTTTCGTATCTCGCTTTTCAAGAAAAAAATAAAGCCCATATTTTTTAACGTCTCTGAACCTTTCAATATCTCAAAAACCCCCTTAGCCGATTTTAGTGAAATTTTGAAGGTTTATTGCTGCTATTATGGATCATGTTTTGCCGCATTTAGATTTAAATTATTTATACCAAGGGCGGCCGGGATTTTTTTTTAAGCTTTAACATTCTGTATCTCGGAAACGAAGTGCTTCCGGACTCATGTTTATTAGGAGTTTTTTTTTGTATTGGTGAGATAAATACGTCGGTAAAATATCCAAACGTATTTCTAACACCCTGTATTTGAGGCACTGTAGGATATGTACCCAGAGTTTAGTTAACTTATGTTAGTCGTGACGATTTGACAGTTTTTCACATTGTAAACCTGGCTTTTTTAAATCTTCATATCTTGAAGGTCATAAATCTGACACTGACCTGGTTTCTGCCACATTCGATGTGCATTGTTGCCAGACCATATAACAATAACTTTTCTTTTTTTTTGTAACATCCATAGGATGTTTCGTAAATGTTAATGTTGTTTTTTATTATACCGGGTGTCTTAAAATGAATTACATCTAGTATGCTTTGAATTTCCCAGAATGCAATCTAAAATGTTACTTGAAATTGGCAAGACTGTAAGTCTATGTCAAATTCAAGGTTAATAGGTTAGGTTTGCGTCAGTTTTGACACAGACTGACGCAAAATCTAACCTGCTAATCTCTAATTTGACATAGATTTACAGTCTTGCCAATTTCAAGTAAATTTTAGATTGCATTATGGGAAATTCAAAGCATACTAGATGTAATTCATTTTAAGACACCCGGTATTATTAGTATTAAAGGGTAGTTACTTTTTTATCAGGTTCAAATTTCATAGTTCATTGCAACTGCGAGTGGAAGAATCTTAGTTAAGTCTACGCCACCTAGTAGGTAATGGTTAAGTTGGGTATCGCGAATTAACTAAGTTCGTTTTCAGTATTGGTTGATTTTATAGATTCCTTCAAGTGCCACTTCTCCATCTAGTGGGAACTGTTCAATTTTTGCATCTAATTTGATCTCTACAATATTTTTAAAAACCATGTATTTATTTTATGTAAATAATTCGTGTTTTGCAGATTACATACTTTATTTTTTCTAAACTTATACCTTTGTGTTTTTGTGTACGTCGACAAGACAATTTGAAATTTGCAAGACCCTCAAAATTAGAAGTTATAATCGCAGCGGTCAATACGAACTGATACCAAAACGTTGCTTGTCGAGTGTACAAGTTTCGGCGTATTCCTTTTGGCTTGCTTCACGTTTTCGATTTTCTTTCTTTCGGTTTTTAATTGTGTCTGTGTTATGTTAGCTTGTTCATTGCAAAATAACATTATGCAGTTTCATTCACAACGGATCCTCCATACCGTAACTGCCTTTCTGTAAGAGCAGGCACTAAAAGTGAAATATATTAATATCAAGCAGTTATTAATGTTAATTTTATTAATTTATTTGATAAACCGTTACGGATTTTTAAATAACAGACTGAAAGACACCGTGCTTTTGTTTTTAATGTTATCATAGTCGGTAGCATGTACTTAACCGAGTCTCAGGCTAAGCTCCTCCAGAGATTGTTGCGCCCTTAATTTGAGATTTTATTATTTGTGTAATTGTAAACACATTTTATAAAAAACGTTTCGCTTGTATCAATAGCATGATGTATTAACGGCGATTATGTTGTGTTAATACGACCGTTTGACAGCTGCCTAGGGTTTCCAGAAGCAATGACGTCGTAAAAGCGTTGGTGACTTAATTTTGAGTCTTTCACAACCAACTATTTATTTTTCTGTCAGGCACACAGTTAAATAATCTCTATATAGAAACGTACGTTGTGATGCGTTTCTGAATGAGTCACGGTTTTCATTGACGCCGCTGAGACGCAGTTCTCCCGCGATCTGCCGTGTCGTCACCGTGCCCTTTATAACGCAGCCATGAGCAACTAATATAGGCGCGCATTCTTGGGGCGAGCGGATAAAGCATTGTTTTTTCTTTTGTAAATTGATGTAATTCGCATTGCTAAGTGTTTCATTTTATTATCTCAGTATTATTAGCCACATTAAGATATTTTTATTTATTTTGTACATACTTTTGAACATTCTTGCGTTGCGCTATTTTTTATGACGTTAAAGCATTCTTATAATACCTGCATGTTATAATACTATATCAGTACTGTCTGCCTTATCGAAATATCACCCATAAATAATAGCCACGGCCGCATATCTTAAAATTGGCCACTTGTATATATTGTGAAAACTGTTCAACATCATACCGGCCTCGACCACAAAATTCATCCTCGGCCGTTATATACTCAATAGCGGCCTAATACCGTTAAATACTATTTTCGTAACTTTTTTTATTTACAAATCAATTTTAAAAATACATAAACTAGTATAATTAGAGTAAGTTCGCCTACGTGGTGAACTGAAAAGCTAGTATGTATCATAATAAATGGAAGCAACATCTACATAGAATGGTCAAAACACGTTCTTAGGGGTGGAATAGATACAGGCAGACCGAGAAGACGGCGGAGTGACATGGAATAAAAAGCCATAACAGGCAATAATGTGTAACACTTGAATGGAAGATAATGGTGACGTAGCAATTGACTGGAGGAAGCGTTTATCTGCTTGCAAAGCATTCTTGAATATAGGTGTGCTGGTTGTGGCATAGGTATTCCCCGATCTTTTTTTAACGCTTTCCGATTGGGTAACGGGTACCTATGACTTGCCAAGCAAGGGCTTGATAAATTAGTACTTGTTACGAATTCTACTATCACAGCTCTTAGTTTTCCACAATATCGGATGAAGTATGAGTATTATAAATTCGCTAGAAGCAATAATGAACCTAATGAATGTCTATAATAGATATTAACTATCCTAGTTTGATTATGGGCATCTCGTTAAGTGTCTTAAGCAAACGTGTTTTGTTCCATATTCTATCTTCATCAATAAATTCTGATTCAATGTATTTTTTTATATAAAAAGAGTGCGGTAATATCTATTACCGCATTAAATACGATAATTAAGTTCTTAACGATACTGAAATTAATTTGGTAAATAGCCTATAACAACACCGATGATGATAATAGTTATTTATTTATTCATAATTACTGTAATGTTCTAATCGAAGCCGCGTAGTGTAGTTGGGTAGGCGCTAGGCTTGCATTAAGCAAGTCCTCGGTTCGAATCCCGCGGGGGCCGGAATTTTTCCGCAGCCTTGGCGATTGGAATCGGGCTCGGTGAGACCATTCGCATTTGGGCACCAAATTAACTGTGCTCTACTCAGAACCACAGACCTAAGAGATAGAGTAACAAGGTCAACACATCACCATGACACATATCTCATACAGTGGTTGCTGCGCAAGCACAAAAGGCGCGCTCCAACTTTGTATCGCGAATCCGGGGCAAGTTGAGCATTGTACCGCCAGATGCAAGCGCATAAAGTACCAGCCCCTACACCGCAAGGTAAAAATGAGGTTGTCGGTAATACAATACATACTGCAATGTTCTATTTACCAGACTGAATTTTAGTCTTGTAAATGCAACATTACAGTGCAATGAAACATTACAGTACTGTGTATTGTAATGTGTACTGTAACCAAGGAAATTCAACACATGATGATCAAATTATTTTTATTGATTGACGCTTAATTTGCATTAACTTTCCATCTAAACATTTAAAAAAAATGCGACACAATAAGAAATAAAACGATGTATGTTACACGGTAATTTGTTTACAGTACTTGTTTAGAAATTGTCGAGAACATCGACCTCTGAATTGTAACATATATAACTATTACGTCCATTTTATTTAATATTGCGTCGCATTTTTAATTTTTTTGGATGAAGTTTAGGCAAATCAAGTGTTGCATTTCCTTGATTATAGTACGCATTGCAGTACACAATACAGTAATGTTGCACTGTACTGTAATGTTCCATTTATCGGACTGAAATCCAGTGCGGTACATAGAACTTTACAATACAGTATGAAATAAAAGATATACATATGAGAAAGCTTCGATAGTTGGCAATTGAAAGGCTAAATGTTTTAGAACTTTCCATGTTGTTTGTTACAAAAAAAGTGCTAAAAGGGCGAACTTCGCTCCCATAACTATGGTTTCAACGGGTTTTTATACCGTGTGTTGAAAAAAAAACTCATTCGCAGCATGTCATGGTCAAGTTGAAGTTTGCCCGAGTTTGCAATTACTTGGTACATACCATTTGACGCAAATGAACTACCATAAGTCAGAGAGAACTAAATTACATATTGGTCTTGAACTATTTTCCTAAAAATATACAAAACACTTACTTTTGCTTGTCACAGTGACAAATGTCTTTATAAACAAAATGTAATCTGACATTCACCTACAGACTTACGTTAAGGCATGACTAGATTTTCTATAGTTCTTTCCAAGGCCTGCCCTAAACGATTTTTTTTAACACAGGATACAGTAGGTCATGGGTGAAAATTCATCTGGCATAGTATCATAATATCAGGTTTATTAATTACTAGAAAAATTATAAAAAATGGGTTGCCCAACATTATGAGGTTAAGCAGGGCTTCTATGTTTGAAAAAAATATGGCATCTTCATATTTGTTAACCGACTAGCCATGAATTGCGACGAACAGACTAGTTTTTTAACCTCGCCTTTTATACGAAAGTGACAAAACTTCATATTAGCACCGAAACCTGTTAAACGCTCGCGTGTTTGTTTTGTTGATTAGTCATGGTCGGAAGGCTCCGTTTTAACAATGGTTCGACTTTGTTGTTCCTGTTCTCTAGATTTACATCTGCATTTTAATTATTTAAATATTCGTTTCCGTGCAGAACAATGGGTCAGCAGGTTTTTTCTATAACATCATACTTAGCAATTACCGTAATATGAACTATGGTCAAAAGTAAATTTAAATGGCAGGAGAGTTACCAAACTGGGAATGTTATTGCAACATCAACGCTTAGTAACTAATGGTGGTGTTAATCCATTGAAGAGTCCATCCTGAGATTTTATATCAGGACAACATATTACTATCTCTTACGTCCAGTCGTCTAAGGTGCCTTGATTCAACGTATTTTGGCGATATGGTTAGTATCACGTCTGTGACAACTACATTTTTTCTACTACCACAAGGGTTTCGATACCCTATTTTTATGTGGTGCAGCGTAGTATGAACTTACTTTGCACTCTTAGTTAACGTAAACAAAGTTCGATTGACTATATGCATTGCAAAAATGAACGAGAAGTCTGTATAACCAACATCTACGCTGCTTTGTAGAAACAGAAAATTATTCGTAATCTACTAGTTTGTATTATTTTTTCTATAATGTCTTCCAGTTATATATTTTTCAAAGAGGTTTGAGAATTTAGGTAGATTTGTTAATATCGCAAGTATCTATCTTGTGTATCAACTATTCAGTGTTATAATACAGAAAACAAAATTAATAATATAGCTCTTCATGCTCTTTGTTTGGGTACTTTGCCAATCAAAAACTGTGAACAGAAGAATGCCATTAAAAGGTTGCGCAGATTGTCGTAACGGTAGCTCCCATAACAAAAGAGAAAGATGAGAATTCTTATATAATAATTTTAACAGTTTGTTAATATATCGCGATAATTCTTCCATAGTCCAGAACATAATGGCAAAAGATTAGACGTATTTTCATGTATTAGGTGTTGCCCAATAGTTCTTGAAATGGTAATTTACATTACAAGACCGTTACTTGGAACTTTACGGGTGAGCACGGTAGTTACAAAGCGAGCGAAGCGAGCATGTTATCCGTGTGAGCTAGTAAAGTTCTAGTAACGGTCGAGTATTGTACAACGTTGTATGGTATACTGAATCGTAAACACCTTTTTTTTACAAAACATTGTTTCTTTACGGGCAAGATCGGTGAACATTTATAACAGGCTCTGACCAGCCCGTAAATTTTTTTCCGGTTAGTCAGACCCGTAACGAGGCTCTTTACCAATAGAAACAGAGCTCAGTAAACGGGCATTTACTATTCAAAACACCGCAAAAGATATTGGTGCACATTAAAATAAAATAGTCCCATTGGGCAAGTACGTGTCATGGGAAGAAGTGCTGCAAGACGTTATCTTTTCTGAGGTTTTGCAGTTCCATTCTGATTGTATATGTTTTGAGCTCAATTAATTCCCATCGTAAGAGAAAAGGTAGAAGTCATATGGAGGACAGGGTTGCACTTCTCAGTGTACATAGTACATAGTAAAACGGTTCATTTGACCACAAGCTACAAACTGTGTGTAGACAATTCCTTTTCTTTTAAAGAAAACAATAAGCACCGACTTTGCAGTGCTTCACACCTGGTTTTTACCTAGATGATTCAGGACTTTTGGGTAGGGTTTACAAAAACCCGGGTTTTTTTCAAAAATTATCTGCCATTGGGTTTTTTGAGTTTTCGGTTTTATTTGGGTTTTTCGGGTTGTAGATAAATTCCCCGATTTTTGCATTTAGGTATCCATGTAAAAATCGAATGAAAATTTATTTTTATTTGTAGGTAAAAAGTAGATACTTGAATAATTTGTCATTTACTTAGAAATATACTGTTATGGTTTATACTTGCTATAGATTTTTATTACTTAATTTTGTGTAAAATAAATGGGCCTCTACATGCTAGCAAATATTATCTTGATTATATAAATTTTGCTATAAACTCAATTGTCGTGGTATTATGTTTAATAATTTAATTTTAAACGCTTTGAATAATGCTGATTTAACTACTGGGATCGCTACAACACTGAATATTATTTAAATAATGGGAAATTAATTGAAATATCTCGATCCAACCTTACAATTCGCAAAACAAGTTCACTATTACTCGACAATTATCTGTGACTCTGTAATTAAAGCGTGTCCTACGTGATAACAATTGCAGCAAGTAAATACACGTCACAAACAAAAAACACTCGAATGACGCTTCTGTCGGAAGTGCACACAAAACCGACGCACGCTTGGAATTCACTAAATTCAATCTTTAGGGTAAATTTTCCTGACCTTTCTGTTGCTTTTCTAATGGAAACTAGGGCTTAACTCGAGCCCCAGCAAGTCCCACGAAGCCTGGGCCTTTCTTTCTCCATTGGTCTGCAGATACAAGCCGCTGAACGCCCTACAGAACGGTTCCTGTAGCTCGACCGCTGCGAAAACGCCTCCAATTCAGTCTTTGGTTAACATATAGAGCCCCAACTGTTTCCCACGAAGGCCGCTGCCGACCTAGTAGCTCACAAGGCTTCAATTACTCTGCCCGAAATTAGCCAACACTCGATGCACAAATTAAACACTTTTATACTTCCGCAAAAGTGCTACGAATCAATGCACACTACTACAGAACATCCAAAGGATATAGAATTTCAAACACACTGAATTGGGAAATAGTATATTACATTACAATACGTGAAAGTGATAATTTGCAGATGAGGAGGCTTGTTGAAGAATACGAGGACGCGAAGCATCCGAGTACTTCTTCAAGAAAGCCTCCGAGTCAAGTATAGTATGTGTAATGTATTACTTTTTCGGAAATTTTTCTTTAAAAAATTATAAAGAAAATCGTACGACACTCATTAATGACCAATAGAAACATTAGTTCACGAGCCATAACCAAGGCAACAACAAAATTTCTTGGAAATTTTTTGCAGGTAGACATACTTCTTTTTAGGGTTTGTGTCGTTACGATTTTCTTACCGAATCTGCATTCGAGCATTAATTCATATCCGGAAATTATTTTTCATGCATTCCAACAACGTCCTAATTTGCCCTCGCGTCCCGCTCGGGCAAATTATACGACGTTGTTGGAACGCACTCAAAAAAATTTCCGGAAAGAATTAATGCTCTTATGAGATTATATGTGAAAATCGTACGACACTCATTAATGACCAATAGAAAAATTAGTTCACGAGCCATAACCAAGACAACAACAAAATTTCTTGGAAATTTTTTGTAGGTAGACATTACTTCTTTTTAGGGTTTCTGTCGTTACGATTTTCTTACCGAATCTGCATTCGAGCATTAATTCATATCCGGAAAATATTTTTCGTGCATTCCAACAACGTCCTAATTTGCCCTCGCGTCCCGCTTGGGCAATTTAATACGACGTTGTTGGAACGCACTCAAAAAATTTCCGGAAAGAATTAATGCTCTTATGAGATTATATGTGAAAATTCTGTCGCATCATGGCCCACGGTGAAGGTGACCGGTCACCTAGGTAAAGTAAAGTAAAAATGACTAGTTTTGCAAAAATCTCAAAAGTGACTAGTCCTGCAAAGTGACACTTTCAAGATCAAACTGAGTCTTGACATGACCCGCTCACTTGGCGATTTCAGAAAAAGGGTATTTACTCACGTATTACATTTTTCTCTTGGGGAAGCCAGATTAACACCGCTTCATAGCTTGGTTTCCTTTCCCAAAATGTTTGTCTTCGATCTCACAACATTGTTTTACATTATTTCCAATCCTACTCTGATTACATTTTGTTAAAATTAAGGCTAACATTAGTTTTAATACTGTTTTACAAATGGCCAATGCTATTTTATACTATTTACAAAACTTAAACTAGCACATTTCTGGAACATTTTATAATATAATATTTGATATTAAAAACTTGAGCTATGCGCAAAATATTACTTTTATTTAACTCATAGTTGTCGAGTTAAAGCAAAATAGGTAGAATTTAAGGCGAACTTCCGAAGAGAGAGTCTGAGTCGCCTCAACCAACTTTACGGTTGTAATTTTGTGGAAATATTATCTTCAGAGGTTTATTTCCAGCCAACTTGGTCGGGTTAGTCTCTCTTCAAGGCGACTGAAGATGACAGCTTAGGTGTCGAAATATGTATTTAGCGTTTGTTAAGTATTTGTGTGGTTAGGGGTTTTTAACGAATTGTGATAATAGAATAATTCATTAACTGTTTGACCAAGAGAAGTGACAATCCATGTCTTTACTGTCAAAAAGAAACGAGCATTGACTGTACTTCACACCTGTGCTGTTTTTATCTAAACGATTCCAGTACCCATGTACGAGTAGGTCATATCCATACACCCAGGTTTCAATTAGGAATAATTTCTGACATTTTCATGCAGTTGTGCGCACACAACAACTTGATGCAGTTTTTTGTCACTCGTAAGAATTGGTAGCTATTCGTCTATTGTTCAAAATGTCATGCAGTATCCTCTGACACATTCTATAACTCAAAGCAACAATCAAGAAAACAACGAATCGTTCTTCTGCGTCTTGGCGGATTTCTTCACGGTTTTTCCACATATTTTCTAGCGAATCCCGATGATGTGCTAAAACATTAGGTCAAATTGGAATTTGTAGAAGATAAATTTTGAAAAGCATCGTCTGGATACACATCAAGTCAAAACAAAATGGACCAATTAACGTAAGACAGTAAAAACACGTGTTTCTTCTGTATAAAGTAGTCCACGCAGCATATACATTTTTGAAAAGCTACCTTCCAGATGAATTCCCAGAACGTTGAAAGTGATGCATATAATTTTATGTACGATCGGACGGAATTGGTCACTTTATGACCTGTTTTTGAGGGCGTACCGTGTCACTTTACAGCCCAAAGACTCTAAAGTACTTTACGGCCCGCTTAGCAATACTAAGCGGGTCGTGCAGTACTTTACGGCCCGCTTAGTGTCTTATTTGTTAATTTGACAAGCAGTGACACTTAGTGACATCGTATGTTGCCAACATTTATAAAAATTATAAATCTGGTTTTAATTGTCAATATGTATGCGCCGTGTATGTTCTAGGTTAGTTTTTTTTGTAGCATAAGGTCGAATAATTACCGGGTAGTGGCATTCCTCTGACAAGTGTTTTTCTCTGTGGATAATGATTGGCGACTTTGCAGGAATTTCCTTATAATATATGCCACTGGCTAAATTCACAAACGCTGGAAGGACTTGTGCAATTGGAACAGGCATCAATGTCTACACCATGAAAGAAAGAAAAAGAAGAAAAACGATAAATACACCCATGGCATTTCTGGTGTTTGAAGATCATTACGTATATCATATTTTTAGTGCATCTCGTACCATTTAAGAATTTTGGTAGAGAGCACATTGTTGAGAACAATATTTATACCAATAATGGGTAATACCGAAGCTTCCAGTGATAAATAGGCATATAAATGTTTGTATAAATATACAAACAGGTCATATGAACTATTTTCTATTAAAACATGTAGTAACGAAGCCTTAATAAACTATTTGAGACATTCACGAAAAGACAAGCCGTAGACTTGACAGTCTGTATCGATAACAAATTAGTTTGACGGTTTTTACCCCTCTGCAATGAAGGACGCCTGTAGGCCTGCATATTATATTTTTTTCAATCATATGACCAGTTGGAAGTATCGGAAAATGTACTGTGGTTTTACTCTGGAGTGCACACATCTGAAACTTGGCTATCCTATATTGATTTTAAGCGCAACAATTCGTTTGCTGTAGTAATTCTTTGGAAAATAAAGCAGCACTGACGTAGTCTATTGAAATACATTTTATCCAGCATTCGCATTTTTCGCACGAACCAACGATGTAGTTTGGTGATTATGGTGTCTGTTTTTGAAATATGAATTGTTTTCACATTTATCATACGTAACTTGCAAGCGAAATGTGAATCATTTTTCCTGTGGTAAAACATGATATCCCGCACTGTTGTTAATCGTTGTTCAATTATATACGCCTGTGGCTATAAGTTATTGGATTTGGGGAGATGTTGTGTGTAGGGTGCTATTTGGAATTTAAACGTTCTCGTTATTTCTTCCCCTCACTTGAGGAGCAAGGACCAGAAAGCCATAACACTAAATAATTTATTCCAACAAGTATCGCAATGATTAAAGTTGTATTGGAATCTACTTGTTATGGTAACTGCAAACAGGATCCAAAACATTTTTTAGTTAAAAAATATTGTGCAAAATAAATGAAAGAGACATACATGTGTGTAAAAATAATATCGGAAGATGGAAAAAATAGTCAAGGTTGGGCATAAATAAACACCCTTACTAACTGAAACTGACGAAAGCAATTTTTGTTATTGTTAACAAAGAAAAGGATGGTACAGAATAATAAACGGATATCTACGGGGGCTGTTGAAAGTGTGTTGCAATTCGGGGGTTCCCACTAACGCATAGATTGTGTGCAACTTTTGTTTGAGACATTACATCTAGTTACCCTTGTTTGCAAAAATTGGTCGTTTATTCTGGTTTTCTTGTACTTCTGTCAATTGTGAAAAATGCGTAAGTATAGTTTGTAGAAGTTGGAGTATCGAAACCTCATCGTGTTTGTGCGTAGAGAGTGTAAATGCAAAGGACATTTTTGACCGCGATCGAACGCCTCTTGGCAGTCAGCGCATTGAAGATGATCAAAAGTGCGAAGGACTAAAAACTGCAGCCGAGGATAAACATTTGGCTCTGATTGAATTACTGAATTCTCGTGAAGTATCAGGCATTGCCTAAGAGTTTGGTGTTTTACTAATAAATGTTTACATCATCCATAGCTCTCTGCACATGTCAAAAGTGTCAGCCAGTCCAAAATGGACACGAGCTCGTTGACTTCATTAGTTCCAATCTAGAGGGCTATGGTTTGACTTCGGTTGGAGATGAAATATGGCTCCATTAGTGGGATTGCGAAAAGAAACAAATGCAGTGGAAGCTTGCTGAATCTCTACCTTCGAAATAATTCAAGAGACTGGCCTTAGATGGTAAATATCGTGGCGTGTGTTTTTTAGATTGCCAAGGGCTGCCCCTGATTGATTATGTGCCAAACGTTTGAAAATTTTGCGAAGTGCAGTTTTAGAAAAGAAACATGGAAAACTGTCCAAGGGATTTTCCTACTGCATGACAACGCTCCAGTCCACAAGGGCAGAGTTGGCCGCACAGGCTGTGCTGAAGGACTGGGGGTTCAAACACCTTCACCACTCTGGTTACAGACCTGGCTTCCAGAGCTTTCAATTTCTTTCGGAATGTCAAGAAATATATGTAGAGAAGTCGGTTTCCGGACCATGGAAATTTCAAAGAGAAGACGGAGACATGATTTGCATTGCAATAGGAAATATTTGAGGGATTGCATCGCTGAAGGAGAATTGGAGCAGATGTGTTGAACTTCAGGGGGCTACAGTGAGAATTGCAATACACTTTGAACGCACCTCGTATTTGTATTTTCAGCAACCTCTACCAATTGTCTAATAATGGCGATTTGTTGTTCCAATAAATGTTGAGGTCGGCTGCTATCCATACACATTATTCCTGATGGGAGAAAAAAAAGGATTTGTCAAATTTCAAGACCTCGCTAGTCACAGATATTTGTAGTCATCATAGAGATGGGTTTGTGGTGTGAGCAGTCGCGTTGTCTTGCTGGCACATCCATTTGTAGTTCTTCCACATCCAATTGTGCAGTAAAAGATGCGAGCAGATGATTAATCTGATAGTACGAGTGGGAAAAATCAATTTTGTAGTATCAACTTGTTCAGTGTGAGAATTTCATTAATGTAGTAATACGAATTGATAGTTTTATAGAACGTGCCACCTTGAAATTGTCGTCTCAAATTGAAAATTAATTGAACGAAGTGGCGTTTCAACCAATTGATTAAGGTTTTCGCTATACCAAGGCCTCAGTTCGGGAGACATGCATATTCGTTACGGTGAAATCAAGCTTCAAGAAATCCTAAAAGAAAAGCGTTAATTAATTTCTAGGAACAACATTTTGCACAGATTTTGGTGTGGTATTCACACATGAAAGTAAAAACGTCCATTAATTATCCGACTTTGTGCTACAAAAGGAATAAATAGCTATTCTAGAACAACGTCGCCCCAATCTCGTTCAAGATACTCCTCTTGGAAAGCCACAGTCTTATTCCAACGCTCCTGCCGGAGAACAAGGTGCTTTCTTCTTATTGCATTTCTCAATTTCTTCAAAACCCCCATGTAAGTAGTATCCCTTGTTCACTATCTGATTGAGTGTATTTATGGTGAACACCACTGTCATAAACAACAAGCAGTGAGGAGTATCTCGACCTTGCTCCGAATTTGACCTAGTCCAGTCACTATGTCCAAAAATAAGGCCTTTGCTGGAAAGTGAAGGGAAATTTGAAATTCCTATTTTGGGGTGTTTGGGGGGTCTAGCAAAGCTTAACTTCAAGTTGTCGACCAAGATTTCCTATGTGCTATTTCCGCCATCTTGATAAATAAGTGCGTTTGATTTTTTTGCGATAAATCGGTTCCCGTTAACACTACATGAAAATAATGTATACATCTTTGTAAGAATTTTGAATGTTCTACAATTTCTGTTCTATTACTTTTTCGCGTAGGAGCTATATTTGTCGAGATATCGAACGCGAAAGGAGAGCTTGAAAAGGTCGAGATCTTTTTCGAACTTCTGGGCTTGTGCCTCTTTTATCTTTCTATTTACCGAAAAAGTAGTTATTATCAAACTTGTAGAGGTTGAAAATAGCTTCAATTTGACCTATTATTATAAATTTATATGCGACTAAAATTACGACTTGTAGAGCGGGCCAAAGTTGTCAAGTCGGCGCTTAATTTTTATTTCATGTATCGTACTACTAGATAAATGGCATAATAAACTTCATTGCATCATGAGAATCGTTATATTTCAAGTAGCCAATACGTAAATTGTTATTTTTGACGTTTCTGCTATAAAAGATCGGTTTAGAAATTTCTAATGAATTAAATTTATTAGTAGGCCAGGATAGAATCCCAGTTTCTGATGATGTCAAAAACTTGGGTTTTTATCTTACTAATGATTTTAAATTTACTAAACATGTTTCAAAATGTCTGCAAAAGTCATATAGTTCCTTGAAACTTATTTAACAAAATACAATTTTTAAGTGTAAATGTGAAAATCGTTTTGTGTAATGCATTAATCTTGTCCTGTTTTGATTATTGTGATGTTGTTTATCATTCGCATTTAAGTAGCTTTAATGTTGCTAGAATTCAGAAGATTCAGAACTCATGTTTATGTCTCATATTTGGAATACGAAAATATGAAAGAATTTCTTATAAGCTGAAAGATTCAAACTGGCTTAATATGAAAGAAAGGCGCTTCTTTCATTCTGCATGTCTTTTCCACTAGATCATCTTGAGTAAATCACCGAGTTACTCATACAACAAAATAAAGTTTAGAACCGACGTACATACTTTAAATATAATATTTAAAGGAACGCTGACTCCACCCCAACATAAGTCAAAATTTTTCAAGCGATCGTTTTCTTACAGAATAACTAAATGCTATAATTCATTACCAAATGTAGTAAAAGGCTATTGTACGTCAAAATTTAAAAAAGCTATTTCTCAAAATTTTATGGATAAACATCAATGAATTAATTATTAGGGTCAAAATAACACACTTCGTAAATTGCTATATCACTAAACACCGCCATAGCTGTTTTGTGCGTAATATTTCCCCTGGCGCCAAAGCGTAGATCGTTGGATTTTTTTGTTTTCTTTTCTTTTTGATCTTCACCGGGTTAAGTGGAAGAACAACGGATAGATCTGTTTTTCTATCAAGTTGAACTTCGCCCAAGACAATATTACGTTTTAGTCAATATTTTTTCTGTGTAATTTTGTAATAATTTAATAAAGACCTTCGTTATTATTATTATTATTATTATTATTATTAATATACAATCATATAATGCTGTATACTATCTACTTGATGAAATATAATGATTCCAATAATGCAATGAAGTTTGTTATGTCATCTACGTAATAGTAGGATACAGGAAATAAAAATTACGCGCCAACTTGACAACTTTGGCCCGTTCTAAAAGTCGTAATTTTAGTCGCATATCAATTTATAATAGGTAAAATTGAAGCTATTTTCAACCTCTACAAGTTTTATAATGGCTACTTTTTCACTAAATAGAAAGAGAAATGAGACACAAGCCCAGAAGCTCGAAAAAAAATCTCGACCCTTTCACGCTCTCCTTTCGCGTTCGATATCTCGACAAATATCGCTCCTACGCGAAAAAGTAATGGAACATAAATTGTAGAAAATTCAAAATTCTTACAATGATGTCTACATTATTTTCATGTAGTGTTAACGGAAACCGATTTATCACAAAAAAATCAAACGCACCCATTTATCAAGATAGCGGAAATAGCACATAAGAAATTTTGGTCGACAACTTGAAGTTAAGCTTTGCTGGACCTCACCAATACCCCAAAAAAGAAATTTCAAATTTCCCTTCACTTTCAAGCAAAAATGACATAGTGACTGGACTAACCAGAAATCTGGTGTTTCTCCTGGCGTTTTCTACTCAGAGGACTGGGTTTTATCTTAGAGTCATTGCCATAGACTCATATCCAAGCTTTTGGAAATATTTGATGCAACTTTGGTAGTCCAACACGCTCTGCTATTGTAGAGAATTTCGAAATACGACGGACAAGTTCAGTATCTCACGCCACTGAGTATAACAGTCGGCCGTATAGCTCCAGAACGACACAGCAAGCATGTGCAGTAAGGTCCCCTCTAATAGACAAATAGACCATCAAATTTTACTGCAATTACGGAACCAGTTGTGAAAACTCGGTGCATCTTATTAGTAAGATTTGAAAAATGTATTTAAATGAAGGTGTTCTGATATCGGAGGTTTTCACGGCCAGTGTCATTAAGTAACAAACGACTTCCGGGATTGGACCTTGTCAATTAAACACTATGTTATCTAAAGGTGTTTATAGAGTCCCTTTGCTCTTGTAATGCTGTATACATTGGTGAAACAGGACGTTTAGTGAAAACTCGCATCTCTGAGCACCAGCGCTGTCTCAAGTCGGGCCTCGTTTCATCATCAGCCATCGCTGAACACCATCGCGATACTGGTCATAAAATCCTTTTTGATGAAACCTCCATTATTTTCAAATGTCCATTCTTCTTTAGCAGAAAGATTTGCGAAGCCATTGAGATTTACAAACACCGTAACAATCTCAATCGGGATGAAGGATTTCTCCTTCCTTCTACATGGAAATTTCTAATTCCTAAGCCCCGGCAACCGCCACTGAACCGTGCCTATAAATTCTCGCCTTTCTCCTTCCGATCGTTAGAAGAGTTTCGCCTCTGGTGTGGTTTACACGTTGAGTTAACCGTGCTCTTTTGCTGTTCTTCCCGATGAAGCCTCTTACGAAAGTGGGCGAAACGTTGAGTTCTTCGACCTCAGTAATGATACGGTCCAATCCCGGAAGTCGTTTGTTACTTAAGGTGTTCTATCTTAAACGGTACTTTTGTGAAAAGCAGCCTACTGCAATCGGAGTGATAGTATACAGTTTGATTTTTTGAATGGCACTGTATATTTGTACAGTTTTCTGCAAGTACTTCAGAACTCAGGTACATTTTTTGTCACTCTAATCACGGAAACAATTTTAAAAAGGGTCGTTATCCAACCCCTGGATATGATTTTGAATGAAACAGTAGAAACTGTAATGGTGATTGGCAATGGGAATAGAAGACGACGTTTTGGTACAGTTTGTTTTAATCAAACGTTATAATTGCAAAATTTACAAGCAAACTTCCACCAGTTTTGACCCATTAATTAAAAATTAATGTTTTATGATTTGGATGGATAATTCGATGAATACGTGTATTTCCGTTTATTCGAAAACTGCAATATTAGAATGTTTGTAAACAGAAAGCGAAATACTTGTAGAAAATGTACAAATGTACAGGGTGCCGTTAAAAAAGAATAGTTGTATTATCGTACTTTTTTGCCTAACTCTGCATGTGACATACTTAGAAATAGTTGGAACTTTTTCAGTTGAATTGTAAATGAAGACGTTGCAGATGAAATGTTTTCAACGTTTAATAACTAAAGCCCACAACAAAAAAGCAACTGCTAGATCGAATAACGGTTGACGTACCGTCTATGATTATGTACAAATAGTTAAAAATATCCTATAGTTTCCAATAAGACTGAAACACTCAAACAAAAAACTTGGCAATGGAATTACATTAATTCGTAAAGAAAAAAAAATATCGCATTCGGTGAGATTCGAACCTGCGCTCCTAGAGGGTATCTGATTTGTAGGGAGATGTCTTACGTGCTGCACCATGAATGTTATGTAAATGCAAATGCTTATTGTTTGATTACGAAAGGCACTGTGACAACAGGACCGATAGAGCGTCTTTTCGGTGAAGACAAAATTGTGACACGCGCAGGCACTTGGGTTTATATACAAGAACACTTTCAATTGTTTCAGAAAATGTAGACTTGTTAAATTGAACTATGCGATTTAATCAGAAACAAATAAATACGACGACTCCTAATACATTATTTAAAAAGACTCACTTTTATTCCAGCTTTTTTGTACAGCTAGAAATTCTATTTTCAGTCTCAAGAAATTTGGCACTTAAAAGGCAAATAAATGATCGCAATTGTACCTTGATGATATGCTTGGAATTGCGATCATCCAATGGTGCACGGTTTTTCGTTACTAAGGCAATTTCTTAATTATTTGTATACATTAAACTGGCTATTGTCAGTGGCGGTCCTTTTTTGAAATCATTTAAAAATAAAGTTTGAGACGCCCATGATTAAAAGGTAAGTTACAAAAAAAATTGCGTGCACTTTTGGATGATCGTAGTGGTACATACATACTTGGTGCACCATCCTGTTGAAACTGTATTGCGTATTGGATATATCGAAAGTTTGAGGATTACCAAAAAGAGGTGTTAATACTGGAGTTAGATATTTCGGAATAAACGATATCTGTCTTATTACCGTATGATAAAAAGGTAGGATATTAAAACAAGTTATTTTATAGTACAGTATCGATGAATGTTTGGTTTTTAAATAAAAACTTCGTCTTAGACGATGATCCAGCAGAACTATATACATTTACAATTCGTAACTTATCTATTAATGGTTGACTTGTCATATGGCGAGTTTCTACATCGGTTAAAAGAGTATTTATTGTTTTTTAAAATATCGCGTACGTGTTTCGAAAGTTTTCGGCTGTACTGTGGATTACGACAAAGGTGGTCAGTATCAATATTTTTCATCAGAAGGCGACCACAATTATTAATACATATTCTTCTTCTTTCACAAAGAGCCATATTTTGAAGGTTTCTGAAGTATTGAATTACCATTATTTAAACGATGAAACATCGATGACGTCATACCTTTTATTCAAAGGTGGTATTGAATTTATTCCACACTTTTGAACCTCACTGTATTATAATAATTAGTGTAAGGAGCTGCTAATTTCTGAAGAAAAACACAATAGGAAACTCGAGAAGAGCAATTCGCATCGAATCAATTCAAAACCGAGCAACTGGAGGCAAAACGACAACAGTTTTCCGCCTGGTAAATTTTAATGCGGGGAGAATGCATTGCCATATTTTACTGTATTCAAATTATATTTCTAAACAGCTATAAACATTTGAGACATGTTCCAAGTTAAATATAAAGAAAACCGGGGAACTCGCTCTACTCGCTGCATGCGGGAAAAAGGACGAAACGCGTCTTCCTAGCGCGCTGGAACGAGACTCGGCGTCGAAAAGAGACGTCGCGACGCCTCGCGGAAGCCAGAGGAGGACGGCGCGGTTTGCCGTTCGTTGTTTTGGCCATTTTGTTGCGGAATAAGTCGGAAAAAGGAGGATTTACCCCGGTTTTGCGAGTGGGAAGAAGCGAGACGTACGCGTGTTGCGAAAGGGACGCCGAGCGTCGGAAAGGGACGCCCTTATGCGCGTCCGCCAGATGGAGAGAGATGCGCAGATTCGTCGAAGAGATTAGAGCGAACACTTCATGCAGGGAAAGCTCAAGATGGCTTTTCGGGTATCAACGCGGCTCCGTTTACAAGAAAGAGATGGGATTAAGCGGAAGTGGCTACTATATCGACTGTCGGGCGTTTAGGTGCACTGCTATAAATTCGCCAAGTTGCGCCGTTTGTTTATCAGGGCGGAATTTTTCGCGAAACAATTTCAACTTTGATACTTTTGGTAATCTTTATTTGTTCCAGCGGGTCAAGCATGAAGCGAGTGAGGAAGTCGGGGGATTACGCGCGGATTTGACGTGTACAGGGTGAAAACAGCATCATCGTTTGCTTTTGGTCTCGATCTAAAGATAATTTAAGAACCTACCTTTAATTGACATTAATACGCACAAGTACAATCATGTAATAATTGATACAAAAATGTGTTTAAAGGACTGTAAAATTATTTCAGAGAGGAACTTCCTTAAAAGCCTTATATGTGAAGATTATCCAAGCAAAGTGCCTGTGGCAAATAGTGAAAAAAAAAGCTGAACTTGAATTTTAGTTTGGTCATAGTGAAACTCTCCTACCAGAGGGAATATAAATCTCTTGTGAAGGCAATCATGTATCTTTAATTTAACCCAGATCAAGCTGAAATATTTTTTCCGTAAAGAGGACAGTTTTTTTTTGTAAATTTTGACCTTCAATATCATCAATAAAATATAGAAAAAAGTTGGGAGTGCATATTTTCTACGTAGGGGTAGGTTCTTTAAAAAGGACTAGCTCAATTAACTAATACCAAAGTTTTTTTTTTCAAAAATGTATCTGCATTAATTTGTAAAAACATTCTTTAGGATGAAGTCCTAGGTACCTTACACTTATTACAAATAAAGTTAACTTTTTTGATACACAACTTGCATTTTACTTATTTATCGTTGTATATAGTATAATATGATCTATTTTGTCAAAACGAGAAGTTTGATGTAAATTTTTACTTTTTTTTCAGTTTGGTAAGTGGACGGCTTTTTGTGGGTCTCCAATATACCCTGGGCTATCGTTCTTCTAAATGACAAATGGTCCATTTTCTCTCCACTTTTACGGTGTAATTTCCAGGCAATCTGAACAGACATATCGACTAAATAGCAGATAATAGGAAAGTACCATTATTTTCCTCTAACTGACACGAAGCTTAAATTTTGATCTGCTCTGTCTACCCCGCTCATATTTTCGTTGTATTTTTTGATAATGTTCGGCTGCTCAACCATTACGCTTTTCTTTCTGTGATTTATTTCATATAGTAAATTAGTAATATTTTGATTCTTTAAGAGCGGGTATTTCAACAATGGATGAAGTAATTATAGGCAACATATTTTTGAAGAGAGGATTTTAAGCGCTATCTGATAAACACATAATATCTAGGGTGTTCCATTAAAAAAAGTATACAATAAGTCAAAAAGTTCACCCGTGATGCTCAATTGTTTCTTTAAGTAGCAAATTCGGACGCTTTGGATGATACCCTCCAATTTTTATCTGAACAATTTTTTTCTATCTGGAATAATAAAATCGCTAGAAGCTGTCAAAATATGAGCAAACGCCCTGTACTCATAAGTATCTCTTTTTTGTTTTTTGTGTTCATTTGGTTGGCTCATTACGCTGCCAGTAATTCGGTTTTCTCTTATGGTTCCAGTTCCCCTTAGTTCTCCGAGTCCAAGTTGGTAAAGTAGTGACAAAGACGTGAAAAAATTATCAAAATAAAGATGAAATGGCAAATTGAGGAAATTTTCCTGTAATTTATCAGAAAATGTAAATACAACGCTAGAAGCCAAACCAAGTTTTTATATTTTTGTGGAATTGGGGAAGACGATCCTTGGTAGGGCTCAAACCACTCTATATAACCAAGTCGGGTGGGTCCATTCAAAATTTGTATCCCCACCGTATTGGCATTCCCCTAATAAATGCCTGCCATAATAGGGAATCATTAACTCGTTTATACTGTGGGCCTTCTCAATAAGAGCAAATTGAAGAAAAATTTTATTTAGGGCATCTATTAATGGTCTAATTTTCTTGAACTTATCATCTCCACTCAAGTTATCATTATCGCAACAATGAATATTCTGCATAATGAATCTAAAGCGATCTCTGGATATTGCGTTCCGAACTAACTCGTTTTTATTGTCACTTGAATTTTCCCAATACATATTGATTGTACCCGCTTAGAATAAGGACACCTAAAAAGCACCACGATTCGGATGCGGATATATTTCCCACGCGATTATTTTGAAATGCATATAAATTGGTAAAACGGCACACATCGGCAATAAGAGTGTCGTTGAAAAATAAACAAAAAAGTTGGATCGGATTGATTTGATTTTCAGCTGTACATGGTTGATTCCAGCGTATAGTTGGCTGTGGTAAGTCTTGTCCTAAAGCCCAATTGAAAGTTTTAAGTTTTTTTAGCGGAACGAATTGTGATAGAGGTAAACTGTCCTCTTCGTGTGATAAGTTCTCCAAATGATCGTCTTGCTGAGGTAGATTGCTTGGCTCTTCATAATTCATCTCTGCTTCAACCCTTAATTGACTTCCAGGAAGATTATTTCTGAAGCTTTCACGGCCATTGTCATTAAGTAACAAACGACTTCCGGGATTGGACGGTATCATGATTGAGATCGCAGAACTCACTCGAGTTTCGCCTCTGACGTGGTTCACACGTTGAGTTACCGTGCTGTTCTATCCCTTCACTTGCAAAGAGTTTTGCCTCTGGCGTGGTGAACACGTTGAGTTACCGTGCTCTTTTGCTGTTTCCTCTCTTACGAAAGTGGGCGAAACGTTGAGTTCTTCGATCTCAATCATGACACGGTTCAATCCCGGAAGTCGTTTGTTACTCCAGGAAGATTGTCAATGTTTACATTGTCTTTCTCCCTCGAATCTTCATCAGTAATTGCGCCATTGCCGTTATCAGGGGGAAATGTGGTAATTGTACTTGGCAAATCTTGTTCGGAAGTAATTTTGTCGATCTCTTCCATTAACTCGTGTAATTTTAGCGGCCAGCGGCGTCAAAATGTAAAATGTCTTCCAAAATTAAAATCTGTGTACGCGAAAACCCTAAAACGACATATTACTTAATTTTTAACGAAAAATTGGAGTAGACGGTTATAAGGCTAAAGCACTTTTAAAAGGACTACGCCATATTGGAGTAAACTAACACCTAGTAATTGTCATTTTTCACCCCATATGTAAATGCTGATGTAATAAACCATAAAGATCATTATATCATGGAGCAAGACTTAAATATTTATAAATTGTTGGTTTTACTTACCTCCAATTTGCCACGTTAAGTTTTTTTAAATCACAAAAAAAAAAGTTTTCAACAGTTTTTTTCAGTGCACTTGCAAAATCAACGACAGTGCAGAGTGTCAAAAATGGTATTCTAAACGACAAATTAATAGTAACCGCCATCAATCGGCAAAAAGTACAACGTCTGGTATTCGAAGAAAAAGCAGATTTCTACAAGGTAGGCCTTGAGCTGTATTTAGGTTAAGGCTTAGATCGATTTAGAGATCAACCGAACCTAACCTAAACGAAACTTGTATGGTCTTTCATTGGTTTATCTAAAATAATATAAATCGTCTCTCTAATTGAAAGTAAGATAAGTCTTAACAGAAGATGTACTTACTGGAAAATATACCCCCGAAGTATACTGTTACAGTGCATATCTGTATTTTTCATGGTAGTATACTGTTCGTATCCTATATCTGTGCAGTAAATTGCTTTTTCTACGATCGTGTCAAAAGTGAAAACGTTTGACACATTTCTAGTCAGTCAATATAACTTACAATATCGGATGCTGCGTGACAGAAAAAGTGTCACCGAACTAAATTTTTATATTTCTGTTACGATCGTCGAAAAAATATTTTATGTAAGACGTGCAAAAAGTGTGTTTATGTACGATGAATCAATATTATGTGTTTTCTAGACGTCATTTTCAGGCGTAAAGTTAGTCTTTATCGCCCTCTGACGTCATTTTAGCGGGTTAAATAGTTGTTACTGAATTAAGGGCTATAATCGTGATTATGCACGTGGTACATAAATAACTATTTTGCCCGTAAAAATTCAGTATTTGGCTACAGATTACTACGTCATGGTTGTACTGGCGCTGTGAATTGGGATTGGATTGTTGGTGTTGGTGTTTGTTATACTGCTTAGCAACTTTATAGGTCCTCGTGCCATAAAAGCCGTATTACGCCCGCTTTCTAAGGCCATTACTAACTATGATTTCATTTTGGTACCATAATCTTGTTTATTTGCCCTCGATAGGGCCTATAAAGTTGCTAAGAAGTACGTATAACAAGCACCAACAATGTAATATAGCAACACCAAGAATCTATATTGAAACCATAGCACACCAGAAATGCACAGCGCAAGCACAACTACGACGCAGTAGTCTGTACCAAAATACTGAATCCTTAAATTTTGTCTATTTTAAGGACTAAAATGAAATAAAACGTATGTACCACGTGCCTAATCACGATCATAGCTCTCGGGAAATTTAAAGCTCGCCGCTTCGCGTCGAGCTTTACACATTCCCTCATGCTATAATCTATTGATTACGCCCTTAATACATAAATAACTATTATGACACGTGGCAATGTTGTTTAACTTGACTTCGCTTCGTTGGACAATTCATGTCGCTGGCCATAAACACAAACTTTTTGCCCATGATATTATAAATAAGATGATCCGCCAGACCAAGATGACCTAATCTTCCAGAAATATCCAAAGTACAGCTAAAGTCATCCATAATGAAAACCGAAATAGTATAAGCTCTTAAAAAACGTCGTAACAAGGGCACAGGCGAAGACGGAACTAGTGCAAAAATTCTAAGAGCCAAATCTGGACGGGTATCTGGCCCAATGACTTATTACGAGGGCTATTTTTTAACCTCTGATTTGGTACAAATAAAAAACAAAACTGCATATGGCACATTTATTATATAGACAATGTAGGTACATCTCTCGGCTATATTTCTACATAATCGCCATTTCGATGGAGTCATTTGTCATACCGTGGCACAAGTTTTTGTGTTGATTTTTAGCTTCTTCTTTCTCGCTCATAAACTGTACTCTCGATAATGAATTTCGATTGCATTATGCCCTTCAGGATTGAGACTTCAGCCAGAAGAAAGAGAACTAATGCTTACGGCGCGCAGTTCAGACGTGGTGGGCGCAGTACGCCGTAATTCGCTTTCTTCTGGCTGAAAATATAGACTGAAGGGAATAATTCCGCCAAAATTCATCGTCAGGCGAGTACAGTTTATGAGCGACAGCTATTTGCAAAAACGATGCACAGAAAGTATAAAGACGAAGCTAAAAACCAACGTGAACAGTTGGTCGAGTGACCAAGCGGTAACCTTGTTGTTTAAGGAGGAAACACAAAAACGTGTGCCACGGTATGCTAAGTGCCGTAATCGAAATTACGATTATGTAGAAATGTTTCACATTTTTGATTTTTATTCTTACTGAATTGGAGGTTGACAAAACTAACCCTCCTACATTCCGCAAGAAAGGATCCACTCGTAAATGTGAAAATTACCATAGCGTAGCCTTAATATCCCATGGAAGTAAAATAATGCTACATGTAATACATAACATATTGAGACATTTCCTAGATTGGCAAATGCCAATAGAGAGGACGAATAACGAGGCAAGGCATGAAGAAATCTAGGAAAAACGGAAACGTATCTTTGTTCATGGACTATACAATAGCTATTTATGATCCAAGTGCTAAAAGCGCCTGTTTATTGCACAAATTTGCATAAGTTTTTTCTGGACCTTAAATTTATGGTATTAATCCATAAATATCAATAATTAGGGCTTACATTGACAGTTATAATTTATGTCATAATAAAAAAATGGCAGTGGATAAGTAGCGGACAC
>OW679197.1:70129339-70246286 GCA_940337035.1 Agriotes lineatus | reverse complement strand
CTGTCAGGTTATGTTAAATTTGAGATTTTCAGGTTAAGTTTTGCGTCAGTTTGTGTCAAATAACAAACAAAACGTAACCTACTAACATTGAATTTGACATAGACTGACAATACACTTCAGTGCTGTCAACATGTGATTAAATGCTAATAAAGTATCGTTATGTTATTTTTCTTAACAACACTAGTGCTGTTAAATGCATCTTAACGCAACTCGTTCCTAAGGAGTTATTGTCATAATAACATAATAGAATAAAATAAAAATTATTTCTGTTTGTCAGCGGTTACTATAAATTGTTTCTGAAAGTACTGTGTAACAAACTTCAGTGATGAATGTACATTAATTGTTAGAAATTACTAAAAAAATCTTCATATTTAGCAATACAGGCTTAGCCATGAGCGGGTTACTTCTGACCAAAAGTTGAATGCCTATCACTTGATACAATATTTAATATGATTAATAAATTGAATCAAAGTCCCCAACTTTCTGTTTACATGTCATTTGTGGCACTGTAAGTCTATGTCAAATTCGAGGTTTGCAGGTTAGGTTTTGCGTCAGCTTGTTATTAATCATATTAAATATTGTATCAAGCGATACGCGTTTTTGTATTTTGGGTTGCATTCAACTTTTGGTCAGAAGTAACCCACTCATGACTAACCCTGTATATGAGCTCAATCAAAACACGTCTTTTACAACCATTTTTCGTAAAAGTAAGAAGAACCAAGTAATTCTGATTAATATTAACGGAAAATAAACAACCGCAAAAATACTACTTTTTAATGTTTTTAAATACTTTTATATGTTCGCAGGCGTTGAAGTTCGAATCCCATCGCCGGTAAAGTTTTTTATACGAAAATTGATGTAATTGGCATTATGAGTTGTTTCCTCTCATTGTTTCAGTATTATTAGACATTTTTATCCCTAAATTTTTATAATTGTTTAGTGTCGCAACGTCCACTTCCGAGGGAAGTTCTGAGTAGAGTCCTTTACAGATTTTTTATTGTTTACTACTGACTGATATCAGTGATATCTAAATGAATTTTTTGTTCAAGCAAGAGTAATTTTTCTCCGGTCATGTCTACTCTGATTTTGCTTTCAGTTTCTTAATCGTTTTTCTCTGAGGTTGGTGGTAACTGCTTGCACGATTTTGTCTCGGGAGGAACTTGTTTTTTTGTTACCATCGGTTGTAAACTTAATAATTTTACTATTCTGCTATTCAACCTCCTCTTTATATGCTCCAGCTATCTTAGTCTTTGTTCGCTTATAAACAGTGTAATGTTTGGAGTGCCATACAGGTATTTTAACTCATCGCTACATCATCTCCACACACCTCCCACCTCTATCTTTTCCCTGCATAACTCCTTCTCAGTATATTCTGTTTCCAGATTTTAAATTCGCCTTCAAGTCTCACATCCATATATTAGCGTTGGTCTTAATAGTTTTATACGTGTGTAATTTTGCCTTTCTTGAGATGCTGTTTGACTTTAGAATTTTCCTTATAGCACCGGCACATCGATCTCTTTTAATGATTCATATTTTATTTCTGATGTATTATTGCCTCTGTTATGCACACTCCTAAATATGTAAAATATATAGCATATATGTGTCTCTCTTAACTCTACCTCAAAATTCCTTCATACGTCCTCTGCATTGGTTGATATCATTTTCATATATTCTACTTTTTGTACATTTATATTCGACTGAATATAAATATAAGCAGTCGAATATAACCTCGAACTCTACATGGCCTTTGTAGATTTCGAAAAGGCATTCGACTCTATCGAACACTGGGCCATAATAGAAGCATTAAACCACGCACGAATAGACTATCGTTATACAACCTTAATCAAAAATATATACAAACAAGCGACTTCATCTGTGAAAGTACACGAAAGCACAGGGAAGTTTGCGGTCAACAGAGGCATAAGACAAGGAGACTCAATATCGCCGAAACTATTTACATTGGCTCTGGAGGAAATATTTAAAGAACTAGACTGGTCAGATAAAGGAATTAACATATGTGGAGAACGCTTAAACCATTTAAGATTTGCCGATGATGTAGTTCTATTTTCAAACAATAAAGAAGACCTAAAGGACATGTTAACAGAATTAGAAACAAAATCAAGAGCAGTGGGTCTGAAGATCAATCTAAGCAAAACAAAAACAATGTGCCCTAACAATCCAGAAATAGCTATCAGGGAAACAACAATAGAGAACGTCAGTACATATATATATCTTGGACAAAAAATAACATTAAACAAAGAAAATAGAGAAATGGAAATAGAACGCAGAAGACGATTGGGATGGGTAGCATTCAGAAAACTATCTTATATATTAAAAAACAAGAAAATTCCCTTACACTTGCGGACCAAGGTTTTCGATCAATGTGTCCTCCCCGTTATAACATACGGAGCACAAACATGGACCCTCACTAAACAGATAAGATCAAAATTACAGATTACACAAAGAGCTATGGAGAGGTCCATTTTGGGCATAACACTCAGAGACAAGAGGCGGAACGAATGGATACGACAAAGAACCGGAACAACCGATGTAATTGAGAGAGCGGCACATCTAAAGTGGAACTACGCAGGCCACATAGCCAGAACCAAAGATAACAGATGGAACGCCAGACTAATACAATGGAGACCGTGGTCAGGGAGAAGAAATAGGGGAAGACCACAAACAAGGTGGTACGACGACATCAAGAAAATTGCAGGACTACCGTGGTTAAGAATCGCACAAAACAGAGAAAGATGGCGACAGTTAAGGGAGGCCTATACCCAATACTGGGTGCAAGAAGGCTAGAGAGAGAGAGAGAGAGAGGTACATTTATAACTAATTCTACTTTTTCTGTTTCCAAATTCATCCTTACTATACATATTTCTTTTTTTTATTCTCGTCAGGGTCGTAATATCGTAGGCATAAGCTAAGCATTTGCGCACTTTTTACATTATTGTGCCTGCTATATTTACTTTGACTTTTACTTCCCTCGTCCTATATAAAGACGAAGGATTGTAATTGCGAAACAATCACGTTCCGAGATTTTCTCAGATTTTCACGTTTCAGGGTCCCTAAACGACGAAAAACAGGTTTTCTCAATTCCGTCTGTCTGTCTGTCTATCTGTCGGTCTATTCGTCTAAAATATACAGGGTGTTCTATTTAAAAAAAACAAAGTTAGTATCATTTCCGCTAAAACCGGAAGTCAGCCATTTTGACTATATTTATCGGCCAATCAGAAATTATGTCTAGTATATTGGTATAAAATTTTATCCAAATCGATTCATAAATAAAGAAGATATAAGCATGGCCCTAGTCTCGTCACCCGGTATATACGCGGTTTTCAAAGTTAAGTCGGCACTATTGCTAACTTCGTTATTATTGAAGCTACAAAGTCAGTTAAATAAGCAAACTAGTAGTATTTTTTTCACTAATTACGATGATGAAAACGAAGTCAAAATCGAACATCGGGTTCGCGAGTTATGTCATTGCCAGGGCCACTAGAAACGTTTACAAGCGGGCTCAAGAATGTTTAGAGCAAGAGGGTGATGTTTTTGAGCATCTAATTTGAGTTTTGTTTTTATAAGTTCATAGAATAATTTGAAATAAACGATATTGTTTCACTTCATGGATATTCTTTTTAATTTCTATTTTATGATAAGGCAAAATTGCCACTAACACAACCACCTTGACGAATTTGAAAAATCATCAATACCTTTGTCATTTTTGACATTAGGATAAAAGGACATAGGACACTTTTTGTTCAGAATTCAATTTCCTATCGATTGTGAATATTGTATACTAAGTGCCCCATTTGAAAAAATTGAACTCTTTGATATAACTCGCGAACGCGTTGTTCGATTTTGATTCCGTTTTTACCATCGTAATTGGCAAACAAAATACTACTAGTTTGCCTATTTAACTGACTTTGTAGCTTCAATAATAACGAAGTTAGCAATAGTGCCGACTTAACTTTGAAAACCCTGTATACAGGGTGTTCGGTAAAGAATGGGCCAAACTTCAGATACAGTTAACTTCGACAAAAACAAACTGATTTAACCCAACTTACCTTAGTCCAAAAGTTAGTACTAACGGAGCTACCGGGTGTCAAAGTTGAAAAAATTAAATCACATATTTTTAATATCTTTCGATCACTTCCAGCTAATTTCACGAAATTTCGTATCCGGGGATTTTTGGCATAAGAAATTCAAAATTATTAACGATTCAGTTGCATCTTCTAGAGGGCGCCACAAACGACCATTAGGACACTGTTAAACCGCTGCAACTTTTTTGTGCCACGGTGTATGCCATTTTCGACTGGAAAAATATTTTTCGCCATTTTTTCTGCTTAAAAAATGTATATCTTATTGAACTCGCTAGACAAACGGTTTCCCATAAAAACGCATCCAAAACTGATCATGCATGTACATTATCCTAAAGTAAAATCAGATTGTTGAGTAAATAATGGGCCATACCGCAACAGCGTAATAGTTAGACCATAATAAGTTGATTTACTTCAGCTTACCCCAGTACCAAAGTCGATAATAACAAAGATACAGGATGTCAAAGTATTTACTCAACAATCTGACTTTTCTTTAGGATAATTTACACGCATGATCAGTTTTAGATGCGATTTTCTGGGAAACCGTTACTTCTAGCGCGTTCAAGAAGATACCTATACCTTTTTTAAGCAGAAAATATAGGGAAAAAGATTTTTCCAGTGGAAAATGACATACACCGCCGTACAAAAAAGTTGCAGCGGTTTAACAGGGTCCTAATGGTCGCTTGTGGCGCCTTCTAGAAGATACAACTAAATTGTTGATACATTTTAATTTCTCATGCTAAAAAACCCCCGGATACGAAATTTCGTGAAATTAGCTGAAAGTGATCGAAAGATATTAAAAAAATATGATTTATTTTTTCAACTTTGACACCGTGTAGCTCCGTTAGTACTAACTTTTGGACTAAGGTAAGTTGGGTTAAATCAGCTTATTTTTGTCGAAGTTAACTATATCTGAAGTTTGAGCTATTCTTTACTGAACACCCTGTATATGCCTTATCTAATAAGCCAATCCCCTATAATTTCTGCATAACGTCTTATTGCCTTTTTGAAGCACAGAATGTAATAAGCTTTTGTAAACTTGATTTTTTGGTTTCCATGTTTCTTAAATTGATTTATGTATTTCATCCATCACTTGCTCGCCTCTATAATTCATAATTCAGCCCCAGTTTCATTCTCACCCTTTCATTTGTACCATCATTTCTAATATATCCACTTTCGTTATTCCACACTCCTATTACTCTTTTGTTTCCTCCAATTAATTTGTCATTACTATCTTTACAGATAGATCACCGCTGGATGTTTTTCTTTTGTATTTTTAATTTTCTAGTGAACGTTTATTATTTCTCTCTTTCTATAATTTTCTTTTCTTTTTTCAAAATATTCCTCTTTTGCTCTACTGTTTCTCTTTTGTTTTCTATATTTATCATGATACCAGTAATTACATTACGTTTTTTGAAATTTTAGTTTACTCTCTTTACAGCTTCTTGTTTTCTGTTTCTTTTATCCTATGGCTTTCTTCTATTTATGGCGTTTAGATTTTTCTCGTATAAGGCTCATAAGTCTTCTCCTGTTGTCTCCTAACGTTTTCACTTTAAACAGTTTCGATTGTATTCGTAAGTTTTCATCCCTTATTGCCTCACAAATGTTAATTCTACATCTAAGTAGTATATTGAGAGAATTCATCTCCGCTGGCCTGTATACTCTCACATCCTTGGTACAGTTTTTAAGACGTCGTAAGTACATGATCGCTCTGATTTATTTTTCTTCCGTTTGGTGCCCCCTATGTCTCGTTGTGGATCTCTTTATGCACCCGTAATCCTACAATTTACCCGTTGCCAACTTTATTAGTTTTAAACCATTTTTATTAAACGTTCCATGCTTGTTAAATTTTCCAATATCTTTTTTATTACAAACATAATATTTCGTAGCACCCTAAAACGATAGGTGAACACCGCTCTGGCTAGCTCAAACCTTCGGCAGAATATGGCGTGAATAAGGACCAGGCGGCGGTTCTTAAGGTTACAAAATACATATATTATTTAAACCAACAAAAACCAAGTGTAGCTAACAATTCACTTCACAACCTACCTTGGATGTCTTTTGCTATACAATCATATACTGAAAAAACGAGCAGGTTCATGAAGGGTTATATGAACAGATAAATAGAAAACACTAGAAGCGGTGAAAGTAGATTTAATTATAACTAAGACATGTCACAAATATTAAGCATTATTAATGAGTGCGGGAAACTCAATAATGCCCAGATATAACAATTAAAATATTTAATTTCAGGCAAAACCTGGTGCATTGCAGCAGCAAAATTAGTAACAATTTGTATTTGTTGCCAACCCCAAAATTATTATGTCAACCATAATAGGTATAACAAAATAAAATATAACTTAGACTGCCACGCAAACATTCTAGCGGCTGTGCCGACAAAAACGGGCGGATTGCAGGCTATAATAAAAGTTTTAAAATACTTAATTTGAATAGAAATGCCTTACGATTGAAGTCGAGTAATACAAAACGGCACAGCAACCTGCACACGCTCTGCGCGTTACTTCAGTATATGCTTTGTTGAAATCGCTAACGTGACTGATAAGATAACCTAATAGGTTACTTTATCCGCGCGTGATTAGTAACCAAAGGCCTTTGTTTATGGATCATCGTTAAAATTACCGCAGGCTGAACATTTCCACTGAAACTTAGCAAAAACAGAGTGCACTTACTGCGTAGCTATTTAGAGCGCTTCAACACAGGCCTCCACCAGGTGGTAACGCGGCCGGCAAGTAATAATCTGCAGCTCTTAGACGCCGGCGCAATACCTCCAACGCAGGAAAATTCAGCGTGCGGAAAACGAAGGGAATGAAGATGGGCGCTGTGTACTAAAAAGTTGGAGATTCGAACACCAAAATTACAAAAGGCGCAACACATTGTAGGAAAGCTAAAAAATACAACGGGGTGTTACAATTTACTTCTGTTGTTCTCTTCTTTGTCCGTTTCTTTGGTAAATTTAAAATATTACTTTTTCTGTGTACCCCTTTTAGTTCTATGTGACAGATTCTCTCGTTTTGTTATAATTTGTGTCTTCGAGACTTTATCGCCATCTGCAGGAAATCCTATTCTCGTTGTTTCTCCTGTGTTTTTTTAAATAGTTATTTCCAAATTGTTTTTTGTCTACTTACGTCATATACTCTTTAACTTTTTATGTCTCTTAATTTTTCTATCGATTTGTTTCGTTCTCAACTGGTGACATTTTATCAATTGTACACATTAACTGGACTCTAGTTCTTATGACATTGGTGATGTTCTTGAAACCTCCATATTACCTTGTGGTTATTTATGTACTCAGGGAATTATGAAGATGTTTATGCCCGTTCGAGGACGACAATCTTCAAAGCCGGAGGGCTATAAAAATCAAGTGTTGCCTGTAGTGCATAGAACGTTTTGTTTTCCACTTTGAATACTCAAATAAATTGGAAACCTTGAAAAACTGGAAAGCAGTCCATAACACCCTAGGGCGTAATAATTACTCCCGCTCATTATGTGAGGGCATATCACAGATATAAACAAATTATTATATTCTTCCTCCGCCTGCCCTTTATGCTATAACTATTTTTTTACTCCATTCTATTTTAAACAAATCAATAAGCTTAAATCCCACCTTCCGAACGAAATTTCAATTTAAATTCGAATTTAAATAATTTTTACAGGGGAATTTACAAAATTATATTCATGTAATATGCACCTGTTGAGACAATTAGTACTTTAATTGATTAATTCACCAAGTGTTGCCATGTACGAATGGTAAATAGGGGAAACATTTTTAGTGTTTTTACAATTCTCAGATGATTATAAATCTTTATAATACTTTTCGTTAAATGAAATGTTGATTGCAAAGTTGTTACAATTATAACTTTGGGCCCAACATTTAACATTCTTCTTTTTTTTCTTTAATACAAATACATCTAGATAGCTACAATAATGTTTCTTATAAGGTGATGATTTCAAGACATAAATAATCTACAATTAATGCGAACTTGAAATATTACTAATTAGTCCAATTGAACTTTTGGTGTGATATTTTTAAGTTGTATCATATCATTACTTTGACAATCACTTCTGTTAAGCTGTTAGTCAACGGTTTATACATTTACGAATAAAGTAGAATTTTCGTGTTAATTAATTTTTTATAAAAGAATAAGGGTATTTATGTGAACGAACATTTTTGCTGTAATGTAACACATCTATTTTTAAACCAAAAATATTAAGCCTCGTTGTAAATTGTACAATCAATTCAATTTTTTCAGGTATTTATGTCGAGAGGAAAATTTCGACGACCAATTTCAGTTTGACTACCGTGGACCAGTAACGATGAAGGGAAAATCCGAGCCGATGAATGTCTGGTTTCTTTCTCGAGCAAATCCCAAGGAAACGCACGAGTAATTCCACATGTGCTCACGTCGTGCAGAACTTCGCAAACGATGTATTATGTTAAAACTGGGTTAGTGTAGCAGTTAGCGTGATGATAATAGGGTACCTGGTTTTTAAAATGTACTTACTTTCTTGGATTATGTGAAATGCATCCTAATTGTGGTCGAAATTGCACCTCTGGTCATGGCAAATAACGTTAATTTACTATTTTAGTCTGCATGTTTTAATAGTGATTTCTAAACACAGTGAGAGTCCCAGCGATCGCTACAGTCGTAAAAGTTGATGTATACACATTTGAGACCAACTGCTGACTATTTAGTACATGCATATAATACATGAGAGGAACAAGGATAAGTGAGACAAAAAGAGAGAGAATGGAATAGATTCTTCTCTGTTACTATTCTCACAGTCTTTACATATTTTTCTGTTCATAAATGTATAATATTGTACTATTAAAACAATTTGTAAAAAAGTATCCATTATAACTACCAATAAAATATATAAAAATATGGTTAGTCTATATTTGATTTTGTTGCTCCGGCTCGTTGAACTTACAAATCTGTGGGTTGCAGGAAATAATTGAATTCCGAATATTCTGACCACAACTAAGGAAAACCCCACTTACCATGATAAAAAACGGAATTGTATAAAGTTAAGGTTCAATAGCTTTTAATCTGATTTCTCCTGCTACGCTCACCTGTTACTTATAGTATTTATTTCGAGGCCGTATTAAGTGACTGGATTTATAGTGTATCTAAATTTGTTCGTTAGCCTATTAGAATTCAAATTAAGACATCAATGGTTGTAAGGATAAGCATGAATTTCATACAGTGAGGTTTCTTCTTTCTAGAGACGAAGTGAAATTCTTATAGCACTTAACTGCTAATGCAATAAACGCTCTAGGCGAGAATAAATATTCAAATACCATAACTTTCTCAATTACGACAGTAAAGCAGATTACGTCTATTCTTTTACCTAATTCGACAAGTCTGAAAAAACTGATTTTTTCAAATTTCTTTAAGATTTGAAATTCCAGTGAGTCGTCACGATTTTATTTAGTAAAAGGGACAGTACTGATATTTTATTTTGATATTATAAATTTTAAAGCTGTTCCACTATAGCTTATTTGTCAACTTAAAACGTATTATTTAACTAAAGCAGTTGCACAATCCTAAAATACTAATTACACATAAATTATAACGTTTAGCTTAAGCATATATATGGTAATATAAGTTTTCGTTGTTTAATTTCACGTGTTTTTGTTTACTATGTGCCTTTTCAGAATAGTTTTTTTCCACGATCAGTGCTGCTGCTTTATTCTACGTCGCTAGAGATTTCCCTCTAGATTTTTGACCTCAGGTTTCATATTTTTATATCCTATTTCTTCTGTCTTGATCCAATACCGGAACCGCCTTAATCAACTTGTTTTTCACATATCCCAATGAATTAGTTACTTATTTCAATTCAGAGCTCGGATCTCATATTAAAAGTTCGTAAATATTTGCCCTGTGTCATAAAGTTCACGACGTATACCACTTTTGTATTGTTGTATGATTTACTTAAAGTTGCCCCGAAGTGCTGTCAACTATCGTTAATTCGTAATCTTGTAGTTTCCCTCCTCGAGTTGTTTGTTTGCTTTAAATTGGCTATTCTCTCCTCACGCAGGAGGACCTGTCGATATTTCTAATAGGCTTTTAAAATGTTCCCTATTTCTCATTAGTTCCAATTTTCCACTCAACAGTTCAAGGGTTAGTAATTAATTTTTCCTCTCTTGGCCCTTTAATTGTGGGCGGTTTTTGCATTTTCTCGCGAGTTCAATACTTATTTTTGTTTTTAAATTAAAATTTCCATTTTTTTTCTTTTTGCCATTGTAATCCTCTTACTGCCAATGTTCTTTTCTTGGCAGGCAGTGATTTCTATCGTAAACCAGCTACTGCATTTTTCCTTTACATTTTAGAGTCTCTTGCATATTCCACAATACCTATTTAATTTATTTTTTATAATATAACTTCTTTGTATTGGTCCAATAATAATTGCATTTATTTTCTTCCTGTCCTTACTAACGTCCTTTCTAATCGACTCCGATATATATAGTATTTGCTACTAACTAATGCGTTTTCAGTTACTGTATTGTTATAGAAAATTAAAACAGCAATTGCTCCTTTTTATTTTTCTTATTTACCAACTATTTTTTATTTCTTTCACATTTTTTGTTATAATTGGCCTTACTCTTACATAGTCTAACTTCTGACGCCAATAGCTGTAACTATACTACGTTTAACGAATATATTCAGTAATAAATTGTTAAAACGGCCCCAATTCAGCGAAAACAGTTTTATACTTACAGCAAATAAAACTAGGAAGAATTCATAATTTGTTTAATTCAATTAAAATGAAGCTGTAAACAATTGGCTTACCAATGGTAGTATGGTATTCAAATCTATGGCTCATGTGTAGGAGGGGCTTTTACTGAATATGTTTCTTAAACGTGGTATAATTCTACTCTCTAAAGCCATAATTTGATTTTATTGTGTTCCAGCAGGCACACACAGGTTTAAAATACGTGAAAAAGACGTTATTACTTGAAAATTAAACGTTGAATTAAGCTTTAATGTAATTTTCTCAGCCAAAATTAAACGTTGACTTTTAGTAATTCATTTTACTGTTTACGTAATTATTCCGTTCATCATATAAGTTGGCTATGACGTTTATTAAGCATGTTTATATGACGCCGATATGTCGTTGATTTTAATAGCTATTTAGACCAGTACTTATTGTAAAACGTAGATATTACGTATATAAAAACATAACCATTTTGTATTTTTCTCACTACGTTCAAATAGTGTTAATATAAAACCCATTTTAATTAGTAGTCGACCTTTACGTGGCTATAACATTGTTATAACAAAGTGATGATAACATTTTTGCTGAATTTAATTGCTTTCTAGACCAGCAGTTAACGTGAAACGTAGACATGACGTTTATAAAAGAACTAAAACTTAACGTTTCCTATATACCCTTAAAATAACGTTAATATGAAACGCTTTCTGAATTAGTAGTCGATTCCTGACGTCGATATGACTTTGATACAAGAACGTGACGTTAACGTTGATTTCAAGTGCATTTTAGAGCAGCAGTTCATGTTAAACGTTGACACGACGTTCACAGAAATACGTAAATTGTCCCCTCCTTCAGTAAGGTTAGCAGAAACACGTGTGTTTAGGGCACCTATCACACATAAGGTCATTGCTCACGTGATAGTGCCGACCAATTGAAACGTGTTGCGCTACGACACTACAGCGGGATATTACAGTATACTGACCAGATGTGCTTTCCCTTTGTCTAGTGATTTACTGTTTAGGTCTCCGTTTGTATCGCTAATAAATCAGTAAATCTGTGAGGCAGAATGTTGTTTCTTTAATATATGGTAGGCAGTATGTCCCATCTTCCACTACGCTTAAGTTTTTTCTTGTTTGAGGTAAAATGGCTCTTGACCTTGGGTGGACCTACATAGTGTTGAAGCAGTTGCAAGATCTGGTTTGAAGTTTCGTTTACCAAATGAAGTCACCGTTTTATTCAACTAGGCTGGGTGCAATAAAGATTATTCAGAAAGAAAGGAACGTTCTACTGTGGTTAAAACTTGACGTAAATAAAATGTCAATTATGTATTAAATAAAAGCGTCAACAAACAGTTTGAAGTTGTGGTTAAAACGTAACGTGCTTATAAAGTTAGCACTTAACCAAAGAATCACGTTAACAAAACTTAGTTTTGGCGTATAAAACGTAAATTTGCTGTTGAAAAGGCAACGACATTACGACGTTAACATATAGGTGAAAAATGTGCAATAACATGACGTTTAAAAGACGTCGGTTTGACAACCAAACGCACACAAAACATTATATAGAGTCGGCATTAGTGTTGAAATTTTACTTATTTTGAATCGCGATTATAACGGTCTTGTTTGATCATGACTTAACATTTTTAAAAACCTTCACAGGCTGACTTAGAATCAACCAGTGATTAATTTTCGCTACACTTTGAGTTAATATAACTAATAAGGGTTACTAAATACATTTTAATTAAGCGTCACTTTTTAGTGTTTTTGTTAAATCATTCGCATTCCAATATCACTAGTTTTAAAAGAAAAGAAATCACATGTTCTGATGTTTGAAGGAATAGTAATTAGTAAAAATGAAACTAAAGATGTCATTAATTTATATTTGAAGACTGTGAAAATAAAAGCAAAAAAATCGCCAACGACTGTTTTGACCTAACTAGATAGTCACAAAAATTTTAAACAATATCGGTATGATCTTGAGATTCCTCTCTTTTTCATCGAGACATTACAGAAAACAGTATCCTAAAACACACGAATAGCTTTAGATCACCATAACTATAGTTTAAGCAATTTGCTAAATTCGCAACAAGTTGACTCAATTCGCCACCATCTTTCATTATACACAATTTTGGAAAACACGTAATAAGTCGTTTTGTAAACTTTGTTATATCCAAGAAATTCGAAGACAATGTCCTTTCAACAAAAGTCTCAATTATAAAAATTTTAAGATGCGGACATTAAGGGGCACAGAAAATCTGTAAAGGGCGGAACTTCTCCCGCAAGTGGAAGTTTTGAAACTAAAAATTTAAAAAATATCAAAGAAAAATAATCTCGTTTTTAAAGTGTTCACGTTGTATTTGTTGGATCCAAAATATACCCTTTTTCGTAAATGGTAAAAACCTGAGCTATGTGCAAAATATTACTTTTATTGAAATTATATCAACTTCCTCCAACAAATAGTTTTTGAGTTATGTGCCAACGGACAGACAAACGGACGGGCAGACAGACAGACAGACAAACAGACAAAAGACAGACAGACAGACAGACAGATGTAGAGACGGAATTGACAAAACCTGTTTTTCTTCATGTAGGGACTGTGAAATGAAGATCTGAAGAAATCACGGAAGGTGATTTTTTCGAGATTACGTCTTTTAGACGAGGGAAGTAAAAACATTTATCGTAATGTCAGGTGTAACAACTTTTGCAGAAGAGTCTGTTATTTCAGAAATTACAAAAATTGTCAAAATCGGTCCAAACTAATTTCTTTCAGGTTCTGAAAAACGTAAATTACCCAATCCAGCCCAAGCATATCACCGAGCCTCAATACCAGTGCGTCCTGTTCTCCAGACTTTGCAAATCAAAAGAAAATCTATCAAAAGTAGTGAATAAGTAAGAGCAACATAAGGAGAGAACGGAAAAAATACGAACAAAACTCCGAGATCATTCAGAAAAAAATCCACGAGCAGTTCACGATAGTTCGATATGAAATTAAAGTACGTGTAAGAACGAACCCAAACATTTCCTTGGAATCGTTAAGAAGTCGCACTATTTATCTAACCTGCTTAGGATTATACTAGATTCAATATTGCAAGGAAATGTGTTTTTCGATCATCTTGAAAATATTCTGTTAGCGATGTTAGCTGACACAACGTTGAAGATTACATCGATGAGCAATTGGCAGTCAATTGACGCTGCCAAGCCACCATTCAGGAGAAATATTTTCACTGAGAATTTGGAAAATATTATTTTCCGGAGAAGACCGACATTTTGAAGTTACCTCGCCACACGCAGGCGGTTAAATGTGTATAAGAAAAGCTTCTTCTTTAGTTTGTTACAATGAAGCAGGGAATGGTATCATTTGAGCTAAACTGCAAGCGTTTGAAACCAAAAAAATAGTTTATTGAGGTATTGTAGTAACCACTAACGTTGAGCAAATATGCACAAATATTTTTCAATAAAAATTGTTTAGCATTTTTTTGTAGTTAACCACTATACTTAGAACTACCTACCAGGAGAAGAACTTCAAAATATTATTCTCTCGAATGTGTACTTTGTAGCTTTTACACTTAATGATAGAACTTTAGTCCTGATTAGAGCGGTAATACAAATATAAACAAAACATAAACTGTAGACAACAAAGCAAACAGTTAAAGATTGGTAAGTACATCTGAAATTACAATTAGATATAATATGTTTATTGCTTTATTTGTGTAAAGCATAATTCCTGTTTGACGATCAAGTTCAAGTAGGACATGCGCCACAGCGGTGGTTGGGGCGCATCCCTAGCAGCCACCCGAGATGAAGGAGCGGAGCGATAGAGGTCACAGCGATCGACCCTTTTGAGTTGTATTTCACAAACTTGTTCATAGTATTTTAATAAATTAGTGATTAATTTAAAAGAAGTATTCAATATCCTATACAGACAAAAGTAAATCGCTTAAAGAAAAACTTAATAATTTAAGTAACATTCTGTGCTTACTCCACTTAATATGTAAATATTAAGAACACTATAACTTTATTTTTCACAACAGCATCGTATTGATTAAATTTTGAATTTTTACTGTGTAAGTAGAATTGCGTAGTATCTCACGTGTAGCTATTCCGTGTTCAGATCATAAACGTTGAAAAACACGAGTAGCGGACTAAAAAGTACGAATCTAATGAAAATCATAGAACTAGAAAAATGATTCATTCTGTAGAGATTAGACTATTAAAGTAAGAAAAGCTCAAGGCGAAACATAAATTACATTTAAAAATTCATGCTCCAAACGCTTGCGCTATTCAAAGATTTGAAAAAGTTCAGAGCTGTACTATAACTACATATTTCGATTAAATGAATTTATATACAGGGTCCGGCAATGAAACGGGAAGATTTCGTAAATAATTTTATTGTCGAAAAATTATTTTTTTTATAATTATTAATACATTAATGGGAAGTAAAAGAGTTGCCAAATGTCCTCCGTTGACATTAAATTTATGCATTCTTGGAGTCGAGCCTGAAAGTTTTGCATCACTCTTCGTAGCATATCAACAGGTATTGCTGCAATCTAGTCACGAATTCGTTGTTTGAGGGCCGGAATTGTCCTGGGTGGATCAGTTCCAAACACTTTTGTTTTTAGGTAACCCCACGAAGAGTGATGAAAAACTTTCAGGCTCGACTCCAAGAATGCATAAATGTCAACGAACAACGGAGGACATTTGGCAGATGTAGTATTCAAAAAATATATTTTTTTAACATTGTAAATCAAATGGCAACTCTTTTACTTCCCATTAATGTATTAATAATTATAAAAAAAATAATGTTTCAACAATAAAATTATTTACGAAATCTTCCCGTTTCATTGCCGGACCCTTTACATATCTGCAAGGGAAAATTGTAATTGCCCTCAAAAGTAGATTAGAAGTCGAATACAGTTTTTGTATTATAAAAATTGTGTTACAATATTTAATAAATTTAAACAGTAGGTACCTCTTCTCCTGGTTAAAGCTATCTTCATTCCTGAACAAAATAGGCACTAGAATATTTTGATTTGCATTAATTTAGTGAATTAATACCGAGTGTAATTATTATCGGTATCACACATATATGATCATCTATAATCAGTATAACAATTCTGCCGAATTCTTAAAATACCAAAAATATACAAACTTTGATATGGAAATGACTTTTCGCGATTGTTGTTAGGTCTTGACATTTTAGTAAGTCGATTAAGGTCGTTTGTCAAAGCTAGCGCAGTTAAGTTTTATTTTCTTAAAAGAATGTTGGCAAATGTAAACTAGGTTACTGCTCCAGGTTAGGAATGCGTTTTTATTTTGCATATGATCACACACATCCAACAAACATTTGAAATTAATTTCAGGATGACTACTATTACTGCAGTTGTGCATGCTATTGTTTTGTACTTGTACTACACGCCAGTTAGAGTAAATTATGAAATTACTGAATGCCCCAGGCGGGCAATTTAAGGATCGTTTTATGAATATAAATACGAGCGCACGTTTGCGTGGGTGGATGTAAATAAATACCTCGGTGTCTGCATGTGTTTCAATCAGCTATTTCTGTACGTATTCCATATCCGAACGGTACGTAGGTTACGTTTACCTACGTTTGCAAAAAGTAAAAGTTGTTTGGATAAATTTGATTGTGTTGATTAGGTTAAAAATCAAGGTGTGTAACTTTTACAGCAAGTTTTCGATCACTCACGTACTTAGCATTCCATGAATTCATGCATGACACCCTCTAGCGGCTGTGGCAGAACAAATAGATCACAGAAAGTAGACTCAGTTAAACGTCGAGAAAAGTCGTGACTGAAATTTCTATTTCTTTAATGAATTTTGGCGTTCAAGCAGGCGGGATTCCATGCCTACGCAATTATACGACCTGTCTAGCAAAATAAAATTTGCTTATAGCACACTTTTACATACAATTGCATATTTGTGTGGTAGAGGCACTGTAAGAAATAAATTTACTGCATTGGGAACTTTTCAAATGCCCCATCTGGCTATGGTTCAAAATCTAATATTTCAATTTCCATTTCCAATAACAATAACAGTTTTGAATGTCATTGTAAAGTATACCTTAGAAAACACATTACCATCAATGTGCTTGTATCATAAATATTCAATTTAAATGTAAAAATACAAGTAGGAAAATAAAAATATAAATGGGTAGTGTCGTTTATAAAAGACCTTGAAGAATTGATGATTGATTATGTACAGATATTACAAGGACGTGTCAGAAATAGCACTTAAATTAGATGCGTATCTATTACTTTAAAAATAATATAATCAAAACAAAGATAATAAATTTATATATTTAGGAAACAGGCTATCAAATGAAGAATAAGGAATGTAACTTACTGATGCATCTTCGAAATTTATTCACTACTATGAAATAAAACACGTTCTTAAATGATATTAGTTTGATCTCCACTATAACTAATATTCTTGGATCGTTTCTTTTGAATGGCTATTTCACCGATTCAATAATCCATATTTTTACTTCCTGTTACGACAAAGGAAATATTGGATTCCCCCAAAAATTCGAAATTGAGTTTTCAACAGATCTTCACATTTTAGAGTCTCCTAAACCCAAAACACATGTTTTTGTTCATTGGTCTGTCTGTTTGTCTGTCTGTCTGTCTGTCTGTCTGTGTGTCTGTATGTCTGTGAACAGAATATCTCAAAAATGAAAAGAGATATGACGTTGAAATTGCATATATAAATTTTGTGTACTATCTAGATGCGACAGCAAGCTTTTGAAGAATGTGTTAACTCTTGTAATATTTTTTAAACTTTACATTTTTAATGTGTAGTGATGTGAGATGAGATAGGTGATTTTCCAGTTGAATATCTCTAAAATGGGTTTCTTTTGTTTTTGCTTTTTTTAATTTTTTTATTAACTCATATTTTAAATAGAACACATACCGGGTGTTATTACATTTTCGAATTCAGCTTAAAATTTTAGAGAAAATTTGTCTCTTCAACTAACGCTCTATTTTGATCACTGTAAAAGGAAGTTGTGTGAGTGTATCACATCAAATTTTTTACCTTGGTTCACAAATATTAAATCAAATCATCGATTTAAAATCCTGCCTTTTTCGTATTTACGGCCATATTCGTGTTTTACATTTTTCCAATTATCATGTCATTTCACATTTTTTAAGAGCGTTGGATGACATAAAAGTATTCACGTTGTGAATGTTAAATGAGATTTATTTTATGTACAGACGATTAGTTTTTCTAATGTAACAGATATTGTCATGTCGTAAATATCAAACATTTCATTTATTGAAATTTTACTTGTTTAATTTGTTTAAACATGCAAACAACTTTCCGTATTTTTTATTATTACTAGTTAACGAAACCGGTGATGCACCCTGCAGGATATTATATGAATGCTTTCTTCTACACACTCAAACACTCACACTCACATAAATTCGTTGGATGTGGAGAAGCCACGACTTCAAAACAACAGAGAAAATGCTCGTTTGCGTAATAACCAACATAAAACATACAGGGTGCCCCAAAAAGAATGGTACACCGATTAGTTATAGATTGCTTACCTTATTATAAACGGATTAAACCTAATATACCTTATTTTGGTATACTCGCTTACTATTATGTACTGCACTAACGAAAAAAATCATAAACTAGACTTGACTGTAAGAGGCACTTTATCTATCCTACAAAACTTTTTTTAGCTCTATTTTCGTTATTTGTAACATTTTCTAAAATGTTAGTTTATTATCTGAAAGGGAATTAAAATCCACAAAAATAATCGACTCTTCGTTCTTAAGCGTAAAAGCAATCGTTTACCTTAAAATGCCTATCAAAGGTTTTGGTTGTCATTAAGACGTGGAATTATCAAGTAGCCATGATCACAAAAACAATGGGTAATGATTGTGATCTAGTAGACAACAACAATAAATTAATTAATGACATTGGTGACATAATTTTTTTGTCTTTTGTGCTTACGAAAATGCTGCGACATAACGAACATAACAGCATTGGAGTATTTGTTATGTCGCGGCATTTTCTTAAACATAAAAGAACACATTTTTATGTCACTAATGTCATTAATTGATTTATCATTGTTGGTTACTAGACAACCAAAAACCTTTGATAGGCATTTTAAGGTAAACGGTTGCTTTTACACTTAAGAACTAAGAGTACATTATTTTTGTGCTGTTTAATTATCCTTGAGATAATAACATAAAATTTTTAAAAATGTTGCAGATAACGAAGTTAGAGCTAAAAAGGTGTTTAAAGATAGGTAAAGTGCCTCTTAGAGTCAAGTTTAATTTATGAAAAAAATATATTAGTGCAGTACATAATAGTAACCACGTATGTATACCAAAATTCAAATCGATCTCTCTACATTTGTAGCAATTAACAAAAAAATAAAAAAATAGAAAAATTTACTGCAAGGTTCTATAACTTTTTACTGAAGGGACTTTGTACTAAGCTATCTTAGGTTTAATGAATTTATTATAACCTAAGGAATGTATGACTAATATGTATCCCACTCTTTTTGGGACACCCTGTATAGTATAGGATGTGACGGTCCTACGAGAAACAATAACATACTATTAAGCGACACTATAGAAATGAAAAGCAAAACCGAACAAAACAACATAATAAAAAAAAGAAGATATGTCCAACCTCAAAACAACTAAATCAAAATACAGTTATATATCAAGAAACACTGTAAAAGAAAATACCGAACTATCAACACTTGAAATTGATAAACTACAAAATAAAATGAGGTCGAAACAATAACCAAAAGATGTTGCTCGACAACAAAACAAAAACGTACAAAAATTCAAAAGACACTCAAAGAGTTAATAAAACATCGTAGGAAAATGGAAAGATATTTGCTAAAATATTTAAAACTAAATATAGTATTTAGAAGGCATAAAAGAAAGAACATGTGAGATATGAAACAGAACAGATTGAAAAAGTAATTTAAACTCTTGAAATTACATTTCGGCTTAGACCGCGTAGTCTTTGTAGATAAACAGTCAGCCTTACATTTTGTGAAGTGAATCAAGGATATGTGTGTGATGGTTATGTACCTTGGTGGCGTGTGAACTCTTGCAAGTCACCCATTATTTGGTCCGAGTTGTCAGAGTACTCATAAACAAGGATGCTAAGGCAATTCCTGAAAAAATGGCCAATTGCTGTTACAGTACAAAAAGGGTTAACTGCGGACCCATAAGTCTACTAACTCATTCATACCGGGTGATTATAAATGAAATACGAATGTAAAATGGTACAAGATAGCGCGACACTATATCTTCGAAGTTATTTAATCCTGCATTAACAGACAGACGTCTTTAAAACATTATAATGGCAGAATAAATTAATACAGATCGATGGTAGGTGTTTAAACAATATTCACTTTGCGGATGACATTGTACTCATCAAAGTAATAGCAGAACTATAAAACATGTTAGTTGAACTGAAAACTGCCTCAAAAGAAACTGGAATTGAAATCAACCTGATTTTTTTTTAAATCTCCCAAAGATGTAAATATCCTAGTGGAAAGAAATACCAGGAATGATAGAATATGTGTACCTGGGACACATGATAAAAAAGCGTTTTTAACGTTAGAATTTATTTGTGGGATAAATCTTGGTCCTGTATATGTTTCTTTATTTGGAGCGCCGTAATCATGTAAACGTAGCTTTATTGGCCGCTCGCATATGCGCCGATATGTTATCTGCAATAGCGGCAAGCTTCACTAAACTTTTTTTAGGACGTTCGTGTTTGTTTTGCGTTATAATCCTTATGTCGTCGTGCAGGGGCCTCTTGTTCTGGTTTTTCGAGATACGCAGAGATGTGTTGCAGCTCGTATAGCGTTCTTTTTCTTAAGTGGCTTCAGTACGGCTTCTGATATTTGGAGAGGTTTTTCGTGAAAGCTTCTCTTCATGCGGATTTTGGGATTGAAACCAATATTTTGGAACACATAAAGTCTACGTCTATTAGACGCGTGATTCATTACAAATTGTTAGCCGTCCTGGCCATAAAAACTCATGTAATCCAGGGTGAGTAGTTAACCAATTTTTGGTTTTTGCAGCGCAGTAAAATTATCTGATTGCATCCGTCGTGTCTAGCTTTACTGAGAGGTTTGAAACTTCATCGATTTAGCCTACTTTGGAAAGCTGACATTCTCTCCATCCTGGAAGCATCATTTGACTTTGGGCCACATCGCCAGTGTGATCCTCTTGGGGGCCACCCTCGCCCTTGACCTGGTGATCTCTGCAAGCACCTTCAAGCTGCTGCAGCTTAGCTGTAAGAACCCGTTTGAAAGCCATTTAATCAACTCCTGCAGAAGACTAATCTCTTTTATCAGTAAATTGCGACCTAGTAAACTGCGTCGCCGCAGCCCCATTGTATCTGAGGAATTATACCTTCTTGACATTCTGGGCTTCGTGCCGTGCCATTCAACCGGCGCACGTGGCTGGACTACATTAAGGACTGAGATGATGCTAAATTAGGTTAATGATATACATATTGCGAGCTTCAGGCGCATTAACGCAATTAAAGCTGTTCTCAGTCTATAATTTACACTTAACTTGTTTGAACTTCAATTATGTTAGTTACTAATATAAAATACTAATTCGGGGTGCACCTTCCGTATAAGTATCGCCTTTGGGATCTGATGTACTGGCTATTATACGCAGCATTTGCCTAATAAATTCAAAGCACTGTTTATATCAGTTATTGTCTCATTTGGTTACTGCTACCTTTTGCATTTCAGGTATTATCCTATTTTCTGCTGCGACTGTTTTAGATTAGAAGTTCTCAACCTGTCTGAGTATATTTGTGGTGAGTAAAGACTGGTTGGGGCTCATATTATTTGGTAGTAACGCCTTGTAAAGAAGTGCACGCCGTGTCCACTAAGTTTACTGTGCGGGGGCCATAAGTATACTCTCGTAGCGTGCGATATTGGAAGATTTAGGAAAAATACAGTGTCAAACTGTGCAGGGAAAATCGAATGTAATGCTTCCATACTTCCAGTGATAACTTACGTCATGGAAACAATCTTCCTAACTACTAAAGTGGGTGGTTAAGGTGTTCGTTAGAAATTACACACACGAATAACTACACCACTTTTAATATTCTTTATTTAACGCAACGGATTACAGACATAAAATTAAATGTGCGGATTTGCTACTATACTATTACACGTGTGGATCGAATAGGTCTTGTTAATCAGCATACATGTGAGCGTTTGTGGATCTGACACTTGGCTCGTGGAAACACTTAAAGTAAATGTTCCACTAAGTATGAGATTAATATTAACGCATTGAGGAACTGACTTTTTGCGTGTCTGTTTAACCAAAGTGGTTTAACAGGCGAAGACCTGATGTGCAATGATCCCGTTCAACCCCATCGCTCTGGTTTATATACCCATGTTACACAATTTACACAATATACAAAAAGGATTTTCTATTCTAGTCACAACAATGGTACAACACTTTCACTTGGGACGCAACGGTTGGAGGTTTTATGAGTTTATGACACCACTTGAAATTCACTAGATTTTTACAGCTGCAGTTTTGTATTGTGACTTCACTTTCGCTTCTCATTTAGACAAGTATATTTTAAGAAACCCTTTTAGTTCGAGGGACGTTGAATAATTTCTCTCCGTTGAATTCCGAGCACAAATCACCTTTTTTAACTGCGTGCATCCGTTTGCTAGAAAGTTTTCTAATGGTACTTAAACTGACTGCTTGCATTTCACAAATATTTATTGCGGACTGGCACTGTTTATTTTATAGGCGAGCTTCCTTTCTTTGGAATTCTTACGCTAACTGTTGACAACGAGTTATTGCGATTTATGGCTCCACTACACTACCAAATGAATGATAATGGAGAAGAAGAACAAAGGTGAAGGAAGTAATGATGAAGGTTGGCAGGATATGTTGGTAGGCAGGAAGATGGCAGATGGACAAAACACCTAATACTATGGAGGCCAATACTAAATAGACGAAGCGCTAAAGACCAAAAAGACGTTGGGTAGATGATATAAATAAACGGGAAAGTATGGAATGGAATGGAAAAACACGGAAAAACGTATATTCAGGAATAGAAAGGCAACTGAGGAATAGAATAATACAAAAAAAACCTAAAGCATGACTTGTAAATAATAAAATACAGACACTTTATTTATAAAAGTACCATTACAACATTTTTCAGAGATACGGTTAGAAACATATACATATTTCGCTAGATTTCCTCATTTTAAATTCTCTCAATCCAATGAAGTCACAAGATAACAACATAAAAACTGAACGTAACAGTTATCTATATAGGAAAAGCGTAAAGAGCAGTTTATGGCCCGCAGCGTGCAAATACTGACAAAGAAGACTTTACTGTCGGCCGAGTGTCGCTTAGCGGTCTGTAATAGTACATTACGTATCAAGGTGGAAAAGGTTTCATTACAATTATTTCATTCTAAACAAGAGTTGGAAAAATGAATTTGATGTGTTTTCAAAACTGACGTTGATCATATAGTAATATAAAGCGGCCACGGTCAGGAAATAATTCCTTCCGAACCCTTTCATGGCAACCCACTTCCCGACCGGTTGGTAATGGTTCATTTTCCAATTATTTAAAAATCATTAATGACATTATTACATATATGGTTATGGACAAAGTACTTTATGGCCGCTTCAGGTAAACGGGAGATATGTTGTTAGTAGTTTCGCAAATTAACTAAATTCTAACAAATTCACAATACAAGATACTAGAGACAGCACCTCACGGCTAGTTGTGTCCTCTTCTACGGACTGAGTTGGTGTATCTCATCTGTGTTCTCAATTATATCAAGGAAGAATCTGGGTGAAGGGTTAGGCGAGATCTACTGATAGCAAAAATACTAGTTTTATGCTGATTAAAGAAAATACTCACTAGCTGATTAACAACCAATTATGCAATAAATAAAAGCTCGATTCTTGCATGCTACTTCCTTACAGTCATTGAATCTTTAATAATTGTTTGCATTTACAGGTAACTTGAATCATGTAAGTTACACTAGAAATATTTTGGTTAATTGAAAGGTTGTCCATATTGATGAAATCTTAAACACTAGACGTCTACCAAATAATACAGCAAAGCTATGGACTAACGTACAGCAAAATATGTAAGACATATCTGCAATGATGAACGACAGAATGACAAAGTGTGCAGCGACAGTGTTAGAAAGTGTTACGCGCGTAAATAATACATTCTGTTCGTACTTATAATTGTACACAAGTTCAGATCCAGGCTTTCCTAGTAACAACAAATTCAATGGGAGGCACAATTAAATTCTGTTGATATCCTGAGCTTCAGCAACGAATTGAAAATACAAGGTAACCAGCTGCGATCCCTAGCATGTTTAAAATGAAATTCTAAAGGCACCCCAATCAAGAGCCAGGACTTCAGCACACAGCAAAATGAGGTGCTAGGTGAATGCATGACTTGAAGTCGAAATGCTACCACAACTGCTATTATGGAAGTTGAAAGAAATTGTAAATTTAAGGTGTGCTTAGTATTTATCCCATAAACTATGTGTGAAACGTCCCTACGAAGAGGTGGAATAAATATCTTGTTTCAGACCTCACGGTTGCCAAAGCCAGATTAGGAAATATCAGTAGGCCCACGCTCGATCTTCTATGGATGTTGTGATAATCCCACCCACATATTCTGTCTAGAATCAGAAGCTTTACCTCTTAGCTAGCTCAAATGCTTTACCCTTTCAAATATACAGCCATAAATATCGATATGGAAAGGCAGAACGTTATTACTTTGCGCGTTACGCAGTTACAACTGCCTCAGTTCGGTATATAAAATTCGAAAATCGAGTTTTCGAGTTCGAGATCGGGAATCAACGTTCGAGAATTGTTGACCTTGAGATCGAAAATGGTAAAATCTCGTTTCGTCTCGTCTCGTGGCAATTCTAATTTTTTTATAATATTAATTCTGTAGAGAAGCGAAATATCAAGGTAAGCGTTTTATGTATATATACTATGTAAAGTTTTACAAAATAAAAATATAATATTACTGTATAAACTACAGCAAAGTTAACAAAAACTAACATTTTTGTATCAAGTATTTATCATATTCTCAAACTCACCGCATTGAAACAACATATAACCTTCAAAAATTGAATTTTGTCAGCACAGATGGAACAGCTTTAAACATAAAATGTTTTATCTCACTGTAGCAGCTATTACCATACATTATACAACTGTTTTTTATACTCACTAGTGTGTAAAACTTAATTTTAGTCACTGAAAACAGTTGCATAATGTGTGTTATCTACTACCACTACTAAAAGTAGGCCTTTTAGCGCTAGATTGTTTCACTAAAAGTGACGTTTTATAGTTTACCGTGTTTAAAGAAATCAGCTGTTTACTTTTAGCACACGGGCTAAAAGTGAAGTGAGGTTATAAAACTACAATTTCAAACTGCAAGTGAAGTTTTAAAACTATTCCAGTTGCTTCTTGCGTTACAGCTAAAGCGTTTTTGAAATAATTAAAGCGTTATGTAATGAATACAGTCATATGTGGAGTATCAATAATTACATTTCGTAACTCACCTTGACAGCACGGGCGTGACCAAACAATCGCCCGCGCGGCGTGGCCTACTGTTCAATATGACATAAATTAAAAGTGTCGCAGATGCGAAGCTTTCTTAAATCGATATTTATGGATTAATAACGGTAAAATTAAGGTCGTAGATAAAATACTGTATGCAACGCGTGCTAAAAGTCGTTTATGCGCGAGATATGTTCTGAAACTCAGCCTTCGGCTTCGTTTCATAATTTTCATGTCTCGCGCATAAACGTCGACTTTTAGCACTTGTTGCATAAATAGCTATTATACTCACTAATGAATAAAACTTCATTTTAGTCACTGAAAATAGTTGTATAATGTATGGTAATAGATGCTACTGTAGCCATCTATTGTCTTTTTAGCGACATATTCTGACGGCTCAAACTGTTTAGGCATACAGATTGCTACTGTAAGATAAAACGTCGTATATCACACGTGAGCGAAATGCCATTGTAAGCTCGTGAGAAATTGTATCGCTCGTGCTGGGGCACTCGCGATTAAAAATTCTCACTCGCAAATAATGATGCATTTCTCTCACTTATAATATAATCTACTATTATCTACGACAGTGTGTAAAATTGCCTTTTAGTTGGCAGTTTTAAGTTTGTAAATCGACTGTTTAATAACATGTTTTTATTAGTTTACGTCGTCAGTAGTAACGTGTTTAAGATTTCATTAGGCACGTTGTCAGTAGCAACGTGTTTTAAAATTTTTTAAACACATAACATTACGACCGGTTGCTGGTAATCCTAATTTACATTTAATTTTTTTTTTATATTTACCGTGTTTTCTAGATTCTATCGTAGATAAAATATTGTACGATACACATGCGTAAAGGATCTTTAGTCACTCGCGGGGCTTAAAACGCTCGCTCACTCGCGTTTTAACTCTACCCCACTCGTGCCTAAAGAGTAGCTTTAAGCACTTGTATCGTAAATTACTATTTTCTACTTATGACATTGAAATTAGTCATTTTAACATTGATTTCGGTGGTTGAAATCGCATTTCAACCACTAGAGATTGAAATGTTCGGACTACCGATATTTCAAACTGTTTGACATTCAATTGTTAACAAGAGAAATTTCACTTTATGCTTAATTTTTTCAAAAGTGCATTAATTTGTTAAAATTTGTGAAAATTCGTAGAAAAAATAGTATAATATGCTCGTGGCTGATTTAAATCACTTGTTCCATAATATACTATTATTTATTGCATTGCAATGGTTTCTATCTGGTATATAAAAATCGAACAAATCAGTAAATTACACTGCCAGTGATCAACGAGTCAGGACGCACTAAAATACACATGCTGATATTCTTCGTACACATCGCCTGTACATATTTAAAATCATGTCCCTTTTACTTCCGCATGCATTTGTTTTAAAAAATTTCGATCTAATTAATACTAAGAACGGTATAAACTGTAACACGTTACTTCACACCGTTAACTTCTGAGGAAGTGTCTTATCAATGCCAAAGGGAACGCCCACGTTAAGCGTTCTCACATATATCCAAATGGCTCGCTTGCATGTCAATTGCTCTTGAAAAGTGCATACCAGTTTAATACTCTAAATACGCACCTACCGTTACTATAAATTGTTATTACATCTACGTCACGCTATCGACAGCTATCATCTTTGATTAACGACGAACCGCAAATTAGAATTAATTATGCTACACCAAGTTTATCCAGGTGCGTATACAATTCCCCATCTCAAACGACACATAATCAGGGTAGTTAATTTGTGCGTCAAAATTAAGCACGGCTTTGTTAAACAATATTGCTATGGGTTATGTTAGTTTGATGTAAGTACAATCAGTCAAAATTGAACATTAAGACACGAGCAGCATCTAAACCTAAACTATACTATAGGTCAATTCGTACACCAACCCAGGAGAAACCTCCTCTGCTGAAAACTCGGCACCAAACTGGAAATATTTTAAGATAAATAAGACAGGGGTCACCAACGTTGTTTAAGGTTGCCTGCATTCTTATTAATATTTATTGGTTGAGTCAAAGTTGTGGCCGGTAAGCGTGTTCACAAAACAACATTCTATAAGTACCGTCGACTTCTGGCTAGCCTAATTTTTCAAGCATATTTTACCATTTGAAATGTTAATGAATTCCGCACAATTACCATAAAAGTCCCATACGTTACCGTGTAATTGATACCGTGTTTGCTACCCAGATGTTTCAAATTGGCCTGGAGAAGTGCAACCGATCAGCTATATTTAAGATGCTCAAATTTGTCTGCGAGTTCGAAGGTTGTGGGTGTTATTCTGTGACTTGATAATAGAAAGTCGTATGTCCCAAATCGAATGCAAGAAAATCAAGAGTGCATCATTAACCTTTACTTCGATATTTGCCTGAACAGACAAACTGTGGATTTTAGCAAATATGGATTTAAGGGAACACATTTCTTCGCTGAATTGGACAGTGCTTTGGCCAAAAATTATATACAAAGCTGAATTCTAAAAATAAACCACAGTTGCACCCAGTTTTGAAGAATATTTTTTTTAGTTTATTTTTAAGACTATGTTTACAAAGTTCATAATATGGTAATAACTAACGGAAGATTATATGTCAGAGAAACTGTTTTCGAAACCGGTTACTATCAAACCGATAACATTCTGTGAAATACTTATTGTCAAGGTGAATTCCTGGTTTACTTTCAGCGTATTGAAAGTGCACTAGGGTGGCAAGATGTCAAAATTTAGATTACAACTTGATGTTACCATCTACTAAAGAATAATAGAGCGGTATCGAATGAATATACTACATTTCATTTTCGGAAGACATCAATTCAACGAATGATTTTGTTCTTTTTAAAGTGTTATATTCTATTAATGCCTATGACAAAAGACAAATCATTTTTAAACGGCTTAGCTCAGCTTTGTTGCGTTTTGTAAGACGTCATAAACACTCTTATTTAAATTTCAATAATCCCAACTTGCAGAAGAAAGTTCAAATGTAGAGAGTGGAGTTTAACATTTGCATTTAGGACCATGCTGGTATAATAGAACATTTACAGTAGATTTATTAATGTAGCTAATAATACTTCCTATGAAATAGTCTTTTCGTAATTTGTTTCTCATCATTCAGACAACTAGATTTTACCCTAGAGTTTATCTGTTTCTAAAGAAGCATGAGGCAGTCACCCAAATTTTATTTTTTTTAATAAGTTGTGACAGCCGTCCAAAATTACAAAAACAGAAAAGATTATTAATGAATGTTTCTGTCTGGGAAAATATAAAAATACTGATCTTTCAATTAAATAGTTTTTTGTGATTTGAGGTGTGAAACTAATATTTGAAACGGGAATCTGTCTCTCTTGCCTGTACTGCATATTCTCATACGTATTATTATGATATAGTACCTCAAAGTTAATAATTATTTTATAATATCGTACCTCAACAATAGTAATTATGTAAAGATATCATACCTAAAGATTAAAGCATTATAATTTCTAAGGGTTAATTTTAATGTAAATAGAACAGGACAACTAATGGAAATGTATTTTATAAAATACAGATTTAATTTGAATCCGGTTAAGCAATTTATATTAGAAAAGGGTTCTAAATATGACTCGATATTTGATTTTTCATTTAATAAAGGTGTTATTTGGTTTTATCAGATTGCATTTTATGATCGATGTTCAATAGCAATTAGAGCAACCTACAAGATGGTTTGGGTAAAATTGAAAGAGCTAAATTAATATAATATTTAAAAAGTCATATAAAATGTCAAATAATTTAACTAATTTATAATGTTACAATCCAGGAGTGTTAGATAAAAAATTGTGAATGGAAATTACCATGGGGACACTATTAAAAAAAATAACAACTAATTTATTTTTTTAAGAATGAGAAAGTAAAAACTTTATAATTCGTATAAAACTAAATAAAACCCATATAAATCTTATTCTACTTACTTAATACGTTAAAAAGATGCAAGTGATTAGTTGTGATATAAAATTATAGAATCTAAAGCAAGAAAATTTTAATAAATAATTATATTGAGATTCTTGAAGTGAGTATTTGCTAATTAATTTGATATGATGGTATTGGAAGAAAAAAAAGACGCACAGTAGCAGTTTTCGAGTCTTCGGTCACATCTGCAACTAGAATTTGTTTGAAGCTGGACTGTGGAAGAGTCATTACTTGCTGTTAAAGGGAGAGCTGGTCTTTAGTGCTCCGGTTGGAGTCATCGATTGCTGTTAGAGGGAGAGTTGGTATTCTGTGGTCCAATATAAGAGATCTTCGCAGTTTGATTGCTAGTTGGAGCCTTCGCCGCAGCTGCAAGTGAGCCAGTTCCTGTAATACAGCCAGTCGCAGAACCAAGAATATTGTTGGAACTACAAATTGAGGCAATTAGATACAGCTGCAGTTATATATGGTTGAGATGAGTTTCTTGCTTACCCGGCCGTTCCAGTGGTGCAGTATGGGCTTGCTTGTACCTGAAGAGCATCCCAACATCCAGGTGAAGTGTTTAAGTGGAATTTGGGACAGGTATATGTAACTAAAACATTAATAGGTTAATCATTTTTGAAAGTAATATAATTTGCACAAATATTAAATTAGCTTACCTTTCAAGTTTAAGGTTAACTTTGACAGTTAACAAAAAGAATCATTTGATATAATTGTTATTTGACCAAACGAATATCCAGTCAATTTAAAGCTAAATAACACTTAGTACCGTAAAATAAATTAAAATTCACATGATTGACTATAAAGAAATACTGAGTGAATCCAACCAGATTTTAAGAGTCAATGGTTCTACCGGAGCTAGCGTAATAAAAAGAGAAAATAATTATTTATCTAAAAAGGGCATATCGTTGCATAATAGTATATTATGTAACAAGTTTTTAAACGTCACTTTGGACACGAGAAACGACCGGGGCGTAGCGCAGCGAGTGTTTAATAAACGAGTATCTAGACAACTTTATATAATGTGTTACATACTATACTTTTTCTACGACCACAATTTAGACAACACACCATCATATTATTTCATTAAGATTTTGAATTTTATACTAGGTTAAACTATGTTTGACAAACGTCAAAATTGACTGTTGAAAGCTAACTTGATTTTAGTTTTGTATGTGGCCAATAAAGCAAATACTGTCTGAACCTAACTTCAACCCGTGACTAAAACGTCGTTGCTAACTTCAGCCCGTGACTAAGAGGCTCTTTAGTCACAGGTTATGAAGGCGTAATTAAAATTTCACTTAGCGACATGTACGTTAGTATGTTATGTGCCGTTTAAGTTACAGGAGTAGAAAAAATTTGTTTATAGCATATACGATTAACAATAAAAACAAATTAAAAACGAGGTGCTATAACATAAATGTATGACAACACATGCAGTACAACTATTGGCAACTAAAATCACAGCGAGAATATAGCAAATTAATGTCAAAACCAATTAAAGGAAAGGAAACTATGCCAGTATGTAGCTAGTTCGTAGTTACGTGCGTTTTTATTGTTAACTAGGGTTAAACGTTGTAATCTAGTATAACAAAATATGCTCGAATCCTACGTCCATTGTAGATACGTGACGTCAGCAGCCTTCTCAGCACCAGCTAGCAGCCAGGGATTTCCTGCATCGGCTGTGGTAATATTTCATGCGTTACGCTGCTCAAAGTTTGGGTGATGTAATTCGAAGGCGAGCCTAATACGCAACACAGCAATTCGCAGACCTCGAGGATTCTCAGGTAATGTTTACATTTAAAAGCGTTTGAAGACAATTACTTCGACATTATTTTTAATATAGAGTTATGTACAAAATGCAAATGCATGTAGTCCCAAGCGATATCGCCCGTAGATAGTACATTTAGTACATATTACTATTTTATATGTGTTTAAGAATGGCCAATAATTTAAGAATTACTCCCATTTTACTCCCTTTTGAATTTCATATGAGTTTTAAAGTCAATATATTTGTGTACAAAAATTGTCTCTCTGCATCTTGTTTGAAGCCAGTTTCAGCGCAAGAACATCATAGGTTCCGGCTAGTTCGTGATTTTGGAAAATAGTTGGTCAGTTGTAACCACGACTGGGGTATTATAAACCGAGCTAGCAAGGTTAACAAACTGGGAAAATAAAATGTAAAAATAGTAAGGAGTACGAGCCGTCTTATTTAAGTTGAACGTCCCGACGGAGGGGCGTAACCAATCTATCGTTACATGTTTCAGCCACTAGTAGTCCATCTTTAGTTAATAAAGATGGACTGGTAGTAGCTGATACGTGAATTAATTCTCAATGACCAATACCGTTTCACTTAATAGCTTATAGAAGTGTCAAATATCACAAAGTTCTATTGCTACCATAAAAATTATTCTTCTAAAAGCATTTAGATAGGTAAATTTAATTAAATCCTGTTATTTTATTCCCAGCAACTTGTGCCTAAGCCACTTCCACATATTTTGCGGACACTCTGTGTAGAGTGAAATTGTGTTATAATTGGTATAGTTATTACGTAATGCATTCTTTAATAATTCAATCTTCTTTTTCTGAAATTTTTATACATCTGCTTCTGGTATAAATCAGTATGTTAGTGCTTTAATAGACTAAATTGCGTAATGGCTATTAGGGAACAAGGATCGCCCCCATATGGTACTGCCTGAGCAACGTCTCAAATAGATAAATATCTGTCACAACGGGAGTCATATAATAAGGTTTAATTGTGATCCCAACCATCTCAAGGATATTATTTATTATTAATTTTCTACTACTGTGTATCATCACAAACGGGAATTTTCACCGACCACATCTAATACAGTATTTCGGACTCTCAGTACGATTCCTGCAATTAAATAACTATAGAAATGGCAAGCCACGGGAAATGAATAGTTCTCAGCGAACTACTGGTTAAAAATAATATCGAGATAGCACCCATTCAAAAGAATCCTATTAAAAATCAAGAAGAGTTTCGTAAAGGGGAATCATTCCGGGTTATACAGCTATAGGAATAACATACCATGAAGGGTATGTAGATAAAGATTTTAAAACAGAATACATAAAGATCGAAAAAGTAGTAAGACAACAAATTGTTAACCCAGGCATTGGAGAATGTGTTTCAGAGCTTCGACTGGAAGAAAAAAAAAATTAAATAGACGGCGCGTATTTACATTGTTACAATTTTCAGGCGAAGTAGTACTAATTAGTGAAGACCCAGAAGAACTGAAAACCAAGCATGAACAATGATATTTTTGATTACAGCTGTATTAATATGAAATTTGAATTAAAAAACAAGTCAACATATGTCTTGTTTTTCATTATAAGAGAAATTTCAGCTAATTTTCTAATTTAAATTACAATTTAAATTATAAAATTAGCTGAAATTTCTAATGAAAAACAAGACATATGTTGACTTGTTTTTCAATCCTAATTTCATATTAATACAGCTGTAATCAAAATTAAAATAAATTTCAAAATCACATAGAAGAGTGATTTTAACACAAATTCTTACTTACTAAAGAATTTGCTTATCAATTTGTTTTTCAAAACCTAATAAAGGCACAAACCTTATAAATCAAAACTTCAACCAATGGCAACACCAAATGAAACTTTCTACAACAAGGTCAACAACCAGCAAGGAAAAGAAGTATGCCAATGTTTCAGAAACCTAGATCACTACAGCAAAACTTATGTAAGGGTAAGTGAAAAAATAAATTTCCTCGCAACATATAAAAAACTTTCATGAATCCCTAAATTCTTACAAAAAATTTTAATAACATAAAATTGAATTTCACCAACAAAACAATTTCAACCTTAATAAATGATGCTTACACAGAAAAATCCACCTTAAACAAAAAATAAATAATTGTAAAGATTTTCTAGAACAAAAATGTCCAAAAAATATAATATACGATTTCATTACAAAAAAAATCCATATTACACCAAACTAAAAAACCAGATTACCAACAAATATAAACACAAAATTCAAATACTATCCCAAAAACAAACTCCAAAAAACTTAAACATATTAAAACCCAACTCAATCACTTAACCTCTCAACAAAATAGAAAACAACTGGATTCAAAATTTAACTAATACGATTATTCCAAAATACGTCCAAGAAATACTTAATAACGTTTTTGACCCAAATAAAATCCCGTACGAACAGTTTATAATTAACATAGAAAACACTTTAACAGATTTAAGTGAAGAAAAACAAAACACACTCGCGCCAATATTTGTAACATTATTACAAATTTTAAAAATAAATCTAAAAAATCCAAAATACCAATAACAGAACAAAAATCAAATAAAGAACTACTTACTAAAATAAAATAAACCGCAATTTTCTTAAAAAGCACCCGAACATAGTCATAACCAAAGCTGATAAAACATACAAAACCGTAGTATGAACCAGCAATATGTACAATGCTAAAATGGAAGAACTACTAAACGAAAATAATACATACTCAAAGGAAAAAAAGACCCAACGCAAAATTTACAAACAAAAAACAATGAAAATAGTAAAAAAATATTAACTAATAATTCTTTCTGTCGAAAATCGAAAATCATTGGAACGAAATAGCAGAATTCACTAATACGTATACCAAAAACGGAATTTCTAAATGCTTTAAAATTTGTACTCACTTATAATACCATGAGTAGTCAGTTATATCGAATATTTTTGCTGTGGTATCACGAATGTCCATTGCGCTTAGGTTCGATTCTAAGCGCAACGGACATGAGTAGTGATACCACCGCAAAAATATTCTACTTAACTTTGACTAAGAATGGCATTCGAGGGACTATTCAATGAACCAAACTACTTTTCAAATTAGTTTTCAGTAAATCTAGCACGAAACTACGCAATTTCTATAGTAACAGAACACTAATATGGACTTTTCTAATAAAAATCACATTTGTTTAAAATACTCACTTGAATGCCTTCTAGGAAGATATATCCGCTGATATTTTTTTGATTGGCCAATAAACTTCAAATTCTGGATTTTCATTGATCACTTCTTGACAGATGATAGGTGAATTGAATAGTCAATAATACATATTTTTCACACAAAAACAACATATACAGTCAAAAATTTGGAGTACCAATGGGTTCTCCAATATCTAGTACAATAAAAACCAAATCAATACTGCTTTCAAAAATCACAACCTTCAAATAATAGTCTATAAAAACTTAAAAGACAAAACAAACTTAAATTTAAAATCACACATAATATACCAAGTGAATTGTAATAATCGTAATGCAACTTATATAGATCACACAAAAGAATACCTTAGAAAAGGTATGACACAACACATGCAATCAATAAAAACAAAAATGTTAACTCCTCATAAACCAAACACGGTCTATCTGATAATTCAATTAACAACTTACAGAACTTCAATTTAGGAAGCCCAAAAATTTTACATAATGAGTCACATTTAAAGAAACGCCTATTATTAGAATGCATAGAAATCAAAAAATTACCAAATGCCATAAATTACAAAACTGTCACTGAAACATTAAACAACACTTAAAATATTTTTCAAAAACAACTAATGACATATATAGGATTTTTTGGTCTTTAATTTGAAAATATTTTAGGAAAGGGGCAAAAAGCCAACCATAAATTTTTTTTCAACAAAATAAAATAATTGTTTAGCAAAGTTTCCAACAAATGGGATTTTAACAAATGGAAAGAGACCTAATTACGCATGCACCAACACAATGGCATAATGGCTGTTTGATCGCTGCTATCATAAAAATGCCTCTCAACAATTTACAACAAAATCCCAAACCTACCAAATTAAGTAAGTAGAAACTCAACAAATTAAAATCTGTTACAACACAATTAATTACAGTAATAATCCCTGGAGTACCCACAAAGGAAAAAGAAAGGTTTCAAAAATGTTTGCAGTGAAATGGCCACATAGAATCAAGATGGCCAAACCTGTTTCACCAACTCTAAACGTAATAAAACAAATTATGAAAAATTTTACCTCAACAACAACTCCAACAATAAATTTCATTATAACTAAATAAAAGTAAAGGTTAGTATTTCACTAATAATCCGAAAGAAATAACTGTTCATGGTATTATAGTCTTTCCAGAAATATAAAAACTATTCCAGACAACATAATGAAACTAATATGTAAATGAAACGATCAATAAAACAATATCAAAATAATTAATTTATAACCAATTGTGCATTGGAAAAGAATACTTATCACCCAAATAGAAAAAAGAGGAAACACTAGTCGCAATTGAAGGGAGAATATGTGTTAAAACAACTAATTACTAAGGTAAACTGTTTTTGCCTAGCCTAACCATTGAATTTTACTCACATTAAAACATATCGTCTTCTTATCTAATTTTAATTTAATTTAATTAATAAACCGAAAGAAAATTATCAAACAAATGGAACATAATTTTATATAAAAAGAATCTTTTTCCATTAAGTTGCATAATAATTGTTTAGTGTGTTTAGTGTAAGTGGTTTCAATAAAAATCTAACTTCTTTTGGTTTTAGACAGTTGGTGAAAATTAATGAAGCCTTTTACATACATTAAAACTTTTACCACTAATTTTAAATAATAAAAAACCGCCTATTAGGGAACGGGAAAAACACACAAGGTAACAAAATAAAAGGAGATTTATTTTTTCACATGCCTAACTGTATGATGTTTTTAATTTAAGATAACTAACAACAAATTCCATTTTTAATTGTATTATGTTTAAAAATTTTAACGTGTTCTGAAGAAGCTAAATATATTAGCGAAACGTCAATGTTGTTTCTATTTCTAATAATATATTAAAATTTATTTGGACTCAACTAATCGGTTTTCACACTATTAGCTTTGTAATTTAAATTATAAAATTAGCTGAAATTTCTCTTCTAATGAAAAACAAAAAATGAATGAAAAGTCGGACTTGAAATGAACATCAAAAGCACAAAAATTCTTAGCTCACTAAACATCAAACTTAATCTCGGAACCGAAAACATTAAAAAACCGGAGGAATATATACCGTGTGTCCACAGGGTTTCGCACCATGGAATTAGAACAACGTTAATTTCTCCCAAAGATCAGCTCTTGCTTTTACGAAAACAGCTTAACAACAAACCCTATTATATTTATTTTTCTATGGCAATAAATGAATAAGTAGTATTCAACTTGAAGTATGGTGTCAAATTCGAGGTTAGAAAGTTGGGTTTTGCGTCAATTTTGACACAGACTGACGCAAAACCTAACCCGATTACCTCGAATTTGACATAGACTTACAGTGCCACCAACATAATATTCATACGTTGTATAAACATGACCATTCAAAAACGTTCGATCATTTCTGAAGGCACTTTATTTGTTACTTGCAAATTCAATTTTAATGGTCAATGCTTAGCAACCGTTTGACTATCAATTACCACCGGAAGAGTAGAACTTTAAAATAAACTAGCATCACTCCAGCGCCATGGTGCGTAGTCTCGTGGACGCACGGTATATACATACTTGGGGCACCAAATCAGGCTATATAAAGGTAATCAATTAGCAGACATACAGAAACGAATCGGTCTGAGTTGAACCGCACTTAGAAAACTTGGATTTATATAAAAAATAGGCATATTCCCATGAAACGGAAAAGTTGTATACTCCCAGTTAAGGCATATGGGCTGGCAACCTTGACGCTTATAAAAAAAAATAGCCTCCACCGACTTCAATCAATTCAGCGAGCTGTAGAAAGACATATGTTGAGTGTTAGTCTGAGATAGCCCGTTACAAATGGGCGAAATCATAGATAACAGATGCAACGGAGATAGTGGGAAAGCTGAAGCTGGGCATGATGCTAGAAAAACGACGAGAGCAGGAAAATCGGCTTAAATGGGGAGCATATGAGAATAGGAGAAGTGTTAGGAGATCCATAGAGAAATGAACTGATGATAATCACCTGATAACAGGCTGAAGATGGCTCCATCTGGCACAGGATGGACAATTGGAAAAGACCTAAAGAGGCCAATCTCGTGCAGTGGAAAAACTTTGGTTTGTAAAGAAGAAGAAAAAGTGTATGTGCTACAGATTTAAGAAGAAGAAGAAAGGATAGAACTGATATCGTAAAAGCTAGACCCTGCACTGAGAGTTTCATCTACTAGCAAACAGTCTTCGTGTAATAAATGTGTACGAAGCCCTAAAGGTCCTCGATTAAACCGTGTTCTCCCGGTCTTCAAACGCCAGCCGTCTATATGGGATACTTTAACAGTCAACATACCCTGTGAAGAATGTAGAAATACAGACAAATGAACGAAAATGAGAAAACCTTACTAGATAGGTTTGAACGTAAAAATATGTAAATAATTTTCGGCGCTAAACAACCTACTCGATTTCATTCAGACTGGTGGAACACAGACACAAATCTTGTTTTTCTACTAATCGCCAACATCACCCGGTAATTATCGACTCCGGACTTAAAGTACCTATAATCAGATCAATTTCTTTCACAAGGTCGAACTTTGGTAAGCTAACTGGCTTGATAGCACCGATCCTCTTTATTCCACCAGTATCTGAAGACTATGACACATTCGTGGACGCAATGCTCGTATGTTCCCGGAAAACTGTTCCAAGCTGTTATCGAAAGAAGAACTTCAAGTGACGCATGGGAATTCTACTGCATATAGAAGAACCTTACCACTTACCAAATGCTAGATATACATATTACAAACGATGATTCAAAACATGCACTAGTAAAACACCGAACTGGAATTGCAGAAACCCGATGAATTTTCCGATTTTTTAGAACATGGTATTACTTATTTTTCTACAAAAAGGTGGCACAAACGACCCTAAAAATTATGGCCCCATTACTTGCCTGTCAGTACTGTACAAGTTACTTACGTAAGTGCTTTACCTAAATATATATGAGCATTACCATCGTAACAATATAATCAGTTTTGAACGAAAAGAGTGCATCAGAAACACCTTAGGGTGCAATAGTAGAGTTATCATTGTTGCCGTCATTATTGAGCAAGCCAAATCTAAACATTATAACATGAATATGAGTTATACTTACTATCAAAGAGCCTTTGATTCAGTCCCTCAAATTGTTTACTGAGAATAATCGATATGTATAAGATAAACCCAAATATCATTAAATTACGTAACTGCATAATGAAGAAGTGGCCAACACAAATGCCCACTGATGAACAACCTACTAAAAATGAGAGAGAAAACGTAGATACATATAAAATTCTAGCAATCTAATATACCTGGAAATTAAACAACGTTCGAACAATTCCCATTATAATATCAGCTACAGAGATAGTCAGACAACGGTTTTCCATGTGTTTGGACAAGTTGGATATTCCGAAGGGCTTAATAAGAACCATTCAGTACTTTCTGTCTTCTGACATGTTCCAATTTTCTGCTAATATTGTGCTTTCTTTTCATGTTATATATTTATCCAATGTCGAATAAATAATTGTTCTCAGTATTATCACTTTGCTACTGCAACCTACAGCAGTTCCTTCGCTGCAAATACTACAAAGTAAAAATAACGATTTTCAAAAATGCCTAAAGTAAAGAATGCAAAAATATATTCTTAAATAATACAAAATAATGTATGCACGTATGTATGTATTATCGATAACCTCATTTTATTTTGCGGTACAATGCTCAACTTGCCTCGGATTCGGGATACAAAGTTGGAGCGCGTCTTTTGTGCTTACGCAGCAACCATTGTGTGAGCTGTGTGTCTTGGCGATGTATTGACCTTGTTACTCTATCTCTTAGGTCTGTGGTTCTGAGTAGAGCACAGTTAATTTGGTGCCCAACTGTGAATGGTCTCACCGAGACCGATTCAAATCGCCAAGGCTGCGGAAAAATGCCGGCCCTGCGGGATTCGAACCGAGGACTTGCTTAATGCAAGCTAAGCGCCTACCCAACTGCGCTACGCTACTACAAAATAATACAAAATAAAAATCTTTTCGAAACTAAAGATTTATATTTAAGTCTTTAGTTATCTTTGTAGCTTCAGCTAACCTTCTTGAATACATGCCAACTAATATAATCACGGATACAACAGTTGAATCACCAAAAAAAGAAATAAACTGTAGTCTAAAAGCCGAGGAATTTATTTAATAACATGCCTATATATTCATTCAACCTGTGCGATTATAGCATTCTTAATTACGCATACGCCCACCAGTTACATAGTTTGTACTGCTTTGTAGCTTAAAGATAAGCATTCATCCTGGCTGCATGCAAGCTGTTCCGAAATAACGCTCATGGGAATGCCAGTCACTCCGTTAAGAATCTTGCTTTCCTTTGTGATAAAAGTTTACTTTATGATTAAGATGCTGTTTGTAGCTTAATTTGGCATACAAGTTAGCCTGTCCTGATTCCATGTGAATATCAAAGCTTTGATGTTTACTATTTATGTGTTTGTAAGTGTTAAATAAGTGCTTTAAAAACAAAAATCATCATTAAACAAATATAAATCGTCAAATAGGCATTTTTCGTGTTACGCTGTTTCTTATAGTATGCGAAAACATTCTCTATATTCCTGTCCTGCAAATTTGGATTGGCAAGAAACAGCTTGCCCAAACTAAGTGTATTTTCCCGAATAGCTTCTAGAAGAAGGGCGCCAGATGGTTGAATCTCACTACGAGGAAACCATTTCTTTATTGATTCACTTAGTGTCCCTATTCTGTACGCTCCGTCTGCACACTGCCTACTTTAGATCTTGCAACAATACCAAATGACCCAATTTCAATAGATTTAAATTTTTTGCTTGACGGATATTTTTTCACTGCCTGCTTTTACCCTTCGTATATTCCCGATCTCTTTTTTATAATTGTTTCTTCTCAGTTACACAGAGACATAATTCGCCCCACTATTGTCAACACATCTACAGCTAGCCGTATTAGCCGATGCTAGCCGGTATCACACACTGTTAGATTTTCTTCATACATATTTTCTATATTACTCGCTATTTGACCGAGGTTGTCCGGCATGTTGGCTAAATGTATACGCTTAGTGCGCATGCGTACATTATGCATATTTAATTGTTCATTTTTCCTACTAGCAGAAAGGCATTTTGTAAAATGACTGACATTCAGTCGTCCCTTTGCAAAATATTCAATGTGTGTTAAAAATGGCGACGTTCTATAAAATGAGTAAATATTTTGCAAAATGACGGATAATGCAAAACGCCTAAGACATATTTACTTTTAACATTGGTTCCATAAAATGACATTTGAACTCTGAAAACAAAATCTAAAATCCTTACTTGTAACGGGGTGGTAGAAAAATTGTACTTTATTATAGAGTTAGCTACAATCTAGGCAAATTTAACAAATAGAGACACTTCTAACAATAAGCAGATAACAAATATTTAATTTCTCGTTAGCATCTGACACGACCCAAATTTCAACTTTGCACTTCCTACCCTTAACAACATAAAGAAGACAAGGCACATCACGTAAGTATATGAACTACAAAAATGGATTTATGACATCAAAAGGAGTCGAAGCACAGAAAATTATTTGACTCTCTTATGCGGATTCCAATCGTTTTACGATTCAAATCCAAAAAGTGAAGATTCGATTACGAATAATTTTCCAGTTGTTTTACAAATGCGGATCACGAATCCTATTGTACCAAAGTATTCGAATACCTCTTTCGAATCCTTGAAAATAATTCGGTCCTGCATTCGAATAGTCGATTCGATTCATACGCAGCTATGCTCCAAACCTTTTCAAAGAGGAGATACCGATGCCCCAGCACTAGTAATGAACAACAAAACTCGGGACGATTAATTCTAAATATAATTTTTGTAAAAACCATTTTTTATAATACTCTGTGGTGGAGGCATATGTGAAAATTGTTACTACTTTTATAGTAGGAGAACCGACCGCAAGAAATGACTCCCAACGCATGTCAAATAGAGACCTATATTAAATGAACGTCAATGATTTCCCGTCAAATATGAGATAATAATAACAATAGAAAACAAACGGCACGCTTACGACAAACCTGCCACCCGATAGAGATCGATGTGTTGTCTCCCCTCACTCTTTCTCATCCCACGATCAACCCATCAATCTGCGCGATTATAAGGAGATTACCTACTTATATGATTTTCCGATTGCTTTTCACCATGTATCTGTTGTGTTTCACTTTATCTCAAAAGCTTTCCCTCTTGTCAACACTTGTCAATATTTACAAATGGGAATCAAGTTTCACAAACAGTTAAACACAATTGATATATGGTGAAAAACAATCGAAATGACAATCACTTTGAACAATTATTGCGATTTTAAATCGTTTTTATTACGTTTTCAATGTTAATTAGATGTACTCTAAATTAAATCGTTTTTCCTCATTATCTGAGCAGCCCTTGAGAATCGAACATGGGTATATTATTATTTTTTACTTCAAAATGCACGAATAATCGACCCCTACAGTTATGTCCACATCTTCTAAATCACCCTGTATGTTAAAATTAGGTCTTAGTTATAATACTCGTACCTCTTGCACTTCGTTTGGTGCTTGTGTATCATTCATAAGTTTAATTCAGTCATTGTTGTTATTTTTTAATTGATAACACTAATTTATTTGATTATGGGTATTGCTGCTTTTGTTAATTTTTGTTTTATCTTTTGTTATTAATTCTTCTATTTATTGTGTTTTAGTTTAGTTTTGTTCTTTAAATTCTTAATTTGATTAAAGAGGTTGCAACTATGTTTATCAAAAAAGTTTATTCAAAGAGTTCTTTGAGAGTATTAATTTTTTGATGTGTGTAATTTAATTTGTTATATGATTCATTAATGAGAAAGGAGTGTGTTTTTTTTTTAAATAAATTGTAAGTGTATACGAGTATTATTAAATTTTATATTGTTACTGACATTTTGCAGTTTGATGTTACTAACATTTTTTGAAGATATTTTGGGATAAAAGATTGATTTTTGAAAAATAATTCGTTCAGCTACCTATACATGCGTAAATATGTATTTCTTAAATATGTAAAATAAACTATCATTCTTATATGTTGCTTGTTGGTTGCTAAAATTCTTTCTAGTAGACATCCTGTGGTATTTGAAATCAAATTCCGTATGCTTCTTGTAGCGCTAATTTTCCCTTTGTATCTTGTAACTTCTTTCTCGGGAATATAGCAGTTATTTTTTTCTACTTCCCTCGTCTAAAAGACGAAGGAAGTATTGTAATCAGGCAAAAATATATTCCGAGATTTTTTCAGATTTACACGTTTCCGATGACGAAAACCAAGTTTCTCAATGTCGTATGCCTCTCTGCCTATTGGCGATATAACTCAAAAACTATTTTCATTATACTTTTCCGAAAACACCTTGTTTTCATCTGTTATTTGCAATGACGTGAAGGTGGCTTTTGCAGAACAACGCATGGAAAACTTTTCCCGATGTCCTATTTTTTTCCGTGCTTTCAATTAATAAAACATAAATGCTATGGAAATGTTAATCGTGTTTGGTAATATTTTTACGTTGTATTATTATTACTTTGAAAATAAAATGTACTTCTTAACCTTTTTTACGTTGTTTTCAGATCATCATAATCTTTATTTCCATTTGTATCCGCAGTTGCAGGGGTTTTCCGATAAGTATAATAAATATATCGTTCATTACACGTCCAAAAATGGAGTTTTCCGTGTTTGAATGACTTACCGTGTTCGGCTTCGCCTCGCACGAGAATCTGCAACGCGCGCACGGAAAGGTCCTTATTTCCAGACTGGTAATGAAATATACTATTGTTGGAGAAAGACGATATTTGGTGTGATTATATGTCTACCTGGCATGAGAACGAGAAAATTTCGGACAAATATATACAGGGTGAGCATTTTAAAGAAATAAAACTTTGTTTATTTTCACGTTAAATGAGAAATAGATAAAAGTAGTCACTTTCACATAAGTCAGGCTATACACTTGAAGAAAAAGCCCAATTGATACATCGAGATGTCGTAAAAGAATTTAAAAAATTTACAATTATATTCTGTTAAATACAGCCGCGCATATCGCAAAGCCGGGAGAGGTCCTCGATGGGCTCGTGTTTCAGGCGCACGGATTTAAATTCGCTTTCGCAGGCGTTGTTGTTCGAATTTTCGATTTTCATCTAGTATGGCTATGAAGTCGTTCTAATTTATGAATGCAACTACGTTTATACTTAAATGTCAAACTTGACATTTGATGTTTAAGTGACTTGAGTTGCATTCATAAATTAGGAACTATTCCATGACCGTACAAGATAAAAATAATTTTTGAGCATCCTCTATTTTGTTTAACAAAGCATCATTATGCTGTAGTATAAAAAATGTTATTTTATTATGTTAGATTTAGAAAATTACTTACTTATTCGTTACTTTGTTTTAGTAGTGACAATGGGTCTAAGAGGTATATTTTGTTTGTGCAGTACCTAGTAGTTACAAATTTCTAATATTTCAAGCACAACCTTTCCATATATAATAAAATATTATTATTCAAAGATATGACACGGAGAGGAACAATTACGCATCTTAAATTTATTTATTTAACAAGGTAGTAATAAATAAAATACCATTTACAGTACACAATATAAATGTTCCAGTACCTACATTTAAACAAAAGGAAGATAAGCAAAAACCAGTAGGTATAAAAAATTCTAATACTTCAAGCACTTCCTGTGATTTAATCTAATTACAGATGCGAAATAAACAATGTAATCTATTTATTCTAACATATGAAAAGGAGAGCAACAGAAAGTCACCACATTTTGAATTTAATCGAACTAAAACAAGGTAATGACTAAATAATTAATTTTCTAAGTATAACCTAATAAAATCACATTTATACTACATAATAAATAATAGTACTCCATTACATTTAAACAAAGAAGATGAACAAAAACCAAATAAATAAATATTGAACAAGCAAGTAAATCTAAAATATATTCTTTTAATGCTTATTCAATACATTATATATATATTCCAGGAATTTTACAACTTTAATATAACCACTGAACTTCAATTTTTGGAAGACAAATTATTTTTACTGGCAAATAAATGTCTTCTTCGATCTCAATCATGACACGGTCCAATCCCGGAAGTCGTTTGTTACTTAATGACAATGGCCGTGAAAGCCTCAAAAATCATCTAAATAAATGTCTGACTGTAAATTGAGAAAATTAATGCCATTCGCTTATTTATATTTAAATTAATTTGTATTTTTATCTTACAGAACCTTTAAACGTTTTAAATTTTAAACTGGAGAAGACTAAAAATAGTGGAAATATATTCTTACCGATCTAACAAAAGAAGAAAAGTTGCTGCTGTTTTCCCTAAATCATACCCAATTTCTTTTCTTCTCATTCTTCTAATTTTAAAGCTTAAACAACGCACAAGTACTTTTTATTTCATGAATATACACTGTATGATAATGTCTGCTTGGTTTTAAGGAAGCATAATGGATAATGGAAGCCAGATCGAAGAAGCATAAAGCTTTTGGACAGCTTATAGACCGCCGCGGGATTGAGTGGCAAGAACTATCGCAAGAGACGTTGGGATTTTCGCAAAATAACTTAAATAACTATACTGATCTATACTGATATATCATGATCTATTTTATTATATCCATACTTTATTGATAAATTGCCGTATATCTTAAACTAATATACATTTAAACGAAAACTTAAAAGTGGGATATTTGATTTCATCATCTTTTAAGAGTCTGTAAGGTTTGGTAATTTTTTCACTTATGCTAACTTCTGCAAATATTTGCAATATTTAAATCTCGGGATACCGAAATCTGACTTTGGTTGTTTAAGAGCGGAAAATGCATTTTACGTTCCGTGGTTGGCTCTACCATCAAAATTCTTTACGAGACGCCAATAAACCAAATGAACAATTAAAAGATACAATTACATTTCTATGCTCCAGCTTAGCTTACAGAGTAAGTTGCATTCGTGCCAATAATTCAATATCGTCCCAAATAACTTCATCTGCAAATGCTTTCAACTAATCAACTGGATTACAATAACCCGTTAGGCGAAGGAGCGTAGCAAAATACAGATAACACATGTTTTGTGTTATGTATAACCTGTCTTCGAGTCAGCGTACCTGTAACTGATTGTGTAAGCTCTGTCATACGATACGCTGTACCGTAGGTAACTTCAGTAGCAGCTCCAGATACCCGATATTATAATTGTTTAGCGTACTTAAACGGCCTGGTATTGTTTTCACAGTCACATTGTAACTCAAACGTTAATTCGTCGGCTGGGAGAATGGGAAGGGCTTTTGTTCTGAAGGACAACGCCGGTGGTATTAATTTCAGGTTGCTTGTACCAAGCATCTGTGTTCACCCTGAATTATTAGTTATCGATATCGAACTTAAAAGCATACCCGACAGGCTTATATTATGTTTAAATTTTCAATGTTACCCTGATATAGTGGCTGTTCTGTTCATTATAAAAAAATACAGACTTTTTAAAGAAATTACTATTTCATTTCAAAATATTTCACCTTAGTTATAGGTAATACATTTATTCGTTCTTTAAAACTACTTCTCAAAACCGGCGAGGAACTCCGTTTTTGGTATGTGGTAAAATATATTCTAAAATACTACGCCAGGGAATCTCCTACCACGTATCAATTTTAAATCCTTGAAACAAAAAGAAATTGCTGGCGGCGTAATCTAATCTGGACTGCCAGGTGTACTTCACATTTTTGTAAGAAATTTAATTTTTTTGGGACAGTATACGAAGTTGCATTATCGTGGTGTAACGAAATGCCACACAAACCAGATTTTCAGCGGCCACTACAGTTTTTCATATATTTGATCCAAGCAAACTTTTTTATATCAATTAGAAGTTACAGTATTACGATCCTCATAAGAAATTGCTGTATAACTGGACAACTGAGTCTAAAGAAGCAATTAATTTGTTGTTGGCATGGCCTCAATTTTTGTATTATTTACGACGATAAAGTTATTACTATCCACTCTTGAATCATTAACGTCTAGAGTTCGTCTCAACGTTAAACGATCCACTCGTGGATAAAATTTAACTTGATCGTCTTGTACAATAAATTACTATTACTATTTACCTAGTGTTAGTTAGTTAGTGTTATTTTTGGGGAGACTCTAGCGAGTCTAGCAAGTAGGCCTTTATAGGCCCTTTTTGCCAACCCCATGAACAAGGTCTAGGCATGCAGAGTACCAGGTACCTTTGTCCTACTTAGAATTCTGCCGAGACTAAGGAGTTCTAACCTTAGCAAGGGATCTTTTACATGCTACACATCGTAGTAACATGGGACCCACGGCTTTACATCACTTCCGAATGATGGCATTCTGTAGAGGTTTTCATCCGCATTTTTTTATTTTTAAAAACCTCACCGGGATCGGGGATCGAACTCTCGACCCTTAGATCAGTAGCCAGAATGCTTACCACTGAGCTATGGAGCCCGGCTTACTATTTACTATTTACCTAATTATGTCGTTTATTAAAATGTGTTGGCTACGACGCTTATTGAGTGTTTGTCTATAACGCCAATATGTCGTCGATTTTACGAGCCCGTTAGACCGCAAGTTAATGTAAAATGTAGATATTACGTTATAAAGACACCAAAGTTTAACATTTTACATCAGGGCTGTCCAACTTCAAGGGGTCCAAGGGCCACTGTAAAAAATTTGAAGGTTATGAGGGCCGCATCATCGTTGTGTCGTATGCGACTTTGTGAGTGATTTGTAATAAATATAAAACGTGTATATTTTAATACTAATTTTTATTTATTCAAGAAGCTTAGGTTACATTACAAAAAGCATTGAAACATAAAAGAGATCTACAGGGTGTTCCCTGAGGTAACTGACAAACTTACACCATATGTTCTAGAAATGATTCTAAACAAAAAAGATCATATTCTCTTTAGGTTAATTCCTTTCCGTTCTTGAGATACCGACAAAAGAAAAAAATTACATCAATTAATGTAAATTTACGTATAGAGTTGTGACGTTTCACCCCCTTACTAAGGGCGTCAAAGATTTACCCCTCGGGTAAGCTCAAATCGTAGAAATACGTTCACTCAAATATATATTCGATTAGGTAAAACACCAGACAATTACCAAAACAAGTATAATGTTTTTAGCTAGTTACAATGATTAATTAAAAATAACTCTGAGTTGTACATCATCTAAAATTAACATGTTTTTCTGCAACAGTGTCAGGTTTCGTGGGTCGAGCTGCAACCCAATGCACCGGCGAGTGTTGCCGGTCCCTATTGGTAGTCCGCCGGTACGCACGCCGATTCTTCGGGAAATGGACTGAGTAGGTCTTTGGTTCCTGCAAACTTGACCTTCCACTCAGCTGTGACTTTAAGCTGTAATTTTGCGGTGAAGTTAGCGATTTTAAGGGCTACCTGGGACGGGCGTTAGTGCCTATATCCTGGTGCAGAGATTGCTGCTAGGCGTGGTTCTTGGAGCGAACGCGATGTCAAATCCTGCAGATGGAATTTATTCGCCTTGAGCCGGGAAATGATGTTGACATTCCCCCGGTAGGGAACTTGCGGGCTGCGGAATCGAACGTCGAAGTCCAGGAATTCGCCTCTTAATAACCAAAAAGGGGCCCTGCAGGTGAGTTTATGAAGGGCCGCTACAGGACTCTAGCCATTCACAAACGGGGTAGAGGCTGCGATTCATACAGGTTACAGGTTTAATTATTAGTAAAATGAAGTTATGAGGAGTATTTCACCTCTCGGGGCGCCGGGATTTGCGCTTAAGAAATAGGCGGTCGGAAATGGCTTTTAAGCATGACAGTACAGCGTATTAAGACAGGGTTAAACCCTCAGGGATTTGATATCCCAAGAAAGTTCAACAATCAAGGTAAAATCGAATTCTAGCGGTCTTGCTTTTGCGGAAAATTTGAACTTCTCGTGCTGACAGTACAACACGTCATCTCCCTTGAAGCCTGGTCTGGTAAGGGTTGGAGGCCTACTCCGTTAGACAGTTCAGCATGTCAGATCGGAGGTTCCAGGTAGAAAAGGAGAGGACAGGATCAAGATTGGTGGACTCAAGGGGGAATTCGATCCGCGGGCCGCAAAAATATCCTGGCGGGCCGCATGCGGCCCGCGAGCCACATGTTGGACAGCCCTGTTTTACACAATGCCCATATATGTTTAACATTTTACGTTAAAATAACGTTAATATAAAATGCTTCTTAGATTAGTAATCGACTGTTAACGTCCATATAACGTTGTTACAACAACGGGATAATAACGTTTTTCCATTACGTTTTTTTTTGTCGTTGATTTTAAATGCTTTTTAGACCAGCAGTTAACTTGAAAATAGACATGACGCCTATAAAAACACTAAAACTTAACATTTTCCACATTAGGTTAAAATAGCGTTAATCTAAAACGCTTTTCAAAACAGTAGTTAATCCCTAACGTCGGTATGATTTTGATACAACACCACGTTTTTGCATTACGTTTTTATGTATTTGATTTTAAGCGCACTTTAGTAAAGCAGTTAATAGTAAACATTGACATGACGTTCACAAACACAAGTAGCCTGTATTCTTATTCAGTAAGGTCGGAAAGAAACGAGTGTGCTCATCGCGCCTATTACGTATAAAGAAAATCTCTTAACCTATGTAATACAGCAACACGATTAACACGCTTCTGCATAAATAAAATATTGGAATGAAGCAAATAACTGAGAAACCTAGAATATAACAAACCTGTGTATGTATGCTTAGTGGACATAGAAAACGCATTAGACAGAGTAGTTTTTCGAACATAGTGACGGAAATAATTAAAAAACTATATCCAAACAACAGATGCTAAATAATCTGCTATGCATACGGCGTACTAATGGCTGAAATGGAGAACGACCTCCAAAGACTGCTATTACAGTTTCAGCTCCTTACCTTCAATTATTTGAGAACTGAAATAGCACAAATTTAGTACTGCACGCGAAAACAACAAATTTTTTAAACAAACATACAGGGTGATTCTTGACTTATATGCATAATTGCGAGGACCGATAATTCTATATGTGTAATAATGGGTAATTAAAAAAAGTGTAGTAAAAGTTTTTTATTAACGGAGATAACGAATTAATTATGTTGAAAGTGGTAAACTGGTAAAATTAAAATTTTCGAATTTACCTTGAATTGTTTCTGTCACCATCCGTCAGTAGTTTATTACGAAAAAAAAATTACTAATAATGTCTAAGGTAGTTAATTGGGTCCGGGTTTTGCGACGTTGGTAATAAGTGTGCCAAGCTAGCACTCGCGTGGGTGTGGGTCTAAATACCGGATGTACTTACTAGGGTGCCAGATTCAATAGTCCCGAACGAATGACACAACAATAGAACTCCTTTTGTCGGATCCCCAAAGCTGAAAGTGCTACAAAGCAACCCAAGAAAGAAAAGACATATACAAGTAGAACCTGTTTTATTCGCTACGTTCTCCAACTCAATACCAGGGCAGAACCTCACAATAAATAACTCAAATCTCAACAAACACCACAGCAATATTATGACAAAAATCGCCTCAACCGAAAATTACACGGTTACTACAAGGCGCAAATGTAAGGTACTCACCCAACGAACAATAAATGTAATTAAATAATACAGTATAATAGTTTATTTCAAGACCGCCCATGAAATAACGAAATATTCAGATCATGCAAAAATAAACCATAAATTTAGATCAAAATTTGAACGGGTCGCTTACTCTTTGCTTCTGAAAGAGAACAAAAACTTAAAACGCAAGTAAATTACCTGAACTTATACTTGTCAGGTAAAAATAAACTAATTTACCCTTAGAAATTTTCGATATGCAAACGCCTGACGGAGATCAAAGGCCTTTAAGTCCAGAGCGCGGGTTTCAAGAAAAATCATATATAGTTTGTGTTATTTAACAAATCCGCCTGCGTAGCATTCACAAATTTAAGTCAATATGAGGTCGTTAAAATTCGACTTAGTTCAAATTCTAAGCAAGAAAAAGACTGACGAAATACGGCAATTAGAACTAAAAACATAGTTGGTTTACGTTTCCAAAATTTAAATTGGTATTTAAAAACCGGTAATTACGTTATAAATTCGCAATGCAAAAGTGAAATTTAGGTGAGTGTAACAACTATGCTAATCTACATACAGTACATGGTATGATTTCAGGCTAGAGAATGACTTGATAGCAAACATTTGTTTCATAACCTCAATAACAATGAAGTTGTTCGTACGCTCAGACTGTGGGGCAGGTAGGCACACACGATTAAATCAAGTAGAGTAGTCAAATAACGACACACACCTTCGGCAGATTGCGGCAGAATAAAATTTGATCTGACCTGATACGATGCTAAATGACAGCTGGTCCCAGCGGGTAGGAACGAGCGTTGCGAATCGGTGGCCAACCACAGGCAGCTTACGGCAAAAGCGGCGGGTGGATGGCCCCAGCTTCGCTTACCAGCTTTCGAAGAGGGTAGAAGCGGCCAAAGGGCCCAACGACAACTAAGAATGTCTGTCCTCGAAGAAGGAGAGCTCCAGACGAACTCAACGCAGCCCTGCTGTTGCGGCCGATCATCAAAGGTTGACGGGATGTAAATTACTTGCCCCAAAGAAATCGCCTAGGAACTAGGTTAAGCCGAACGTGGTAGGTGGTGGCTGTGCTTCTCAAGTTGTTATCCAATTTTCTCCACGATGTAACACTAGGTCTTCGTTTCAGTGAATCTTCATAGCAGCCTAGAGGCTTCAGGAAGGGCATTTAGTTTACCCCAGGTTTCTTTTTGAACGGATTCTTCTTGTGTAGCAGCATGTGGCTCCGCAATGATTGCGAACTGTCGGATGTCACTTAGAATAATTCCAGAATTGCAAACCCACAGGGTTCCTCAAATAAAGCTTCACGCCAAAAACACTTCAAACGGAAATATTATTCCTTATCTAAATATGATGTCCATAGCACAAAACTCAGGACCTTATTTTCCCTCAGATGCTGTCAGAAGCACCACCCAAAAACCGGAAAGAGAAAACAGGCAATGGTTTTTCCAAAAATCTCCTTATCCCAAAACATAGCCAACTGCAAAATTTTAATGTTTCACAAAGAGGATATGCAACCTTCCATACACCACCGCAAACAAAGTAAACTATCAAGTTTGCAAAAATTCTTGAATGTGTCTTACTGAAAATTTCAAATGTAGCAAGTTGTCTAATTGGAGCTTTTTTTATTCGTAAAAGGAACATTATCGCACATAACTTCACCAACGTAGAACTCATGGACATGATATTAAAGTACGGAAAAGTACTCAGTAGCTGCAGCTAGGCTTTATGCACAAAGGTTTTTTCAAAGATGTCATCCGGGTCGAGAAACTTTTCTACGTGTTTTTTCCAGTACGTACGTGTGGTGCAGCATGGACTTGACGCGCTCACGTGTTCATCAAAAACGAAGGAAATCACTTCGAACAATTGTTGTGATACTGCAGTTTAAGTTACGTAATTAATTCGTTACCTCCGTTAATAAAATTCTTTTACTACACTTTTTTTTAATAACCCATCACTACACATCACGAACTATCATTCCTCGCAATTATGCGAATCACCCAGTAGTATACAGCTGCCTGAACAACATAATATGGAAAAGTATAGAGATTTACACACACGAATAAAACTAAATATCTACAAGTTGGTGATAAGATTGATGCTCACATACGCCACAGAAGCAGATGTTGCAACTCACAACGACTTTTACTTTGGGGATAGTCAAAATCAATACGACGTAATTTAGAGCAAGATGCTGACACAATAGGGGTTGATTGTAATCAAAATAAGGAGGAAAAATGAGTGCCACGAATTTCATTGATAGGATTTGGAATGAACATTTCGGCCGGCCCTCGTAGAAATACGAAGTCAAACCGACGCTTCCCTTCGATGGTCTAATGCGACGTTCCGCCTGCTCCGGAAGCTATCTTTGATGGTCTGTTAGCTTCGCCGGTCACCTCACAATGAATAAATCTAAGATAGCATAACACATGTACATCAACAACTATAAGCATCATAATTGTGAATATTTATCGTGATTAGTAGTGAAGGCGCTTAGTAACTCTAAAATCTACTAAACAATGATGGGTAGGTATGACACAAAAGTATATTGGTTACATTGAAACGACAGTGGTAAACAGGTCGCACAAAAAATCAATATGATACACACGACGCGACTGCTCCAAATATGGTTGTTGCCACGCATAAAATTACGTCTCATTAATGTCAACACAAGTGCGTCGCACAGACGCTTTAAAGTAAACAGGCAATAAAAACAGTAGATTACGGCACCTGAATGATGTCCGGTGATGTTGCTGATTCCTCCAACCGAAAGACCCCTCCGTCTCATCGCCTTCTCTGCAGATGGTTAAAGGACAGCGTAGATTAATGGCCGTCGAAACGAGGTTATAAAGCAAATCCCCTAGTGGCCGGGTTTTGCGTGAAGATCTTTGTAACGACAAGCATTGGGAAGAGGTCAAAATGACACCTAATTACCACAGCTCCCTAGATTTGGCATGTCGGAAAACCTCCCCCATAGATGTCCGCCAAAGCGTTAATTGCACGCACAGTGCTAGAACGGAGAAAATTGTTCTACCATAACACGCACCCGCTAAGGGAAGTTCAACTACACACACAGCCGTACGGTACCAGCTTCAGACGTTGAGTCTCTTACAATGAAATGCACCACAAAAAGCATACGAACAACGGCTTCATATTAATTTTGAAGACACCTCACGCGGCCGAAACTTCTTGTGGGGTCGACAGAGCTCAATCACTTCGTACGCTGCGGCTGGGTAATGCCTCGAGATGTGGTGGGAAGAAAAAAGGGTATGGCGCGTTTTTGCGTGCTTTTCCTCCCACTCATGCAATCGATTCACTCTACCAGAACATTACAACCGCTTCTTTGAGCTAAAAAACGATACGTCGTGATAAACATGTAACGACGGATTTGCTGTAGGGCGGGGCTTAAATCACCAGATCAATTTTTACGACGTGGGTGATGGTAACACCTGCGCCGCGACTCTACTATACTAGAACGAGTGGGAAGCGTCGACATTTGAATTTGAAAAGGGAGCGCGGAATAGCCAATTTTTTAAATAAAAGATGCGGGAAAGGTCGGATATTTGAAATGCAAGTGCGGGATTTTAAACTGATTTAACACGGAACCAGAAGCAACAATAACTCTAAGTAATTCCGCAGAAATTTGTGCATGAAAAACGATGCTAACAAATATCAGAAAGTTCCCGGGTGGTGTAGCTTGAACAAGCGTCCACGTTCGATCAGTAGAGTTAAGCAACCAACGCTCTTTCTGGTCAGAACTTGGATGGGAGATCAATGGCTTCCTCTCTCGGCGCCTCGTGATACGGCTGTCACGGAAATAGTTGGTCCCGGATGTCATAATAACATCATGACAGTCGTTAGTGGGGTTGGAAGTCCCCATAAAATGTACAGCGACTCCTATAATTGGCCTAACGGCTGTTGGCTGAGTACCAAAAGAAAATAAAAATAAAAATAAAAATAAATAAAAACGTGGAATAACTCACTGTAAACAATATAATAAGTTTATAAGCTAACTTGCAACTTAACATAAAGCAAAAAGAAAGAAGAAGAAGCATAATCGATGTTGAGAGTATTTCAATCGATTAGCGTTAGCTTTATTGAGTGGCACATTAAATGTTGACACAATGTAATAGTAGATGCTAATCTTATGTCTTAGTAGTATACGATGGTCCGTCAAGTCAAACCCAGGTTTTCGCGATAAAAGAAAATAAAACGAAATGAAGACTGATATCAGCAATTTGTATTTTTGGACATAATCGTCTTCCATCAAAATACATTCACTTCAACACCCTACCAGTGCATGTATTCCTTTGGCTTAGAAAGATGTAGCAGCAAGCTTAAGCCACTTAAGGACAACTTCCAGGAGCTCCTTATTTGCGTCATATCGATTACTGGCTTGTTTGATTTCTTGGGTGTACTAATTAAACAACGTCTCATAGCAGGTAATTACACAGTTTAATACATCCTGGCCTTTTTTATCAAAACTGTTCTTAAGATTTTGAATAATGCCAATGCACGGTGGAAATAGCTAAGCTGTTTCGGAACGCCAGGGGCAGAACCTTTTCGGAAAAGCAAATGTTTACATACTGCTTCGTAAGCCTAGTCTTGTTTCGTCACAAAGTTTATGCGGCTATCTGAAAGGATTAACTGCTCCACTCGTTTGATGTTGTTTTCAGTAGTGACATACACCTCAGATCCTCCACGACCAAGATCATCTCTTACTGAAGTTCGACCTTCTTTAAGCCTACCGCAACGTTCAGAAACGATAAATATATTAACAATCGAATCTCCATAGTAAACTATTAACCGTCTATGAATATTCACTGGCTTTTTACCTTTTGCAGTCAAACATGTTATAATAATTCATTGTTCTTGGTGAAGCATTGCAGAGGTTGACACTATAGCTAATAAATTTAACACGGTAACACAGTATGTACAACAAACTTCAAACTTGCAGACAAAATTGACAGCAAAATTAGCTAATAACTAGACCACATGCGACGAATTTTCATTAAATTGTTTTCGAGTTATATTTGGACGATCCTTGTACTATTTTTAGTTTGGCCAAACGTAACATAACCTAGATTTGAAGTACGGCTTTTCTGATAGAACTCAGTGTATACTTTTAAACAATTTCAATAGCTAACATATACCACAAAATACCTGGAAATTTGTAAAAATGGTTTAGACGTATAAGGGTGAGTGAAGCTGTGTGCCTGCGTCACGTTGCATCATCTGCGATCAAGATTAGTTCCTTACGTAGTCCCTTGCACTTTGTAACATAACGATAATCCTGTGTTCTATGTAGCATTCCTAGTCGAGTGATTAAGGAGTCTGAATACAAATCAGGTTTTAATGTAACCGACTGAACTGTGTTTCATTGCATTATTTCTTAAATTCCATGAAGCATTTAAGATACGAAATGAAACAGTAGTAAAAATTGGTAAAACGAATGAGCGTCACTTGCCTACTCGCCAAACTACTACTGCAATATCGGTCTGTGACAGTTTAGGTTCGTTGAAATCCAACAAAAACTGATTGTGATTTAAAGGGACTAGTGCAGAAAGCTTACGATGTTATTGTTAGAACTCAAATAAGTTAGGAATGGGTTACACGAAATTGGTTTGAGCTCTAGGCGCCCTTTCATATAGCCATCACAACGTTGGGAAAATTAAAAATTGCGTGCACAATGGGAAAATATCATATCAACCGAAAAAAGGACGATTAATTTTATTGAGACTGATTAGAAGCGAATAATGTCCCTTTCTTTCTGAAAGCAGATTACACTTTATGTTCTCCAAGAAGACCCATAGAGAAATTTTGAACTGCCGAAAAGTTATATGACAATGAGTGGGAATCTGCTAACGAAGAACAATCAAGAAGAAGGATGTCCCTAAAGGTCCGAGAAATTGATATTATCAACATATTTTTGTTTGTCTGTCTGTCCCTCTCCCTGTTACCAGTATAAATCAAAAACTATTTGTTGCAGGAGGACGACATTTTGCATGCAGATTCTATTTCTTCCATGCATAAAGCCGAAAAAATCAGTAAAATATATACAGAGTAAGCAATAAAAAAAATCTCCCTATTCTTGTTGTAACCCAAGAATTATTACTTAAATGAAAGCAATATCTTGCACATAGCTAAGGTTTTACACTTGCCAAGTACGGCATATTTTGGACCCAATCTATACAAAGAAAGCACTTTAAAATACAATCTTGTTTATATTTGCTTTAACTAAGTAATAGATAAAAATAATAACTAGCACATAACCCAACCTTTGCCCTGGACAAAAATTGGATCCAACGGATACAGCGTAAATGTTGTACAAAATACATAAGTGGGCAACGAAAAATGCGTTATGTTTAATACAGCCGCGTTGCACGTCCACTTGCGAAGGAAGTTCTGAATAACGCCTTTTCCAGATTTTTAAAATTAGTGTAATTAAAAATAAATATTAGAAACAGTTATTAAACGGAAATGTGCATAGGGATAAGGTAATGTTAAAAATTACGAAGAATCAACTGTACATATATTGTAATGGTATTAAGTCCACGACTTGGCTCTGATAGCAGTGCAACATAATTAACCGATTAAATAAGTACAGAGTTGGGGTGTTTTATGCAATGTTAAACTAAAATTAAAATATTAAATGCATTGACAATGAGATGTGAGAAAGCAAAGCTTATTTTCACAGGGGTCGAAATTGACTTTTAAATAAATAAAAGTAATAGGTTTGTGTATAATGTGAAGCCAAACGGAAAGAAATTAATAGACACAAAAAGGTTTGCTATGTGCATTGTAATAGGAGCCTAGTTTTCAATAAAGCCAAGCAAAGTGAAAATTGTGAGGACTAAAAAGGTAAAGTAAGCAAGAATCAAATAACAGGACATTGCAAAGAGCAATTAGAGAAGCAGGCAACAGGACAGGAAGGAAGCAAATCAGAAGTGGTGAACTCTAATAAATCAGTGCATTTAAAATTACAAAGCAGGGCAGTGGCTAAAACTAAAATAATAAAACGTTCGTTGGTGTAACGCTATAAGACATTATCAATTATAAGAAAAAAACAATATTTTAGAATTTAAGGAATTTGCAAATATTAATTAAGTAATGAAATTTTCTTCCATTTTGTACCATTCTTTATCAAACCTTACTTCCGTTAATATTGTTACTGAGCAACAAGATGCGATATTGTTTAATAATGGGGAGAACAATTGAAAAGAAATTATTAGCAGTTTGTTAAGATCTGCGCTTTACATTTTAATACATAATTTTCATAATAAACGTGTGTTACAAGCCATAAAAAGTATGCCCCTTTATTGAGCAAGTGCCAGTATACATGTGGGAGTATTTTCATAAAGTTCCGCAACGAAAATTGTAACAATTCGACAATCCCATCTACGAGGACATCGGGGCGGATCACCAAAATTGTTCAATCTTCGACTACGGCCACAATTAGCTTCGGAGCCAAAGTATTAGCAGTTCAGGGCATAGCACGAGTCGGCAAGAACGTCTCCACCAAATCTGGCAGCAAGAGGAGCAGTAATAGCTGAGAAAATCCAACGGCGTCATCTCCAGTGCAGCATCGGTAAAAATTTAGCCTAAAAATAAGTCTCAGCGTCCGGAAAACGAGTTGTATACGAGATCAAACCTTGCTGAAGGAGGTTAGATCATTTCTAAGGCTTCAGCTAAGCCGTATATCCAGTAATTAGCAAGGCGTCATCAAAATCCGTGGTTTGGCGGAAGTACGGGGCTGCATTGAATTAGACGGCGTTTGTCCCACGTCACGTAATACGTCACTGCTAAAACAAAAAGTTATTTGTCGCCCAACGCGAATAATTTGAAAATGTACCTTGCAAATTATCATATTTTCACGAGTATTTAAACTTCCATAGGATCGCTGTTTGTGCGAGGCAACCATTTTTGTAATTTGACATTTTGGTGAACATTGAACTAACGCGTATTTAAACTACAATTGCTGTTTATAGTGCAAATCAGATCAAATTAAATTACAGTCGACTTCGGAACCTACCTGAGAGGGAGCTTGTCTTTTACCGAGAGCTAGAATTTTTAAATAAATGCAGTTAAATAAAGTATAAAGAGGGGCATACGACCATTTATTTTGTGCATAAAATAAGTACATTTCATATTTTAATCAACCTAGTAATTTACTGACAGGCAAAGTTCGAGCGCAGTATTAAAATTATAAATAGGGAATTGTGTGATTGGATTTGCCCTTACTTTAACTTATATAAAATATTATCTTAATTAATAACCGAACAATTAAAGCTATTTCATTATAATATGTGGCTATGTTGCTTGGCAAGGTCGTTTGTTTCATTTTACACGCAACGAGAGATTCGTGTTATACGTTTGGCAGTACTAAAGTGTATTGTTATTGACACTGGCGGCCCATGTCAAATTTGAGGTTAGCAGATTAGTTTTTGTTTATTATTTGACGCAGACCGACGTAAAACTTAACCTGCTAGCCTCAAATTTGACAGAGCCTGACAGTGCCACCACTCTTCGGTACTGCCAAACGTATAACAGGAATCCGCTCGAGTCCCTCTTTCCCCTACGCTATCTTTCGTTGTGGGGACAATAAAACAAACAGTGTTGCTATGTTACATAACCACAGATATAGTCGATCCTTCGTAATTTTTGTTTGTTTGTTTGTTGTTAATGGACAAGGTCTAGGCATGCAGAGTACCAGGTATCTTAGACACCGACTGCTGTAGTCATATGATGAAAGTCCTACTTCGAATTTTGCCGAGACTAAAGAGTTCCATCTCTATCAAGGGATATTTTACATGCTACATATCGTAGTAACATAGGACCCACGACTTTACATCACTGCGGAATGATGTCATTCTAAAGGGGCTTTCATCCGCATTTTCTTATTTTGAAAACTTCACCGGGATCGGGGATCGAACTCGCGACCTTAGATCAATAGTCATAATGCTTAACCACTGAGCTACCGACCCCGGCTCGTAATTTTTAAAATTGCCTTTTTCCTGACATTTCCGTTTATACACTATATAAAAAGATATGTAGTATAGTTATATATATATATATTAATCGTTTCATAACGTCTGACGACGTCTTCCGATTTCCCGTCTCCATCTATCTCTCTCGTTCCATAGTCCTTGCTCTAAGTTCCTTTCTTCTATCACTTCATTTATTCCGTCTCGCCAGCTACGTCTGGGTCTTCCTCTTTTGCGTCTTCCTGGTGGCTTCCACTCGATTATTTTCTTAGGGAGTCTTTCTTGGTTCATCCGCTGCACGTGTCCAAACCATATTAATTGTCTGGTTCTTATATCATCAATAATTGTGATTGGGGCCTCCATTATTTCTCGTATTCTTTCGTTTCGGACATGGTCTAGTCTTGAGATTCTTGCTGACCTTCGCCAGAAGTCCATTTCTGTTGCTAGCAGTTTTCTTTTGTTCTTTTCATTTATTTGCCATACCTCCGAACCGTACGTTGTAATACTTTTCACAATTGTATTATATATGTAAGACTTTTTCCTGTTGGTGATTGTTTTATCCCACAGTACCGAATTCATTCTTGATATTGCTTGTCTTCCTTGAATGTTTCTTTCTTTTATTTCTTTGTCACATCTTCCATCGTCTTTAATTTTAACCCCTAAATATTTATATTCGTGGCAGATTTTAATTTCCATATTGTTTTCTAATTCTAGGTCTTTCTTTATGCCACCGATGTTCATGTATTTAGTTTTGGTCATATTCAGTTCTAGCCCCCATTTCGTATATTCTTCTATGAGTTTTCTCGTCATATATTGTAAGTCTTCATAGTCTTGTGCCAGTATAACTTGGTCATCCGCGAATTGTAGAGAGTATATTGTATCATTTTCCATAGGCATACCCATTCCTGCACATTTTCGTTTCCAGGTTTTAAGTGCTTGTTGAATGTAAATTTTAAATAAGTTTGGAGAGATACAACACCCTTGTCTTAAGCCTTTTGTGACTTCAAAACCTTTGCTTATTTGTTGTCCCACTTTGATTTTTGATATGAATCCCTTGTATAAGTTTTGAATAGCTTTAACTATTGTGACACTAATTCCTGTTCGTTCTAAGGCTTCCCATAATTTCCCGATGGGTATATTGTCATAGGCCTTTGACAGATCTATGAATAATAGATGTACCTCCTGGTTAACAACCGCTATTTTTTTCTCTATTAACTGTGTGAGGCAAAATATGTGGTCAATGGTTGATCTTCCTGATCGGAATCCAGCTTGTTCTTCTTCTTCCATATGTAGATATTCTTGTTCTAATCTATCTTTTATAATCCGTCCATACAATCTACTAAGAGTGCTGGTAACAGATAGTCCTCTATAGTTTGTGCATATGTTTTTCGTGCCCTTTTTATGTATTGTGGTTATATATGCCATTTTGAAATCTGGTGGAACTTCTGCGCCATTTATATACTGATTAAATAGGTATGTTATATTGCGGTATAATAATTCAGTGCCATATATGAGGAGTTCGGAAGGTATGTTTGAGGGACCAGCGCTTTTTCCACGCTTTAGTTGTTTGATTGCTTTTTCTATTTGTTCTTGGTTTATAGTAATCGGTGAACCTTGTATAACAATATTTGGATTTTCGGTTTTGTTGAATTCCGGTCGATTTTCAGATAGTAAATCTTGAAAGTAATTTTCCCATTGGTCTAGTGTTATGTTGGATAAGGGTATGCTTTTATTGTTTCTTCTTATGTTTTTAATAATTTTCCATGCCTCTGTGCACCTTCGTCCTCCTATATATGTATTTATTGTATCACATGTTTTTTCCCAAGTACTATTCTTTCCTTTGGTGATCATTCTCCTCACTTTTGCCTGTGACTCCTTATATTTTATTTTGTCTTGTAGATTTTGCGTTTGTACATGTCGTAGGTATAATTCCCTCTTTAGCTTTATCTCTCTTTCTATGTGGGCATTCCACCAAAATGGGGTACTTTTCCTTTTTTGTTTTGGTTTTATTCCTATAGCCTCATTTGCTGCTTCATGAATGCATTGTATCATTTGTTCATATTGTTCTTGTATTGTATTAAAACTCATTGTACTAAGTTTTTCGTCCAATCTTCGTTTATATAGAAATTGAGTGCTTTCGTTGTCCAGGCTATCTATGTTATAATATGTTATTGTATCTCCATTCTCATGTATTTGATCACCTGTGTTTGTATTGTTATTTTTGTTTATGTATGGGAAAATCATGTTTGTCCTTAACAAGTAATGGTCGCTTCCACATGTTACTCCCCGATAGACTCTTACATCTTGTACTTTTATTTTTGACGTTTGTCTTATAATTGCATAATCTATTATAGATTTTCTCTGTCGGGCTTCTTCAGTCCAGGTATATTTGTGTATGTCTTTGTGTTGAAAGTGTCCATTTAAAATTCTTAGATCATTTTGTTCACATAGCTCTATTATTCGTGTTCCGTAATCATTTACCGTATCTTCACCATATTCACCAACCACTTTATTTCCTTTCTTTTTACCAACCCTACCGTTTAGGTCTCCCAATAGTATAATTTCCCTGGTGTTTCCAATATCAGCAATAATAGTGTTCACCTTTTCGAAGAATTCATCTTTCTCATTATCTGGCGCATCATCATTTAACGCATAGATTCCAATTATAGTAATTCTAGTTTTATAGATGTTCATGTTTAACGTAATTATCCTTTCGTCTACGTATTCCCAATTTGTAATGAAACGTTTTAATTTTCTCTTTATAATTAATGACACCCCTCTTCTGGCTCTTTGCTCTTTCGGTACTCCACTAAATACATGAATGTATGATCCTATATCAGTTATTCCATTTCCTTTCTTTTTTGTTTCTGTTAGTGCAGCGATATCGACTTTCATTCGTTCCATTTCTTTGATTACTTCTTCCATTTTATTTCTCGCTCCCTGTATATTCCACGTAGCTATATGCATCATCCGTTTTCGTTGCGTTTGTCGTCTTCTATTGTAACTGTCCGGTTGTTTCCGAGGCTCCTTTACGGGATATTTAGAGTTTAATAACTACTTTTTTATGTAGTATAGTTATCATTATAAAATAGCACAACAAATTTGATTCCAATAGCCAAGGCAAAATATTTAGCACAAGTAAGTATTTAAAAACTATTTACGATGCCGTAAGTAGTTACAGAAGAGTAATAAGCATTCATTTTTAATTTTAAAAATTTGAACCGGTTATTACAGGAACAAACTTCATTTCGATCCTAGCATAGTTTTCTTCCAAATAAAAAATACCTTACACTGACCTTAATTTATATAAGTTAGAGAAATGTATATGAATCTTCAACTTTGAACAATATAAAAAATCAAGGAAAAATATCATGGCACTTATAATTGGATTATATAAAATTAAAAATATCATTATAAGTATACACATTTGTTTACTTTTCTAGTCATTCTTTCTAAAGGTAGAATTTAATTTCGTTTACTTTCCCACGTTGATTTAAATTTAGAATCAGACATTCTTAATCTATTATGGAAGCAAAGCATAATACCTACGCCTCAGCAGATATACAATTTCAATATAAAACCTTCAATTGTTAATTTAAGCAAACTTATTTTAAAGCAAAAGATAATATAACACATGTTACATACTATCTCAAGGAAACCTTCAAGGCAAGCCAAGTATTACTAGCAATAAAAAATTTACAAAATGGATGTTACATGACGCAACTACCTTCACCATATCGACGACAATGTGGGTATTGATGATACACATTATATAATAAAGTTCTTCTATAAAAACGTTTCATACTTAATGTTTCGAAAGCTATTTAACGTACAGGTTTCGAGGCGAGATTTGAAGTATCAAAATAGTGGAATAGTAATTTATTGTCCAAGAATATAACTATATCTTATTTACTTTTAACACAAATTACGTAGTTGCTGCACAAAAGTTACAGCGTGATTTATACAATTATATTTGTAATGAAACGCAACCCCTTAATTATTTCTTTAATAATATTGAGAAAAAAAATTAGAAAATTTGCAGTCTTTATTATAGCTCTCCGTGGATTACAGAGTCTATACCTTTTTTAATTAAACCCTCCTAAGCATCTTCTGCAGATGTTTCATTATTGAACATAATAAATAATTACAGTGAAACATTGACTTATTTGGAATAAGGGAGAGAACTGCGTAGCAGAGGTAAATAGATTGCTCACTACACTGATAATGTCTATCTACGTACAACGGTTCAACTGCATAAACAGAATCTCATTCAATCACAACATTTGTGTTAGGAATTTGAGATAGTTGCTGTACAAGAGTTTGTTATGTTTGAGTAAATCTGTTGACGTTTATTACAATAATCTCCAAGCGGCTATGTGCTAAGACTTAATTTCGCTTTTTTGTGTTGGGTAAATTTGTAGTCATGGCGATCTTTCATCAATATCCTTTATTAACAAGGCTGCTCACTATGTTACCAGGCTCTGCTACAAACTTCATTGCAAGGAATGGATTTTACTTATTAATTACCAAGAAAACGTTTTACACTATGAAGCTTGTTCATCTTCAATACAGGAAGAAAGTATGTAATTTACCTTCAGGAGCAGCAGACCCTGGTAGTTAGTGAAAAGGTTGCGTTGTCGACTGAGTCTGGTTGCCTGTGAACAAATTATTTGGTTTAAGTACATAATAACCGTTGTGGGCAACAATACCATCTACCTTTATTTCAGAACCCACATAAACATACACAAACATACATGTAGAAATAGAACGTTTATATAGAGTACGTGAATACAATGGCCCATAAGTAACACGCCTAAGTACTAAACCGCGGGAACTGTAGTTGAACGAACGTCGGAAGCTTTCTCGTAAATGACGTTTAACCGAGTATTTTAACAGGGAATCTGACCAAAATCTTTCAGCTTGTTCAAAGTAAACAAGCTGGGTACGTAATGCTTGCTAGAGTCTTCGCTTCTAGTTTATTACTTTTGTTTAAGCAAAAGATCTTTACAGCTGTTCATGCTTACGGTTTAGATATTGCATATGTCGATGACGTCAATTACGCCGGGTTATTCGAAAAGAGTTCCACGCCCGCTGGGTCAACTTCGGAAACCCGTAGTTTGACCTTCCTGCCCTTTTTTGTGGGCAGCTTATTTCGAATGGCTGAACCCTTTTGAAATTGCAGAAACGCAATACACATGGGGGACATAACTCAACTATTGATGTCTTAGATATCGCGTCGCGTTTCACTTGGACACCCACCGATTATCTTACTTAACCAGTGTCTATTGTACTATCTCCGCGGAAATTTATATCGCACGTGCTGTTAAGTTCGTTGTAACTTGCCACAAAAGCATAATTTTTCAAAGAGAGCTTTGAGATTTACAAAGCAATTTATTTATGATATTCTGCAATCAGTATGTGATCGCCAAATTAGATATTGCAGTGTCTAAATGTTGATATAAACTATTGATCTAATTTCTATTACAATAGATTTTACACGAGACGATCGATAAGCTGAATTTCCAGTTTTAAACAACGTTAACGATAATAGAATAAGCATATTCCTCAATCTTGAATTTTCTGATGACAACAAAGATTGCTTGCCTTGGCTACACAGTTTAATAATAGATAATTAAAGATAACAGTTTCTATTTCGAAATCTCCTAGAACGAAGTGGCCATAAATATTTCTGAGAGACAATATAGAAACAACAATAAACAGTATCTGCTCTGAGCATTCTGGTTTCTCTATTCTTCTTCTTCTTGCTTCATTGTAGGTATGCTTGTCTCTTCAACAACCACTCTTTTTGCTTATTATACATTGTCGTTTCATCTATTTTATGGCATCACAGCGGGTGATTTGTACCATATTTGTATTTTTAACCGATTGTCTTTCATCCTCGAAATATGTCTCAACCATTCCTTTCTCCTGTTGGCAGCCCACGTTGTTGTTAGCTCTGTACTACGTGTCTGCCGTATTTATTTCACTCTTTACTCTGTCTTGGATTGTTTTGTTTGTTATTTTTTGTAGCATCCTCACTCAGTAGTCTACACCATTTATTTAGATTTTGCTCTATTTAGTCTTGCTTCAGCTGTGTTAATTAACAGACAGATTTGTTGGTGTTAAAAATCATATCCCTTTGGGAGTCTCCTTCGCGAAGGATAATAATTTTTTGTTGTACTTTCTCGCTGGTTAAATGACCGTCTAGGCATATTTTAAAATTTCAAAAGATCATCAACTCTTTGAAAATGCTATAGTGCAAGATTCAAGTTTTTCAAATTAAATGCAACTTTAAACATTGACAATGATGAGATATTAATCTGCTTCCACGAAAAAAAAAATCCCATTGTTTGTCGTGTAGTTATGGCATCCCGCTATTTTGCTTGCTTTGATTACTTGTTCTCTCACTTCAGTCTGTGTATTTCCATAGCTGGTTATATGAACTCCTCTTAGTGTCTATTACCAATCTGCATCTTATATAATCTTTGCATAACACTTGTCATTCTTTTTATCGTAGATATTTTCACATCTTATATTTTTCGCAGGTTCCCCTTAAACTTTATCAAAAGCCTTTCGAAGTCGTCTATATTCACGTTTTTCGTTTCCATTTGGTAGCGTCTCAGGTGTTGTACGTTTTTTTAATTATTTCATCTATTATCACATTAAACAGGAGTGAGCTGAGAGAGTCTGCTTGTCGTACTCCGTTACCTAATGTGATATTTTTGCCAATTCTTCTTACACCAGTAGCCAACCAACCGCATATCTTCTAAATATATTTTACCATTTCTATCAGAACGATAGCTATTTGTCTTTCTAATCATATATTACAGTTTTTAATTCTATCAAAAGCCTTTTAAATGGCATTGACGCAAAAGTAAGCAGATTTATTGAATGTCTACCAGTTTTATATAACTATTTAAAAAAACTTGGGTAAATCAAGTCTGTAATGTTACTTGAAGATATTCAGGTGGATACAGAATGCCTCAGTGCAAAACTACTAAATTTGAAAATTGTACTGGTCCGAATTTTATAAATATTTATTTAGAAATGTTTTGTAAACCCAATCAGTTTAAGATAGCATTAAGAGCTTCTCTGTGTAACGAATAATGTTTATTACCATCATTTTCATTTTTTGTTAGTTTTCGATCAATGTACTGAGAGGGAAAGTGAAAAACGGCTACGGTGATGCTTTGAACATGTTGATACATTTTTTTCTTGAATGTTGAATACATATATTTATTATTATTATTACTATTATTATTATTATTTGCTTTTCTATCTCACTGCGAATACTGTTCGTGGGTTAGTAGCATTAACTGGTTGATTTTTGTTATTATTACTAATGTAAGAAATAGTAACACTTTGTTTAAGGAGTTTATCTCTTGAACATTGAAGATGTTTAGATGTAGTGTTACAGAATGATATTGAGGATATCTTGGGCCAATAAGAGAAGTTCCGAGAATAATTAAGCAAAATAGTGAAATTTAAAAGCACATGAAAAAGAGAAAATGTAAAAGCTAGAATGTGTGATAAGAAAAAATATACTCGTTGCTGAGACTTATCATTCAATCCACGATCATAGAGAAGAGAAGTCCAAGCATATGAAGAACCTCCTGGCTGCGTAATCTATGAGAATGTTTGACTGCAGTTCGGGAGAGCTTTTCAGAAGATAAACTAACAAAATCAATAGCTGTGATTGTTTGAGCACTAATCAGGATCGAAGTTCCAATGTTTTGTAGCCTTCTCAGTTTTTCGTTATTTGGAACATTCCTGATTGCCTGCTCGCCTTGGAATTTGTGGACTGTATGATTGTAGGTTTCACTGAATTATACACACGTTGAAAAGCAAAAGTAGTAATTTATTGCCATAAATTAACACTAACAGTTTAACATTTACAAAGAATTAGTTTTCGTAGTGCGTGACCGGTTTGCATGCTGCCACTTTGACAGATGAAACGTAAGTGCGGAGACCGGCGAGGCAAAGCCCGCTCGACCTTATACTGCGCACAGTATTGATTCAGAATACAAGAGAGGCGGCAAAAATTTATAAAGTCCTTAACATACCGCCCGCCTTGGAAAGGGTAACCTTTCAAATAAAACAGTACAGAGTTGACATGTAAAAGCTAGAGTAAAACATGTAACATTAACACACATATATACAAAGCATAATAGTACATGGATCTTAATCTAGTACAAGAAAACCCGAACAATGGGGAGCCAAAAGGCTTTACGAAAACTGCGCTGAACGCTAACGCACTAGTTCACAACACTAGGTAGCGGGCACAATTTGGCGAAGGATCGCTTCACGATCCCTGACACAGTGTTCACTGACGCCACACGCGTAACGCCGTCAAGGCCAGGGAGCAGCTCGGTGACCCGGCCTAACCTCCACTTCAGAGGGGGTAGATTGTCATCCTTGATGAGGACCATGGAACCAGGCTGGAGGTCCGAAAGATGCGTGCGCCATTTGGTGCGCTGTTGGAGTTCCGAGATGTACTCTTTGCTCCATCTTTTCCACACATTCTGGTGAAGTTGTTGTATTCTCTGGTATTTAGACAGCCGAGACTCGACTATCTCAGTAACGTTGGGATCAGGCAGTGACACCAACGGACGACCAATCAGGAAATGAGCAGGAGTCAAAGGCTGAAGGTCGTTTGGATCAGAGGACAAAGGGGACAGGGGTCGGGAGTTTAAGGTCGCTTCCACCTGTGCCAACAAAGTGCAAAATTCATCGTAATTTAGACTAGCGTTACCTATAACGCGACGTATGTGATGTTTGGAGGACTTGATTCCGGCCTCCCACAATCCGCCAAAGTGGGGACTGTGCGCGGGTATAAAATGCCAAGCTACTCCGTCGTTCGCGACTGATTCGGAAATAGAAGGGTTTTGTTCCGCGAGAAAATTGCCTAATTCGATTAACTCGGAATTAGCGCCTACAAAGTTAGTGCCGTTGTCTGAGTAGACATGGAGCGGTTTGCCTCGTCGAGCCACAAACCGGCGAAAAGCCATTAAGAAGGCTTCAGTAGAAAGGTCAGCGACCAATTCAAGGTGCACTGCTTTTGTGACAAAACAATAAGCTGTAACTCGTTGTAAGCGAGCGAAGCTTGAATACTGATTGAACGGAAATGGTTCAACAGAGGTTACAGGAAGACTCTGAACTTCTTTTTTGAATTCTGGAAGCTCAGCACGAACATGTTTGGAAGCAGGCCAAGATGCCTTGCCTTCGCTTAGCCAGGTGGGACCATGCCACCAAAGGCTTAACAGACCCAGCGGGTCAACTATCTGGGAAATTTCAGACAAGCTGCTACGATTGGTAGCCTTACCACTTGTAGAATTTGAAATCTGGGATATTTCAGGCAAGATGCTACGCGTGGTAGCCTTACTACTTGCAGAATCTGAAATCTGGGATATTTCAGGCAAGATGCTACGCGTGGTAGCCTTACTACTTGCAGAATCTGAAATATTCTCTACTGATAAGAATCTTTTCTGAGCGATTTGCAATGAATCACCCAATACCTCTACAGGCTTCTTGAAAGGGATAGAGACAACGAATCGACCATTCGCTTCTCGTTGAGTATTTTGCACGAAATGTGCCTCACAGGCGTTCTCTTCATTTGTGCGAACCTTTTCCTCTGCGTAATGTTCGAGTTGCCAAAACCTAGCAATGGGATCAGAAGCATCCTCGATCGTGCTAAGATTGCACTGTACAGGGTACGCAGAAGGGGGGCCTGTGGGGCCAGAAACAATCCAACCAAAACGAGTCTTTTGGAGGATGGGAAGATTTGGGCCTAGACCAATTTGTCCAATACAAAGGAGCTGCCAGAAAATGGGCGAACCAATCAGAATGTCGATGGTGCCCGGTTGGTCGTAGGACAGATCTGATAACTTGATGTTATCAGGAACCTTGAAGCTGTTTCGCTGGACGCGAAAACTTGGGGTAACACCCGTAATCTCATCGAGAACAAGACAGGATAGGCCAATGCCGTATGAAGTGTGAGGGGCTTGCAGCTTGATATCACACCTAGCCTTGATTTGAGAAGTGGCTTTACTTAAGCCTGAAACAGTAACGTTGACTTCGCGAATTGGAAGCTTCAACCTTTTACACAGATCTGAACGTATGAAGTTCGATTGGGAACCGGAATCCAGCAGGATTCGCACAACATGAGGCGTACCATCATCAGCGATGAGTTTAGCGGTAGCCGTAGGTAAGAGTACCTGAAAAGCATTCAAACAGAATGCCGAAATCGATTGGTTTAGTTCAACAGGGGTTTCTGCCGACATCGCAGATCCTGGTTGACTAGAAGAAGCGTTCTGAGGCTTATCCTCATGAAGAAGTGTGTTGTGCCTTGATTTGCACTTTCTACACGTATATTTGGAGCTACAAAGGCTCGCAAGGTGACCCTGAGTTAGGCAATTAAAGCATACGCGGAGCTCTTTTGCCTTTGACTTTCTGTCAAGAACAGACATCTTGACAAACTTATCGCATTTGTACAAGGAATGAGATCCTTTACAAAGTGGACACGAAGGGGTACCTGACACAAATGATTTCGAATGTACCTTGGAAGACCTTTCGGGTACAAGCTTAACATTTTTTACTTCCAGAGTTTCTAGAAGATTTGCTGTATTTTGTAAGAATTCCTTGAACTCATCAAGATTAGGCAGGTCAGAACTTGACCGGTTTCTAAGGACCTCCCATTCACGAAATGTAGTGGGGTCCAGCTTTTTAGAAACTACATAAATTATAACAAAATCAAGAAGCTCGCTTTCGGTAGCTAATGATTTAATTGCTGCAAAATGCTTGAATAACATATCGCTAATCGTACGCAATTTAGTTGCAGATTCCTTACTGCAAGATTCGAGTTCAAATATAGCCTTGAGGTGGTTATGAACCAGAATTTTTGGATCATTGTATCGATTGCACAATGCCTCCCAAGCTAGAGTATAATTACCTGCAGTAAACTCTAAACTTTTTATAATTTGGCTTGCATCACCCTGTAAACTAGCCTTTAAGTAATGCAGCTTTTGAATATTAGTTAACGTTTGATTCTCATGAATTAAACTAATAAAAATCTCACGAAACTCTAACCATTCGGAAACGTTTCCTGAATATTTGGGTATCGAAATGGCAGGAAGGCGTACAGCTTGATTATTGCAATGTGAACTGCAATTTGAATGCGTTGATCTTACGCTACCATTAGGAGATCCAGAACGATCTAATGCAACATCAGACTGGCTGTTGTATTCATTAATCAAATATTTAGCTTGTACGATTGCAAAATAATAAGAGTCTTCAAATTCGACTCGCTGTTGCATTTCCCGTTCTGCATCTTCACTGGCTTCTAAAATTTGTTCATGAACCGCATCATATTCTGATAACAATGTGGCTGCATTATTCAATCTTTCTTGTAACTGCATAATTTGAATGCTAGATAACGATTGATCTACCTCGTAAATTGTTTGCAACGATTGCACGTATTTTGCGAAACTCGTAAGCTTGCCTTTGATAGAGCCACGTGCCCTAACAAACGAATTCATAATTGTTGAAATGAAAACAACTTAAGGATGAAACTAACTTTTCGTACGCCCCTGGCGTGGACCCAACGGGTCAACTCTCTGTGATATTTCAGGCAAAATGCTACGCGCGGTAGCCTTACTACTTGCAGAATCTGAAATATTCTTTAATGATAAAACCCTTTCGCACGCCTCTGGCGCGAATTTGTTTATAACGTAGACAGCGCTTGCTAATAACGGGAGAAACTTGTCGCTTACGACGCAGAAAAACGACCGTGTACTACGCAAGACCAAAAATGCGCCACGAACGCGAGACTGTTTTAACAACGCAAACGGCTCTGCAATTTGAAAATGCAGGGGATATCGCTAACAAACGTAATAGCTTGGCATTTCACGCAATTAAAATGTTTATATGATTCATAAACCATTTGTTTACGCAATAATACGCAGCTGAAATTATGCACACATGCAAACACAGACGAAATAAACCAAATTTATGCATAGGAAAATCAGGCTTACATTTGATATTGGTGTGTGCCGCCTTGCCGGTTTTCTGTTCCTACTACCGTCTCGCTTGCAGCTGGCCGCTGGCTCCACACCTGCACGAATTTGGCGCGAGACTCGGCGTTTGGGTATCTACCGTCTGCTGTCTTCCTTCCTCTCGCTACGGGCACCGCATGCCCTCTTTGTTCCACGCGTTGCTGCGAAATTGGACGCTGCTTCCTTGCGGCCGATTGTATGCGATGCAATACAAACTGAATATGCTTTGTACTTGCCTATGACCAATGTTGTCGAATGCTGTCGCTGTCTTGGACCCGCAATGACCTAATGTGGTTTAAATCCGGTTCTGTAGGACCAATGTTTGAGCACTAATCGGGATCGATTTCGGTATCTGGAAAACCGCTGATCGCCTTGCTCGCCTTGGAATTTGTGGACTGTATGGATTGTAGGTTTCACTGAATAAATACACTCGTTGAAAGCCGGAAATATGTGACTTTATTAGCAATAAAACACATGGAACATTTGAACATTTACAAGAATTAGCTTTCGTAGAGCGGACCTGTTTGCATGCTGCCACGTTGACAGATGAAACGTAAGTGTTTTTGGAATCGGATGCCGGCACGGGAGTCCACTGCGCACAGCATGAACTCAGCATGTAAGAGAGGCGGCAAAAGTTTATAAAGTCCTTAACAAACACTTTTCTGCATAGCAACGGCGATTCGTTTTACGTTTGGCAGTACTGAAGTGTATTGTTGGTGACACTGTAAGTCTATGCCAAATTCGAGGATAGCAGGTTAGGTTTTGCATCAGTTTTGACACAGAATGACGCAAAACCTAATCTGCTAACCTCGAATTTGACATAGACTTACAGTGTCACCAAACAATACACTTCAGTACTGCCAAACGCATAACATCAACTGGAGCTGCTTATTGTGCTTTAATACATAGGAACGTGTTCTGTTCAGCTTGGTAATGTTTTGACATTTAGTGTCACTTTTATGTAAAAATTTAATATTTTACATTTCTTATGGAATGCCATAAAATAGTATACGCAACACGTTAGCAAACTGGTTTTACTGAATTCGTATGGCCGTTTAAGTACTCGCTAACTCTCGTACTCAAACCAGCCACACTGGTTCAGTAAAATATCACTTTTTTAAACTTGTTGCGTAATATACTATTTTGGGACGGGTAAAGTCTTACTTGTCCCGAAATCATGCATTTTTTGTACTAATGAAACAAATAACTATTTATTCATCTTGAACTTTCATACTCAAAATTTTAAAAAAATCTATTGAATCGATATTGGTTATATGTGTACAAATATAATAATATAATCTGCTACAAAAGCCGAATGTGCGAATCCATATAATTTGTATAATTTTTGTAATTTACTATTACTACAAAAAAAAACTAGGAAAATGTTTTCCTCGCTCTGTGAGTCTGACTGTTTAATTGGCAACTGAGATCTGAATAAATTTAAAATTATTTCAAAATGTCACTGCCAATTGTGCCTACAGTAAGTTTAGTTTCATTTTATAAACTAAAATCATAAAAATGCATGGCTAATGGATTTCCAAATTGTCTTAGTTTTTTTGGCAGCAATAGTACATGCCAAAAAAATACAGGGTGATTCATAAACATGGTGATTACATTTAAGGGCAGTTAGATGACATAAAACACAACAACTTCGCATAATAAAATATATGTCAAAAACTAATAATAATCCCACAAAAATTCAAACAATAATAGCTTAATAGCTATTTATGATACAAGTGCTAAAACTGAATGTTCAGTGCAGGAAACATGAAAAATATGAAACGAAACCGTAGGCTGAGTTTTATAACATGTCAAGTGCAATTACACCTTTAGCACGAGTTTGCATGCAATATTTTTTCTGCAACCGTAAATTTACTGTTTAATCCATAAATATCGAAAAGGTTGACATTCTTGACAGTTATAATTTATGTCATAGTAAAAAGATGGCCATGGATAAGTAGCCGGCATAGGTGACTAGTATCTGCAGCTGGTAGTTGCCAAAGTTAATTATCAAAGGTAATTATAATAGTACACATTTTACTTTATTTATTACATAATGATTTAGTTATTTAAACAACACTTTACCTCTACCGAAAGAAGTAACTAGAATAACTTTATAACCTCACTTCCAGTTTAATACACATATATTCAAAATCAGCTGTTTACTTTTAGCACGTGTGCGAAAAGTAAACATTTCTAGTTTTAGCACGGTAATTTATAATATTTCATATTTACTTCGACAAGTCGTTTGTAAAAAACCTACCTTTAGTAGTCATCGTAGAAAAAAGAATTGATGGTCCTTGGAATGAATATTTATGAACTCAAGTTCGACCAGGTGGTTGCGATAAGACCAAATTTGGATTACATTCAGACGCAAAAAGCAATTCTTTGGGTTTTTCAATCACATTCGGGGCACTATGCCAATGCACTCTCATCTGATTTGGCCAGTGGTTCCTAACAGTTAGCATACACTCTCTAATACTATTTTTTCCAATGTACTTTTATTGAAGTCAGTATACACCCATTTAATTTAATGGCCATGCTTATGAATTACTCTGTATATTAAGAAGTGTTTTCAGTAATTTCACTAATTTCAGGGCTCATGCTGCCATTTTTTGTACAATTTATTTCTTTGTTGTGTCCCGTTTTTATAATATTGTATAAGAATATTTCTAGGATAAAGTTATCGAAATACTAAGGTCACTTTGTATGTCCACGTTAGTAAGTTGGTAACAGTTTGGAGCACCTTGACTTGGAATATGTCAACGATAGCTATGTTTGAGACAGCTGTGGCTTCACATAACCGGTGTTATAGATTCATACTAGCTTAAATATTACTTTGTAAGAAAGTAGCTTGTTGATAAATAAGAACGGGAGTTTGTTCTTCGAAGCCAGTACCGTTTGCTGAATTTAAGTATAGCTTCTTAATTTTTTTCCTCTACATTTAGTGAAAGTAACTCGCTGAGTCTTTATTTTTATGTGCCATTTTTTGCACCAGTTATGCTCTCACTGGATCTTTGCAAATGTTGCTGTTTTGACTTCTTCACTAGTAGACAGCTCTACAGTAGATATGAGGCACTTCCTTGTGGTAGGTATCCCTGATCCTATTAGATATAGGTTAGTATGCTTCATGCGTTAGAAAATGTTTTTCGCTTAATAGATAGAACTTCAGCATCAGATAGAAATTACCAGAAAGGCACTATTTTAGTTCGCATAGGAGACCATTGTGTCAAACTTTATGAAAAGCTTGACTAGAATCTATGAAGATGGCAGCGCAATAATCTTTTCCCTCGAAGGAGTTGAATGTTCTCTTCTAAACTCAAACCAATAATCCTCCTTGGTTGGAATTTGCATCGATTATTTAATAGTAGCGCTCCGAACAGCTTTGGAATGATAGGTTTATAGGCCAATGGGTCTAGACAATACGGTTGCATTTGATGGGCTACCAGATTTTTGAATGAGAAAGATTTTGACTTCTACTATTTTTTCCACGATTTGAGAACGACTTCAGCATATATTTTGAAAAGAGTAGAAGCTAGAAGCAAAAGAACAACGCTTGGTTGCCTTTCATTAAAACTATTTGGCTACCAGGTTTATATTTAAAGCATGGAATTATAGTTAAGGGATCTAGAGATACCAGCAGAGCTTGTAAGATTAGTGATGATAACGTTAAAGAACACGGTAAATATAGTAAAATATAGAGGGCGAGAATCAAAGGAATATGAAAGCAATGGTGGTCTTAAGCAAGGCGATCCATTATCAACAACACTCTAACATCACTCTGGAACAAATCATCAGAAGAAGTAGCACTAACGTAAACAGAAATATTTTGAATAATTCACACCAATGCCTTGCTTATGCGGATGATGTGGTACTTCATGCTAGAACACAAGACGAATTAAAAGATATCTTCAACAGCTTAGAGAAGCAGGCATCTGTAGTTGGATTACAAATACATGAGAGCAAATCAAGTTATATGCTTCTGTGTAATAAACTACAAGAAGACCAGAACCTAGAAATTGGGTCATTAGACAAGAAGAAGAAATATGTGTTCAAGCTTACAAATAGTGTAATCTATTTAGGTACGGAAATAACGAGTGATGTTAACCATTCTAAAAACGTTTTAAGAAGAATTGCGGCGGGATCCAGAAGTGCAGGTGCGTTGAACATTTTTTCTGAAAAAAATCTTACGAGAAATTTAAAACTAAAATTGCAGTGCGGCCAGTAGTGCTTTTTGGAAGTGAAACATGGACTCTAACAATGGAAAACATGAAACATTTAGAAATATGGGAAAGGCGAATTCTGAGAAAGATATTCGGTGGTGTTAAAGAAAACGGTAGTTGGAGAAGAAGAACAAATGCCGAGTTGGAGGGAATGTTTCAATCCAGTATAAAAGTGACAGTGCAACAAAATAGGTTGAGGTGGTTCGGCCACATAACTAGGCTGAGTGACTAAGATTTAACCAAAAACACATTTAAACTAGAACCAGAGGGAAGAAATCGAAAAGGAAGGCCGAGGAAAATGTGGTGGGAATGTCTTAAGAAGGATTTAACGGAGTACAAGATACGGAATTGGCGGACCCTAAACACAGGACAGAACAGCATGAAGAAAGACGATTCAAGCCATAAGCCTTAAGGTCAGAAGTGCTGTTACATATATAATTATAGTTTTTGTGAGGTTCTTAGTGTATTATTTTTGCTACGTTGTATCGACGAATATAATCTGTACTGGCTAGCGTGGTGCATCCCCCTCATTCGTCGATTCACACATTCTATATTTATTCATCAGCTACTGCTTGTTCTTTGTTACAGTAGCTTCTTTTGCATATTAAACGATCTTGAATTGTATGCATAAACTACCGTGTTTTCTTTTGCTTCCATTGTTGCAACTTCATTTTGCTTTCCTCCTGAGTATTGCAAATCATTCATAAGCAATGATGTACTGTTGTTATCTGCTTTAGTGCAAATTGACTTAGACATAGTATTTTAACCAGCTTTGTCATGAATTATATTTTTAAATTGTATTTTTAAATACATTTATTTTAGTGAAGCTTTAACAATTATTTTAATGCCATTTTTTATTAGATCTTGTGTATGTATTATGTACTTACATGACCGTAGATCCAGCCCTCTCAAGTGTAGGTTTTATAGGAGTTGATTCTATTTTCTTTTACCTTTATTGGTGTTTATCTGGCCTTTTATTTGTGTTATAAAGTCAATGAATTTCTGTAAACAACTTAGCTTTTATTGTACGTTGTCTGAAGTCAGCTTCAGCCCTATAACTCTGCAGGAGAAACCAGATTTGTGTTTTGTCAGATAGTGATCTTTCATAAGTCACTAACTAAGGTATTAAGAGTGTTTCATGTATTCACTGAGCTAGCGAGGTAAACAAAGGCAAATAATTATTCAAGTGTTAAGGCGTATGAAACGCCTATTTTTCAGTAGTACGACTTATAACAGTGGGTTCGAACCACATGGGCTACAGTCCATAGTAATCTGTTCTCTTCATCACTATTGCAAAAAGTTGTTTCGCCCATTTCTGTTATTTCTGCCCTCTCTGATTCGTTTCTTATATTGTCACCATTAAATATTTATACTTTTTACATTCCATGATTAGTTGCTTCATTGCTCTTTATATTCCACGTTCAAATTAACATTCTATCCTTCGCTCTTTTTGCTTTTACCGTTGTTCTATCTACTTTCTTACTAAAAATCTGAAACTTTCTTGTTTTATCTCTCTTTATTGTTTGACGACGACCAATCATAGCTTTTCCTGCTCCACTCGAAATTTTGTGTTGGTTCGCCCATTAAAATTGATTTTTTGCACTCTCACTCTTTATCTTTTTGTATAATGTTGCATAGGAAATTTTTAAAATAAATTTGCGTTTAAGTATAGATTATCACGGCTATACATGAGCGATAAATTAAAAGATAACTGATGGTAGGCACTGACAGAAACAGCTTTTACATAAATAATCATTTTATTTAACTGTAATCATCTAAAACTCTACAGGACTTTGCAAGTGATCGATGTGGCCCAGAATCAGCCTTAAGAAGAAACGGGTGTGCGGAAAAATACATTTTTTTCAATGACGAAAATTCAACAATCGTTAGCACAGACAGCGACAGGGACTTCCACGATGTCACAAATCCGGATAATGTAGAAGAGTCTGTCCAAATCAAGCCCCAGAAAATTACAGTCAGACTACAGCCTGGTAGGTCCAACTTTTTTACAAACTGAAGCTAAACTAACATCTACTGCTTGCAGGACAACCAGTGAGTTTTCAGTTCAAGTACAGGCTGGCTAAGAACTATCCGCTAGATTTGTATTACCTCATGGACTTAACATATACAATGGAGCACGACGTCACCACGATGGCAACTTTGGGGAGGGAGCTTACAGAGGTTTTGCAGAATCTTACGAGGCATTTCAAGGTGGCCTTTGGCTACTATTCTGATAAGGTGGCCATGCCCTTTTCAAGAATGACGGAGGAATTTCTTGAAAATCCTTGCTCTGAGTCCGGAAAACAGTGTAGAAAGGGATTTGACTTTGTCCATAGCTTGAATTTCACCAGTGATATACAGGCATTTATTGGAACGGTTTGTATACATTATGTTTATTAAATTCTAGAATCAGAATCACTAGTATATTTTCTATCGTTGTTTGATTAACTTTCATATTTTATTGTTCTAATAAACTACTCTCTCAGCCGAGGAAATATGTAATAGAACGCTGAAATGGCTTAGTACTCCCATTGAACATTTTTCATCAAAATGAGTTAGAAACGTTCGCTGTACTTAATCTGTTTACAGATAAATGCAAGTATGATAACATCAAACCTGGACAATCTTGAAGGTGGTATGGACGCATTACATCAAATAATTCTCTGCGAAGAGTACATACAATGGCGTAAAAATTCTCGAAGGATGATCGTTGTGGCTACCGATGGAATTCTACACTTTGCGGGTGACGGAATACTAGCTGGAGCAGTGAAAAGGAATAGAGATCAGTGTCTTTTGGATGAAAATGGAATCTACAGTCAGTCATTATTGTATGATTATCCATCTCTGGAGGAAGTTTACCGTAGATCATCACATAATAAGGTATAGAAGAAAAATTGGAAAAATACGTACAAAATATTCATTCCTTCTGCAGATGAACATTCTCTTTGCGGCAAAAGAAGATGCGCTTGAGTACTACAAAAAATTAAATAAAGCAATACCCAGTATTAGCTACGTAGGCAAATTAGAAGAGAAGTCGACTAATGTTCTAAAATTGGTTGAAGAAGGTTATTTCAACGTCGTTAGGAAAGTTGAATTCTCCACCACCCCTAGCGAGAACCTTAAGGTCACTTTCAAAGCAAACTGTAATAAAATGAGGGCATGGAATATGTCCAGTATGTGTGATAACGTGGAGGTAGGTAAGGAATACATATTTGATGTGACTCTCGAGGTGCTGCAAATTCCTAAAGACATAGAGGTATTGTAATAATATGTGGTAAACTAAATTCACAGTGTCAATTCACATTTTTGCAGACTGAAACAATAGTAATTGAAGAAAAGACTATAGCGGAGACATTGATAATAGAGGTGCAGTACATTGGTAAATGTAAATGCAACATGGAGGTCCAAAACAAAAGGTGTTCTAACCACGGATCTTACAAATGTGGAGTTTGTGAATGTGACGAAGGATGGTAATACTATTTTTCTTTTTGTAAACGTATGTGATTTTGAGACAACTTATGATATGAGTCAGTTACAATTTATAACAATAGTAGAGCACATTGTTTTGTATATTTCTTTGTACAAGAAATACTAGCACAAGCTATCCTAAAATTACATGCTGTTGTGTAATAGCTATTTAAGTAACAAGGAATGTAAGGACCTATTAACAGTTGAGGTAGGCAAATACAAGCCAAGGCGAAGCCGCGGCTTGTTGGCTGCCAAAAATGTTAAGCGACGATACATTATCTAATTATATTTTTCCCGCTGCTTATCGAAATTTTCCTAGATTTAAAAAAAAATGTTTGGTGTGTCACCTGTCACCAGGATTTATTTCGTGAGTCGTGTTACCTATGAGTGTCACATGTCACATAAACACGCAATTATAAACAAAACGTCTAAGTTTATTATCATAAGAACTTAATAATAATATTAAGTTCCGTTATCAAGGAAAAGCAGCAAACAAATATAATCACAGACTTACACGTTTTGCTACTAAGGCTGTATCCCTGACTTACATGATCAACAGCCGGGAAAATATTTTATCTTCATTGGTGTTGTATGTATGTATGTATTATTGATAACCCCATTTTACCTTGCGGTGTAGAGGCTGGTGCTTTATGCGCTTGCATCTGGCGGTACAATGCTCAACTTGCCCCGGATTCGGGATACAAAGTTGGAGCACGCCTTTTGTGCTTGCGCAGCAACCACTGTGTGAGGTGTGTGCTATGGTGATGTGTTGACCTTGTTACTCTATCTCTTAGGTATGTGATTCTGAATACAGCACAGTTAATTTGGTGCCCAACTATGAATGGTCTGACCGGGCCCGATTCCAATCGCCAAGGTGCAAAAAAAATCCGGCCCCCGCGGGATTCGAACCGAGGACTTGCATAATGCAATCCTAGCGACTACCCAACTGCGCTACGCGGCTTCTTCTTCATCGGTGTTGTTATAGACTATTTACCAAATTAATTTGAGTATCGTTAAGAGTTTTATTACCGCACTTGGGTGCGGTAATGGACATTGCCGCAAGAACAAGAACAAGAAATACATTCAACCAGAATTTATTGATGAAGAAAAAATATTGAACAATACACAATCAAACTTGTATGGTTAATATCTATTTCTTAACTATACCATTATTGTAATTTCGTAATACCTACATATGATTGTACTAAATCAGTACTGTCTGTTTGATCAAAATGTTACCCATAACAGCCGTGGCCGTTAAAATTTAACAGCCACGGTCGTTATAATAATTGCTGCACTACCAATAACGTGCATTGTTTTAATTTATTTAAGAACAAATTTGTAAACATCCGTTGCTACACTACCAAATTTCGTGCGGAACTCAGGTTACTAGTAAATTTTATTTATATTATTTATAGTAAAATCACATATTCTAAAATTGGCCAATTTTAGTAGATATTACTTAAACTGTTACACAACATAGAGCCGATATTACATATATCCGACGCGGATAATTTATTAGCCTCGTCCTAATCGGCCTAGGCCACGAAATTTATGCTCGCCGTTATATGCTCAATATCTGCCTAATACCTTTAACTGAACTAAACAAACACATGAAAAATCATTCATAACAGCCGTCGGTCACTAAGGATTGTAAAGGCCGGGGGCCTTTAAAGCCCACTTGATCTTTAAAAAACAAAGGCATTCGTAACGGCTGGCGGCCAGTTTTCTTCGTCAGTTGCAACGGAGTTTAAGAACGTTCTTCTTCTTCTTCCTCTTAATGTAGGCTGACTACATATTACTGTTTGATCACCCTACTTGGTAACTTTCCGTTTCGAACGGACATCGATAGGGACCTCCTAGCCTCTCATATTTTGTCTCTGGCTTTTCGGATGATTATCGTCCTTCCATGGAGAGTGTCTTGATCTATTTCTGAGGTAAAGCAGTCTATGTTGTGCATTTTTCATTTGCACTTTTGTTTGCTTGATTTTGCTTTTGCTTCTCTTCGCTTCATTCTTACGAGATTTCTCGATCGCTTTGGTACCTATTTAACTTGTTAGAGGCTTTAATGTTGTTCTGCTAATTGTGTCAAAGGCACTTCAAAAATCAATAAACACGATGTGCAACTCCATGTAGTACTCTGCAGCTCTTCCTAGTATTTACTCTAGTACGTGTATGACGTTTATTGCAGATCGTCCTGGTCTAACTTTAATCTTGTTGATAGTCTCCGATAGCGTTTTCTGTGTATATTTTCGGTATATCATTAAATATGGAGGAGAGGACTTTGTACATAGTTTTAATAACGCAATTATCTTTCTTCTGCAGACTTCTTTCCTGTATACAGGGTGTTTGCTTTTGAATCATTTTCCTTAGCTTCTCTTATATAAGATCACAGAATGTTAACTCCATTTCTTGCTATTTTGCATTGTTTATTTGTGTATATTTTCTTACGAGGGAAACAGATTTACCAGCCAGCAACAAAGTAAAACTTCTCCAGTCAGCTCAGTGGTGGAAGGGTGAGTTTTTGATTGTTAGAACAAAAACAAGTTCTACCTGGACAAATTCAGATAATTGTTAGGCGCCACTCCTGCTGTGTCCACTGGAAGATGATGCGGGACGCTCTCCAACAGGAAAAATAGGTTACATCGGCTTCAGGAAGTAATTCAGCTGCCAGAAAGGATTTACCTTACCAATATATAAAATGCTTATCTATTTAAAATTAACGTAATTGCATACCGCTTCACAGATAAACTGCACAGCATTAAATTCACGAACGGCTGGAACACGTGTATTCCGTATTGCAATTCCATCAAGGGGAACAAGTATTGATAGATTGATAACGAGATCGCAAACATTCTTTTAAGGTGCTTCAGCACTCCCTGCAGGGACCGAATCTGATTTGAGCAGAATAGTTCTTAATTAATATACATATTTAACGTATCTTAAGAAGCCGCATGGCGCAGTTGAGTAAGCGCCAGGCTTGCATTAAGCAAGTCCTCGGTTTGAATCCTACGAGGGTCAACATTTTTCCGTAGCCTTCGCGATTAGAATCGGGCTCGGTGAGACCATTCACAGTTAGGCACCAAATTAACTGTGCTCTACTCAGAGACACAGAGATAGAGTAACAAGGTCAAAACATCACCAAGACACACACCTCACACAATGGTTGCTGTACACGCACCAAAGGCGCGCTCCAACTCTGTAACTCGAATCCGGGACAAGTTGAGCATTGTACCGCCAAATGCCAGTGCATAAAGCACCAGCCTCTAAACCGCAACGTAAATGAGGTTACAGATAATACATACATTTAACTGATCTTGGAATGCAGCAATTTGGCTGGTGGCGTGAATATAAAATCCGGAAGTCATCACTCCAAGTAGATGCGAAAGCTATCGGTAGTGGCAGAGCCCTTGAAGGCTAAATGTTCTGGGCTCGAAGAATGTTCAGCAGCTTTAACTACAGAAGGCCGGTTCCAGTGGGTTGGATTTGAAAAATGGCTGCAGGAAACTTAGCATCAGCTGGCATGATGCGATGTTTGGCTGGACATGTAGGAACTAAGTCGGCTCAGAGCATCGCTGTACAGGGTCGCTGCAGAAAGTATAGATGCGGGACAGTACAGTTTTACCAAATATCCGACCAGAAGTCAAAAATTTATAATAACTACCCAAAATGGCTGCTACATTTCACAGAACTCTATACACTCAACGACACACCCTGCCTCGATACCTACCTAGCAACAACTGAATGGTTCGTGCGAGAATTCGGGAAATCTTTCGATCGCTACCCTCATGTGAAAAGATGCCTTAGCGATTTCATTGTTGTCTTTTTTCTTTGCGTGGTTTCTTTAAATTTATCACAAGAGTATTATTTTTCTTTTTTGTATCCAGTAATTATTTCTGCTGCTTCTATAAATCTAGAAATCTTTCACATCGACTGTATTCTTTTCATGTTTGTTCGAAAAATTTTATCAAGTTTCTCAATTTCTGCTTCTTGAAATTTGTTTAGTTAATAGTCTACATCTAGGGTTGCCTTTTGATATGTTTTTATATACGATAATTGATTTGCTTTTTTTCTACGTTTGCTGTCTGAAGTTTCCATATGTTATGATGCTATATGGGTCTTCGGATTGGTAGTGATTACATCTGCTAGCTCACATATCCAGTGCTCGTTATCATTGGTTATATTGTGCACTGTATGTTTCCTATAGACTGTTTGAAGATAATTTTCTTTTACTACTTCAGCATTGAAGTTTCCCATTATTATTGAAATTATGTCTTAATAGGATTTGTACCTTGTATGCTATTTACACTTTTAATTTTCTCAGCTCTATTAGTCACTGTAAGTATCACTTTTATGCAGATGATACGCAACTTTATTTAAAATTTTCACCTAATAATGTACACATTGCTAATGCTCTTATTAATAACGATTTAAACAACTTAGTTTCTATTTCTAAAGATCACTGTCTCAAGATAAATCCTATTAAATCTTGCTTTTTAATCTTTGGTAAGAGGCATCTTAGGACAACACTGCAAAATCAATTAAATCTAACTGTAGATGGCAACAGAATAAGCCCTGTGGAATCAGCTAGAAATCTGGGCTTAAATATTGACAATAACCTTCGTTTTAGTGTGCACGTCACGAAACTTATTCAAAAATCTTATTACAATTTAGTCTAAGTTTTCGAACAGACGTGCACAATTTAAATTTAAGATTTAAAGGCCGGTTAACACCTCCATTGCACAAAAGTTCTCTCTTTGAGAGATCTTTCTCCTATAGTGTTGCACGGGAATTTAACACTAGGGTATGCAGCATAGAAGCGGCTTCTCCGACTACCTTTAAGTTACGGCTTAGGCGTCTGTTGCAGCTACAACAACAATAACCACCACTTACCTAATTGTTTCTTTTTCACAAATATATAAGATTTAAGTTCGAATTGGCAGTGCTATTTGTTTTTTATTTACCTTTATTTATTTATTTATTTTAAATATTTTTTTCATAAGATTCACATGGAAGAGCAGAACACACTTGTGTTGTTCTGATTGTGAACCCTTTGGTCCCCACTAACGAGTACCTGGAATAATTACTCTTTTTTTCTTTTTTTTGTAAATATCTCATTTTATTTTATTTTATAAGTATTTAATTTTTATAAGTATTGAATTTTTAGATTGTGTTTACTTGTGTACTTGTTAGTAGCCAATAAATATATATTATTATTATTATTAAATAGTTCCCCGTCTCTCTTCATGTTCCTCAAAAAACAAACGATGGCTCTTATTACCCATTATATGCAATCATTATCTAATTACCACACTGTGTATGCCGGAAAAATATGAAATACCCATCGACAACACAAAACAACAGAAAATATTCCATTTTCATATTTTTTACGAAAGCCATTACTGATTATCCACTTTTGATCATTTTAATTATATAAAATTTTGCAGTTTATTGAATTGTTTTTAAATAACACAAAGCTTCAAATGTTTTCAGGAAAGGTGAAAACTGCGAAAGGGAATGTGTCGATCAGCGATTTGAAGAATGCAGATATAGAAATGACTCATACACATCAAGCACTTGTCTTGGCCGGTAAGCAGTTTGTTTTATTTCAATTTGTATAACAATATCTCCCTGTTTTAGTGGTGACTGCGACTGTGGTAGATGTATGTGCGATGAAGAATATACAGGAAAGTTTTGTGAAGAGAAGCAGTGTCCTAAGTAAGTATTTGCAGTACTTGTTTTCTATGGTTTGCATAGTTTCCTCCGTATCTAAGTCATATCTCTCAAGGAAAATCAACATAGCACACCTTCAGCCATTACATTCACATTATGATTCGTATCATCTTATCTTAACCCTCCAGTACCCGTTCAAAATTGTAAGACATCAGTACCCGCACCGGTCTCGCAGTCCGACACCCTCTGCCACCTCCATAAAAATAATGAGATACCTTATGGCATTAGTTTCTTGTTCGCTAACGTCTTCATAATCAGATATTTCCTGTTCAGTGTCACTGTTCATTTCCCTAATTTCCAATAAATTATCTTCGTCAGACGCGTTGTCGACATCCCCCTCCGCTATTATATAGTCAAAATTATACCCATTCGGAGTCACGTGACTTTTGTCTGTCTCTGTTCATCTTTAGTAAAATAGATGAAATGGAAGAAATTTGAAAAAAAGGCATGTCGATTCATAAAATTAATTTTAAAAATTTGACGTTTCTAATCTGTCAGATTATATTTTTATATTTTTCGTGTAAGTTATTGAGATAAGGGTAATAAAACCTAAAATTGTTGAGCCGAAAACTGGAAATTAAAAGAAACCATCGGACATGCGGTATAACGAGCAGTCACAACAATTAATTTGAATATTATGCGTTTTTTTTTATGAAGAGTACAATATTAATAATAGTAAATCAACAGTTTCACCCTCCAACGCTGTTCGCAGTGCTTCTCTTGCGTTAAATATCTCGGAGAGCACAATTTACCGAAAATATGAGCCAGAAAGTGAAGAATGCAAAAACGGAAGTCGACGAAGCAGTCAAGACACTGTATATAAAATGTATGTAGCTAAAGAATTTGTAACCATAAAAATCTAAAAAATGCTTGGTTGAAGAATCTGGAGATTTTTCACATTCAGTTTCTTCCCTAAATAGATTGTGCAAGGAAATAGGCTTCAAATGGCAATGTTCTATAACAGAATATGCATGCACAGAAATTGACTTAAAATTTGCTATACGCAGCAGGTTTTTAATGTAGCAGCTGACATATCTTTATTATATTTACATTTTACGACATGTTATGTTTTCTTTAACCTGTAAATTCAGTTTGATTTCATATAAGAGAATAAACCCGTAGCAACCTTGTTTTAGAAATTGGCATATGTCAGGATAACCTACAAAACGGAATGTCATTTATTTCCCTAAAATTGCATTTTTAAGAATCGACATACGTAAAATTACTAGATTATCACGTGACTCCGAATGGGTATAAATTTGACTATATCTCGCATCGTCCGTTCTAGTCGCGCATGTTCTTTCTCATAAAATCTGCCATGACAATAATATTTTTTTAGTATAACAGTGTTACTAAAAATGCAGAAAATACTTCCTTCTCCTCAAATTGGTCGTATATCAAAGGTAAAAATAAAAACAACTCGGGTACCCGCTTCGGTCTCTGAAACCGAAATTATAAATAACTTTTAAACCACTGCACGTACGAACTCAAAACTGCATACGGATCTTCAATGGCAATATATAGGAAGGTAGTGAAATGGGCGGTAAACTAACGCTAGAACATTAAGTAATATACTGCATCATGTGTTTGCTCGATCTCACAGACCGTAAACGGGTACTGAAAGGTTAATAGTGTTAGGTAGTTCCCGTAATGGTGCTACATTCACTATTTTTCAAATTCAGATATCGGAAATATGAGTATAAAATTCTTCGTCACATCACTGTACCTTATTTATATATACAAATAGAAATGAGATTGCAAACATTAATATACATATTTTGGGGTTTTTTTTGCTACTGGTTATATAATATCTAGATAATTATATCAATATAGTACTGTAAGGTATGTTTATTATCAATATTGAATTGAAACTAGTGTTAAGGCAAAGCGGGGTATTTGCACATTGAGGTTAGGTGAAAAGAACTTAAGAAGCTTTATAAAATTAAGTCACATTTTTAGAGAAGTATCTCATATCAGCTTTTAAAATAGGTACTTTAGGATCACATAATTTGTATGATTTCTTTAGTACTATGCTTTTTTGCAATTTATGTTGTAGATGTGACCCACGCTTTGGAGTAAGTACTATTTTGTTTATGGAATCTTTATCCATATCAAATTTAATTAATTTTTTCTATGTTTCAAGGATGTAAAAAAGTAAATATTTTCAAGAATTCTTTATTAATTAAAGAATGATCAACAAAATAGGAAATAAAGCCACATAACTTTGTATAAAGTTCCATAACGTGTCACATTCGACTTTGGTTGCTTCTCTTTTTGCTTTTCCAATGGTTATATCCATTTTTGGAAATACACCTCTTCTAGGTATCCCCCAACCATTTCAGTCTACTTCTACCTTCCAGCATCCAGTTCCGACTAGCCGTCAATTTTAGGTCATCCCCTGCCTCACTGGATGATGTCTTCTAGGCCTGATGAAGTTATAGTCTCTAATTTAATAGTATCTTTTGACATTTTCCATATGTATCTCTTATCACCAGTATTTAGTTCTTGCAACCTTTTCCGTTAAGTCGATCGTTTCTGTTCTGTCTCTTATATGTATGTTTCTTTTTCGTCATACCCATTATTCCTTCCATAGCTCTTTCCAGTTTTGTTCAATTGTCAATACATTACAGGTAATATACACATATTTTCTCTTCATGTTGTCTGTTGTCCTAGATATTGTAATGATACCCCACTTGTCGGTGATAAGTTTGTACAATGTTTCTCCTTAAATATAAAATTGTTTTTAGCTTAAATGTCAATTCTGGAACATACTAACCTCACTTTGTTTGCTTTTTCACTTTAAGTTTAATTAAACACTGATCCACAAGTTTATTAGCACTTCACTGTAGTCTTTCTTGTACTCTTAGGTTGCCTTTCCATGCTCTTTGTATCTTATGCTTTCTTACACTATTTTCTTATCCTTCAGCTGCATTATCGATTGTTGGCACAATATTAACACCAAACGCTGCATAAAACTGTTGTAATGCTTCAAAACACCTCTGGATTTCAGCAAATTCATAATAAAGTCTTGACGTTACAATATTAACCTGTCAGTCATCATAAATTAGATGCATTTGCCATAACGAGCACAAATACTGAATAATAGGCTAAACGCAACCCTGTCGATACTGTTCTATTCAAATATTAACCTCTCTTAATCAAATTACAGTTATTGCCAATCATGTCTTGTATATTTATTATTGATGTTTATTTAGTCTTATTGTTGCAATAAATAGAATACCAATTCTGGGCCTATTTGAATGTTTATTTCATGTTCGTACGTTAGCAATGCAACCAAAATTGCTTTAAGCAATATATAATTACAATATATATTCCTTTCCACTTTTTGGATTTGAATGACACGATCTTCATTACACATTACTTTCAAACTTTCTGCAATTATGTTATCTTAGCTAGTTGACATATTCTCTATTTAAATTAATCCCTTTTGCTGACCAGCTTGCTGTCTTAAATATATCCTCCATTACGACCATAAAAAGTTAAACGATAAAATATCTCTTACACCCCTTTTCAAAAGCACTTAGTTGTGGTGTGTAAATGATAAGTCGCCGTCACACTATCAGTTATATTATTCAAGAGATGCCCATCTCTTCATAAGATATGATTGATCCAATATTCGGCACGGTCTTCCCAAATCTGTTTCCATTCATCTCTATTGCTTGAGCCAGGCTATGACACTGGGCCTATAAAGTGACCATAATCTGGCAACATGGCGTCGCCAACCTTTAACAAAAAATTACTAGTTTTGGTCACTAAATGGAAAAACTGTCAGTGCATTGTCCCTGTCATTCTGATACATACCAGTTGAAAAAAATCTTTGAAATCATTTACATCGTAGTGCGTCACTTCACTATAGTATTTGATTTAAAAACAATTCCTAATGGGTAGGTACCTAATTCTCCATTGTAAGTAAATCGCTACTAATTTTGACTTCATCTTCAAAATAACTCTTCATCTTATCAACATTTATATCGACCTTTTTAAAGTACGTCTCACGAGCAACATTAATCTTTTTAATTTGTCGGTCCTCTCAACTCATAACTTGTTACCATTTTTGTGCCACTGTTTCATTCGATGGAAGTTTGAACACGTTAATATATGGAGCAACTGATGATGCGTAGTTAATTTGACTTTTAGCTTGGTACACAACACTAAAGGTATTTTACAACATGGGCATTTGGCGCATGACATCTCTTCTATTTGCTTTTACACTATTCTCAATAGAATACTATTTGCAAACTACAAATTAACCTCTTTCAGGGACAGGCATGGCCAAGTTTGCGGTGGCTACCTCCATGGTATCTGCCAAGACGGTGTTTGTGAATGTGCCTTTGGATTCGAAGGCGAAGATTGCTCCTGTCCCAAATCTGAAAATAACTGTAAAGCACCTGGTGCTGAGGAAACCTGCAGTGGAAAGGGTTACTGTCGGTGTGGAAAATGTATCTGTAACCAAAACTATAATGGGGACTACTGCGAACTATGTCCGACTTGTATAGGGTCGTCAGAACTGTGTAGCAGCTATGAAGACTGTGTGTTAGACACACTGGCCAACATTACACACCCAGACAAGTGCTTCAAATCAGATGGCACGGCTTACATGACGAAAATTGTAAACTATACTCTTGGTAAGGTTGTAATGGAGCAAAGAAAATAAATATTGTTACAATTTTCTTATCTAGCGGTAGATACAACCACGTGCTATGCGGTGTACGATAAAAAGGATGGATACAGATGCAGCGCTCAGTATAATTACAACATTAGAAAAGACTTCATAGTCGATTTGCTAATCCACAACGACTGCCAGAAGCCAATCCAAGCATATACTGTTCTAGGGATTATTGTTGGCGCCATTGTAGGCATAGGAATCCTCTTCATCCTTATCTGGAAAGCAAAGCTATTGACCGATGATAGGAGAGAATATGCACAATTTCAGGAGAATGTGAACCGTAATAAGATGCTGGCAGAAAATCCACTTTATAACTCACCTATTCGCACCTACGAAATGCCCGCAGAATTCCAAAATTTCCGAGCGAACTCAGATAATGCTTTTTAGCTTTTAATGTATTTTATTATAGCAATAGTTTTTCTAGATTTTCTTACATTAAATAAAAAACTTGACATGATATTTCTCTACTACTTTTTATAGATTTAAAATGCTGTGCATTAAATAAGGAATAAACTTAAAATGGCAATAATACATACACATCCAACCTCGCACATTCACCTAAAACTACTTCACATCTGTTTCGTCTATGGAATTATTGTCAGAGTCTTCGTCATCCTCTATGTTTTCGCCTAGTTCCCGTAATTTGTTCTTAAAGCTATTCAACCTCAAGTCCTGGTCTGTTAACAACTCCAGCAAATCATCTTGGTCTTTGCGAAGGCGCTCCAATTCGGCATCCTTCTCTGAATTTTCTTCTTCTAACTGCTTCAGTCTTTGATGGAGAACAGCTTCATTTTCCGAATTTTCATGTATGCTTGACGGCGGTGGATTGTCTGGTATTAAAGCTACTGTACCTGCTGACAATTGAGCCTTGAGCAAAGTGTTGTGGTCGTGCAGTTGGGAGTTGGTTTGAAGCAAATCTTCTACTTGTATCTGAAATATTAAAAAAATAAGGAATATGTAGAATGGCTACATTAAGACTAACACAAACATGGAAGATATTATTAAAGTATCTTGGGTTGTGTTTTTTGTATATGTGTACATACTTAGACCAAATGAGACGTTTCGGAACTCCAATTGGCATTAACAAGTGTGGTGGATGGATAAATGAAGCAAACATTTAACTAAGGTTTCTATTGAAGTATTTTGTATAGTAATCAATACATGAGTACATAAAGCAGAATTTTCTTGCCACTAATCCACTAATCCGACAAATTTCTTATGAACATCATACAAATGGCTGTAATTTTAAACTTTATTTACATTTCTCGTCTCAGCTAACAACCGTTGTTTGACATTTTATGAACTACTCAAGTCTTGCAGTTTCTCAGTACTGGAAACGACTAACGGAACAATGAAGGAGAATGCAACAGGATACCTCTCGAGGATGTCATAGCAGAATACTAGTTGCTCATGTGTTGCAGCGTACATACATCAAACAAGTAGAGACACTCATTCTAAAAGTTGAAACCTGTCTAGAGTGCCTGGGACAGTAACTCGGGGGGTATTTCTAAGCTTGACTATCAGATGGCAGCACAAAATTCTACCAATCCGAGCCAGTTACTAGCTCTGCTACCAATCATATGTGACAAAGTAGTGGCGCCATCTGTTAGTACTATCGAAAAGTACCCCCCCCCCCCCAGGAGTCGTTCAAACATAAAAGGAACCGACAGTGAGTGTCTCTACTTGTTTGATTTATGTACGCTGTGTGTTGCTTTATTATGGTTATTGCCTACATAGAGCAATTAATACCAATAATTTTTAATTGTATTTGTATTTAAATAAATTTGATTACCAAACTAAACAAAATGAATAAAAAAATATTAAATCTAAAGTCACTAACAACTTCTTTATTTTCATCAACTCGTAATTGCACATATTTGTTTCTCAAATGAGATATGTCGGTTAAAGACTAACTGTATAAGGTTGGATCCTCTTTTGTCTCTTGTTAAAGACCACTAATCATGGTCACTAACTGCAGTAATAGAATGTGTTGACAACAATATAGCCATACAAAGCTAATGTACTGTATTCACACATTATGGTTGAAGCTATGATTAACTGAAGTTACTCCCATGGTAGAGGTAAGAAAGTCTTTATTTTGTACATTACAATTTACATAAATGTTGAAAACTATAGGCTCATTAGCCTGCTGAAGCACATATACGTATAAGCTCTTCACCCGATTCATAACGAGATTAGAGAATAAATTCAACTTTTAGCAGCTCAAGGAACAGTCCGGATTCCGTTCAAACTTTAGAACAAGTGACCACCTATAAACAGCAAAGTTACTGGTAGAACATAATAGACCCCTAGTATTGACCTTTGTGGACTTTTACAAACCCTTTGATACGATAGAATTAGAGAATATATTAGTATAAATGAAAGTCCTATAGACAGTCGCTACACCAAATTAATATAGAACATCTATAAAACTAAATTCATTGCAAGCGAAAACCGTATGCTACAAACATGAGCTCTACGGACGAAGCAAAAAGGAAACGACCAGAGAACAAAACGACAAGTGACGAGGAAACAGAGAAACAAGAGCAAAAAGACTGTCAGATCACCAGCGAAGCAACAAGGAGACAAAATAGATAAAATACTAAGTATGCTCCAAAATCTAACATTAGAAGTAACCCAAATAAGACTAGAACAACAGGAATACCAGGAAAAAATAAGGAAACTAGAAGTGGAAAACGGAGTATTGTGAAATAAATATGGGTACATGGAACGTGAGAAGTCTGACAGAGAAAGAAGACGAAATAATAGAAGAAATGAAGCTACAAAACCTTGCCTATTTAGGAATACCCGAGACAAAAAGAAAAGGACGAGGAATGAAAGAACTAAGGGAAGGTTATTGGATGTACTGGTCAGCAGTAGACCAAAAAGACAGAGGAGCAGAAGGAGTAGGAATGATAATCAAACCAGACAAAATAAACACGATCATGGAGGAAAGATTTATAAATGAGAAATTAATGGCAATAAAAATAAAAGTGGCTGGAAATGAGGTATGGTCGATAATAGTGACATATGCTCCGAATGAAAACGCAAGAAAAGAAGAAAAAAATGAATTTTAATAATAATAATAATAATAATAATTTATTGTGCCACTTACAGAACAGTAATTCCATTTACAATTGACACATTAATAAACTCACTGAAATGCAAAAATAAACATACCTAATTTTACAAAAACCTAATGTGACGGAAATTGAAAATTGAAAAATTAAACCACTAAAGTCTACCAATTATGAGTGTACATTCATGTTGGGGAGGACTCCGAACGTACATAGACATATAATATACACAATAAATAATTTATAGTTCTCTATACGCCACCGATTTAATCATATTCCGTTTCATATGAAAAATATCAATACGTCATTCAACAGCTGGAATACTCTCATTCCAGCTGTTGAATGACGTAAAGATAATCATTTATATTACTTCGTGGCACAAAGTACATAACAGCCACAAATAAAACAGTATGAAAATTTATATGAAGTTTTAGTAACAAGGCTTCAGTTTTGGAATCGAATATTTCCACTGCATTCGCCTGATATTTGTTATCTACAGCAACAAGAACACCTCCCAGTTTTGATTTCCCAGTTAATTCAGCATTTCTGTCTTTACGGCATACAGAATAATTAGGTGGAAAAATTTCAGAGTCGTATATCGAACTATTTAGACCCGATTCAGTCAATACGATTAATTGCAGTTACAAACATTTAAGTACCAATCATTTAGTTTGGTTCGCAATCCCCTTACATTTTGATAATATAATTGCAGGTTATTTGTATTCATATCTATTTAGATAAATATAAGCGGATAACAATGTAAATAAATATATTACTTAAGTCTCGCAAGATCAGATTATGAAACATTGCAATCGGAAATTGACAACGAGGAAAGAAATATAATAATGGGTGACATGAATGGAAGAGTAGGAAGAGATAATATGGGAATCGAAAGATATATGGGGGAAAATGGTGAGATAACGAAAAATGACAATGGAAATAGACTACTAGAACTATGTATAGGAAATGACTTCGTTATAACGAACACAAAGTTCACGCACAAAGATATACACAAATACACTAGAGAAGTCCAAGCCAGAAATGAAAGATCGATCATAGACTACTTTATAATAAATACGGAGAACTGGTGAAAGAAGTAAAAGTAAAAAGACACACAGAAATAAGCAGCGACCACTACCTGCTGAAAATGAAACTCAAAATGAATATAACAAATAAAAAAGTAGAAAAAAGACAAAAAGTAACAATGCTACAGACTAAAAGAAGAAGACATCAAGAAAGTGTACCAAGAAAGGGTGGAAGAAAAATTCAAACAAGAACAAACTACCACGGGCATAGAAAACAATTGGAAAGTATTCAAAGAAAACATACTAGAGGCAGCAGAACATAGTTGCGGTGTAACCAAAAATACTAACACGACTATAAAAAAAAGTAGATGGTGGACCACAGACATACAACTAAAAGTAAACGACAAGAAGAGAAAATGGAAGAAATACCTGCAAACCAGATCAGAAGAACACCACAATGCATACAAGACAGCAAGAATGGAAGTAAAAAAAATGATCAAAGACACAAAAAATGAAGCATGGGAAGAATTTGGGCACAAAATGAACGAGAACTATACAGAAAACCAGAAACTCTTTTATAGTACATTAAAGCACCTGAGCATACAAAAAACACCAAGGCTAAAAAATATAAAAGATAAAAAAGGCAAGGTACTAACAGAAGCTAAAGAAATAATCCAAAGATGGAAAGAATACTTCGAACAACTGACGGAAATAAAAGAAGAAAAAGCGGAAGAAGGTGAAGAGACAATATCGGAAGAAGGTGAAGAGACAATATCAGAAGAAGAGGGAGATAATAACGTACAACTAGTTACAAAAGAGGAAGTTGCGGATGCTATGAGAAAAATTAAAAACGGTAAAGCACCAGGCCAAGATCAAATTACAGCAGAAATATTAAAGCATATGAGGGAGAGAGCAAATGAAGAATTCTGTAACCTGCTAAACGAAATTATAGAAAAGAAAGAAATCCCTAAAGATTGGAACATGAGTATAATTCTACCGCTATACAAGAAAGGTGATATGCTGATATGAATGAATGCTCAAACTACCGGAGAATTAGGTACATTGACAAGTACACCCGGGAAAGTATTTACAAGAATAGTAGAGAAAAGATTAAGAGAGAAGATAGAACCAACCCTAGAAGAAGAACAACATGGTTTCAGAAGAGGAAGGAGTACTCAAGACCTAATATTCATAGTTAGACAACTGGGGGAAAAATTGCTCAAGAAGAATCAACAAGTACACATTTGTTTTATAGACCTGAAAAAAGCATTCGATAGAGTAAGAAGGAATGATATATGGAAAAGCTTAAAAGAAAGAGGTGTAAGCAGAGGTATGATTGAGATCATAAAAGCACTATATAAAAATAATAAAAATATAGTCCGGACACATAATGAGTCAGAGTTCAAAACAAGAATTGGCCTAAAGCAAGGTTGTGTACTCAGCCCATTACTGTTTTCGATACTTATTGATGATGTAATAAAAATATGTAAACAAAAGTGTAAAAGCATGAAAATAGGAAACTGAAAGATGAAACAAGTGTCCCTCCGAGAACTACTATTTGCGGATGACATGATACTGTTAGCAGACTCAGAGAAAACCCTACAAAACAACCTGAATTGCTACCAAGAAGCACTTAGGAAAGTCAACATGGAAATTAATATAAGCAAAACAAAAACCATGATACTATCTACACAAGAAAGAAAACACAGAATTACTCTTGAAGGAAAACATCTTGAACAAGTGAACAGCTACAACTATTTAGGCACAATAATAGAGGACAGTGAAAAAATCGATAAAGAAATAACAGAGAGGTTAGGAAAGGTCGGAAGATCTTACAACATGCTAAAACACTCATTCTTCGGAATGAGTAAAAACCGAAATATATAAGAAAGTGGTAAGACCGTCCCTAATTTATGGCAGTGAGTCATGGACAGTGTCGAGTAGAAATAGAAGTAGAATTGCAGCAATGGAAATGAGATTCCTAAGAAAAATTGAAGGAATCACTAGAATGGATAGAGTCAGAAACGAAAGAGTAATAGAGCAAAGGAATATAAAATCAGTAAGAAGTAGAAATAAGAAGAAACAGGGATAATCAAACGTGCCTGGGCAGCATATGGAGCACTGAGCGATGTGTTTAAGAGCAATGTACCAATAACTATGAAGCGAAAAGTGTTTAATCAATGCTTGCTTCCAGTAATGACACGCAGCAGAAACATCAACACTCACGAAAAAGTCAGTTTTAAAATTAAGAGCGACACAAATGTGCATGGAAAGGTCGCTGCTTAGTATTACTATAAAAGAATAAGAAACGAAGATCTGAGGAGCAAGACAGGAGTGATAGACGTTGTAGTACGTATGGCCAAACAGAAATGGAGCTGGGCAGGGCATGTTGCCAGACTAAAAGACATCAGGTGGACAAGTAAACTTCTAGAATGGAGACTCAGAAAGGATAAGCACAGCAGAGGAAGCCCACTAAAGAGGATGTCTACCAACTGGATACAGGCAGTGTAGAACAGGGAGAAGTGGAGACGACAGCTAGGGGAGGCCTATGTGCAACAGTGGACTTAACAAGGGCAGGATAATGATGATGATGAATTTACATAAAAGCATCTCTCTTTTGGTGCTCCAAGTTGTTCTGGGCCTTCCTCTTTTTTTTCCTGGGGGCATCCATTCAAGTGTTGCTCTGGGTAATTGATGTTCTCCCATTCGTTTAACGTGTCCGTACCAAATGAATTGCCTTTTTTCTACTTCTTCGACTATGGTATGTTTCAAGCCGATCAGTGCTTTAATTCTTTCATTGGGGACGCTTTCTAATCTTGATATTCTGCATGATCTTCTCAGTGCGTCCATTTTTTTTTATTTACTTCATTCCATCTCCAAGCTTCTACACCATATAGAGTAATGCTTTTTTCTACTGCGTTGTATATATTACCTATATTTAAGTTCTTTGGAGATTTCCTTGTGCCACCATATTGAGTTTAGCCGTATAATTGTCTTACATCCTTATCCTATTCTTTCTCGAATCTCTTTTGCACCTTTTCCATCCTTTTCTATTCTAACTTCTAAGTATTTGTAGCTGTCACATAGATAGATATCTTTTCTCCATTTTCTAAATCTAAATCATCAGATTATTCCCTTACACATAAATATTTTGTTTTACTTACATTTATCAAAAGGCCGGCTTTTTTAAACTCTTTTATTTTCCTAGTCATATATTCCAGGTCGACTTTGTCTTGAGCAAGAAGGACTTGGTTGTCGGCAAATTGTAGATCAATGTATATTGCAACATTGTTTGAGGCCTTTTGTTGCAATGAATCCCTTTGATATATTAGTTCCAACTTTCACATATATCTTTGTATTTCTATACAGGGTGTCTCAAAAAGAATGGGACACCGATTAGCCATAGATTCCTTACATCATAATAAATCGATTAAACCTAATATACCTTAGTACAAAGTCTCTTAAGTAAGAAGTTATAGGGCCTTGAAGTTCAATTTTTTATTTTTTATTTTTTTGTTAATTTCCATAAATGTAGAGATATCAATTTGAATTTTGGTATACGTACTTACTATTATATACTGCACTAATAGAAAAAATTTCGTAAACTAGACTTGACTGTAAAGGGCACTTTACCTAACTTTCAAAACATTGTTTAGCTCTAACTTCGTTATCAGTAACATTTTTTAAAATTGTAGGTTATTATCTGAAAGAAAATTAAAATACACAAAAATAATGTACTCTTACTTTATAGGCGTAGGAGCAACCGTTTACCTTAAAATACCTATGAAATGTTTTTGATTGTCACTAACACATGTAATTATCAATTAGGCATGATCACAAAAACAATGGTTATCTAGTAAAAAACAGTGATAAATCAATTAATGATATTGGTGACATAAGAATTTGTTCTTTTATGTTTAAGAAAATGCCGCTACATAACGAATTCTCCAATGCTGAAAGGTTCGTTATGTCGCAGCATTTTCGTAAACACAAAAGACAAAAACATGATGTCACCAACATCATTAATTGATTTCTTGTTGTTGTTTACTAGATTACAATCATTACCCATTGTTTTTGTGATCATGGCTACTTGATAATTGCACATCTTAATGACACCACAAAAACCTTTGATGGGCATTTTACGGTAAACGGTTGCTTTTAGGCTTAAGAACTAAGAGTACATTATTTTTGTGTTTTTTAATTCTCTTTCAGAAAATAACCTAAAATTTTAAAAAGTGTTACAGATAACGAAGTTAGGGCTAAAAAAAGTTTTGAAAGTTAGGTAAAGTGCTCTTTACAGTCAAGTCTAGTTTATGAAATTTTTCCTATTAGTGTAGTATATAATACTAAGTATGTATACCAAAATTCAAATCCCTATCTCTACATTTGTGGAAATTATAAAAAAAATAAGAAATAACAAATTGAACTTCAAGGCCCTATAACTTCTTACTGAAGGGACTTTGTACTAAGGTATAATAGGTTTAATCGATTTATTATGACGTAGGGAATCTATGGCTAATCGGTGTCCCATTCTTTTTGGGACACCCTGTATAGTTCTTTTATGGCTTTGATAATAACATTGTTGATGTTCGTCTCTTCTAATGCCTGCCATAATTTTGAAATTGGAATATTATCATATGCCTTTGATAAGTCTATAAATAGCACTAAAGAAAGCAAAAGAAAAGTGGCACATGAACAAAAGCTTAGAGAAAAAAAACATACGAGTAGGATATCGCCAATTAGAAGTAGATGGAGTTCGAATAAGAAAGCTTATAAGGGCCAATGTTTCAAAAAACTAATAAGGTTGATAAAGGACGGATACATGTTGACGGAGATAAAATATATGCAACGAAAAGGTTTACTAAAATGAAAATCCACATAAAAATGAAAAGTATGAAAATTAAGTGAAGTACAATAAGAATAAAATTTGGCCTGCTTAAAAAAATAAGGTCAGGGGGGAGCAGGAGCAGCATCTATAGTACAAGGCAAAATAAAAGATAAAGTTATACAATTTAAGAATAGTGGAAGGAGAATATACATAAGAATAGAAAACAAACCAAGAAACATATCAACAATAAATGTATATGCACCAACAGGAAACGATAAAGAAGACAAAAAGCAAGCTTCGTTTGAGGAACTAGAAAGAATTAATGAAATGACGCCGAAAGAGGATATGATGTTTGTAATAGGTGATTTCAACAAGCAAGTTGAAAAGGAAGAATGCTACAGAGAAATATTAAGCATACACACAATATGCAAGAACACAAACAACAATGAAGAAAAATTATGTAATTCTGCAGCAGCAACAGATATGTTCTTCACAAGTACAAAGTTCATGCACAAAATGATTCATTACGTGGATGATACCAGGTCGATTAGTAAAGAGAAGAGACATTACGATAATACAAGATAAAAGAACTTATAGAGGAGCTCAGACCACATGTGACATTTCCAAAACACATTAGTTATAATAATCTTAAATATCTTCAAATATCGCAACGCTACGAGAATATACTTGAGGGCCCGCGACCTAGACTCAGTGAAGACAGTTGCAGTTCTTTAAATGATGTAACTACCAAATATAATGAGCGCCAACAAGTCTTTAAATTACAACAATTACATCACAGACTCTTTACACACAACGATGTAAAATTTAAAACCAAGATTTCTATCTATAAGGCTGTTGTTATTCCTACGCTACTATATAGCTCAGAGACATGGTGCCTATACAAAAAGCATATAAGATCAGACATCCTCAGTATTGAATCAATGCTCATCCATGGGCAGTTGAGATGGTGTGGACATGTCATTAGGATGTCTGACAATCGGCTTCCGAATCGAGTCCTGTATGGTCAAATGTTTTATGGTAACCGTACGTCGGGAAGACAACGACTGAGATACAAAAATAACATCAAAAGACACATGACACAATGTAACATATCCATAGGGAACTGGGAGAGGAAAGCAGCTGAAAAAAAGCAATGGCGAACATACCTGCACAATAAAATTAGAGATGTAGAAGAACGCCGTCTAGAGGAAGAGGAAACCAAGCGTAGAGAACGAAAAGATCGACCAAATCAAATAAGAATCTACATATATAATGAAAGAAATGAACTTTATTGTGACCAGTGTAACAGATCTTTCACCAACAAGCTAGGGTACAATAACCACCTTAGAGCACAATCAAGACAAGACAACGACAATCAAGCCGTTTTGGCAATTTCACCGTGACCGTTTCGGTCTGGAAAACATCATCATCATCAAATTACAACAAATATACTCAGATAGGTTGAGAATCTACAAACTCAAATAATCGTAGCATGAAATAACACAGTATATGAAATACAGAAGGTAGCAGTAACGAAATCAAACATATCATTTATTAAGCAACGTTGCATAAAATAGTCGGTACATTAGTTCTCAAAGGCATTACTTGGGCGAAAGGGCCGCCAAATAGAAATATCATACTGTAACTAACACACTTAAAAAGGTAATCCAAGGTCAAACAAGTAAGATGTAAATTACATACTACGAACAGCTTTAATTCACCTAGAGCTTGTAGTACAAATATCATTAACCCAGTGCTCACCAGGTCGAAAGTTACTTATCTGAGAGTTCGAGCTTCTGCAGTAGTTGAATTAAGTAGTCTGCAAACGGGAGCTTACAGCTATGCTACCGCGGGTCAAGGATGCTGGCAGAAGTCACCAGCGGATTACTATGCGAAGAGGGCCAAAATCAAATTATGCTCCCAGAAGCAGGAGCAAATGCACGCTTTCCGAAAGTAGGCAGAATCAACGATGCCCCAAAACTCCGGGGTAAGACAAGCTAAGAATGACGGACGCAATTAGCTACAATATACGTTATCAAAAAATTGAAGTAACCGACTCATCCTGCATTCCAGCTTTTCTGGGAAACGGTCATTAAATGCGCCTTGCCAATTCGAGCTCACATATGAAAAAGAACGCTATTCAGGTCGCAACAAGATGACTCATTATCTCAAAAGGCGAACTAAAAGATGGCAGCAAAACAAAAGAACTGCTTAAAACTTATGCAGATACATTGAAACGAAATCAAGAAATAAAAATACAGGTACTGCAAAATGTTCCCGATATAATAATCAAATCCAAAAACCTTCAAAACTCACAACAAACTAAGGCAGACATTACAAATAATATAAATCCAAGTAATTTAAAAATTGGTATCTAAGAAAATTAACGACTACAAAAACATAAACAGTTATTATTAATTGTAAAAGTAAAAATGAGGCAGAAGCTCTGGAAAATGTAGCAAGAGCAAAATTGTAGCGCTTCTACATAGTAGAAACATCAAAAATGAGAAAACGAAGAGTGAAAATACCAAACTTCTCTCAAGAGTTAACTAAAGAAGAAATTGAAGCATCGGTACTACAAACTACAACAAAACAAAATTTTCGGGGATTTTAAGGTAACATATATTAAAAAATCTGGTGTGATACACGCATACAACTAGCCAAAAATTTGATTTTTAATTTTTAGAAATTTATCAAAAATTTTCAAAAATTACAAATTCTACAAAAACGGTACAAAATAGAGCGTTAGTTCAGAAGACAAATTTTCTCTAAAATTTTAAGTTGAATTCAAAAATCTAATAATATACGGAATGTTCTATTTAAAATTGAAGTTAATAAAAAAAATAGAAAAAAACAAAAGAAACCCATTTTAGAGGTATTCAACTGGAAAATCACCTATCTTACATCAATACTGTAACGACCTTGAGCCGGGTCGCGTGCAGACGGATGAGTCAGCCTTCCAGACCATTCGAGAACGACCTCTGTGACTCATGCGCGCTACACGTCAGCGTTGCTGGAATAATCGAGTGAGACCGCGAAGTTTCCAGAATGAATCATTCGGCGAAGTTTCCAGAATGAATCATTCGGCGAGATATAAATAAGCGCAAGAGACATAACAGACAGTCCGAATCTAGCTTGAAGTGTGCGAAGCTTGCGATATAAATCATTCATGTTGAAGTCGTATGTAAATAAATAAAGTGTATTTGTTGTTAGAAATAGTTCCTGTTAGTGTATAAATAATTTGTGTTCCTCATTAATAGTTCGTTTTTGTAAATCGTTAAATTAAATTGCTGTAAATAAATGCTTAAAACAAGAAGCGGTGTATAATTTTTAATAGCCCAAAAGATAAATCGTAACAATACATTAAAAATGTAAAGTTTGAAAAAATCGTTAGAGCCGTTTTTGAAAAATTGGAAAAAAACTGAAAAATTACAAAAGTAAACACCATATTTTATAAATGAACAAATAATACATATAAAAATGTATAAAAACGAATAAATTTTGCTTTATGAGATAGCTAGTTAGTTTTGGCCAAATTGTATTTCCTTGTGTGCTTTTTCGAATCTATAAATACAATTTTGGTTGTTCATATAAACGCATTGTTCATTTAATCGAGTATTTAGTCCACTGAGCGACTACTGTAATCATCTACAAAATATATTTCGACCTCATGATTGTGCCCGGACAATTTTAAAGTCAAGATTTGTTGTTTTTATGGCAACGTCCTTCGACAAACTTTTGACAAATTTCCTAGCCTTCAGCTCGGGAAATTTGATCAGGTTAGTTTGTCTCGTGACGTTGCCAAAACGACAAACATTCGTATTGGGATTGGTCCTAAAACCCTCAGGCAATTCCGTCTGAAGTAAAACCGACGCTCCAGCCCCCAAACCTGCACCTTTATTTTCCAAATGGGCAGCTAAATTCTTAGAAGTGAAAACAATCGCCGCGCCAACTATAATTTGGTAGTTAAAATTGAACAATATTTGCTTTATTTGCTAGCACCACTAGTTCTGCCCTCTATGAGGACCAGCTGCAATCCATAGCAGAGTCTTAAATCAGAGAGTTGTCCCCGCCACTAAAGGCATACTCTTAAAGTAAAGTTAGCACTGATTAGCCAAAGGGTTTAATGGGGGTGTACGTTAACTCATCACCCTAGTAAATTTTGTAGTTATTTATGGCGGGTGAACTCATCACCGGCATCAGGCAACGACTGGTAAACATCACCGGAGACAGGCCAATTCATTAAGGATGTATATAACACACAGAATCAAAGGCTGCAACTAACCTAAACAAGCTAGAATGACACACAGCCTAGAAATGAGAATCAGCGATGCCGGTTTATTTAACATAACCTCCAATTATACCTATTGCCTGCAAAAGCGCATTCATTTTATGTTATGCCCAAGGATTATATATAATGACTGAAATTGCCTGTAACATATACATTATTTAGAACAGACTGTATATAGTAAATTCTGAATATTAAAACACATATGTATTATTATTATTACAGCTTGGAGAAGATTTATCACCTCGACACCTTCAATTGTATAAAAACATATATATCGGTTTTTAATTACAACAATTACAGGATAAAGAAAGCCTCACTTCCACAGAGTAAGTAAGATACGCGAACGAGGTATATGAGTTAATGATCTTTCAAACAGCGCTCATGTAAGTTTCATGTAAATATAAGAGTGGACTAGGGAAATAAAAAAAATCAATTTTTTCCTGTTATGTTTAAAATACATTTTTGAAATGTAATTACGCATATTCTTACACAATCCAAAATTAATATCGAAAAGGTACCCAATAAAAATCATACTGAAGTTTAATAAAAATAAAAGAATATTGCATTTACCTTTAAATTATTCCTTTCCTGAGCAAGTGCTGTAAGCTCCCGATTAAGTTCTTGTAGTCTACGATCCTGATCCCGTATCAAATCTTTATATTGCAACAGCAGTCCATTTTCCTGTTCGCTGAGCGTCAGCTCTGTCATGCCATTCGACAGCTGCTTCTGAGCCCCTAAGGTCTTAACAATTACGCCTTCTAAAGCTTTAAATAGTTTACAAAATTCAAATTCTAGTAACAACTCATTGCTATACTTTGCCTTAATTTGTGGCTGCTTGGCAGCCTTTGCGTACACTTCGTGCCTTGAAATTTCACTGAGCTTCGAGACGTAGGTCTCCAAGCCCACTCGCTTTTCTATTAGTTGCGACAAGTTCTCTTTGGAATAGTTCTGGACCGAATTGTCATTGAAAACCACACAAATCCCCATCAAAAAGGCGCACAAGCCTTGCAACAGCTCTTCGTTATTGTCATACTCGTTCGCCGAAGTTTGCGCCGTCAAAAACGCCATGGCCCCTGGCACGTTTAAAAAGACGGCCACTGCAGGTGTGCAGTGCGCCATCCAAGTCGCCAATAACATCAGCATGCCAATTTTCGCTTGCAGTTTGTTAGTTTGTTGCAAAAACGTGGCACATTGGTGCAGCAAGCTTACAGGTTGTGAACCCAAATTAGTCGCCAGCAAAACCCTCAGCAACTGCTCTTTCTGTGCAGGATTTTCTATTAACGTATGGGAGAGGGCCACTGCGGAAAACCAGTTGCTTAAAGGATCGACGTTGAATACTCCACCACACAGGAGCTGTCCCGTGGTTAAGGCTGTGCTGTTGCTGCTGCTTGGAAGAAGCGTCTGGACCACTTGTTGTTGTCCGATTTCGTTTTTGAATAGGAAGCATTCGAAGCAGTATAAAACGGCGCATCGTAACGAAAACGGCTGCTTTTCGTTAACCATAGACATCAAAAGCACTACAATTGCAGGACGAGGCGGATTGGAGGGTGCCATGACTGTGGAAAAGTACTCCTGGTTGTTGAGGTTCCCCCGTATGACCTCTCCTACAGTGTTTATTGTTTCAGTAAGAATATCCGCAGGAACTCCATTGGCCATTAAAATATTGCACAAAGCTTCCAGCAAGTTGGCATTTCGTAAATTCTTTTGGCACACGCTAGTCATTTGAACAGGGTTGTTTGGAGACACTAAAGTGCGCACCAGCTGTAAAACACAATGAATATTCGACACTTTTTGAGGCGACCATCCTAATTCTTCAATATTTTCGGGTACTTCAAACATAGGTGCTAATTTCTGAATATAGGAGCCTTCCTTAAAGAAATTAATGTTACTTGTATTGTTTTTCAATAGATTCAACATTAGTAACAAGCAGTCTTCCACAACAATTCCTCCGTCCATCCAGCCTTCTTCCCGAATTACATCAAACAGTCGATCAAATGCATTTTCAAACGCCACAATTTTCTGAATATTGGCATTTCCTTTAGTAAGTTGTATTAATAGCAACAAAGCATCGTTTCGAATGACTTCGCGACTATCAGCTAACAAATCCATTAGCTTGGACACACCCATCGGGCTGACTAGTACAATATCTTGAATGTCTTTGTGTTTGTTACTTAGAAGTGATGTGAGAAGTTTAACAGCCGGCCAACGTACTCTGAAATCATACTCCTCCAAGAAGCTAAGGACCAACGAAACATTGTCAGGATTTTTAATGAACATTTCTGTGAACTGCTCCCCTACGTTTACATTAATGTGCACGTTGTTTCCCTCATTTTCTTCCTCAAACTTTTCCACTGATGTAATGTTGCATAGAGCATCCAAACTGTATCCAATTATTTCACAGTCGGCTCGATCTGTCTCCAGAATTTGCCGCAGGGCCTCCATTCCTTGCGCACCAACCTCTAGGCGATACTTTCTCGAGAGGGCTTTAAGCGCCCTGCAAGCATCGCGCCGGTCTTCTAGTAACGTCGAGGAAGTAACGCGATCCACAAGCTTTTCTACCTAAAAGAAGCACAGTGAACATGACATCTCCAGATGTCGAGGTTAAAACACACAAAACTTACTGTTTCGGCGCCGGTTGGCTGCGAGCCCGGTTGAGGAGCGCCTAAAACTGATTTTAAGCCACTTTTAAAGTATTCCATCTTAGTTATTTTAAATTTTAACAATAAAACCCATTATTAATAATACTGTTTACACGTCAACCCAGCGCGTGGAATATCAAACGTCAAATTCACGGATCCAAACCTGTATGAAGTGTAACCTAGTTAGCACGGAAACAAACTAAAATAAGTTGTGTCTTTTTAATCAACTAATAGATGCCACTAACAAAAATCGAGAAACCAATGTAGCTCCCTATTAGAAACGTGTTACAACCATACGACATTACCTAATGATAACTTTGTTTGATTATCATACAGTGTTAATAGGTAAAACAATTTTAAATTTAAAATTTGTTATAAATAGACAGTATAGCTACGCTACAAACCAACACTAAATATAGTTCCCCTATTAGTGGCTAGATGGTAGATAGGTGCGAAGCACTTTCAGTTGAATATGGGCGTGTTTAAATTACACTACAGAAATAATAAATTCTTCCATAATTTTTTAAACGATTTATTTGTACAAATTTTGATATTGTCTTTTAAATATAGTATTGCTTTTTTAAATATATATTACCTTGTCTGCTATGTAACAACACGCTTTTTACTTAAAGCAATTTTTCAAGGTGTATGAGAACGTGTTTACATCTATTAACTACCATAAACACGAATTGTTACTTAAATTAAAAATAATAAATTGATCATACAATAATTACTCTTAAAATTAAAGATATTGTTAACTTCCAATTGCTTAAATATTTTTGTACAAATAATTTCCATGATCTACGCTCCATAGGGTAACAGCATACTTAAAACATTATTAACTTTAGGATGAAAGAAAATTGTACGTTAAAAGTGTTGGGATTGAAAAAATCATTCGACGTGCATTACAAATTATAGTTACGTAATCGAAACATTCTATGTTTAGAATTTAATTTTTTTACAGCATTGAAAGAGGTTTTTACGACAAATTCTGGCTAATGTTGATTGCAACAGTAAAGCCTAAACATCACAGCAGATATGTTTGTACTCCATACATTATAAATTAAAGCCAATTCATAACAATGAAACTATTTAGCATTCATAGATTTATTACGATAAATACTAAGCAATTTTAGCAAAAAACAGCCAAATAGAATGTTATAAGACAGCAGAGGCTATATATTAATACAAGAGTATTCTAATAAATGAATATTTTAAACTATAAGTCCAGTAATCAGTGAATTCTTATAACAGGACTTCTCGTCATATATTATATTCTGATTAGTAAAGGTTTACGAAAAAATACGTACAACAAAAATTCCTTTTGATGTATTACATATAACGAAACAAACTATATTAGTAGCTACATTAAATTCTGAATTTAAAATTTCGAGTACTGGTAGATAATCCTAGCTAGTGGTGAATCGAGACAGTAAAAAATACCGAAAATATATTGTTCTATGTAAATTACAAATTAAGCAATATAATTATCTAGAATAACCAATATTTAGAATTTAAGTTCATTTAACAGCAAGTGGATTAATTTGCATGGGCGCCGTTACATATTAGGGGCAAGGAAGGGTGCTTGCCCCTCCCTGGATTTTTTCCAAAAATAATCCACCATTACATTAACATTGATTGCCTAGTACGCGCGCCAAGCGCTGACCACCGAGCAATCAGAACTCATCGCACATAAATTATTTTCATAGGGTGCAATAATATTAGATAGTGTGCGTAGTAACAGCAACGATTTATTTATTCTTTTGTTTGCCCTAAGGGCCCGGTCACTTTAGAGAACCGATTCTTTGAATAAGCCGAAATAATCCAATGACCGAATTATCGAGATGAGAGGCATCTATGGATTCGTCACTCAGCGCTATACAAAATAATATTTGGATTTCCGTTTCTTGACGCCTTTAAGGACTGATCGATGTTGGGTTTTCTTGTGTCTACGCACGTTCAAGTAATAAATTCAATGGCTCGCTAAATCCTAGTGCACCTGCACGGAATGTTTGCAAATATTTAAAATAAATACATTAATTATCTCAAGTTAGTCTTATTCACACCAAAGTTGAGTTACTACTGTTAGATTATTGTGCATCCTGGTTTACATTGTTTTTTATATATGACTTCGCTCCAATCTATACGGAATGTATATTTGTTTGCATCTATTATTATATTTGTTAATTAATTTTGTCAGCATTATTTTGTATTGCTATTACTAACACTTCACTATTTTGTGCGTTTTGATGCCCAAACCATAAGGTAAAGATATAGTAAAAAACGCAATGATATTATTATTTCGGATATCTGAATGTATTTTTCGCGTGCAATTTTTACAAATAAAATGCCCACTGTTTTTGATTTAGATACACAAAACGTGTTGGCGATACAGGTATTTTTTCCAAACGTTGTAGCACTTTGTTTTTATATTTTTTAAAATCTAATAGCATTTTTTAGGTGACCATCAATTGTTTCTTTTTTAAACCCTCTGTAAAATGAATTGTCTTATCTCAATATCGAAAAAAATTTCCCCTCCCTGGGAAGCTTTCTAATGGCGCCCATGTTAATTAGTATGACTAACTGTGAGGTACGACAGTAAACACGAAGAAACATGCAGTTCTACATAGATTCGGTTTAGAATATAAGCAATATAATTGTCAAAAGTCATGTTTATATTTTGTTAGCAATATTTAAAGAAGTCTCAGAATGCATGCCAACTAAAACGACAAATATTTGTTCTAAATAGATTACAAATCGCAAGCCAATAAATGACTGAGTTTTAAATTGTCTAATACCATTTGCAGATTTTCTATGATAAAGACTTCAGAATACCACAAGAAGACTGTATTATACGTAGATTATACAGTATATGCCAATAAATGGTCAGAAATTAAATTCATCTACAATATTTGAATATTGTTTATAATAAAACCTGGATAATAGTGGAGGATTCACACAGTAAAGAGCTTTGTATTATACTTGGTCCGGCAACGGTAGTCCGACGTTTAACGGTAGTCCGACGTTTCCCGGAATAAGGTATGGGTAGAACCTTAACTCGCCCATGATCTATGGTGAGATATAGACCTTACAAACGTTAAAGAGAGTATGGAAGATAATTCTAAAACTATAAAAGTTACATAAATACAGTGTATACAAAAGTTGTAACTACACCGGTGGTGCACATTATACTAAAACAGTGTGGCGAGGAGAACTTACTTTTTCTAAACGGAATGCTCTATCTTTAAGTAGCTTAAAAGTTTTGCATTAAAATACTAATAATTTTAATATCTAGTTGTATGGGTCTAACGTCAACTATTTTCGAGCTATTAACGATTTTATACTAAAAATACTTGTTCAGATATGCGTGTTTGAACATAAAAACAATTTAAGCCCTTTAAGATGCTTTATTTCAAGAGACCACACTTTTTGAGCCACCCTATATAATCGAAAGTATTTTAGTTATGTGCACCACCTTCGTACCTACTACAACTTTTCTATACACGATATTTATGTAACTCTCATAGTTTTAAAATTATCTTCCACCTCCCCCACCCATGGTTGCCGGACTCTGTAGGTACATATGTGGACTATAAATTCCAAGGCCAATCAACAATCTTCAGAGTCAAACTGTTCTAAGCGAATTTGAAGATTTATATAATACCGAGGGATTTTTAAAAAAACTCAATTGCAGCAAGCCTTGGATAGCCCGAATCAGTTACTGCTAATCATGAATTTGACATAGGCTTACAGTGTCACCAACAATACATTTTAGTATTGCCAACTGATTCGGGCTGCCCAAGGCCTGCTGCAATTGAGTTGTTAAAAAATCACACTGTATATTTCTGGCTAAAAGTAGATCAGCTATATCAAAAATATTATATTATACACAGATTACAAACTATATGCCATCAAATAGTCAGAATTTAAATACTTTACATAATTTTTTATAATAAAATTACTGATAGTCGTATAAGACTAGGGCTAAGAGGAAACGAGAATGGAAACAACACGTAGAAAGGATGAACGAGAACAGACTAGCTCGAGTTTGTATGACCGAACGACCAAGAGGAAAAATACTTCCTGGACGACCACCCACGAGATGGACCCAGAGCTGGTTCTCCTCATCCACAGAATAAGACACGACAAACAGGGGCTTCCCTTAGTCAAACGAAGAAGAAGAAAAGTATAAGACTATACCGATTCAAGAACATAATAAGAACGACGTATTATACCAAGGGGTACTCTTTGATTATACGTAAGTAACAAATTTTAACACAATACACGATATTCAGATTCGTCCTTTTATAAAACCACTTGAACATTTTTTATTACAAATCATGGCTAATAGAGGGCTAAAACTACAAAGATTGAAGAACTTAAAAAAAAACATTGGATTATAAGTACCTACATTACACATTAAAAATACAAGAAACGATGTTCTGATTCCACCAATTGAATATTTTTCAAGATAAATCATGGCTAGTAGTGGGATAAAAGAGTAAATATTGAAGAACATAGGGGGGGACACTGTATTTTACGTAGATTGAAAATTATAAAGAAAATCGTACGACACTCATTAATGACCAATAGAAAAATTAGTTTACGAGCCGTAACCAAGACAATAAAAAAATTTCTTGGAAATTTTTTGTAGGTAGACCAACCTAACTGTGAGGGTTTGTGGCGTTACGATTTTCTTACCGAATCTGCATTCGAGCATTAATTCATGTCCGGAAATTATTTTCGTGCATTCCAACAACGTCCTAATTTGCCCGAGCGGGAAGCGAGGGCAAATTAATACGACGTTGTTGGACCGCACTCAAAAAAATTTCCGGAAAGAATTAATGCTCTTATGAGATTATATGTGATAATAACCGATGCTCAAATTTCACATTTCATAACACCACTTGAAGATTTTTTTTATGAGAAAACACGGCTAATAGTGGGTTAAGACTGTAAAGATTAAAGAACATTCAAAAAATTGTGTGTTATACGTAGATTACAACTTATAAAAATAATAAGTTACGTTCAGATTCCCCCTTGAAGAATTCTTTAATAGTGGATTAAAACTGTAGAAGGTCGAACGTAAAAGAACACTGTATTATACATACAATACAAATTATAAAGACAATTACCGTTGCTCAAATTTTACATTTCATAACACCACTTGAAGATTTTTTTATGAGAAAGCATGGCTAATAGTAGGTTAAGACTGTAACGATTAAAGAACATAAAAAGAATAGTGTGTTATACGTAGATTACAACTTATAAAGATAATAACTTACGTTCAGATTCCATCTTTTAAAATACTGGAAGCTTTTTTAAATAGTGGGTTAAAACTGTAAAAGCTCGAGATCGTCAAAGAACACTGCATTATACATACAATGGAAATTATAAAGACAATAACTGATGCTCAACTTCCACATTTCACAACACTACTTGTAGATTTTTTCTGAGAAAACATGGATAATAGTGGGTTAAGACTGTAAAGATTAAAGAACATAAAAAATAGTGTGTTATACGTAGATTACAACTTTAAAGATAATAACTTACGTTCAGATTCCACCTTTTAAAATACTTGAAGATTTTTTTAATAGTGGGCTAAAACTGTAAAAGCTCGAGAACGTAAAAGAACACTGTATTATACATACAATGGAAATTATAAAGACAATATACGATGTTCAAATTTCCACATTTTATAACGCCAGTTGAAAATTTGCTATAATAAATCATGACCAACAGAGGGTTAAGACTGCAAAGATTCAAGATCATAATAAGGATCTTACGCTGCACGTAGATTACAAATTATAAAGACAATAACGGATGTTCAGATTACAGCTTTTGGAACACCACTTGAATATTTTTTATGAGAAATCATCGATAATGGGGTTATTACGACTGCAAAAATTAAAGAACATAACAAGAACATTGTATTATATATGTACCTAGATTAAAAATTATTAAGATAACAAGCTACTTTCATATTCGACCTTTTATAACACTTGAAGATTTTTTATAAGACAAAATGGCTAATAGTGGGTTAATTAAATATTAAAGGCCATAACAAGAGTATTGTATTATACGTAGATCGGAAATTATAAAAATTAAACGATGTTTAGGTTTCACATTTTTGAACATTTAATCATTTCTTATAAAAAAGTAGCTAATAGTTTGTTAAGGCTCTAAAGACTCTAGAACGTAATAAGGGCGTTGTATAATACGTAGATTACAAATAATAAAGGTCATAACCTATATTCACATTCCAACATTTATATCATCACTTTAATATTTCTCATGTAAAACATGACCCATCGGAGATTAAGAGTGTAAAGATTGAAGAACACAAGAAGGACATTGTATTATACAAATACTAAAAATTATAAACATAATAAACTATGTTCCGATTCTAACACCAACACCACTTTTAGACGTTTGTTCATTTTTTATAACAAAAAATCAGTGAATAGTTTATTAAGACTCTAAAAACTGTAGAACGTAAGAAGGATGTTGTATAATACGTAGATTACAAATAATAAAGATGATAACCTATGTTCAGATTCCACCCTTTATGTCACCACTTGAATGCTTCTTATGGAAAAACATGACTAATCGAGGGTTGAGACTGTAAAGATAGACAAACACAAAAAGAACATTGTATTATACGTAAATTACAAAGTATAAGGACAACAAGCTATGTTCAGATCCCAAGTTCTATAACACCACTTTAAGATTTTTATGAGAAAACATGGATAATAGTGGGTTAAAACTGTAAATACTCAAGAATGTAACGAAAACATTGTATTATACTGGTACGTTTTTACGTTCTGGGCTATTTAAAAATTATACGACGCTTCTTGTATTAAACATTTATTTACACGATTAATTACGACTATTTACAAATACAAGAATTATCAAGGCAGAACACAAATTACTTAAACTACGAACTATTTCTAACAACGATACACTATTTATTTATATGCGCTGGATTAAACATCAACTAATTTATGTGGCTATTTATTCACAACTTAAACATTAAGGATTAATATGGTTATATTTATTTCACTAGGGTTATATACACACGGTTCGTTTATATCACGCGCGCTTCGAGTCTGATGAGAACTGAATGAGAACTGATTTCTTATTCCTGCGGCGCGTATTTATATATCCGAATAATTTCCGTCTAGAACATTCCAGATTTCGCTCGTACATTCAGGCATTCGCATGTGTTGACCTCGAGCGTGTTTCCGAAAGCGTAAGTCACCCGTTGCATCTGGTTGCAAGGTCGCCTCTCGAGTATTCGACCGCAGTAACTCACATATATCCGCAGCGGCCCAGCTGCTCCAAGAAGTTCTGGAACGCTCGGAGTTGAATCATATGTCCGGGGCAACGACCCGGCTGTAGAATCGTTACAATACGTAGATTGCAAACTATAAAGACAAATAGCCTAAGTTCTGATTCCAGCTTTTATAACACTTCAAGATTTTTTTGAGAAAACATAGCTCATAGTGGGTTAACGCTGGTAAGACACATGCATATAACAAGAACATTGTATTGTTCGTATATTACAAATTATTTTATTTTATTTATTTATTTAATTCAAAAGTCCTTTTACAGCCAGGTGTCGCACTACAACTTTTTTTTGCTTATCTATACACTGCAATAAATATTTACATGTCATGTCATGTTATTGGGTTTTCTTTTATTTTAGCTTCGTTCCATTGAATTCCCCGTTTCTCTGCTGCTTGTTTCACTTACTCTTCCCATCTCATTCTTGGTCTTCCCACTTTTGCTTTTCCTTTCACTCTTGCTTCATATATTTCCTTTGTTATTCTCTCGTCTTTCATTCTATATATGTGTCCCAACCAACCCAATTGTTTTATTTTTAAATTATTCTTCCTATTGGTTTTATGTTTAGTTCTTCTCTCACTGTCGTATTCCGCACCCTGCCTCTTCTTGTAATCCCTTAAAATCTTCTTAAAAATCTCATTTTTTGGCTGTTAGTTTATTTTTGTGTCTTTAGTTAGTGTCCATGAATCACTACCATATATAGGCGAACCTCTCCTTGATATACTTGAGCTCTTGTTATTTTTGTTATTTCCCTTTTTCGCAGGAACGGCGGTCTTAGTGTGTTGTATAATCTTCCAACTTTTCTTATTCTTTCTGATAATTCCACATTCATTTTCCCATTTTCTTCTATAATGGTACCCAGTTTTAGCTATGTTAATTTCCATATTTATTTTATTAAGTTCTTTTTGGTAGATTGATAGATTCTGCTGCAGTCTTTCTTCCGATTCTGGTATTGTAACCATGACGTCAGCAAACATTACTTCCTCTATGGTTATCGTTGTTATTTTCCATGAGCCTAATTTCATGACTTTTTACGTTTTTTTGCTTCTCTTTATCTTTATAGCATCATCTACTACCATTAGGAACAATAATGGACTCAATACACACTCTTGTTTTAACCCCATTTTTGTCTCGAATTCACTTGATTCGTCCTTATGCGTTTTCTACTTTGTTTTATTGTTTTTGTATGTCGCTTTAATGCTTTTTATCATGTTTGATTCTACGATTTCCATATTTCCACATTTTCTAACACAACTTGAATATTTTTTCTAATAAATCGTGGCCAACCGTGTGTTAAAACTAGAAAGACGTACATTACAAATGATGAAGACAATAAACGATATTTAGATTTCCACATTTTATTAAAAAAACACCATTTGACATTTTGTTATAACAAATCATGGCTAATAGTGGGTTAAGACTGGTAAGACACAAGCACGTAAAAAGAACATTGTATTGTTCATATGTAACAAATTATAAAGACCTATGTTCAGATTACACCTTTGATGCTACCACTCAACTATGTTTAATGACAAAACATGTTTAATAAGAGGTTACGATTGTAAAGATTGAAGAACACAAGAAGAACATTATATTTTACGTAGATTACAAATTATAAATACGATAAGCTATGCTCATATTCTAACTTCTATAACACTACTTACACTTTTTTTATAAGAAAACATGGCTAATAGTGGGTTAAGACTGTAAAGACTCAGGAACGTAGAAAAAAAATGTACTATACGTGCATTACAAATTATGAAGACAATAAACAATATTTATATTTCCACATTTTATGACACCATTTAACATTTTCTTATAACAAATCATGGCTAATGGTAGATTAAGATTGGCAAGACACAAGAACGTAGAAAGAACATTGTATTGGTCGTCCATAACAAAATAAACGAAATTCATATTTCCCCATTTTGTAATACAACTTAAATATTCTTTTATAATAAATCATGGACAACAGTGGATTAAGACTTCAAAGATGCAAGAACTTACTAAGGACCTTACACCAAATATAGATCACAAAAGATGAAGACAATAACCTATGCTCAGATTAACCTTTGATGCCACTTTCATATTTTTTACGACAAAACATGGTTAATACTGAGTTAAGACTGTAAAGGCTCAAGAACGTAGCGAAAAAATTGTACTATACGTTCATTACAAATTATGAAGACAATAAACGCTGTTTAAATTTCTACATTTTATAACACTATTTGATTTTTTATAACAATTCATGACTGATAGTGGGTTAAGACTCTGAAGATTCTAGAATGTTAAAAGAACGCTTTATAATACGTAGATTACAAATATAAAGACAATAAGCTATGTTCAAATTCCACTCTCTGTAATACTACTTAAACGTTTCTTACTATAAATCATGGCTAACAGTGGGTTAAGACTGTAAAGATTGAAGACCATAATAAGGAGATTGCATTGTATCGGATTGAAAATTATAAAAACAACAAACGCTGTTCAGATTCCACATTTTTAAAACCGTTTGAATATTTTTTAACAAATCATGGCTAATAGTGGGTTAAGACACTAAAGACTCTAGAACGTAAGAAGGACGCCATATAATAGTTAGATTACAAATATAAAGACAATAAATTATGTTGAAATTGCATTTTTTATAATACTACCTGAACATTTCTTATGATAAATCATGGCTGATAGTGGGTTAAAATTAAAAGTCATTAATAGTGGAACGCATAACAAGGTAGGTTATAAATTGTAAAGACACTAAATGATTTCAGATTTAAAATTGTCTAACATCACTTGAACACAAAAGATTTCATTCTTTCGGAATTACATATAAGCGTTTGATAAATCGATGGAAGATGAATGGATAATTGTAAGCGTTTCTAACATTTTGACTTTAACTGACAACTACAACGAAAACTGTCATTTGGATACTGACATCTGAAATTTTATGTAAACGACTAAGACCATGGCAAGAAAGACAAATCCAAAACAGATACAACTGTTTCGTCAGAGCCCAACCCCAACCTATTCTTCTCTAAAGGGGAATTCCAGCTCCCGAATGGAGATATTTACGTTGGGGAATTCTGCGCCCACAGGTATGGTCTAATTTGGCGAGAAGGGCAAGGAACTTACCTTACCAAAGATGGCCAAATCTATGAGGGAGAGTGGAAAGACGATAAATTGGTGGAAAAACAGCCATTGCGTATAAAATTTCCTACGGGGGAAGAGTATCATGGTTGTCTGCTTGAAGGAAAATACTCGGGTGCAGGTACTTACGTAATGGACAACAAAATGGACCTGGTTTGTGAATTTTTCGACAACAGACCTTCGGGGAATGTGGTGTTAGTAGACATCAACGGGCGCATTTGGGAAGGTAACGTTTTGACACAGGAAGAAGGTTTAAATGTCATAAGGTTCTTGTACAGGGCCAGCACAAGAAAGCAAAGCCTTGTTGCAGCTGGAAAACAGCTTTTTTACAGGAATATCGGCAGAGAGAGGCGTGGGAAAATTGAAAGAAAAGGAGAAAGATGAAAAATCGGGTGAAGGAAGTCACACATCGAAAGTGAGCATTCTCAGTGACCGTGAGCTTGAAAAAATTATATTCGCGAAAAGCACCAAAACCGCAGACAATGTCGACTTTGCCGAATCGAAATGGTGCCAGAGGTATTTGCGTTTTCTATCAATGAAGAGAGCAATTTCCAAAAAACTAGAAGCAGGTGAGGGTTTGACTGAAGAAGAAGCCAAATGGAACGCGAAATACCAAAAGTTCAAGCAGGATCGAGTTGAGAAAGAGAGACAGAGAAAATATTCGCAGAGAAAGAAGTCTAAAGTAAATACCTCGCTGTTGGAGACTTATTATAGTACAGAATTTAAGAATAGTAGTCCCCCAATTAAGGTCTTTTATCCAAGCTGCGACTGGGCACCAGATTGCTACAACATGAATGAAGCAGAAAGAAAGGACACACTGGAAACTGGAGAAATCACGACTAAGGAACAGATACAACTGTCTGCAAAAGATGTAAGAAAAAAGTAGATAATATTTCAGTTACGCTAAACCAAAGACTTGAACAGAATAATTTACCTTAAATTTGTAATTAATTTATGGTACATAGATTTACATATTTTTATTATTTAGTGAGGTATAAATACAATATATGTGGTTTTAGAAACTATCAGGTTTATCATTATCTCGTAGTAGCTGTAGCTGCGATTAGTTACAGTCAGTTTAACTACCATAGCAACAAGACTATCTTTGTTTTACATAGAGGCTGCTATAATGAAAGCATCTCTCTTTGTTTACTTCAAACGTAACAACTTTATGAATAAATTCAAACCGGAGGTAAAAGTATTAGCCAGTGTTATTATTATATAGTTTATACAAAATAAGATTAATATAAGATACAGAGTGATAAAACAAAAAAAATAAAGGAAGAAGAAGAAAGAAATAGGATGATAAAAATGAGAAGGAGGTAAAGCGTCTATTTTTAACTTTTCATTTTATCAATATTATGTTACATATGACCAACTATGTTCCACCCATTTGAAATTGAAGAAAAGTACCTGTTTTTAACATGTTACGTAGAAAATACCTCAGGTAAGTAGTGCCCGACGTTTTGT
>OW679197.1:69905233-70129239 GCA_940337035.1 Agriotes lineatus | reverse complement strand
TGTTTGTTCCATGCAATTGTGCGTAAAACGTTGTACATCTCTTAGGCCGGAAGTAGATTAAGCCCTTAGCCAAGTAAAGGCCCTCCTCCGTCGGGTCTCAAATTTTGGCTGCGGGCGTATTCTTATTCTTTCGACTTTCTATATGTAAATAGCTATTGGAGATGGTAACAAAAATTTTATTAGAAACCGACTAACGTACGTAATTAAAACCTTGAACACTGCAGATACATAATAATGAAAGTTAAAAAATCCGTCGAATGTGAATTATGTTTGTCTGCTTTATGTAATAAGAAAACTGATAGAACTAGCCCTTTGTTAGAGTTAATTAATAATCAAAGTCGGGGAAAGTTAATTATCCGAGGGATCGGTTCTTATCCCTTATAAAATATATGATACAAAACATGTTAGATATTCTGCCTTACCTTCCGAAGGAAAATGTTAATTTAATTTTAAAGAAAGTTTTTGTTCATTAATTCCATTTTTCCATGTAATCTTCATTCTAGTATTGTTTGTGAAGTAATAATAGGAACACTGATGTCCCCTGTTCTAGTAAATTACTGTAATTTACACTCACAAAAACTAGAAAAAGAAGTATAACTTCTGAAATTAAATTGATTGTTCACCTAGATATTGTTTTATTCTCTTTATTATTAACATTATAATTAATACTTAGCTATAATTAAATTAATTTAAAAAGAACAGTAGTCTTTCATGGATTCATTAAAAGATTCGTTAATAGCGTACTGTATGCCTTGTGATACGTAAAATACGCAACCAGGCGTATAAGCGCAACGAACTGTAGCGCCTCTACAAACTATAAAAAAATACCTTAACCTAAAAATGCGGCGGGTCGTATAGAGACGTCAGTCGCGTATTAATCCAGGAGGCCGTGATTAGCTTAATGTATAGGCCATTCACTAAACACAAAAACATTAACTATTTCTTTAAGTTGGCATATACTGTTATGACTGCCTTAAATAGGGCAAGTCACCACACAATACTTTGGGTAGTATTAAATTTAAAAAATGCCTGTCAGTATCTTACGCTAATCAGAATGAAATGTATTTATCACTCTTTAATAAAATGGTTAATTGCCTCTTTCTATATTTTATGAAATTGCAATATTTCTTTGGGCTTGCGGCTTGCTCCGGCAAAACACAAGACTAATATCTCAGGTTAGGTTCAAATTTGAGTTTTATATTAAAATTACTCTTTAGAATATTTAACTCAGAGTAGCTAAAATACGCTAAATTTTAGTAGAACCGCGCTACTCGCTGCAGTTACTCATAACCTCACAAACTTGACTTAACCACAAAAGGTTCGCGGGTGCATACAGTGCTTTATTTTGATATCCAAAAGCGAAATTTGCAAGAAACCACAGGTAAACTGAAGCAAATCTAACTTGATTTTGTTTCAGATTGTGACGTAAAATGCCGCTAGCTATCTTTTGTTCTACTTCCTGTAATAGCCCCAAATCCTGGCCAAAATCGCATTTTCTGGTGACGCCACACAATTTACTCGAAATGGGACGGATCTGGATGTTCGGAAACACGATGAATCTCTTCAGCAAGGTGTATTCTCGAAGTCCACTAGCTTTCCGGACTCCAACCACATAAAAACATGCCAAATCGTACCTTTGAAATTCACGCCGATCTCGCCTCAGAGCTGGTGCAGGTGACGCCGATGTCCTTATTCGCTGGAAGTCGCTTCCCTGGACCCAAATCTTGTTCTGGGATGCTCTTACACCTCTTCCTGCCCTGTAGGACTTGTGATCCCTGGCTTCTGAAGTTCAAATAGACTGGTGTCGCAGAAATATTCAGGTGCTCGGGCGGAACTCCAGCCGAACCTAGTTTGATTTATTTTAAACTTTTTTTTTCGGAGAAACTTTTGCTAACACTTCCATATGTGCCCAGTAACTTGTAGAATAATTCTGTATACTTCTTTTACTTGGCAAATAACTTTTATTGTATTAAAACATTAAAATTCAGGAGCCCCATTTGCCCACAACTTGACAATTACAGGAATTCATTTCTTATTATTTAACAAAAGAGCATCGCGTTACCTAGTAACCGCAATCTGATATTGTTTAAAGAAAACAAGTATTAGTTACAATTTCACATAAAGGAATAAAATTTGATTAACATGCTTGTTGCCTAAAACTAGAAATTGTCTTTATTTCTTATACATAAAAATTGTTCTTTCTCGTCATATAAACGTTATTTATCACTGCTCTGCTATGAACACTTAATTTTACAATGCACTGGCACTCGAGTTCAATTTTAAACACGTCACTGATTATTTTTTATTTTGGTAGCCCTCGTTCTGTATTGCTCTTTGCAAATTCTATCTTATCTTGCTTCGATTTCCATCTACCTTTTAGCTTGCTTGCTTTTCACTGGCCTGTACGTTTATTAATAACTTTACGCTCATATTCCTTATGCACATAACCAACCTTTTGTATTATTTACTTTCATTTGGTCCGGCTTCCAATATGCTCAAACCTATCATATTACTTATATTATATTAGCCATCTTAAATCTTTCTTTTACTCAAACTTCAAATTCAATCCTTCTGAAATCTGCTTTTCTTATGCCTGCCTTTATCCCTCTAATTATACTTCTTGCATCTCATTACAAACGCATTTAATAACTTCAACTACTGTTTAGACTGCAATTAAATAAAATATTTCAACTCTGTGCTTTAATTGATTTTGTTCAATATTTCTCTCTGCATACAGAATTAAATTGTGAGCTTTAAACCATCTCAATACGTACAATTTTTGTGGTAGGAATTCTGTATTTTGTTTTGCAAAAGTTTCCACAGCTGCATAAAGGCGAGAATTTAAAAATGACATTTAATATTTCTCATTATTTCAGTGTCAAAGTACATATCATTCTAGACATTCTTGCCTAAACTTTTATAAAATGTAATAAAAATACCTATCAATAAACGCTACATTAATAGTATCCAACTGAGTATTTCTTTAACATCCTTAAAAGTAGTTAGTTATAACATTTATAACAGTTGATAAATAAATGTCACACCCCCAACTTATATGTTTCAGTTACTTTTTGTAAGTACATTCCTAGATGAAGTTGAATTTTAGAAATACATTCATGAAATTATAGAAATCAAAGGTCACTTTGTGTTTTTACTGAACAGACTATAGTTTAAATGCATATGAAAGAGATGGAGCCGGTCACCATGTCAATTACTTGCCATTAAAGCATGACTAATGATTTGGAATACTACACCTTTTTCAATTCTAATTCAGCGTTAATTGATATTCAGATAGCATCAATTGTAGTTCAGAAAGCATCAATTATATCAGAAACCAAGTGACGATCTTTATGAAGAATTACTATGTAGATAAATACACAGAGGACATGTGTAGTGTTTGCAATAAATTTAATATATTGCTATACGAACAAAGCTGTTTTGAAACTTAACTGTACCTTTTATTCTTTAAAAGTTCAATCACCATAAAACCTACCTTGTTGTAGATATCTTCTTGCATATAATTATTAACTCGGCTAGCTCTATTTATCTTAATCTGCAGGGTAACTGTTGAATTATATTAACAAGACACTGCAGTCTATTTCAATGTACTTTTACTAGTTAAATAAAATATTTAAAAAAATAATATTTATGTTTTATTTATGTATCCAATTATAACCTTTGAATGACAATTTATCAGTTTTGTTATTTAATACATCAATATAAAGTTAATTGTTAATGTTTATTGAAGTTACTGGTATTCTGACAATTTAAACAAAATTTTGTTAATGACACTTCCAATAATTAATTACAATATTTAAACTTTAGGTTTACAAACCAATCTTAATTTATAAATCTAATCTAACTGCATTCAAAATTTCTATAGGCCTTTTTAATTCTTTTTACTTATATTGTTCGTAGCTCAGTACTGAGAAATGATTTTTAAATTGACTCACTTTGCTTTTTCGCTTGTATTCACGTCTCTGCAATCTTCTCTGCTAGAAGTTCCCCCTGGACTTCACTTGATTCTGCCACTTCTGTATCGATGTTCTCCAATTTTAACAATAGTTCTTCCACTTTAATATTATGCACTGATAATCACTTTTAACATTGTTCTAATTAAATTCTACCCAGACTTTATCGGTTTTAGCATTAATTCTGGAAGATCATTTTATATCCGTCAGAAAATGTATTATTTTTCTATCCGCCTCCTTCTCTCTTATCAAAACATAAACAATTCCTTTTCCATCTCTCAGCACTCTTTTTCAGAAGGAAATTTTATTAATTATTAACTTAAATCAAGCTAGTTAAATATCTTGACAAAAGTAATTTTTTAGGTTATCAATATTTATGTAACAGTTTATAAACATATTTAAAACTTTCCTGGATTATAAATAAACCACCACACTAACAAAATTAAGTTATACCTCAGTACGTTGTAACATTCTGCAATGTATCTCATATGAACAATGAATAATTTTAAACAATTCAAACCACTTGCTTTGGGTCATTCTTTTTTCAATTGAGCTTCAAAACAGTGCATTGAATGAACAATTATACATTATCCATATCAATACCGATTTCTACTATATTAATTGACTTTCTCATATTTTGTAGGTGTTATACCAATCTTGGCCAGCTTTTAAATGATTCAACCTTTTATAGAATATATGCTTTTTTTACCATTTTATATAGCAATATATTGTTAAAAAATCTGGTGTGATACACGCACACAACTTCTTTTTACAGTGATCTTATAATTAGCCAAAAATTTGACTTTAAATTTTTAAGCGTTTGACAAAAATTTTCAAAAATTACAAATTCTACAAAAACGGTACAAAACAGAGCGTTAGGTGAAGAAACAAATTTTCTCTAGAATTTTAAGCTGAATTCAAACATGTTATAATGTTCTATTTAAAATAGGAGTTAATAAAGAAAATAGAAAAATAAAACAAAAGAAACCCATTTTTAGAAGTATTGAACTGGAAAATCACCTATCTCACTTCAATACACATTAAAAATGTAATAAAAATGTGAAGTTTGAAAAAAATCGTTAGAGCCATTTTTGAAAAAATCGAAAAAAACTGAAAAATCACAAGAGTAAACATCTACTTCCGGTTATGCGATTTTCTTCAAAATTTTGCTGTCGCATTTAGATAACACACAAAACTTATATATGAAGTTTCAACGCCGTACCTCTTTTCGTTGTTGAGATATTCTGTTCACAGACAGACAGACAGACACACAGACAGACAGACAGACCAATGGGAAAAAAAATATGTTTTTGGGTTCAGGGGACTCTAAAACGTGAATATCTGTTGAAAACTCAATTTCGAATTTTTGGGATGAATCCAATACTTCCTTTATTGTAAAAGGAAGTAAAAATCATCGAACAGGTCAATTTTAATTTTTGTTTTGTCATATTTTGGTTGCTCATCATAGAATTCAAGTAATTATTATATGCTCTTAATAAAATCATTTTCCTTTCTTTTTCTTTCGTTTCCTCAACATGACTTACTCATAATACTTTACAACTTCATTCACGTAAACGGCAGCAGCATATAACAATGCATAAATTATATGATGGAAAATTAAACGATTTGTTTTCAACCAAAAGATGGCACACAAAAAGTAAAATCAACCGGTCCTAGTATTTTTTTACACATAGATAGCACAATAAATATTGTATTTGTTGCAAACTTTATACACATTGTATGTATGTATCTACAAAATTGGCATCCCTTCGTTTCTGAATTAGAATTGATGCTGTCTGAATATCAATTAACACTTTCTGAATTACAATTTACATTTTCTGAATAATGGCACTTTGCTTACGGTCAATCCCACATTTTCTAATTTTTAGAACACCTTATATACTTTATCATACGGGAGGAGTCATACTGATGTTCAGGTCGCTGCGAACAGGATGTCGCAACCTGGTGGCTTGTACACTTTTGTCGTCCAGGGGTGTCACTTTGGCGTAGCAAACGCAGTGATGATCTGCTGCTCGCTCTTGCTGTATCTAGTTTTGTGAAGAGGAAGAACATTCGGAAATATGTTGTGCACAGCTGCAGGCTTTCCTTAGGACAATTTCATTCTTCGTTAAACAATCTTCCAAATCCAAATACATTACATAATGAGTACAGAGAGCTTCGATTCGTTGTGTTTAAGCATACGAGGAAGTATTGCGAAGCAATCCTGCGATCAGTGGCCGTCCCCAAAGCCATGAAATGCTTACCTACACCGTTTTCAAATTTGTCACTGAGACCCGGGCGGCACTCCTACCACTCTGATATGAAACAATACAATATACTCGAGCGACTTGGTCGTGACGTCCTGATCGCAACGACTTGAACACCACTGTTACTCCGATCTAAGTTTGACCACAATCAAAAATGGGAAAGGAAAAAGGTTACAAGAGTGTGATACCCCATAGGGACACACAGTATATTAAACAATAGCCATCCATCTATAAATGTTATGTATATGATATTGCAAAATTGAGATTAGCGGCAATTTTAAAGATACATGGGTTAAGCACAGATATACTCACTGGGTCCATAGTTTAGAGCTTAGGCAATCATAATTTTTCTTGAATCTTAGTTTCCATGCTTGGCTGAAATCTCTTCTAAAACAACCATGTCAGGGCTGAAAATTTTGCTACATCCCATGCCAGTTACGATTAGCGTACCAGTTAATGTAGTGGATTGAAAGAATTTTTCTATTTGTGCAATGTACTGAAATTCAAGGAAGAATTAACATTTATCCAGTATTTAAACTGTTCCTTACATTGTTATGATATGCAGACCCTTGATCTGACAGTTCAGTTGACAAAAATTTCCTGCTACAGACCGGCAACTTGAGACTGTAAAATACCCAAACTGTCCATTTGACTTTCAATAGGTGAAAATACAGCGGTATTAAAAAGTCTGGCCTCATTTTAAAGTTACGGAAACTTGCTTTTAAACTAACTTCTTTCAAATATTTCCTAACCATTCACTCTCCATAGTTACATGAACCGATAACGATGCGGGGGTGGAAGATATTTCTAAAAGTACTAGTACTTCTGCCGTCTGAGAACAAAAGACCTCGTGCAGCTCAAGTTTTTATAATATGGTATAAGCTCAGCATAGAAATAAAATGTGCACTCCAGGTGTCTCCCTCCCTGGTATTTTTTAAAGTCACTAAATTACGTTAGCTTCGCTAACACGGTAAGAAAACTCCGGGTCTTTATGTCAAACCTAGAGAAAAACGAGAAAAGTACGTTTTTTTCTAAAAAAAAAAATCAAGGTCAAGATAAAATTGGCAAAACTGCTTTTTTTAAATTATTAGAAAATTTATTTTCGTCAGGTTTTTTTGTAAACAACTTGTGTCATTTTGACATTTAAAATTAAATTGTCAGCTTTTCTTTTTTGAAACTGAATACGCGTAAAAACGGAATCTTTTAAAATTAATTGTAAAAAAGCATTTCTGAAGTGTGCAGAGAAACTGTTGGATCTGCAGCCTAATATACCAGAAGAAGACGTTTATGAAAGATTAACAAGAGCTTTTGAAGTACACAGAACTTTAATGCCAGACTTTAAATTTTCCACCATTTTTTAGTTCTAAAAAGTTACTAAAACAAATTCTACCAACAAATATTTTTTAAAGGAATCAAAGTTATGCCAACATAAACCCTAAATTCTTTGACCTTGAAAATTTTTATAGCAAAAAAACGTACTTTTTCGACGACTGACATCGAAAGTAGATTTTTCTCACTGTCATTTGACAACAGAAAGTTGACATTTGCCGCTGAGAGTGCGTTTTCATCTTTTTGCCGCTCGCCGAGCGTTTTGGGTTTCCGCATGAACAAAATAGGTAGCCACGTCCGAATGTTTCCTTGACAACGCCCGTCATTTGTGGAAATAATCGCGTCACATGTCATATAGACTGCGCGAGTAATGTTAACTTGATTGTCAATTAATTTTTGCGATAAAACGAAATTTGATATTTTCCTTTAATAATATGCTCAGTCGTCGAAAAAATAGTATGTATGTTTCGAGCTAAAAGTGCGCTTGCCGCTTTTGCATGATTGCTGGTTTCGACTTCGTCTCAACCAGCAATATTTATGCGCAAGCGGCAAGAATGCACTTTCAGCTCTTAACATACAATATACTATTACATCAGTGTATGGAGTTCAGTTCACTGACGTAAATAGATCATAGTGACAATATTTTAACATGTTGGTATAGTATTCCAACCAGAAATTGGAAAGCTATTTAAAATCAGGCCAGCATTGAAAACAGTAAGTCACTTCGTAATTTAATTCATAAAATTACTGTTTGATTGTCATTCAGTGACACTTCGATAATAACCTTCAAATTTGACAGATGCATTGGAAAGTTTGGAAGATATATACGTTTTTCAAAATTTTCTATGCTACTATAGGGTTTTTAAAACTCAACTAGTACCTACTTAAATCATGCACAATGTTACAATGCCTTAATAAAACAGTTACATGTACAATTTACAGTTGAACTGTCATTACTTGAAAGCTGATTGACATTAGAATATTATTTACTGATTGTATGAAACCAACTTAGACATGACTTACACTTTTCATGGTGTACTGGATTTTAAATAACTTTCCAATTTTTGGTTGGAATACTATACCGTTCTAACAGTTCCCATGCTCCTGAACTACAGTTACCTGCATTGCAGGTATTGTTTAACGTGTCCATACTCCTAAATTACTGTTACCTGTAATTTTGTTGCCATATTCTGTAAATTACAAATAAAAAACGATATGGTTATAATATAAATAATTAAATTTACAAACAGAGAATGTGTTCCAACAAAAACCATATTAATACTTTGTAATGTGGCCACGGTTTGCAATTACAGCTTGCAATCTATCTGTCAAGGAAGTTAGGAAATATCTCATATATCAAGGCGGCCTATTTGTTCCAGGCCATGACACTCGGCGACTGGGCCTATAAAATGACCTTTGGAATGGGCTACCACAATCTGGCAACATGCTTCGCCAACCTTTAACAAAAAATTACTAGTTTGGTCACTAAATGGACAATCTGTCAGTGTAGTGTCCCTGTCATTTGGATACTGCCGTTGCTATTTATATCGTAGTGTGTCACTTCACCCTAACAGTCGATTTAAAAACAATTCCTAATGGGTAGGTACCTAGCATATATGTATTATACATATATTGCTAGTAGGGCCTCGGAACGCCCGAAAACATTACGGCGCCGACATAGTGTCACTTAGGGCCGGTTGCAGAAAGCAATGTTAAGTCTGGTGTTAGCTAACGTCGCGTCAAAGTGAACAAAATCGCATCAAATTTTGTTTACTAATGTATTAGTTACCAGAAACATTTGAGATTTGATTCGTTTTTGTTCACTTTGACGTCGCGTTAGCTAACACCAGACTTAACATTGCTTTCTGCAACCGGCCCTTAGAGTATAACGCGTCTCGTGTGCATTCGTGAGAATTAGAACTCCGCCTTTAGAAGCGAATTTTAAACTTGGTTGGTTCACTTCCCCACCGCTCGGACGATGCGCTTGCGCACAGCTCACCATATACATTTAGGAGTTGGGTTGTCTGTCTCACTTCCTTCGTGAGTTTCCCACACATAGCCGCTAGCAGTATAGTAAGTATTACATATATGGTACCTAGTAGTAGTAGTAGTATTAGTTGTGGGGAGACTGATGTCAAGCAAGTAGGCCTTCATAGGCCCTTTTTGCCAACCCCGTGGACAAGGTCTAGACATGCAGAGTATCAGGTACCTTAGTCCTACTTAGAATTTTGCCGAGTCTAAGGAGTTCCAACCCTAACAAGGAATCTTTTATATGCTACACATCGTAGTAACATGGGAACCACGGCTTTACATCACTCCCGAATGATGGCATTCTGTAGAGGTTTTCATCTGCATTTTTTTTATTTTTTAAACACCTCCAGGGATTGGGGACCGAACTCTCGACCCTTAGATTAGTAGCCAGAATGCTTACCACTTCTTCCTGACCATGAGCATATTCCAAATATTTTTAAAAAGATTTTAAGGTTGCTTGCTAACAGAAATGTTGAATCAATCATGTATTTTTTGGAATAATTTTTTTACATTTGTATCCCATCGATTTCAATAGTTTGTAAAGTTTTGTGTAGCCTCCTGTGTATTCCAAATTCTATCCACCACGGTCTAATAAATTGTGAATAATAAAATGCCCCTTTTAGTGGTATTCGCCCATTTTTCGGCCCAGTTGGAATTTCAAAAATTCATTATTAAAGTAAGTAGTTATTTCTTGGCTCTGGTGAAAGTTTTTCTATGGTCTGAACATTAGATTTTTAAGATTTATAAACAGTATTGATTGAAATCTAAAAATTAGCCAGGTTTATTAACAATAATAGTACCTATTTTATAAGCTCAACTAAGTTACAGAAAATATTTTTCCAACTTTTAAAATTATTTCGAAATTACTTGTGCCTTTGCACACCTTTTCTAAATTCTTCAAAGCAGCTTCCAGCAGCTGTTTGTTATCGGCATTCATGACATTACTCATTAATCGGAAATCATAAATTAAGCTTTATTTTCACTGACAAGTCGCTATCAGAAATTACGAATGTTTTATCTATATTGAAAAATTTTAAATTTCCCCCCATGTAATATGAAAACTTTGAACATTTAAAATTTCAAACTAATGTGCTGTCATATATACCTACTATAAATAGTTCCATACTTCAAATTCGGTAAGGGAAGCATAGGGCCATGTAAATCTTATGGGAGTTTTCTGAATGACGGCGACGTTGCCACTTCTCGGCAGGGACCGACGGTCTAAGTTTGCTTGAATAATTCCAGATACGGATTAGACAAAGCAAGTGATTAGTAGTTGATAAGTGCCTCGAAATACAAAAGCGGGATTTATTTATGATTGGCATGTCCTTATTTACTTCTAAGATTTGTGCTGAAATGTGGCAACGTCGTTCTACATAAGACACTGTACTGAACTTGAAGTATGAAACGATCTATAGTACAAGTACTATAGAATGTAAAGTACATTTTTTTTCTATAATAATTTTCAAGGTCGACTTTCTAGGGTATAAGTTGCATTCCTGCAGGGTCCCTAGTTTTAATAATGTTTGTACATAGATTTTTAGTTCTTTTTTCCACTAAAAAAATTATTTGTCATTTTGACAGATATGAATAGTGGGTAAAACGAACAGCATAGTAAAATATTGCAAATTTATTAATTATTAAACTTACAATATTTGAAAATAAACATAATGCACGTTTGATTCCATGTAAAAAAATGAAATTTGTTAAAAGTTCAAATTAAGAAACTTTGGTATTCAAAATTGACACATAACCATAATTTTGAAAAAGTTCTACCAACACGTGGTATAAAAATTTCCTAGCGTTTTACTCACATATCTACCAACATTGTAACACTTTGACAGTTATTATAGAAAAAAAAACGTACTTTAGATAGCAGTTGTGCTGCCAACAAATAAGTGTTGCTAATATACTTAAATCTAGTGTCTATCCTACTTCCAAAACTGTTATACAGAGTTACTTTAATAGTTGTGCAAATATTTTAACCGGTAAAAGGGAACGGTAAAATAACATGATTGGTCCAATAATGTCTTACGCAAAAGCTTTTAGTTTTCGAAAAAAGCAGGTTAGCTTTTCTAAAAAAGTTTGAGAGCGACAGATAAGTTTAAATAAAGTAATAGTTAACAACCAAAGGAGCCTGTTCTTATTAACATATGTATTAATGGGTGTTAACGTCATAATTTTATCAAAGCTGAGAGGTCTGATATGATTTTAGTCTCAGCATTGTTGAAATTAATTTCGTGTTACTTATCTGTGGTTCTCAAACTTTGTTATAGAAACACTTTACCCTGCTTTTTTCGAAAAGTAACATTTTTGCATAAGACATTATTAGACTAATCATGTTATTTTACCGTCCTCTGTTACCAGTTAAAATATTTGCACAACTATTAAAGTCACCCTGTATTTTGATTCATCAGCTGCACATCCGTGCCCAGCGCGCAATAAGAAGTTGGCATTCGTGTCGCCTATGAAAGTAAACGAAGCTACAAGCCACGGAACGATACCTATACAGGGTGTCCCAAAACGAATGGAACACCGATTAGTCATAGATTTCTTACGCCATAATAAATCGATTAAACCCAATATACTTTAGTACAAAATCCCTTCAGTAAGAAGTTATAGGGCCTTGAAGTTCAATTTTTAATTTTTTTGTCAATTTCCACAAATGTAGAGATATCGATTTGAATTTTGGTATACGTATGTACTTACTATTATCGCCTTGTCAAGTTGCGTTTCCTTTGAAAAGAACTCGGAAAGAAAAAATATGTCCTCGTCGTAGTTGATGTGATATTCGTCAACATCTGTAGTAAGCATTCTGGAGAATTACTGCACGTTCTCACAGGATTCTCCGGCGGGAAGCAAATGGCGGTGCACTTTAAACCCGCTTTGCGACAGCCATAGGTCTTTCCACATTTGGTCTTGCACCTGCATGAAATTAATTTTATTATTGCAAGAGGCGCGGAAGGCTCAGTGCTAGACACTTGTGTAAACGTACGGTCACTTTTCTTTCAGCCCCATCTTCCCGCGGGTAGAGTGTCACTAAACTTAAACAAAATAAAAATTTATATTCAAAATGAACGATTCATGACTCATCATATCCATTGTCACTGTTTTCTGATTAGGGAATGCGGAAGGGCACAAAATCTTCCTTGTACAACGCCTTTTCGCTTATGGACCATGTTGATCTTGGAGAAAAGCCATATTTTGTGATCGACGGAGGTTTCTTGATGCACAAAGTCGTGTGGGATCGCGGTGTAACTATTAAAGCAATTTGCGATAAGTACGTCAAGTACGTTAAAGACCATTTCGGCACATCGGTAAAAATAGTTTTCGATGGTTACTCAGACGACCCAGAAATTGCCGGCAGGAAAACGTGGGAACGACTTCGCAGAACAAAAAAATCAACGTTACGCTGACGTCATCTTTACCAGCACTACAGTTCCAACAACTACTCAGGAGAAATTTCTAGCGAACGAGAAGAACAAGGCCAAATTCATCCAACTACTTAGAAGAGAATTCGAAGACTGCGATTTTACAGTTAAAGAAGCACTGGGAGATGCCGACTATCTAATTGTTCATTCAGCGATCGAAGAGTCTCACTTCTATGATTCTGTAACCATTGTCACCGAGGACATCGACATATTGGTTCTTCTGACGGCACGAAGACGGAACTGTGCAAACGTTTTTCTTTGCAAGCCCGGAAAACTGAATACGAAGGAACAGCAGTACTCTACATCATGCGTGAAACACGGCGATGCTGTATCAAAGCATATCTTGTACTTGCATGCATCTTCTGGTTGTGACACAACATCGGCTGCTTACGGTATGGGCAAAGTGAAATTTCTTAAAACCCTAGAAAAGACACCTACCCTGGAATCTGCAGCGAATCACTTTGTACAGAAAGATGTAGACGCGGATATCATCGCATCAACGGGAGGGAAATTTTTTATTGCTTTGTACGGTGGAGACATCCATAACAACAAGTCAATCAACTTGCTGCGATACAAACACTTCGCGAAATCCCTTGCGAAGTCAACGTTTAATCTGGCATCCCTGCCACCTACAAAAGACACGGTCAGGATGCACGCATTCCGGACATACCATCAAGTTCAAACCTGGCTTGGAAATGACACTCTACCCGCGGAAAGATGGGGCTGGAAGAAACATGGCAGTACGTTTACACCGGTGCCTAGCACTAAGCCTCCGGCGCCTATTGCAATAATTAAATTAATTTCATGCGGGTGTATGACCAAATGTGGAAAGGCTTGTGGCTGCCGCAAAGCGGGTTTAAAATTTGCACCGCCATTTGCTCCATATGCGCCGGGGAATCCTGTGAGAACGTGCAAGAAATCTCCAGAATGCTTGCTACAGATGAAGACGAATACCACACCAGCTACGACGATGACATATTTTCTCTTCCCGAGTTTGTTTCAAGGGAAACACAACTTAACAAAGGCGACAAAATCAACGATTCTGCAATGATTGGAATTGACGATGCAGAACCCGGCCCATCAAAAAGACCAAGGGAAGTGTAGAAATACACTTCGTGGATTAGGCCTATAGAGGAGACCACGTAAAAAAACGCGCCACAAGCTGTACCTCAAAGGTGGTGTGGAAAACAGTTGGTGCGACACACCCGAAGGAACAGGGCCGTTCGAAAGTACACACTAAATGTACGGTTTACGTGACTTGCGACATTTACGGCGCTGTAGACCGGTAAATGATTGTCCAAATGGAAAAATACTCATACACAAATTTTATGCAAATTAGTTGTTCTACAAAAAATATAAGTGTATTTTTTATCGTAGGATTAACTGAAAGCGATATATTTACGTAAAACCCATTTCAACCCTTAATTTCTTGGCTTTATGGGGTAACAACTTTTGAATTGTTAAGCGCACGAAAAAAAGGTATTTCCAAAAGTTGTGAGGAATTTCATAAACTACAAACCTGTATTGATGCAATTTCAGCGTCAGAGCAACAGGAAACGAGAAAGTGCTAAAAAACCGTTTTCAACACTTCTTCCGATATTGCGGAAAAACAATTTCTCCGATCGATCCGAAAACTTAAAGTTAGACTCACAGCACAGCCCCCCATCCACCCATTAACCCAAAATGCTGTTACCAAGAATTGCACGTAAAGCGGTAAAGCCCTATTAACGATTTCCCTGGCGCCTGTACTATTGACGCAAGGAATCTATGACTAATCGGTGTCCCATTCTTTTTGGGACACCCTGTATATTGATGATGATATACAAGATTACAAGCTAACTTCATCTGCAACTACATAAACATTAAAATAAACAAGGCAAAGGACTTGTCAGGGGTCTTTAGGTGCAATTGCATAGTCCCCCAGTTAATAAACTTCTTTGGAGTTATCGAGCTTTTAATTATCATTCAAGAACAAGCTACAGTACAAGTAAGAATAGTTAATAATATTAATTCATTTACAACTGACAGCTGCCATACCGGCAGTTACGTTCTGATTGAGCAGAAAATAAATATTACAGCTATTAGCTGACTAATGATTTAATCCTGTGTGTAGAGTTATAATGTTTCAGCTCAAAGCATTTACCAGTTTCCTTTGTTGCAGACATGGCAATTTTAAGTATTAGTAAAGGCAAAGCATAATTTTATCAAGTGGACCTTTAAACGACTATCGTGAAGACAGTACATACAAGTGTGGGTAGTAACATTTGCTTCATACAAAACTTGCAACATGGATTACAGTATTGATAAGTTACCTATCAAACAAGAAATCCTTGAAAACACTGATACCAGTATTCATTCAGTAATAGAAATTAAGCAGGATGATATCAATATAAAAGATGAATATGAGCCATCAAAAAAAGGTGAGTACAGTCATAAAGATCCATATAAGGTATTAAAACACTATTTTTACAGATAGAGCGATAAGGAAAAGTATTTTAAGAAGATGCGTGAACTCTCCTGTTACAGAAAAACGTTATAGTTGCTGTGTATGTGAATACGAAGCAAAACGAAAATGTGATTTGGTTGCACATGTGAGGACTCATACGGGGGAAAAACGACATAGTTGTGCCGTTTGTGTCTACAAAGCAACATCAAAATCTAATTTGGTTAGACATATGAGGACTCATACAGGAGAAAAACCATATAAATGTTCTGTTTGTAACTATAAAGCAGCACAGAAAAAATGTTTGATGATGCATATGAGGACTCATACAGGGGAAAAGCCATATAGTTGTTGTGTTTGTGACTACAAAGCTGCATTGAAACAGCGTTTGATTAATCATATGAGGAGTCATACAGGAGAAAAACCATATGGTTGTTTGATTTGTAATTACAAAGCAGCAATCAAGATCGATTTAGTTAGGCATATGAGGACACATACAGGGGAAAAACCATACAGCTGTTCTGTTTGTGACTATAAAGTAGGACTGAAAAAAAGTTTGGTTAAGCATATGAGAACTCATACAGGGGAAAAACCATATAATTGTTCCGTATGTGATTACAAAGCTGCATCGAAACAACATATGACTATTCATATGAGGACTCATACAGGAGAAAAACCGTATGGTTGTTCGATTTGTAACTACAAAGCAGCAATGAAGCATCATTTAGTTAAACATATGAGGACTCATACAGGGGAAAAAGCATAGAGACTCATATCAATGGAAAAACCATATACATGGTAACTGTAATGTCTTTGCACCTGCTGCTGGATAGATCATTTACGCAGACAATAAAAAAAATTAACCAAGAAGCCCCTTGAGAGGCTTCATAATGTACACTCATGGAATCAATATAATTATACTTTAATTGTACATCACCTCGAGTTCATTATATTTGAACTGTGTTGTCTTTCTGATAAATAGGACATTAAAAGCATTATTTTTTTTATTAATAAATTATGAACCACAATATGGAAAGCTTTAGGTGGATTGCAGTTTAGGCTAATTACACGAAAAACGGAGCACTTGCATTTTTTTATTAGATTTAAAATTGTATCCCTTTGTGATGTTTTATTATTACATTTATTATTATACATTTATTATACATGTTATAATATTAAATGTATAATAAATGTATAATAATAAATATAATAATAAAACATCACAAAGGGATACAATTTTAAATCTAATAAAAAAATGCAAGTGCTCCGTTTTTCGTGCTGGTGAGTGTATTAGTTTGCTTTTGTTAAGAGCATGTAAAACATCTCTAAGTACACTATGTAAAGCAGCTGACAAGGATCTGTTTCGTATAAAACCATGTTAGTTATCACACAAAAGATTAACATATTTGACAGCGCTGGCAAAACAGAAATTGGTCTACAATTCTGAGCTTTTTTGAGATTTTTTATCGTTTTATCTGAAGTTATATAATTTTTGAATGTTTAAATCATATATCTAATACTTACTATATTGCTAGCGGCTATGAGTGGGAAACTGACCAAGGAAGTGAGACAGACAACCAACTCTTCAATGTATAATGGTGAGCTGTGTGCAAGCGCGGCGGCGTCGTCCGGCCAATGGGGAAGTGGTCAAGTTTAAAATTCGCTTCTAAAGGCGGAGTTCGAATTCTCACGCATGCGCACGAGACGCGTTATACTCTAAGTGAGACTATGTCGGCGCCGTAATGTTTTTTGACGTTTCCCGGCCCTACTAGCAATATATGTGTATTATATATATGATTTAAATTGTTTAGGAAAATAAACATCATTAAAACAACAATTTATGAGATATCACTGATATATTCTAAGAACGTGTTTGAAACGGCCCGGGCAAGTGACCACAAATCGGCCCTTTTCAAAAATAAAATTTCTTCAAGACAAAGAAACCCAATTATTAGACCTAAAAACAACTTTCAGGTAATACAAACAACCATGAGATTAAAAAAATGATTCTGAGCAGGCCTTGATATGTGTTATACGTTTGGCAGTACTGAAGTGTATTGACAGTCTATGTCTAATTCGAGATTTGCAGGTTAAGTATTACGTCAGTCTGTGTCAAACAACAAACAATCTCTTTCTTTCTTCTGTTTATCCTTGTACCCTATCTGGGTGTCGGATGTGAGGTCCAGTCCTTCCATTCCTTCCTGCTCCTTGCCATTTTTTTCATCTCTGCCACTGTTTTGCCTCTCTTTATACCGATTTCTTCGATTCTTTGTGTCCAGCGCTTTCTGGGACTACCCTTCTTCCTTTTTCTTTCTCCTGGTGCTTCTATGATCTTTTTTAGTAGCGATTTTTCTTCTTTTCTTATTATATGACCATACCATCTTAGTTGTTTCCTTTCTATGAAGTCCATTATTCCTTCTTGTCTTAAAGTTTGTCTTATTCTTTCATTTGTCTCTCTGTCCCATTTTGTAACTCACAAACAATCTCGAATATGACATAGACTGACAATACACTTCAGTACTGCCAAATGTATAACACATCAAGGCCTGCTCAGAATCATTTTTTTTAATCTCATGTATAACATACAGAACAAAAAATATAGTATTAAAATTAGGGTAAAATAGCAAATTACAAGTATAGTTCTCCTCTGATTTTGAAATTTAAACAAAGTGCGAGCAATTTTTATTTCATGAATACTAACTGTACGGTAAGAGCTTCCTTGTTTTCGCTGACGAATTGTGACAAGTCTAAGTGGCTCAACTTTTCGATAGTTTATGGACTACAGCCGTACTGTGAGGGGCGAAGGCGGTAGGTACAAAGATACGCTATTTAGCGCTGAATTAGGGCCGCTTCAACTTTGGCCCAAGCACTCGAGTCAGTTGTGATAAGATCTCGGCCTGCTGTTGATTGTTACATTAAGCGAAGCTTCGCGGTAAATCGTACAGCATGTTGCAGCTCTTGCTTTTTCCACTATCGAAGTACCTTAGCATGTAGCACCAAAAGGCAATTGGGTTATGGCATATATCTAATACTTACTATATTGCTAGCGGCTATGAGTGGGAAACTCACGAAGGAAGTGAGACAGACAACCAACTCTTCACTGTATAATGGTGAGCTGTGCGCAAGCGCGGCGGCGTCGTCCGCCCAATGGGGAAGTGGTCAAGTTTAAAATTCGCTTCTAAAGGCGGAGTTCCAATTCTCACGCATGCGCACGAGACCCGTTATACTCTAAGTGAAACTATGTCGGCGCCGTAATGTTTTCGGGCGTTCCGAGGCCCTACTACCAATATATGTGTATTATATATATGGGTTATGGGATTACTCTTAGTTATTGGAGTGCATTAGTAAGCTAGAAACGTGAAAATTTGCAGGCTTCACCCACTTACTACATAGGTATCCACTAAGACGGAGTTCTCTAAAATTGCAATCCCAAGGGGTATAAAAAGTAAAAATGGTTTTTTATTGAGTGTGGATTTATCTGGCCAACTTGAAACAATTTTTTGGCTTCGCTTAATTGTTTCGCCAGTTATCCAATTATTTCAGGCCTAACCTGTATATTTTTATTTGAATTATAAATCCTTTGCATGTCGAATTCTTAAATTTTCCAAAGCAGCTTATTTTGTACCTGGATCGAGTTCCTTTCGTTCGCGCGATGCACTTTTGACCCGTGCTATCTCTTTATCACAGGCCGTTGTTTTGCGAGCTTTCCTTTGGAAACGAATTTTTCGTCCGAGGCACTGGCTGTTCTCGCCTGAGCCCGCCGTCACCGGCGCGGCTAAGGTTTGTTTGTTTAAGTCAAATTACGTGAGCTCGATCAATTTTTATGAGCATTGTGTTTCCAAGGGCTGATTATGATCTGGTACGATGGCGCTTTTCTGTTTTGTTATTCCCATAGTAATTACATTTTCTTTAGCTCTTAATTAACAGTTTCATCCAAGAGTTTATCTCGGAAGCAAAGTTGTTAGCCTAATCTCATTTTCGACACCTGCTGGCGTTCTCCCTAGTTGCTGCCGTTTGAGGGTGTCTTCGCTACAATTACCGGTGCATTCACGGCGATTTCGACCAATGTGTGTAGCAGTTCACGACCAGCATATGTTTAACCGCAGGGTGTAGCAACCCCCGGCCGGCGTTTGCCTGTCAGCAGTTTGTGGGTGCTGGAGGATCGAGGTTAGTTAATGCTACTCCGGGATTAATATTATATTAACTTTTCTTCAATACCTGGAATTTCCATCCGTACATTTTAAACCCGTCAGGATTTAAAATTTAAATTCATACTTTCCGCAATTATCTCGAGTTAAAGTTCACCTCGACGCTACGCGTCTCGGTTAACTACTTAATCTCTCGACAGGAATGAAACACTTTCCACCTCGGTATGTAATATACTATAAAGTTGCAATTATTATGTGTAGTGACCCTTTGTTAAAGGAGCATTCACGCTTTTTTATTTCAATAGCGTAAACAGAAAGGGTTTATCAAATGACCGAGGTATGCATATCCCATGATTGGTTTTGATGTTACAGTTAATTTAATAACCCGAAAGGGGTGTTTGTTTGATATTTGTGGTGTTGCAGCCTTCATTTGAAGGACACAATTTTGTTATGGCATTATTTGCCTTTTAATTGTTCTGATTATTTATTACTGATTCTACAAGTTTTCCAGATCTGTTAAATAAACGCTAGTCACTTGTAGTTTATCCTTTATTATTCGAAATCATTTGATTTCTGGCGCTCATTTCCTTTTTTGAAGATATTACAGGGTGCACAGCTGGTGATTTGAATCCACGACCATATCGCCGAATTTGAGCTAGCTCGGCCATCGCGGTAAGTAAAGAATTTTCAGAGCTGCCGTGGTGTATAGACTGTAGGGGGGTTGATCTGCGATTTTTTTTACTACCATCGATTAATTTTAATTAATTAATCGCAAGTCGGCTTTTTTATCGTTTCAAACTAGGAAATTTGATCAGAGTCTCTTTATAAATTGGGTCAAACTATTTTCCAGGATTTTTGGAATTCGCCACCAAAGAGGTTAAATGGGGTGAATATGTTTTTCCAAAGTCGCCACAAAGTAGTAACTATTGCAGGTAGGAAGCTGAAGTTTAGCAAATCCGTTCGTTTTATAAATTGGGTCAAACTATTGCCAGGGTTTTTTGGAAACAATGTTTTTTTGACAGTGGTCTATTATGAGAGGTTTTGTCGAACTTTTTCTACTGTCTCGGGTGTTTCTCAAATGAAGTTTCGGGAGTTTTTGGACTACTGCCGTCCTCAGGTGAATGAACTCCTGGTTAATCCTGAGAAGAACTTATTTTTGTATGTATTTTTCACATACACTCTTGCCTAGGGTTACCATTTGCATCTGTTTTTAATGCAGTAGCAGCAGTACTTTCCTACTACACTATTTACTCTTTAATTTATCTTACTAATCTCATCAAATAATGTTTACTCCTTCATTTGAACAAAATATAAAGATATCTACTACACTTTAATTTGTTATTGATAGTAACATCCCCCATAATAGATTGGTTTATTTGAAAATTCGAATAAAAATGTAAATACATTATTTATTTCACGTATTAAACTGATTTGTAACTCTTAACACAAAAACACAACATTCAGCTGTATTTATAGGTTAAAATAAACAACTTTCTCAGCTCAACGTAAATTGAAAAAGACCATTGATCAAACCTACATTGCTCAAACTGGGCGCTTGCTCAGCGCTCACTCAACGGTTGTGTCGTCTGAATGCGCCCAATGTGGTATTAGCATAAACTCATAATTAATCGCCTATTTAAAAAAGCCTTTGAAACTCAGATTCCACAATAGCGAATAGCTAGATACTGTATACACAATTCTTGTTAAACAACTAGTTCTAAATTCTATTTGAGGTATAACCATAAATTTTCTTGGAAAATCGGGACATTTCGGAACAGCATTTCGTTTCGGGACTAGTTCCAAATCGGTACAATCCCGAAAAATCTGGACGTACGGCAACCCTACTCGTGCCTACCCCAGAGTTTGAACCTGGGACTACTGATCGCTGTGATTACGATCTGTCACTCTTACCACTAGGCCACCAGCGCGGCCATATATTTTACATATATTGTAAAGGATTATGTTATATATTATGATTATGATTTATAATTTAATAAATAAATAAATACACACCCTACACATATTTTTTATTTTTATTTGATATCAAATTTTTACTGATTAAAAGTAATTGAATATCGGTATCAATGGGTTCATTGAATCTGTGTTTTGCCCTTTTTCGTATTGCGCACATCTGCAAGTTAGATAAATTATAGCTAGCTCTTTTCGATAGGCATGGACTGAAAATCTGGTTGGGTTCACCTATTTGTTCAAAATACAAATCCCCGTGTTACGCCACTGGGCTATGAAATTTAGAAGTATCAAACGCGCAAAATCGCCGCGCTGTCAATAATATCTATCAGCAATTCGATTTTACGTGCAGTTCATTTCTGTGTGATTATAGTGGATTTAAAAGCAAACCATGAACAAATTAACAGGTAATTCAAATCTCGCGCTTTATTAAGCGTTCCTAATCGTGTTTTGTTTTAGATCGTTCGCGGCTTCCTTGGCAATTCAAATGTTTTCAATGCGTCCCTAACATAACCTCAACTTATATTTTCACAATTTCTGGAACTCCTGCTCTATTTTGACGTATTGTAATACTGGGATCGGCTTCCTCTCATAGTACTCGTTCCTCATGGTAAATTTCGTAGCTCTAACACGCTTATTTGCTTGGCACCACTAACCTGACCTTTCTTAGGCTGCGGCAACTTGCTCGGACAGCTTCTCCTGATGCCTGCGGGTAGAGCTGGGCCCCCGGGTTGCTGCAACTGCTGTGCTGGCCTCGTACACACCGGGCGGAACTGCTGACACCCTTTCTCAGGCTCTGGACCTTGGCTGAAGCCCGCAACTTGTGCTCGGAAAGCTGGACTGGGCTGCCGATCTTTTCGGAAGCGGTCACCGGAGAAAATAAATTTTATGTGATGCATTTTTACACCCACACTCTCACATGTGCACTGTTAACTCCTGATTACGCCGGTATAGTTCTTTTTAATTTATTTTAATGTTAAATGGTATAAACTTTAAATAAACTGGAGACACAAATTGGCTTGTCATGGAGTTAATTTATTTCAATTGTTTCTTCCTCCGTTCTTTAACAACAATTGCCTATCAGGCTACATAAAAAAACGGATGTTAACTGAATACAATGCAATTACTTATAATCTAAATTTACAACTTAATTTATAAAACTGTACATAATCTTATTTCTAAATTATTGTTTGTTCATGTTTGCAATTTATCTAAGTTCTAGCGCCACTCACGAAGTTTTATTTTAATTGTCTGTTCACTTCTGTCATTACACTGGCTTATTTTTATAAACACAAATCTTGTCCATTTCCTGTGGTGTCATTTTCTTGCATTTCACAAAACCTGTCTGAATTTCACCAATCTTCAAATATTACTGCTCCATTTTCTTATAGCCTTATTCGATCTAGTATTGTGCTCTTTTTGCACTATATTGAACATTCTGTCCTTTTTACCTTTATTTAAAAAGTTCATAGAACTGTACTTATTTAATTAAACTGACATGTAAATTTATTTAAACTGCATGTAATAAATCCCTTTGGTGATAGATTTGTTGAATTTTGATTGGCTTTACTTTATACCAACTTCTTAATTTACGTTAATTGACATTTCAGTGACTCCAATTTACAAATTTGAGCTCTGCTATTGCCATTCATTCTAAAGTAGTTTCAATTAATATCGGCAATGTTTTACCGATGCCATTATAAATTCAAATTTCTAATGTGACTTCTTGCAGTTGCCTGCTTACCCCAGATCTGTGCTTTATTGACTTGCTTTAAATTATTGATTCTGCAAGCAGAGTTGTGTAACGGGCTAAAGACCATTTCAATATGTTACTGGTGTATGTGCAGTAGACTATTTTTGTCTAATTGTAATTCTCTGCGCAGTAGTGGCATCCAAATGGGCTTTATTTCTGCGCTAGTCTGACTAATTGGTTGTTCTGCCAGTGCTATTATTGTAGCTTGTTTCGTACGAAACCTGTTTTCTTCTTTAGCTACTATTGATGCGTTATCTTATTGTATACGGCGGTCCTTATTTCAGACGTGTCCTGTGATCTTGGATTTGTTGGTCTCGCTCTTTCTAATATCCTTGCGGTATTCCGATAATCTCACTCGTAGGGGGCGTTGTGTTTCCCCTATGTCTTCCACACTCGCACGGTACGCTGTAGATACAATTCTTTGAACTCTGATCTTCGTTCTGAGGCATGCCTCTCAGAGTTGTTGTGGACTTGAAGTACGTTCTTATGTTGAATCTGTATTTTATCAGGTATCAGTGACATATAATTTTTGGCGCCTTTGTAGGTGCCCATTTGATTTTCAGTTTGAAACATAAAGATACTATTTAATATCAACTGCCTCCTTATCATGTTTTTATTGTTTGCAATTTGCAACACAAAAGCTTCTTGTTTTACAATTTTTGCCTTTCGAATAGTGGCTGTAACTCTATTTGTTTTCTGCTGTTTGGTTCCGGGAAACGAATCCAACGGACTCGTTCCACTTGCAGAATAAAATTGGAATGAACGAGTCCGCAAAAGTATCGAAACTTCCCATCAGTACTTCGTACAGTGATATATCTTTATAAGTATAATACAACAAAAAAGTAAAGAGTGTGGTCCTTAGGAACATGAAAAAATTGATCATGGTCAAACTCTTTCAAAACTAAATGTTAAAACGATAAGGAAGCTGACCTGCGGTCAATTAATTAAAATAATCAATGGTAGTAAAAAATCGCAGATTAACCTCCTTAAAGTACGCACTACACGGAAGCTCTAAAAATTTTTACTTACCGTGCAGGCCGAACTAGCTCAAATTCAGCGATAAGGTCGTGAGCTCAAACCACCAGCTGTGTACCCTGCAAAGTCTTCAAAACAGATATGGGCGCCAGAAATCAGATGATTTCGAATAATATTATTAACTACAAGTGACTAGCATTTATTTATTAACGCTAAATAATCTTGCAGTCTATAATGGTAATTCAATATTAAATAATTAGAATAATTTGGTCATAAAGAATGTAATAATGATAGAAATATGCAAATTAATTGAAGGTTGTGACACGCACCAAGATCAAGAACCCCTTTCAGGTTATTAAATTAATTGCAACCACAAATAAATCGAGTGATATGCATATCGCTGTCATTTAAAAAACCTTTCTCTTCAGGCTATTGAAGGCAAAAAACGTGAATGCTCCTTTTACACAGGTTTGATTACACATATAAATTGTAGCTTTCAATATTAATTGTAATTAAGTATATGCATTTAAACTTCAAATATTAAAACTGATTGAACGTATGTGTCTAAACTTTACATGTTAGTAATAACGGAAAGTATAAATTTAAACTTTAAATACTGATAGTTATGGAATGTACGAATTTAAATTTCAAGAATCGAATATAATTTAATATAATATTAATCCCGGAATAGCCAGTCCAAATCAGCTTGAAAGCAGGGAGGCCATCCACTTTTAATGCGGTATTCACCACAAAAGTAACACTAACCTCAAACCTCCAACTCCCATAAGTTGCTGACAGGCAAATGCTGGCCGGGGGTTGCTATACCCTGTGGTTAAAAGCACCTTGGATGCGCCCGTAATTGAAGCAGAGCCACTCCCAAATTGCAGAAGCTGGGTAGGACATTGGCCGGTGTTGAAAATTAAGTCAGGTAAAACTGTCAATTAAGAGCTAAAGAAACATAATTAATACAAGAATAGCAAGCAGAAAATCTCAATCGTATCTGAATCAAAACCATCAGCCCTTCAAAAATTAATCGTCGTACGTAATAAAGCACGAACGGGACCTTTTAGAAACAAGTTGCTTCGTCGAGGTGCAGGAAAAGAATCCTAGCGCATTCGGCCACTAACGAAAAACAGCTGAACGCTGCGACCTCGCGATAAGCACGTGGAAGTTTTTGGGTTTTCCAGAATCGGTACGAAATGAGCGAACTAATAAATTGAAATAATTCGAAATACAATGGATTATATTTCAAATAAAAATATACAGGTTAGAACAGAAATAATTGGATAAATGCAGAGAACAATTAAGCGGCGCGAAAAATGGTTTCAACGTCAATGATATATATTTGTCTTTAATATAAAAACATATTTGTTTCTTGAAACTTTATTACAATCTCCTTTACTTTCTGGCTAAGTATAAATACATATGTACAAATGAAATCGATAGTAACAACTAATTGAATAAAATACTAAACATAAGCAAAAATAAAATGTACATTCAAATACACAAACAGTTACAAAAGAACAACTTTAATGTTTCTCCAATTACACTGTATTTAATTGTGGCCTCTGCTGCTTTCTCAACTTATTTCTCTTTTATTTTTCTAGATGGTTACTTGATATTTCTTCTCTCGATGATTATCCCTTTTGCCTCAACTAACATTGCTACCATCCGAATGATGATCTCTTTTGGAATAAGCTTTAGTCACCTAATTATGATTTACTTGAGGAACATCCCTAAGGTTGGCTTTGCTCAGGTTAAGCCTTTCACCGATGGACAGCTTCGCCCGGAGGCTAGGCCATCGTTTCCCACGCTTGCGCTTGCGTTGTGGACGCTCGCACGGAGATTCCTGGATTTCGGATACCTGGGGAATCGACAGGGCAGATAAAGCGGCTCCTCCAGGAACTGACGGCACCAAAGCTGTTCTCGTATCCACCGATTCTTCTCTTTTCTCTGGCTGCGCTTTGTTGTCAGAATTCTCTTCCGTTGCTAACCGACGATCTCTTTCTTGAAGTGTCATTTCAGGTAGATTATCATAATCTGATTTAATTTCATCCACATGGTCAAGTCTATCACATCTGGAAGGCCTTTTCAACTTAAATTCAGCTACATTATTGTGATTTCCGCCAGAATGGTAATTTTTGGCCTGCAACTTAGTTTCTGCTTCATAATCTATGTCGAAGAGACTACGTTGGCATTCCACGCGCGTTTCAGCTGGTTTATCACTAGCTTGTTCTGCTGCCATGTTATTTTTACTATTAGAGTCATTTTTCTTATTCGCTGAAGATATGTAGCTGCTTTCCCATTTTCTGTGTGTATCACTAGGAGGAGCTTCTTCATTTTTCCACTGACACCAATAACTACCACGTTGCTCTCCCTTTGTATGGAGCGGCTGGTTATTCTTAGTGGATGCACTACTGATACCACCTACATGATTATTTGTTTTTCCCCACTGACTCTGAGCACTGCGACTGCAATTTTGTTTCCCTTCTTGGAAAGCGCTGCTTAAGGGAAGGTTGTTGATTCGTGGATTAGACTTATCCGCCTGGCTCCATTTACATCGACTTGTCTGATGAGCATTGGTTTTGTTGGAAGTCCCAGACACTGGATCTCCATATCTGCTACTGCTGGAGGAAGCATAGGGATCAATGTTATCCCACTGCAAAAGAAAGACTGTTATGTAATGAATTATTTTAAGTACAGTAAAATTAGCGTGCAAGCGGGGGATTTCCAGAAAAAAATTAGTATTTTTTTATATTCATATCCCTGATTTGTAATAACACGTCTGTATGTAGCTTGCCATATTGCGACAAAAAAACTGAATTTAGAAGTTAAATTCGAAACTGTTACCTGCCAAAGTTAGTGACAAACATTGCTTAATCACCACTAGAAACATTAAAAAAATAGGAGTATTAAGAAACAAACGTAAATTTTAAAAAATGGGAGGATCAGAAACATATATATAAACACAAGGACCTTACAATAAATGAGAGAGAAATACAAAGCAAACTAAGGCAGATAGCAGAGAAGGAAAGGAAAGCCGAGAAAACAGCTATATTTGGATACCAAAAACTAATAATAATTAACATGGAAACAGGCCATAAAGGGAAAATGCCAAAAAACTAAAAGTGAATAGCAAACGAGAAACAAACAGGAAGACAAACATAGCGATTGGATAAGGATATGACAAATAAAATGGCGACAAATAGAATAGACCAGCAGAAACTCAGGAAAAATAATGAAAACAAAAATCAGAAAAGCTTATAAGTTTAGTAACATGGAATGCACGAGGCACAGAGAAGGAAGACGCACTAAAAAATTTAGCAAATGAATTAGAAAAGTAAAAAGTAGATGTGGCAGCAATACAGGACACAAAACAAAAAGAGACTCAGATTATAGACATAGAAAAAATACACTTTCTTCAATAGTGGTAGAAATAAGAGAGTTCTAGGAACAGGTTTCATGGTAAAAAAAGGACTTGCAACATAGTATAGTGAATGTCAAACCTATAAACAAAAGACTAGACGAGAATAAACAGAAGACACAGAAAGATGAGCATTATTAAAGTACCTGCACACACAGAGGATAAAGAATTACATATCAAAGACATAAGAACATCAAGAGGGGCAAACACGAATTCGGACCAATGCACAGCCAAAGCACAGATAAAGGAAGTACCAAGACAACTTGAAAAAGAAGGAAACTCGAAATAAATATCAAGATATAATGCAACACAGCATAGACAAGAAGAAAGGCAGTAAAGTGTTAGAAACAAAAAAGAAAACTTGATGGAAAGACTGTTTTGAAGATGACTGCAAAGAGGTATTAAAAGCAAGGGCACGAGCGAGGATAAAAATGTTGGAGAAGGAAACCAGACAGACAATTTTAGCATTAGCAATGAGAAAATTAAAGGGGCATCCCCTGATTAAATGTAGCATACAAAGTTCTCGTTAGAATAATTGTGAAAAGACTGTTCCTCAAAATGGGTACGCCAGCCAGATGTAGGGGGTACACAGCCTGATGCACATAATGGTGAATATAAATATGACACAAGAAATAAAAAATTGGAAAAGATGCGAGTTGGTTTTGAATAATACACAGAATGTGCATGTATATCTAAATACTAACTGCTAAATTTACTCATTACTCTTTTGATGATCAACGTGTAGGTACATTGAAAAAATCGGAAATAAGTTATGCTTAAGCATTCAGGCATTGCAAATATGATAAAAATGTCATAATTTGAATTTAAAACTGTAAAAATAGCATTAGCCTTGACATGAAAATAACACAGTAACAAACAATGGGAGACCGAATTGTGGGGTAAGAAGCAAACCTAGTGTGTTTTGGCTTCTCACAGAAAACAAAGTAAAAAGTTACAATAAATACCAACTTATACAATTTACTAAGTGTTTTCACATTAGTGCAGTGTTGTTGGACAGGCTGCGGAGGTTTACATTCATTCATAGCGTCTCTGCAGATGATAAAAAGTGTTCATGTGTGCATCTGGTTTTGGGGTGCCTTGTTGGTGATTTGTTCGAGGTCTAAAATAGAAAGCGGAGGCCTAGAAGCCCAGGGTAGGCAGCAGCCATCGTGCATCGCAGCTGTGGGCAAGAAAGCTGATTTGGAGCCCGAAGCAGCGATCAAACTTGGGGCTTGCAAGGCATGTTAACGATAATAATGGGGCCCATTCATTGAGGGAGTTGCTGGTGGCCTGATAAAGGCCTAAACATCTGTCGCAGGAACAGAAAATCAAGGTCAGACGCACATTTTTCTAAAATAAATTCAGTGCCAACATAGCAATTGGATAAGGATATGACAAATAAAATGGTGACAAAAAGAATAGACCAGCAGAAACTCAGGATAAATAATGAAACAAAAAACCGGAAAGTCTTATAAGTTTAGTAACATGGAATGCACGAGGCACAGAGGAGGAAGACGCACTGAAACATTTAGCAAATGAATTAGAAAAGTAAAAAGTAGATGTAGCAGCAATACAGGACACAAAACAAAAAGAGAATCAGATTACAGACATAGGAAAATACAATTTCTTCAATAGTGGCGGAAATAAGAGAGTTCTAGGAACAGTTTTCATGGTAAAAAAGGACTTGCAACATAGTATAGTGAATGTCAAACCTATAAACAAAAGGCTGTGCTATACGAGAATAAACAGAAGACAAAGAAAGATGAGCACCATTAAAGTACATGCACACACAGAGCACGAAGGGTTACACATCAAAGACATAAGAACATGTAGAGGGGAAGACACGAATTTGGACCAGTGCATAGCCAAAGGACCAAAGGAAGTACCAAGACAACTTGAAAATGAAGGAAACTCGAAATAAATATCAAGATATAATACAACAAAGCATAAAAAAGAAGAAGAGCACTAAAGTGTTCGACTGCAAAAAGGTATTAAAAGCAAGGGCAAGAGCGAAGATAAAAATGCAGGAGAAGAAAACCAGAGAGACCAATGAAACAGACGAGGAAGCAAAAAGAGAAGCCTAAAGGATATGTAGAAAAAAAAAAGAAGAGGAAGAAGTCTGTAGAAAAATTGAAGAATACCATACCAACTGAGAAGTAAAAAATGATACCAAAAGCAAACAACATATTGTACAAAAAAGAGAAACTTGATCAGAGGACAGCAAGAAAAAGTACAGTGAAGGCGAGTGTATTTCAAGGAAATGTTGAACATAGAAGAAGAGGAAGTAGAACAACAGTATGAAGACATTAAAAATCATGAAAATAACATACAAGCAGAGGTTATAAAAATTAAGAACAGGAACTTCAAAAGACTATTTACAAACTAAAGTTACAATAAATACCAATTTATACAATTTACTAAGTGTTTTCACATTAGTGCAGTGTTGTTGGATAGGCTACAGAGGTCTAGATTCATTCCTAGCGCCTCTGCAGATAATAAAAAGTGTTCATGTGTGCATCTGGTTTTGGGGTGCCTTGTTGGTGATTTGTTCGGGGCCTAAAATAAGAACCGGCCTAGAAGCCCAGGGTACACAGCAGCCATCATACATCGCAGCGTAGCCCTAGCCGAGGGCAAGAAACCTGATTTGCAGCCGGAGCTGCGATCAAACTACAGGCATCACATTGGCGAGTCATCAGGGGGCTTGCAAGGCAGGTTAACGATAACAAGGGGGCCCACTTATTGAGGGAGTTGCTGGTGGCCCGATAAAAGCCTAAACATCTGTCGCAGGAACAGAAAATCAAGATCAAATGCATATTTTTCTAAAATGAATTCAGTGATTTTTCCGGTGGCATCCTTTGTGTGTTTTGTTTTAGTGGCGTTGTTTATTTACGTTATATCAACTAGGCAATGCAGCAGTAAGTCTACTCTGATTTGTTTCTGCATTATAAATGTGCGGTTAGGTCACTATAAATTGACATTGAGAACATTTCCCACAATTTCAAAAATTCCATAATAAGTTATCCCATTAGTTAAATATGCAGCATAGAAACGAGCTCAATTAATAAAATCATAACAACTTATATAAAAGCTAGTATAATAGCAAATAGTTTTACAAATTTCAAATAATAAATTAGCTGGATGTAACAACCCAACCCATGAGATAGGAGTATAATTAATTAACACAAAAAGCAATTAATAACATTACAATATCTAGCCGTCTTTATCAACCCAATATAATTACTAGTTTCTAGAGTTTTGTATTTAATATTACAGTTTTTTCTTGGGAACTCCGTTTTCCATTATAAGAAAAGCGAATGGGTACGATTAAGGGCTCAAGTCATGACTGGTAACCCCGTTTCCGCTAAACATTCTTAATTTTTATTTAATTTACCACTAAATTCTACTTCTACCGACGGTCGGTTGATGTGAAATAGACCTTAAGCAAAGTATGTACCGTTATTTCTAATTTTTGTAAAAATTTTATTTAACCAAATGGTTTTGACAGCAATCTGCTTCGGTCAATGGTTTTCGAACGCCTGCTTTAAGTCAATAAAAACACTAACAGCCAGTCTTATAAAGGCCACTAATCTGAAGTTAACTTTAATTAGTTGTTAAATTAAACCAAAGCGCATCAAAATTTGTTTACTAATGAATAAAATGTCATAAGTACTAACGTTTTGATGCACTTTTGTTTATTTTACCAACTAATTAAAGTTAACTTCAGATTAGTGGCCTTTATAAGACCGGCCATAAGAACGACTTTACCATCACTTACATCCGACTTCCCACAGCACACACAAGCTGAGGAGCCGTTTCGCACAATTTTTTTCAGGGACACCTAATTGTTGTTCATAGATCAGCTGATTTTTTCTACATAATTTTGTAGTTGCTCACATACTATCGATTCTAAACAAACAGATTCAGTAAAAGCCGAGTGTACATATCAATTTTATTTGAAATAAAACACTTTTAATTCTTCAGTTTTTAATTTATAACATACAAAACAGTAACAAATTTAGCGGCCTAAACTCTGCAGATGTGTTTGACACTGAGATGATAACGTGTACTGGTTTTGATATTACCTGTTCATTTTTCAGTAAAAAATTATTTTTCATTAATCTCCTTTCACACGTGAGATACCGGTATCACAGATACAGAAAATTCACACGTTCAAATGGAGCTTTTCACACGGCATCGGACGATGCATACAGCATCGCAATACTAAATCTGTTCGATTCGGCCACCGGCGAGAAATTCTGTATCTCGGATACCGATTTGCCCTTAGACCATACGGAGCCTTTCACAGATGCATACTTTTGCAAGCCAGAACACACGATACCATATTATAGGCATAGCAGATTTTCTTCAATTTCTATTTAAATCGTGTGAGTAGTGTAGCAGTGCGTTTGTTCTATAGTTGTCTAGTCTGTGCGATCACGCAGCGTACAATATGACTGCGAATAATTTATTAGTTTAATAAAGCCGCATATTTCGATTGAAATAAAAAGCAACAATGCTAGGTCCATAACTGCACTGCACTGGACTGGTCTCGCAGGTGACTCTTTCACCTAGATTCTGTATCCTGCATACTGTATCTCGCATACAGTATCCACGTGTGAAGGGAGCCTAAGGCTTTTCTTAAGTTTTGGAACAATTTTGTTGGGACAAAATTTGAAATGATACTTTGCTTAAGGTCAATCCTACATTTTCTCAAAGATAAAAACATGGAAAACTTTACAAGAGTGTGGTATCCTATCCGGGGACACACTGAATAATAAACAATAGCTACATGCCAGCGCAAAATTGAGATTAGAAGCAATTTTAAGGATACATGGGTTAAGCACAGATACTCACTGGGTCCATAGTTTAGACTTAGAGGATCGTAATCGTTCTTGGATCTTTAGTTTCCACACTTGGCTGAAATCTCTTCCGATGCAACGTTAGGGCTGAAAAATTTGCTGCATCCCATGTCAGTCACGATTGGCGTACCAATTACTGCAATAGATTGAGGGACTTTTTCTATTTACTTGTGCTATGTACTGAAATGCAATGAATAACTAACATTTACCGACAATTTAAACGGTTCATTACTATGTTATGAATGGCAGACCCCCTGATCTGACAGTTCGGCTGCCAAATATTTCCAGCTACAAACCGGCAACCTGAAACTGTAAAATACCCAAACTGTCGATTTTATTTTCAATGTACGAAAACAGCGGTATTAAAAAGTCGTGCCTCACTTTGGTGTTAGGAAAAATTAAGTTTTTCTACTCCTTTATTAGTAAATTGCTCATTAAGCACTGTTTACTTGATTAGTAAAATCGTTGTTACAAACAGTGTTACGTAATGATAATGACTAACACGTAATTTTTTTTATTACGTTACAGTTAGCTTCTGTTGTTTGTACGAAGCGGTGTAGGGATGTGACTGCAGCCGCCTAATTTTTAAGATGGTGTGACAGATAGTTTGACAGTTAATAAAATATTTCTTTTTCGTTTAACGAAATGAGTGTGATCGTAGAAAAAGTATAGTACGCAACTCGAGCTATAGAGCAATTACACGCTCGTGGAATTACACACGCGCCGCTACGCGGCTTGTGCGTAACTTTTCCAACTCGCGTGTAATATGCTTCCTACAGCTCTCGTTGTGTAATATACTATTATATATCTACTAGCAGCATGATATTGTACATTTTCGTCATAGAAACAAAATATGAAAAGCTACTTATAACTCCCAAGGGACTTGTCAAATTATTTCTCCCTCAAACTCATTGTAACAATGCAACTACAATTAACGTCTTAGCAACCATACAATGAGGCAATTCTTGACGTTACATATTCTAATTTTAAATGTCATTTTATGACATTTTGAAATTTCATACTATTTTTATGAATATGCTAGTAGATAAAATATTGTATGCACCACGGGAGATATTTATGTTCTTTACCTTCGGTTGACTTACAGACCTCGGGCCAGAGGGCCTCGGTCCGTAACACATGTCAACCTCAGGGAAAAAACATATTCATATCTCCCTTAATGCATAAATATCTATTTTTGCAGTGATCATTAGAGAGCGGATAGTTAGGTTACAAAAAACTTAAAATAGGTGCTTATTTAAGGTTAGTAAAATCCATATATAAAGTCGAAAAACGGTCAAAATAGGTGCCAATTTCAGGATAAAAAATGAATATATATTTTTTAAATAATCTAGAATCGAGTGAAGTCAAGTTCTTAAATTGATTTATGTCATAAAAATAAAAACACTGTACAACATAAACCCCAATGTATAATTAAAAAGAACAAGTTATGTATTTTATAATATAAAATAAAATAAAAAATATAATAAACCTCTAACTGAATATAATTTTAATATTTAACTGATTGAAAAGTAAAATTCACAAAATTTTTAACATTTTACAAATATTGAATTATGCAAATTACAAGATGTTGGCATTGTGGCTTCATGTTGTGCAATGAGTTTTTTTGTTTCGCAGACAAACTATAAAATAAAAGGAACATTATGGGGGGTATATTAACTTACAGCTTTACTGCAACATTTGCAAAATATTGTTTACTGCATTAACTTCGTAAACGGTGGGATTTGACTGACAAGCCACCATCTTGCATTCTCTCTTTGGTCGACTTTTTTGATTTCGGTATTGTAGTTCTATACAGTATCACTTTTCAACTTACTTTCATTTTAATACTACTCTTTTATACTTAAAAATGGGCGGCAGAATTTCAAATATTTAAGGTTATGTCGACTTAAAGTAAAAAAGTGAAACTGTTCACGATGCTGTTTCTGTCAACTAACACCACCTACGCCAGTGACCTACTCCTACGCACTACTAGTGGCACTACACAATTTTACTCACAAGTTGAAGAGCAGCATGAAAATATAAACAGAAGTTTATTGCGTTGAATATGTGTAAGGCAAATATTAATTTTCTAAATGCAAAGTTAAAAAATTGAAAAACTTATTTTAGATAAGTTAAAACAATAAATAGGTGCAAAATGCAAAAAATAGGCAGCAAATAGGGCGTTAGGTCTTATATTCTCTAAAATGCATAGTTTTTATTGAAATGAATTTATATGTATCTAAAAGTGATGTGCCTAAAAAACTCACGAAAGGCTAAAAACCTATAATCCGCTTTCTAGTCTTTTTTTGATAAAAAATTGTATTGAAAGTATCACTTTTTTAACGCAAAATCGTGAAAAATACACTTTTTTAACTATTTTATTGAAATGTCAATTTGACAGTTGTAAATTCCGAAGTCCTTTTCGATTACATTTCGAGTTACAAGAGATCACTAGGCACAAGAACTACATGTACAACACGTTTTGAAAGTCCTTTTTTTCATTCATTTGCTTGATTAACTCGAGCTTCGCCCTAGTTCATCAAACTGCAAATTCATGGAAAAAAAGTATGACTTTCAAAACTAATTCTATAAATTACTATTAAACTAAAGTTTACTCGGCGAGACGTTGCTGACCAAAATATACAAGGTGTTGCATTAAAAAAGTTTTTAAAAGTTTGACAAACATTAAAAAACCGTCTACCTAAAAAACAAATAGACATTTTGCCACGTATGTATCGAATATGTAAACAATTTTTTTTCAGTATCTCAACCAGTTTGGCTACTACAACCGTCTGAAGTGAGCAACTTGTTTGCAATTAACTCCCTCTAGAACGGTTGAAAATTGCTCAATATACTTGCATGTCAAATTGACCAGCACTACTTTCCAAAAATGCCACAATATATTGGATGTTTCACAAAAAAAAAACACATTTAGTGCAACACCCTGTATGTAAACCAACCAGAATATTAAATGGCAATATGGCTTTTTATATAGTTGCAGTACTATAATAGTATATTATGATACGAGTTTTATAATAAGTATTTTGTAGCACGCACGGGTTTAGGGTACTGCATAGTTAGTGGTTAGATTAGCTTACTAACTGCATTAATATAATAATATTATATTCGGAGAAATAAAACACAAGGTTTGAGTTTCAAATATCAAAAACAATCTTTATTTATTAATATATTTGTAATCTAGCCATCTGTAACCAGGTTACATGTAGGTATCCTACATAACTCCCCCCCCCCCCCCCCCCGCCTTTTCGAAGAATGGTGTTCGAAGTGTTATTTTACGTCGGGGTCACCATTATGCAGAGTTAGTGGTTAGATTAGTTTACTAACTGCATTAATATAATAACATTATATTCGGAGAAATAAAACACAACGTTTGAGTTTCAAATATCAAAAACAATCTTTATTTATTAATATAATTGTAACCTAACAATCTGTAACTAGGTTACATGTAGATATCCTACATAACTTCTCCCCCTTTTCGAATATTGGTGTTCGAAGTGTTATTTTACGTCGAGGTCACCATTATGCAGAGTTAGTGGTTAGATTAGTTTACTAACTGCATCAATATAATAATATATTCGGAGAAATAAGACACAAGGTTTGAGTTTAAAATATGAAAAACAATCTTTATTTTTTAATATATTTGTAACCTAGCAATCTGTAATCAGGTTACATGTAGGTATCCTACAGTACGACGAGTGAAGCGAGGAGTTCCCAAAAGGAGTAAGTGCGACAATATGCCTTATAAACGAGATACTATACAGTGTTTTATCTACTTTGCCACTTTTTAAACATAAAACTAATATTTCAAAATCTAGGAAATTTGGGCGGCAGTTGACAACATTTGTGTGGTTCAATAAAGGCGGCTATAACAGTTCGATATGTACAGCTTACAAAATCTAGATTGACTCTCAAGGTAGGCCATGAAAGGCGCTGTTAACATATTTGATTTCACTGAATTGGCAATATGTGGAAAGAAGTAATTGTCAAACATACAAAGTTTGGTTATATTTTAAATGACAAGTAATAAGTAGCGGTGGGTAGAGGGATTTCGTTTGCGCAGCGACTAACGTCATATGACAGATTCTTTGTGTTTTAAAGTGTGAAAATTGCTGTAGTTGTTGATTTTTTTAATTCTGTTATGTTTTTATTACTATTTTTGTGTATATTGTTAATTCTGTTTTGAAATGCGACATACCACAATGTTGAGTACGCCTTTGATTTATTGTGTCATTTAGCTTAAATAAGGTTAACAATTTAATGTCAATATGATAGATGTCAAAACTTGGAAATTACTTGATTCTAACGTTAGTTCCGATTTTCACTGCGCTTCAATCTAGAATCTGTAAACTGTACACGAAGCCATGGTGTAACGAATACAATGTAAAACGTTTCCGAGATGTGTAGTCGTTCAGAAAGTAGAGGGGAGATGTCAACCAATCCCCAATGAACCTACTCAGGAAACCCATCATGGCCGCGATCGTATATTGTTGCTGGCACTGTCAGTCGATGTCAAATTCGAGGTTAGCAGGTTAGGTTTTTCGTCAGTCTGACACAAACTGAGGCGAAATCTAAACTCGAATTTGACATCGACAGCGTCACCAACAATACACTTCAGTACTGCCAAACGTATAACAAGAATGACAGCATTTTTAAAGCAAATAGTTTGGAATATTTCTTTAATAAAATTAAAATGGTTCTTGTTCTTGTTCAGCATACAAAAAAAATATACGACACACGGCCGTATTTGTGTGTATTACAACTGTCTTTTTATTTTGTTTTACAAATCTCCATTTGAAAATTCGCGCCCTTTGTAGGTGCATTTCTTATTGGTAGAATTTGAGGTTCCGCCCACAATGCCTCCATTCTGCGGAACGCTACACCTTGTATTCTTTACACCATGCACGGAGCGAAGTACCTATGGTTGCCAACGTCAAAAAAATTAGTTAGGTACTCTGTTTTTAGTATTTTTATTATAGCATCGCTTTTTGTCTATTTCGATACGCAAACGAGTATCGTAATAGCCTTAGTACGAACGCAAAGTAGGTAAAAATTAATTTCAAAGTCAAAACTCGTCGCTCATATTTGCATACGTCAATTCTCTTAGCACCTCGTCTATAAAACAAGTTAGTGCAAATAAATTATGAACTATTGGCGAAATGGAATAGTTTCCAGCTGTATTTATCTAATCACCAAGTTTTTCAATTTTTGAACGGTAAAGTGGGAAAACTGTAACTACATAAATACAGCTGGAAACTATTTCGTGTCGCCAATGGTACATTTGTTAAAGTTTTGTGTTTTATTCCTAATCATATTTATTAATAATTAAGCGTAGTAGCAACCCACACGACACTGCTTTTGAATAAATTGGGCTCTATAGATCCGCCCACCACTGGACATTAACTTCTTTTAAATATTTTCCAACCATTAACTCTTTATACAGGAGCCGGTAAAAAATTATTCGCGAGCACCAAAGTGTCGTTTAGTGCACTAGATACATAAATAACTAATTTTCAAATGTCATAAAAGTGACAACTTATGTGACTTGATTGGCAAGGTAAAAGCGTTACCTACCTACTTTATCTGCTTAGGCATATAAAGTTGCTACTTGAACTGCTTATAGTTCATTCAGATTCAAGATAGAGCAAAGTCTGCAACACAAGTTACAAATATCAACAGCAAGTTGCTTATTAATGATTTTATTAAAATGTAGATCATAGGATATCTGTATAATATAGAGGTCAAATTTGACCACTGTTTCGGAATGCTTGAAGTTGTAAAAGTATACGATGTCTAGCTCAAAGAACTCTGCTGATTCTGATCTGAGAATGAATGCGCCCCCCTAAAAATGGGACAGAAGGCGCGCCCTTATTTCTTATTTAAAGGCACGGCACATTGATTATTACATTCATAAATGCAGCAAAAAGTCCATGTCTCTCTGATCGAAATGTAATAACATCATATTGGTAAAACGTACTGTTTATATTTGTAACTTGGCTTTTGCTCTATCTTAGATGTTTGGATCCGCATCAAATATAACCATATAACGAAATCAAACATTACTATAATATAATTTCTTTATTATTTGTTATTTTATTCATCGTAACCATGGAAATATACCTTAATCTTGGTTTTTCACATTCCCATTAAATTTTTATTTTCTACATTTGTTACAATTTAGGTATTTAGCACTGAATTGGATTGTTCCGAATTTATATTGCCAAAATGTGGAAAAATGTATGCAGGCGAACTGGTATGATTTTGGGCTCGTATATTTCCGCATTGTAAATGGTCCCCAACAACGAAAGGTAAAAGGGCTAACATTATGAATGAATGAATATATTAATTGAATATTTGCAAACCTCGTTAGACGATCTGCGGATAGAGTCACTTGGCCAAACCTGGTGCCAACGATTCACACATCTAGGAAATTGAAGGAATAGCTATCAGCCAATCACGCAGCCGAACCGGATGCCACATGCATAGAAACAGGGGTAGTTTCTGTACATGATGGCTATAATGCAGTTTTACTAACACTATCCGGAAGGGGTACCTTCAGGCGAGGTGAAGAGCGTCTCAGGCAGTTCAACATTTCGAGGAGAAGCTAGGATTAGAAATTGTCTTTGGGTCCTTCCTTTTATATCGTTTCGAGGATCTCGACCTGCTTTATTACAAAGGGGGATAAATTTGAGAAACTGGCGGGGGCTGACAGTGGCAATTGCGCTGAACACGCAACACCGCGTCGCTTGCACAACCCGCAAGCTTCACGCCTGCGAGTTAAGTTTTCTTTACGTGGAAAACGCTTTTTAAAAATTACTTTTATTTATAAAAAGCAAAAATACGGAGTTTACAAACGTCTTATTACAATGGGAGTGAATGCAGAACTAAATTCTAAAGTTGCAGCTGAAAGTAATCGCAATATGCATATACAAAGGCTTATTATAACTTATCTACAGATGTGTCCTATCTTAGCAGCGTAAGCTAGTCTAGGCATGGTAACTTGCGTCCTATCAGATAATCGGTAATTCGTCTTTTGCCGTGAACTCTTTCCTCACTTATATTATGATATCTATAAATTCTACAAGCATCTATTTGTTCTCGCCACTTTTCTTTATGGGTTGTTATGGTATCAAAACTTTTTAATGACACTTAAGGGAGACGGGAGTGTCACTTGCTTTATCATGTCTGCCAACGCTTGCCCTGGAAATCTCAAAAACAGGCTAATAGCCACGGCTTGATACGCTCAGGGAGATGGGCGTGGTCCTAGAAACGGTACACCATCGGGCAAGCGTGACGATATGTATAGGGAGTTGAAAAATACATGGGCGCCACGGGATTCAGACTTGGTTCCCACACTAAAAGATGCAAAGGTGCTGGTCGGCCGCATTCTGCGTGTAGGTACTCAAGAAAACATTGATGATCAGATGACATGATCAGAAAAAAATCGTCGATTGACAACAAGACGTGTAGCGGAGAAAACAGGCCTTTCAAATGGTACGATTGGAACCATAATAAATGACTATTTAGGGCTTCATTAGGTGTCAGCAAGATGGGTACCCTGATGTTGACGCCCGAACAAACGTGTGTGAGAGTCACTTCTTCAATAGCCAATTTAGCCTTGTTTAACCGTAATCCTAAACGTTTCCTCGATCGCTTTGTTACGGTTGATGAAACTTGAATTCATCACTTCCATCCAGGTTGCAAACAACAAAGTGTGGAGTGGCGTCATCCAGAATCTCCCCCTACAAGCAAATTTCGTACACAGGCTTCAGCGGGCAAGACAATAGCCGCAGTTTTTGGGATGCCTAAGGAATTTTACTGGTAGATTTTTTGGAACGTGGCCACACAATCACTGGTCAATATTATGCAGCATTAGTTACAAAACTTCGTGATTCCGTTAAAGAAAAAAGAAGAGGAAAACTGTCACGCGGAATTCTCTTTCATCAAGACAACGCCCCAGTTCATAAGAGCCCTATTTCTATGAATGCAATTCATGACGCTGGGTTTGAAGTTATGGAGCATCCATCCTACTCCGCGGTCTTAGCGCCCAGTGATTTTTATTTATTTCCAAAGCTAAAAGAGAGCCTTCGGGAAACAAAATTTGAGAGCAATCACGCTGTTATGGCAGCAGTGCAGGACTTCTTCTGTGATCAAGACTCCGAGTTTTTCAAGATAGGTGTTGCTATGCTTGAACATAGGTGGAATAAGTGTCTTCACGTTGAATGGGATTATGTTGAAAAATAATGTACTCTATGCTAGAAGCAAGACATACTGTACATCCCTCGTATATACCAATAAAACAATATCAAGGGGGTTAAAGTTGATAATGTATAAAACGGTTATAAGGCAAATTGTAACATTTGGAGGTGAAGTGTGGACCTTGAGAACAGCAGAACAAAATATGTTAGGAATATGGAAAAGAAAAGTATTAAGAAAGATATTCATGGGGAAAAAAGTAAACGTAAGTAAAGGAAAGTAAACTCAAAGACTCAGATGGTTGGGACATATAACAAGAATGATGATAGAGCACCAACAAGAATATGCGAGAGTAACATAAGGGGCAGAAAAAGACGTGGAAGATCTGTGAGAAAAATTTGCTGTATTTTCGCCCTTTTCCGCCCTTTTCTCCCATTTTTAGCTCTTTTCCCGGTTCATTTAAGCCTAAATTAGAAGCTTAGCTGTGTTTCCAAACTTTATTCCGTTCGTTTTAAATAGTAGCGTTTCTCGGCTTACTTTACGATCACCGATTCAAGTGTATGTATGCGTGTTCTAAATTTAGATGTTTTCTGCACCGGATAAAATGACGTAGTCTGCTTATCGTATCTTAATTGCCGCTCTGAAGGCCCGTTGTCAACGATTTTGTCGTTTATGCAGGCCAAAACTGCCCCGAAGTTTCCAGGCACATTGCTGAGTTAAGATTTCATCATAAAGGAACTCTCTGCGTGGTCGACATAAGTTGAACAAAGTGCGAAGCTATGTAGCGCGTGCGTCTTTTCATTTGGTTTTAGAATTTCATCCCGAAGCAAGAAATTCCCGATCCGGCTTTGAGTTAGTTAACAAGTGTTTCTAATTCGCTCCCCAGCAGCCTAGCGCTAATTAATAAATTTTACGGAAAATTCAGATGAGAGAATACATTTATTATTCTGTTTTGTATGCTAGTGTACGAAAAAATATTATACGAAACTCGTATGAAAGTGGCTTTTCCGTACTAGTCTCGAAATTCCGGACTCGGCCTAACGGCCTCCTCCGGAGACATCTCTCATACTGGAAAGCTCCACTTTCTATACTGGTAACGTAAATTACTATTAGTTAATTAAATGACTAACTGTTATATGACAGGTTAGAATCACATATATCAAATTTTAATGTCAAAAGCTACAATATAAAACCATTATAAAATTAAATAAATGTGCAATTTGTTGAATAGGTACACCGTTTTCTAAGCAATAAATAATTAATCCTAGCTTTTGAAACTGAACTTACTTTAGGCATGATTGACAGTGACATTTTGAAATAATTTAAAAGTTATTCACATGTCAGTTGCCAATTAAACAAAACTTTTTTTTGTAGCGATAGTACATAAGGATTTTGTATGATATGGTTCGTAATAAATTTGTGTTTATAGGTTTCGCTAGCAAAACGTGAACGCCATTTTTTGTTCCAAAAGGCAAACGCTTTGTTACCGTTACTTTAAATTAGTGTAAATATTTAAAAAAGAATTTTAGCGTAAAATTTGGTAAGTACATAAAGATTTTGTATGAAATGGTTTGTAATAATTTGTGTTTGTAGGTTTCGCTAGCTTTAAAAAAAGCAGCTAATATGGAAACGTCTACACAGTGCATGTTATGTGAGTTTTCCTTCTTCCATTATTTTCAAACACTGCTATTCTAACTTATAAAAATTAACATTTTATACACACAATCGTAACTAAATTCTTATATACTTACCCACTGTACACAGGCAATAATATGTAGTGCCGAAACGATTTTAAAAAATATTTACACCAATTTACAGCAACCAATTACGTGCGAAACAATTACAGAACAAACGTCTTACTCTGTAAGAGTGCACCGAGCGCGGCGATTCTCTAACAACGCAAATGTCTAGAGAGGGTCTTATCCCGTACCGCTGAATAGCAACAGAGATAGATGCGCTGTCGCGTGCAAAACTGCTTTGCATTTTCACGGGATAATTTTGTAAGGTTGAGGGGGTCGAGCATTGCCAGCTGAACTGAACGGCTATAAACGCTGTGAAGATTCATGCCGAGGCAGCGCAGCCAAGTTGATCAGGTCTTGCACCTCCCGCCTGACAACAAGGAAGACCGCAGGGTATCACTGGCAACGATCAGTGATATGCGATCCTAGCGATTGCATCCTTCTCGTGGTGGCCCCGTTGAGACTGAACCTCGCGGATCTAGACTGGGAAGTCGATAAACATCCCCCAAGCCCAGCTGTCGTGTCGTGGCTAAGGGTCTGCACTTGGGATAACGATGTCGGCAAAGACGAACCTCTGGTCACGTCATTGCCGTTATACCATACATGGATATCTCTGCTGTAGGCATGTATTACGGGAGATATCTGTGCTGGGGGTCTTGGCTTCACCGCCCGGACCAAGAGGAGAAAACCTCAATAAAAATGGCGGGAGACCAGGCTCAAGAGATACATGGCTGTCTAGAAGATCAGCCTTTCTGGTTCCAAAATCCCCTTTTCGAATGTGTTATGCGACCCGTGCAAAGCAGAGCATCAACAGGTGTAGGTGCAGGGGCTTATAATATGCGTCATGAACGGAGCCTTCTGGATACCAGGCGCCCTCCAGAAGTATTTAGCCAAACCTCTTACAGTTGAATTAAATACTCACTTGTATGGATTTAACAACTGCTTTTTCACAGGGTGAAGACGACACACTGATGGAGTCATCACCGCTTCCGACCACTGATGCTCAGACTTCGGTGACCGAGATAAAAATGGAACAGTGTGCCTCTACTGCAGAGTTGACAGTCCAGACTTCCAGTCAAGGGCAGTCTTCCGAGCAGGAAAAGGCCGCAACCGGAGCGGACATAGCCGATAAACTAGGCAAAGTGTCCCTCAAAAAGGTCCAACTTACAGCCAAGGAACGCAGAGAACGCGCCAAGCGAGCCTGCGAAGCCAAGGGCATTAAGTACGACCCAAACTTTAAAAGAAAGGAGAAGATGGAGAAGAAGAGGGCAGCAGACCCAGCTTCGAAATCTGAAAAACCTGCAACCAACCAGGGACAAAAGAGGCAACGCTCTGACGAAGCCACTCCCTCCCCGGCAAACGCCAAAAAGAGGCCCAGGCAGAAAGTAGACAAGCCGACCTCACCAAAGGCAGGCACCAGCAAGCTTGATTTTGCTGAGGCAGCCACTACGGTGAAGATGGTCATCTACCCTGCTGCATATCCAGACGTCAAACTGACAAAGGAACAAGGTGACCTAGTCAGAGACAGTCTGATAAATCTCATCTTCCAGATGGAAGAAGAAGAGAACACACCTCTCTTTACCAGCCACTATCTCGAAGCTGGTACATACGTGGTTGCGTGCAAGGACGAACGCACAAAACACTGGTTAAGTGAGCAAGTACCTAAGCTGCACCCGTGGACCAATGCCAAGCTGGAGGTAAAAGAGCGGGCAAAAGTTATTAACTCCGTCCGGGTAGTGTTCAACGTCCCCAAGTGGTACGACAAACAGAAATCCGAGGTTATTCTCCGTTTGATCGGAAAACAGAACAAACGGAAGGCAGATCTCCAAACCGATACCTGGAGAATACTCAACGTCACTCCACTAGAAGATGGCGGTAGAACGTTCGCAGCAATGATAGATGACAGGGCAAAACAAGCACTAACATCCATCAACTGTGTAGCGCACCTAGGCCTCAACAAGGTCACTTTCCTTATCCGCTCCAAGGATAGGAAAGAAGAACCTGAAAGTAGTGCAAATTAACCTCCACCACTGCAAAGCAGCCACTGCAAATCTAAGCAGAAAGCTGCTAGCAGATGACATCGATTTAGCACTGATCCAAGAACCATGGATAGTTAAGGGACAAGTCCGTGGATTAGGGGGTGCTAAAGGTAAGCTTATTTATAATCATGCAAGTCCTAGAACATGCATACTTATAAGAAATAATCTAGACTGTTTACCACTAATGGAATTCTGTTCTAGAGACATAACCACAATTAAAATAAAATGGAATAACGATGAAGGTTGTGACCAAGCCATTATAAGCTCCGTCTACCTTCCATCCGATTCCAGGGACCCACCGCCTAGCGAGGAACTAGAGAACCTAGTATCATCTGCCTCCCAAGACGATCTAGACCTCATCTTAGGCTGCGACGCAAACTCTCACCACACCATTTGGGGCAGCACCAACTGCAACATAAGAGGTGAGTCACTTTTAGAATTTATCTTAACTAACAATCTAGTAGTAGTCAATAAAGGTAACACTCCAACCTTTTATAACTCTAATAGACATGAAGTTATAGATATTACCATAACCACTATGAGAATTAGTCAATCAGTGAATAAATGGCAAGTTTCAGACGAACCATCACTCTCTGACCACAATTATATAACCTTTGAACTGTCTCAACGGGAAGTAAGCCAAAGAGTTTACTACAACCCAAGAAAGACGGACTGGGACCTATATAAACAAAAACTACAAGAGAAGATAGAACACCTAAAGTTCAGATCTCCCAATAAAGTAGTTTTAGACTCAAATGCTGGCCGGTTAAAAGAGGCCATGATTGACTCCTTTCAGAGTAGCTGTCCTCTAATAGACCCGAGTCAGCAAACAGCAAAAAAACACACAAATTGGTGGAATAAAGACCTAGAAAAGACCAGACAAGAAGTCAGACGTCTGTTTAACAGGTCTAAAGCCACAAATAACTGGGAGAACTATCACAAGGCTCTCACAGACTTAGGCAAAATGATCAAGGCAGCTAAGATAGCAGCCTGGAAAAAATTTTGCCAGGAGGTGGAGACCACGCGATCCACAGCTAGACTCCACAAAATCATCTCAAAGCAAGCCATGAACCCAGTAGGCACTCTTAAAAAAGAAAGCGGAGAATACACTACAACGGAAGAGGAGACTTTATCTCTTTTGATAAAAACTCACCTACCCGGAGCAGTGGAACAACCTACTCTGGCTGAACCCAATCATACCCCTAGGAGGGAAGACTGGGAAACAGCTAAGAGAATAGTCAGCAAAGAAAGGATTAGATGGGCAACTAGCCTCTTCAGCCCTTTCAAATCTGCTGGAAACGACGGCATACAACCCGTAATGCTGCAGAAAGGGATAGATATACTGCTGAACCCACTCAAAGACATGTTCCAAGCAAGTCTTGCCTTAGGCTACATTCCCCAAGCCTGGAGAGTGACTAAAGTAGTGTTTATCCCTAAGCCTGGTAAGAGCAGCTATGCAGAAGCTAAATCTTACAGACCTATCAGCCTAACGTCATTCCTCCTTAAAACGTTGGAAAGATTAGTAGACAGGTACTGGAGGGAGGAAGCCCTAACTTCACTCCCGATTCACAAATATCAACATGCTTACCAAACAGGGAAGTCATGTGAAACCGCCCTACACCAACTAGTGGGGAAAATTGAGAGAACCTTGGAGTACAAGGAGTACGCAGTCGGAGCATTTCTAGACATAGAAGGTGCCTTCGACAACACCTCCTACCACTCTATTGAAAGAGCAATGACAAATCATCAGATCGATAACACCACGACAAGATGGACTATGGCAATGCTCAACACTAGAGTTGTAAAAGTCAAGTTATTTGACAAGGAAAAGACAGTGCAGGCGACAAGGGGATGTCCACCGGGAGGAGTTCTTTCTCCACTCCTGTAGTGCCTCACAGTTGATGAACTGCTGATCCAACTCAATAACAAAGGCTACTACACTCAAGGATACGCTGATGACATTGTCATACTGATTCAAGGTAAATACCAAAGAACCGTAGACAATGTAATGAAAGCAGCACTAAAGATAACCGAAGAGTGGTGTCTAGAGAATAATCTTAGAATTAATCCCAGCAAAGCCACTCTCGTTGCTTTCACTCGTAGAAAGAACATCACGAACAGAATCAACATAAAACTGTTTGAGACAAATGTCAACTGGGAGAACGAGGTTAAGTACTTAGGTTTAACCATCGATTCCAAACTAACTTGGAACTCCGACTTAGACAAAACAATCACCAGGTGCATACAAACATTAGTTATTGGGAAAAGAGCCATAGGTAGTACGTGGGGGCTCAAACCGGAACTGACCCTCTGGCTGTACAAAACCATGGTTCGACCAATAATTTCATATGGAATAATCGCCTGGTGGCCCAAAATAAAACAAGCAACTGCGATCCACAAAATCAGCAGAATACAATATCTAGCTAATCGGTGCATCACTGGAGCCTTTAAAGGCACCTCAGGACAAGCACTGAATGCTATTTTAAATCTGCCACCTCTGCACATCTTCTTGGAAGGTGAAGCCGGAATGGCAGCCTACAGATTACAAAGTACTGGTCACTGGATGACCACAGATAATAATCTAGGACATGGCAAGATTATGTCACACATCAACAACCCAATATTAGAAATGGGTTCTGATCTTATAATCAAAGCCTATGACTTTGAAATAGTATTTTACAGTAGAAGTCCGTTAGGATAGCCTTTACTGCCGAGCCAGAGAATTTGTGAGACGAGCTCGAAGAGCGAGTCGAATAATACTGGCGAGGCAGTAAAGGCCCTAACGGACGTGTATTGTACAATAGTTTTTGTAATACCTACATACAATTTGGTCATATCTATATTTTTCTAATTTATTTTCATCAAAACGCTAGGTTTGTGTAATGACATTTTAGAATGATTGAGAGTGCGTAGAACGTTGCAACTGTTGTTTATAAATAGCTGCTTTCCTTTCGCGTGCATCAAACCCCGACGGCTAGAAGCCCGAGTCGCTCGGTGCTGCTCGTGAATGGAACGCGATTTAGCGACATAGCGCACATCTAGCGCGCGTCAAAAGTTTTAAACAGTCACATAACCTTAAAACGATATTTTGAGAAATTTTTGTTTGATGCTGAACAGTAACAAAAACTCGCTGAAATTCATTTTCATTTTTTATTATAACCAAAAATATTCCAACACTTTAAGAACTTATAGTATACTGAAAAATTAAATCTATGCACCCACTATTTTACTACAATATCACAAGTGAATTGTCTTCTTCTATCAGTCTTTGTTTTCCTAACAGCAACTGCTTTAGAAAATGAAACAAATTTAGATGTAGGAATGGTAAGCGTTTAATAACATGTTTAATTAATAACTTAGTTATATAAAATTTAACAAATTCAAAATCCTAACAATTACAAAAAAATTAACGTTCCTATAGCTAAAAGTTCTTTTCATGCGCAAAGATGAGGCTTTATTTCAATGATGACATTTTTTCTACAAAAATTTAGCACAGCACCTAAAACGAGGGAGAAGTTGCACCTAACCTCAAATGATTTCGCCTTCGCGCCTTTTAAAAATTAAAAGTATGCCATGCTCGCTGGCTGTGGCTTCGCGCCCCGACCAACGGGCTGGTCCTTGAGAGGAAAGGGGAAATAAGCCCAGAGCGACTCCGAGGTTAAACGCCTTTCTGAAAGGAACGAGGTGCGCGAGAGTTTGGAGCCGCTCCGAGCTGCTCCCATGGATGAAAGGAAAGCGCCTAATGTTAGTTATTTCCAATTTCGTGTATGGTTGTAAGCAGTTGTAAGTTGTAACCAGCTCGTAACTTATGCCATCTGTAGAAAATGATGAAGATATTCCTAAAGACCTTAAGATTCTGAATGAGCAAGTTATTTTAGCGTATTTTCAGGAGTTATAGCAGTTTTTTGCGCCTTCTTCTATGTGGAGTTGAAGGCTTGCTTGCTGCTGGATTTGTGTGACAAACGTCACTTTGACGTTTGGCACACAGTTTAGCAGGCCGTGGTCTTTACGGACACTTTTTACGGCCGGGCCGTAAAGAGGTTGCTTACGCAGTAGTAAACAGTCCTTAAAGAAATATTTAACAAGTAGGTATTACAAAAAGAATTTTACTGTACACACAAGTACGTCCGGAATCCGGACCAACTACCAACTCCAACAAATAAGAACATCATTTTTTACACTGATGGATCTAAGTTTGAAGGGGGTACAGGCTCCGGTGTGTACAGTACCAATCCTAGAACCAACAAAAAAGTCAGTCTAGGAAAGTTTTGTAACATCTTTCAGGCTGAAGTACAAGCTATTAACGTATGCGCAAACATCAGCATAGAAAAGAAGCTGCTCAATCGAGACATACACATTCTCTCAGACAGTCAGGCAGCACTGAAAGCGCTAAACGCTTTCAGTACTTCATCGAGACTGGTCAAGGAATGCAAATCTAAACTTCAAACCTTAAGCCAGGGAAATACAGTAAAATTATGCTGGATCCCAGGTCACCAAGGTATTGAAGGAAACGAAAAGGCGGACAAGCTCGCAAAAGAAGCAGCCCGTAATGCAATCACCGGTCCAGAACCTGGTCTAAGCATTCAGAAAAACCAAGCCCGCTCAGCCATTAATGAGTGGGTCAATACCGCACACCAACTAAGGTGGAGAAACTACAATCAAGCAACACACTGCAAAAGATTGCTAAAAACTCCGAATCCACAAACCACCAAAACTCTGTTGAGACTGAACAGAACTCGAATCAAGCAAGTAGTCAGTCTACTAACAGGCACTGGAGCATTCAGAGAATTTATGCACAGAATCAATATCTATAGAGATGAACCTGTTTGCAGACTATGCCAAGAGGATGATGAAACAGCCTATCATATCCTCTTTGAATGCCCAGCATTAGAGCGTAAAAGACACCAACTCGATTGGAGCCTTAACTCTATTGACAACCGCAAGCTAGTAGGGGACATTGCAAGTCTAGTAAAAGATACGGATGTCGGCCTGCTAACTTGAAAACTCCCGACAGTACAAAAAGCCCAAAGGGCTGACGGCGCATGCCAGCAAAAGGCAGTCGTGAAATCTAATCTAATCTAATCTAAGGTTGATTACGTTGTTCAAACTTATGTTTGATCATGGACCAGAACTCCCGCTAGTCGCCCACTTCGCTCGGCCAGAATGTTCAAACTTATGTTTGACTATGGATTAACAAAAAGGTGTAAAACTAAGTGAAATCATGTAAACACAAAAGTGCGTGTAATTAGGCTACAAAAACTAGTTCAACGCGTGCTAGATAGTTGTTTGTAAACATTACTCGGCAGTTTGCATCGAGTTACTGGGTCAAGTTGCAAATTACTATAGGAAGCATTTGGCCAACCTTTGCATTATGCGACGTGCACTGGGTCATATTGCGACCACTTTGTATAATTACGCTACATTAAGTGCATGCTATCGTGTTTTTTAGTTTATGTTAATAGTAGGTTGAGAAAACACGACACACATTTGATCATATATAAGCTTCTGTATTTTTTATTTAAATCAATATACTTTTAACCATTAAAGTATGTTCATTTGTAACGTGAGACATAGGCTAAGATTGTCTTTAAAGGGGTGGTAAGGCCTGACCACCCCCCGTTACATCTTATCGCAACCAAGAAGTTCCATATCCTGTCAAGAAACAACCTGGTTCTACAATACTATAAAATCTACCTTTCGAATTGGAAATTGGGAAGGAAACAACGTCACGCAAGATTTTAACCAATGCTGCACGATTGCAGTCACGTGATAATTTTAAAATTATTATGCAGTTTGTTTATTTAATTAAACTATCAGGATTATATACGAGTATTTCATGTTTCTATTTGCAATAATATAGTCAGTATTACAAATACTTTTAAATTATACTACTTTTGACAACAACAAAAATACAGCGGAAACCCCTATTGACATATTAAAAAACCAAAACACCAACCATGACACGTTGACCGTATCTGAATTAAACAACACGAAAGCGTAGTTACGACATGAATTTGACATCCAAACTACTCAAACGTCAGTTGCCCGATAAAACGACACAAATCGGAAATTTCTCGGATCCATTGCCCCAATTATACGTTACGATAGGTTGCCACAAAGGTTGCCGGCTAAGACATCAGAAGGAGGGTTCCTTACGACCTTAATTAGGGCTACGATACGGTAAACGACATAAAGTTGTTTAATGCCAGACGCCATCACTTTACTAAATCGGAAAAAAGAGGTGGGCTCATCGAGAAAGTGGTAGCAATGGCCCAACTTTTCTGATTCAACCTTGGCAGAAGCGACGATCCACATACAGCTGTGCTGGACTTACCTTACTTGCATTGTCTTACAGCTGTCTGAACTCCTTTACAAAAAAAATTCACAAAACACACATGCAAACGTTATAAATCTACTAAAGAAAAGCACAACTAATTGAAAATGACCTATATTAACGTGTAAATATGTAGGTGAACAATGTGTTACGGTATTAAAAGGACTTTACGACACCCACCCAAGGTGAGCATCGCACCACGGAATCAGTCCTGAAAACCTGACACACTTGCCCTGAAATCGGTTCGAAATAGGCTAATAGGCCACGGCTGGAACGCTCAGGGAGTCGGGCGTGAGTCACACGATACGTTCTGGGCAAGCGCGTTGTGGCATAATATATACAGGGTATGTCGAAATTATGAGGGCGCCACCAAGCCTGTCTTAACCCGGCTAACCGGGCCTGGACGGTTAGACGGGAGCGAAGCATGCAAAAATACTCCGCCAATAAGATTATTCAAGAGTTGCAAGGTCAAACAACAACTTCGGGAATTGCCTTAAGCAAGGATTGTGATTAGGTGTCCATCCGACCACGACTACGCAGCTGTCCCACTCACCTGCACGCTCACAGCTTCCTCGTTCCGTCGTACAATAATTCGTACAATAAAGGGGCGTCTATCTGTAACAGAACATGCACAAACCGAAACAAACAATAGTTCCCTTAACTAACCAATCATATATTTCACTTCGAGTTACAATGGGGTAGCAGAATGCGTCGCCCTGTATCTAACCTTACTCTATAATTAAGGGCACCAGCTGGCACGCGCGCTCTAAGCTTAACGACAGATGTTGAACATTAGTGAACAGCAATAATAGGTACAAAGATACACATTGCCTTATGCAAGGGCAGCGACGATTTACATTAGCCTTCACGGCCTGAACTGTCTGCAGTCTGAATGAATACACTAGCGTAGTAATGAATAGGTACAAAGATACACATTGCCTTATGCAAGGGCAGCGACGATTTACATTAGCCTTCACGGCCTGAACTGTCTGCAGTCTGAATGAATACACTAGCGTAGTAATGAGTAGTAATGAGTAACACTCGCGTTCACAGCGGTAATCAGGTTAAAGGCACATACCTTAATGCGTGGGCGGCGAGGGAGCCTGGTACAGCTGAGTTGCGACGAGCTGCAATCGTAGGTGGTAGGCACCTTCGGTGTTACAACGGCGAAAGGGGGTGAATGCATAACCGCCTCAATGGCGACGGGAGACGCGTCAAGACGCGTACAACGGGACGACGAAAATGATGGGGGCCTCACTCGTTCTGCTGAACCAAATCCTCGTAGGTCGAGATGAAGGGGGCACGACCCCTCACTAATAGTAGCAGGAACTGGGCTCCAAAACACCCACGTTACGCCGAAGATCACTCGACAAATTTCGAATCACCACCACCACACACAAGCGCTCTCTGCCACGGGCTCTGGAAGACTCACCGAGGGAAGCGTCGGCAAAAGGTCACCTTCGCCGCGTCCCCCACGTGACTAAACCACAGCGAATCGCAAGGCGATGAAATGAAACCAACCAATACGGGCCACGCTGGTATCACGCCGCCACCGCGTGCTAAATGAAACAAACCAATGCGGGCCACGCTGGTATCACGCCGCCACAGCGTGCTATTCAGAATTCAGAAAAACGCCATCCGAGGAGAGCTCCAACCGACGACAAATACTGCTTTTTAGGCTAACTATGTGCGAAATCGTGATTCTGGAATTAGGCGATGGAGCCAAATAAAGAGCTAAAAGGGCTTAGCATACGGGCGCGCTGCTCTAAGCTTAGGCGGCTATTCAAAATACCAAAATAACCTAACTAACGGCGTGAAATGCAATTAAGCATCTGAAATAGCAAAATGACTTAACAAATGAACAATAAACGAAATACTCGATAAGGTTAGTGTGTTAATTGCGCAACATTGAAACTAAATACAGTTGGTAAACTTGAGAGCAAACAATCTAACTGACTCAAAAACCGATAACAACTTTAATTACACAATGAAATTGCTTACAAGCAATAAATGTTGACGGAAAACAATCAAATCTGACTCAATTACGGTAACTACTTTAATCTCACAGCGTTAAGCTAAGTACGAACATTGAAACTTTACGATAAATACTCAAATTGACTGAACGTCAGTAACAACAGTTCAAACGCTTAATTTTAAATCAACAGCAAGGCTGCGTAAAATGGCGACACTTCAAAAATCACTTCATTGTGCGCCTGTTAAAATTACTAAATAAGACACAGTACCTTTGAGGTGTTCAGCTGGTTACGGTAATGATGTCCAATGGAGCTGCAGGTCGTGCCCAAGTGACTACCCCAAAATACTTGAAAGACTGCGAGAAACGGCATAGGGTGCTTCCCGTCGAGCTGGTCTAGACGATGTTAAATCCTCAAAGAAGGGTAGAACAAAGAACGTGATCAACAGGCAAGGTGGCGGTACGGTACACGTAACTTCATTACAAACGATTAGCACAGAAGACGTTCCCAATTAATTATCCGCCCAAGGCGTCAATTCGGAGTTTGCCCTCCGCGGTACGAGAATTCCTCGGCTAATAACTGTACAACACATCACTTAGATGACCGAAAGCACCCATTTAATTTCACAACTTAATTTCGACGTTGCCTGGTGAAAGGATCAGCCGTAGCGGAACAAAACTATCATCTGTTGCCTTCTTGAACTCAAGTGGGTGAATTCTGAAGTCAAAGGAACGCGCGCAAGCGCTACTTAACTTGTTCTCCCTCTAACTCATACAAAAGCATAATCATTGCGACATATTGTGCAACTTCCGCACCCAAAGTGAAGAACCCCGGCAAACGAAACGGGCCGACGTTCTGGAGCCAAAAAGCAATTAAGATACGATAAACCAATTTACGTCATTCATACGGTAAGCAAGCACTGCGAATTTAAATCGAAGATCATAAAATAAGCTAGTATTCGAAATGAACGAAATTGGGTTTTAAAACATCACTGAATTATCAATTTGGGCGTAGATAAAACCGGAAAAGCGCTAGTATTTGTACTACAAAAGCGGAAAAGCGCAAATGTAAAAGTTGTCCTTACAACGTATAATTATCCATGAAGCCCTGTGATCTAAATCAAACTTACACTTGACATATGGAGCTCTGCGAGTTAGCCATAACTCATGATTGTGTACTGTGCTATAGGCAACCTTTAGAGATGGGCCCCAGGTACAATCTTGAAAAGGTGGCGTATGTAAAGTTATCTAATTTGTCGTAGTACACTATTAAATTTTAATTTGTTACATTCCTAAGTTTTTACGCATTTTACAAAAAATAGAGTGGAGTCCTTAGAAACATTGAGCACGGCCAACCTCTATCGAAACTAAACGTGAATGGCCTGTAACTTTTTTCATTCATAATCTTTAGCCTCTTAGTTTTCAGTGTCAAGGACTATTCATACGGTGCGGGAAGTACAACTGAATTATATTTGTCTTGAATACAAACACATATCTGTTCTTTGAAATTTTATTACACTCTCCTTTAGTTTATGGCCAAATCTAAATGCAGATGTACAAATGAAATCAATATTAACTACAGGAAATATTGGCCTAATTAAATCAAATACTGAACATAAGCAGAAATATTCAAAGCAATTAAATTTATTTCCAAATACGCAACAATTCCAAAAGAACAAGTATAAACATATCTTCCATTATACTGTAGTTAATAGAGCCCTCCACTTCTTTCTCAACTTGTTTTTCTTTTATTTTTTGTAGCTGATCCTTCTCGTTTTGATTATTTTTATCGTGATAATTTTTAGCTCCTTGATTATCTCTTTTGTCCCAGCAAGTTTCAGTTACTTAATCATTAGTTGTAGCAGTGACATCTTCTCCTTTCTCTAGGTAGTTGTTGCTGTTATAGTGCTAACATCTGAACTATTATTGCTTTTAGAATGAAGATTACTCGCATATTCATCATCTTCATCAAGGAGCCCTAAGGCAATGGCGTCGGATTTCCTCAGGCAAAGGCTTTTGCCAGAGGGTAGTGTAATAGTAGTGCTACTATCTGAAGTATTATTCGTCTTAGAATCAACATTAGTCGTAAAATTATACTTTTTACCAAGGAGCCCTAAGGTAGTGGCGTCGGATTTCTTCATGCGAAGCCGTTCGCCAGAACGCAGTTTTAACCGGACGGTTTGACGGGCTAGTTTCCTGCACGCCTGTTTCTTGGGGAGCTGGGGTTCTTGGACTTTGGATGCCTGGGAAATCCACACGGCATTCTCTGGCTGCTTTCTGTTGTGGGCATTATCTTTCATTTCTAACTGACTTTCGTTTTGGTAACTGTGACTGCTAGCAATGCTATAATCAGGTTCTTTTAAATGATGTTCTTCTTTTTCTTCTTTAATACTTAATACCCTTTCGGGCGTCGGACGTTCTTCTAAACCACCCGGAACTAACTCTTTTTTCTCTGGCTGCTTTCTGTTGTCGGCATTATCTTTCATTAATAACTGACTCTCGTTTTGGTAACTGTGACTGCTAGCAATGCTATTATCAGGTTCTTTTAAATGATGTTCTTCTTCTTTAATTCTTAATGCCCTTTCGGGCGTCGGATGTTCTTCTAAACCACCCGGAACTAACTCTTTTTTCTCTGGCTGCTTTCTGTTGTCGGCATTATCTTTCATTTCTAACTGACTTTCGTTTTGGTAACTGTGACTGCTAGCAATGCTATAATCAGGTTCTTTTAAATCCTGTTCTTCTTCTTCTTTAATCCTTAATGCCCTTTCGGGCGTCGGATGTTCTTCTAAACCACCTGGAACTAACTCTTTTTTCTCTGGCTGCTTTCTGTTGTCGGCATTATCTTTCATTTCTAACTGACTTTCGTTTTGGTAACTGTGACTGCTAGCAATGCTATAATCAGGTTCTTTTAAATGCTGTTCTTCTTCTTTAATCCTTAAAGCTCTTTCGGGCGTAGGGTGTTCTTCTAAACCACCCGGAACTAACTCTTTTTTCTCTGGCTGCTTTATGTTGTCGGCATTATCTTTCATTTCCAACTGACTTTCGGTTTGGTAACTGTGACTGCTAGCAATGGTATAATCAGGTTCTTCTAAATGCTCTTCTTTAATCCTTAATGCCCTTTCGGGCATCGGATGTTCTTCTAAACGCTGTTCATCATTTCTCAAATGAGAGTCAGAATGACCATTCCTTTCACCTAATGAAAGACTCCAGCCAGAGTGTTTATGCGTTTTATCAGAATCAACATTTTGCTTTTTAAGCTGAGTTTCTACTACACACTCGCAGTCTGAACTAAGATCTCTTTTTCTCGATTCAGTTTCCGCCATATAATCAACTGTTTCTTTAACATCAGAGGGCACTATAACTGTAGTGCTACTATGTGAACAATCATCGCTTTTAGAATGAACATTACTTGCATATTCATCATTTTCATGAAGTAGGCCTAAGGCAATGGCGTCGGATTTCCTCAGGCAAATGCTTTTGCCAGAGGGCAGTATAATAGTAGTGCTACTATCTGAACTATTATCTGTTTTATAATCAACTTCAGTTGCAAAATTATATTTTTTACAATATAGCCCTAGGGCAATGGAGTCAGATTTCTTCATGCGAAGCCATCCGCCAGAGGGCAATTTATACCGGATGGTTTGTTTGGCTAGTCTCCTGCGCGACTTATGCTTGGGGAGCGGAGGTTCTTGGACTTTGGATGCCTGGGGAATCGACAAGGTGGATAATGCGGGCCCACCTGGAACTAACTCTTTTTTCTCTGGCTGCTTTCTGTTGTCGGCATTATCTTTCATTTCTAACTGACTTTCGTTTGGGTAACTGTGACTACTAGCAATGCTAAAATCAGGTTCTTTTAAATGCTGTTCCTCTTCTGTAATCCTTAATGCCCTTTCGGGTGTCGGATGTTCTTCTAAACCACCTGGAACAAACTCCTTTTCCTCTGGCTGCTTTCTGTTGCTAGCATTATCTTTCATTTCTATCTGACTTTCGTTTTGGTAACTGTGACTGCTAGCAATGTTATAATCAGGTTCTTCTAAATGCTGTTCTCCTTCTCTAATCCTTAATGCCCTTTCGGGCGTCGGATGTTCTTCTAAACGCTGTTCATTATTTCTCAAATGAGAGTCAGAATGACCATTCCTTTCACCTAATGAAAGACTCCAGCCAGAGTGTTGATGCGTTTTATCAGAATCGACATTTTGCTTTTTTAGCTGAGGTTCCACTACACGCTCCGAGCCTGGACTGAGATCTCTTTTTCTCGATCTAGTTTCCGCTACATAATTAAACGTTTCTTTAAAATCAGAGGGCACTATAACAGTAGTGCTACTATGTGAACAATCATCGCTTTTCGAATGAACATTACTCTCATATTCATCATTTTCATGAAGGAGCCCGAAGGCAATGGCGTCGGATTTCCTCAGGCAAAGGCTTTTGCCAGAGGGCAGTGTAATAGTAGTGCTACTATCTGAACTATTATCTGTTTTAGAAGCAACTTTAGTCGCAAAATCATACTTTTTCTTATATAGCCCTAAGGCAATGGCGTCGAATCTCTTCATGCGAAGCCATCCGCCAGAGGGCAGACTGTACCGGACGGTTTTTTGATGTCTCCTGCGCGACTTTTTCCCGAGGACCGGAGGTTCTTGGACTTTGGATGCTTGGGGAATCGACAAGGCGGATAATGCGGGCCCACCCGGAAGTAACTCTTTTTTCTCTGGCTGTTTTCTGTTGTCAGCATTATTTTTCGTTTCTAACCGACTTTTGTTTGGGTAACTATGACTGCTAGCAATGCTAAAATCAGGTTCTTCTAAAGGCAGTTCATGATTTCTCAAATGAACATTAGAATGACTATTCCTTTCACCTAATGAAAGACTCCAGCCAGAGTATTTATGCGTTTTATCAGAATCAACATTTTGCTTTTTAAGCTGAGATTCCACTACACGTTCCCAGTCTCTTTTTCTCGATCCAGTTTCTGCTACATACTCAAATCTTTCTTCAAAATCAGAGGGCACTATACTACTAGCATTACTATCTGAACTATAATCTCTTTCAGAATGAACATTAGTCGCAAAATCATACTTTTTATCATATATCCCTATGGCAATGGCGTCGGATTTCTTCATACGAAGGTATCTACCAGAAGGCAGTCTCAACTGGATGGTTTGATCGGCTAGCTCCCAGTCTGGACTAAAATTTCCTTTTCTTGATCCAGTTTCTGCTGTATAATCAAACGTTTCTTCAAAATCAGAGGGCACTATACCAGTAGCATTACTATCTGAACTATCATCTCTTTCAGAATGATCATTTGTCGCAAAATCATTATTTTTATCATGAAGCCCTATGGCAATGGCGTCGGATTTCTTCATGCAAAGGTATCCGCCAGAGGCCAGTCTCAACTGGATGGTTTGATGGGCGAGCTCCCAGTCTGGACTAAAATTTTCTTTTCTTGATCCAGTCTTCGCTTTATAATCAAATGTTTCTTCAAAATCAGAGGGCACTATACCAGTAGCATTACTATCTGAACTATCATCTCTTTCAGAATGATCATTTGTCGCAAAATCATTATTTTTATCATGAAGCCCTATGGCAATGGCGTCAGATTTCTTCATGCGAAGGTATCCGCCAGAGGGCAGTCTCAACTGGATAGTTTGATGGGAAAGCTCCCAGTCTGGACTGAAATTTCCTTTTCCTGATCCAGTTTCCGCTGTATAATCAAATGTTTCTTCAAAATCAGGTTCTTCTTCCACTTCAGTCTTAATAACTACTGAATCCTGACTTTTATAAGGGGAATCATCTCTTCTTTGCAGTTGAGTTTCCAGTCCACAATCGCGTTTTTTCTTCAATTGGTCGTTCCTCTTTGCCAGTTCAATATCAGCCACGTTATAATCCTTATATGACCTATAATTGCTTTCCAATCGATCTATATCATCGTCACTTTTGTCAGAATAATAATCAGAGTTTCTTAAATCTTGACGATCTCTTTCTCGAAGTCTAATTTCAGGTAGATTATCATAATCTGATTTAATTTCATCCACATGGTCAAGTCTATTATAGCTCAAACTGCTTTTCAACTTAGATTCAGCTACATTATTGTGATTTCCGCTAGAATGGTAATTTCTGGCCTGCAACTTAGTTTCAGCTTCATAATCTTTGTTGAAGAGACTACGTCGGCATTCCAAGCGCGTTTCTGTTGGTAAATCACTAACTCGTTCTGCTGTAACATTATTTATACTATTACAGTTGTTTTTGTTTTTTCCTGGAAATCTGTAGCTGCTTTCCTCTTTCCTGTATGTATCACGAAGAGGAACTTCTTCATTTCTCCACTGACTCCAATAATGACCACGCTGCTCTTCACGTCGCTCTCTCCTTGTATAGAGCGGCCGGTTGTTTTTAGTAGATGCACAACTGATACCACCGACATAATTATTTGTTTTTCCCCACTGACCTTGAGTACTGCGACTGCAACATAGTTCCCCTTGGAAAGCGCTGCTTAAGGGAACGTTGTTGATTCGTGGATTAGACTTATCTGTTTGTCCCCATATACATCGACTTGTCTGATCAGCATGGGTTCTGTTGGAAGTCCTAAAGTCGGACACTTGATTTTCATATCTGCTACAACTGGAGGAAGCATAGGGATTAATGTCATCCCACTAGAAAAGAAAGACCATTATGTAATGAAATATTTTAAATACAAGGTATTTAAATCTGTTTTTATTACAGCTAGCAGAAAATAGTTTAGATTAACCAACTGCTATAGCTATTTGAAAAGTGTGACAACTGGGAAACAACTGCTACTGTAATTAAACATTTGTTATTTATTATTTGTTTTCTACAAAATCAGACAACCAAATTACGTCTGTTTCCAGGAAAGCTTGGTGCAGTCACTCAGATTATATTTTTTTCCTCACTATCAACGTTTGTACCAAGCAAAAGTACACAGGACTGTGAGGATTAAGATACGAGCATGCTGCTGTGAGAAATGTGAAATACTAGCAAGGTCTTGATCTATATTGAGTGTTGCTTTATCAACATCTTCTTTGCAAAGAGGGCAATAAAGTTGCATGTCGTCCGCATACATATACACGTTACAATATTTTATATGTTTATGAAAGTTACTAGTGTATATAGTAATCAACAAGGGTCTCAAGATGAACCCCTCGGGCACATATCTCACAACAGCTAAAGGGTGACATATAATAATAATAATACGGTCTTTATTTGCACAGATAACATAAATTCACAATTTATTTACATAGATTAAAGAAAACTAATTATCTACTTTCACACTTTTACTTCTATCATGTATGTAGATAATGTTTTATTAAATTAATTGTAGTATTGCCTGGAGTAATGTGAATCAAGGTGTCGAATGCTTTATGGAAGTTCAACAGTGTAACAACGTATAATTACCATTATTATATGACTTGAGTACATCATCAGTTACATGCAGTAAAACAATTGCACAACTATGCGCTGGCCAAAATCTTGACCAGTGTTGCCACATTTTTTCTACGTAAGTCGCCAACCCAGTCATCAGATGTCGCCAAATCCATCTAAAAGTTGCAGCTCAAGGAACAACTTATTAATAACAATAATAAGAACGCTATTTTACTTTTTCTTTCGAAAGAATGTTTATTTCTTGATTACACTACACATTTTCTTAACAAAACTTAAATATTTCATCAAGTTCTTGTTCTAATTCTACTGTCGGGGATTCCCCGGTGGCCGATGCCGTGATCCGTCATTACTAGAACGCAAAATAATTTATCACCAAATTTGCGATTTGCGACTTTGTAACAAATCGTGTCGCACAAACTGCTTTAAATTCACCAAATTTGTGATAAATCGCGGAATCTGGCAACACTGATCCTGACTGGCATTCAGATAAAAATTTATATTTTCGTAAGGGTTACGCAATTCCATATTATTTTTTCAAAAATTTTAGACATTGTGGGCAGAGTCAATTGATCTGAAATCCTTTAGTTGAGCAGCACGTTCAACTTTAGGCAAGGAAACTACAATTGCAGATTTCCATTAATTAGGACAAGCATTTTGCATAATGTATGTCCGGATTTTTATAATTTGCTCAGTGGTCACAGGTTTAAACTCTAAAAATGCTTCTACTAATACATTATTTGAGTCAAAATTTATGTATATTTTCATCAACTGGTAAGTACGTATTCTCTCCACCTATCTGCAATTCTATTGTCTTCCGTAGCGAACCTAACCTGCCACATACAGTATCAATAAAAAAAACTCATGTGAAACGGGTTAGAGGATGAAGCACATAAAAACTCCTGTGAAGACAAACTCGTCATATGCCAGCAGGAGCATGTGCATGTGATTGACAACCCTCACTGATGCAGTGTCAGTTCACGCGGCGATTAACGCAAGTACTAAAAATTAACATGCCTTCCACCATTCTGACGCTCCAGGGGCGTCGAAGACGAGCTACAGGAACTCCCATCTTGCCAGACATGCGATTACCTATCAAGAGTCAACACCATAAAACCCTCAAAGATACAATGACTTCATTGGCGCAATCAAAAGAATGAAGCAAGGCCTGAGCGCACAGGTAGACGAGTCGGAGGGCCATAAATCCCATTGTTGACGCAAAACCCTCGAAGATACAATAACAGTTAGCACATTCAATGATAGGGGATTTCAACTTAGTCGTATGGACGAGTTGGAGGGTTCATAAATCCTCCACTGATGCCATTGGTATTATTGTTAGAGGGCTTTGGCCTTTTTATGCCTTTCCTCACTTTGGCCCTTAACGCTTCTTTTGTGAGACCTGGCTATGTTATAAGAGTTATAGGCTGTTAATAAATCTTAGAATATTTCCATATTTTGGTGGGCATTGTAATTGCCTATTTGAAGGATGCAATAGGGCAGAAGAAATATAACCACGATCGGGGACAAGAAACGAGGTATTCTTTACGATGTCTTCCACTAAGCTCTGTCTTGGTACTTGAGATTTCACTGTGAGCATGGCCATTATTAATCGCGCACTATATTTATTTGTGTACTGATTTGAATATCTGGAAATTATATTAAATTTTATTAATGTGTTGTTGGTATCCACAATGTATTTATTATTTCTATTTATGTAAGTGTAAGAATCGACTGAACTATTAGCATTTCTCTACTTCTATCCCTTAATGTCTTTGTTTTAGCTCTCCTCTTCTAGTATACCCTTTTACTTCATGATATGTTCTGTCGTATCTATTTCGGTGTATACTATGTTGTACTTCAGTGCATATGGAAGTTAGGTAATTTGTTATCCTGGCTTCTTTGTTTATTTTATTTCTTATTTGTTTATATCTTTCCTGAGCCTCAGTTATTTTATTGTTTTATACTGTCTTCTTCAATCAAATCTACTATTTCTTTTTTTAGTAACTTTTTTGTTAGGTTTACAGTACATTCCAGAAAAGAAATTCAATTTGAAAGTACACTAAGGACATTTTTATAAATTTTGACACTGATAGTTGCATTATTTTAATGAACAGATCATAAACTTAATCTTCAGTTAGACATCACTCCCAAAAACATAAAACTGCATATTCGCAATGCCTTTTGAATAGTAAACGATTCATTTTTGCAGAGAGCTGCAACTGAAAATGTTGATACAGTCAATGAATTATCAGCTTCCTGTGATGTCTCACAAAATATAAAAAATTGGCCTAACTTTATGGTTTGTTGATTGAGCACTGCACAAGCATAAACGCGCCGATAATTTACAGAATAACTAATAATGATTTCAAAACGAAATGGCAGGAGCTGCTGTAATCACTGGCCCTACAATTGGTAACTGAGTATAACTATTAACATAAGAAACGACGATCCTATATTGAGTAGATAATTGTGAAAAAAAAATAGTGCTGTTAGAGAACGTCCTACTGAGTCACTTTTTGAAAAACAAAATACTCAGGGACGATGTGTATTTGTCCTATAACATTGGACAAATTCTAGACGTGTTATGTCTGGAGAATCAACAAAATGTGTCTGAATCATGAACCAATTAGATGTGTAAATTGCATCCTTTCTAAAGATGACTAACTCGTTTTGAGAAAAACAATATCTTAAACATTTTATATTTTGTATAAGAAAAAAGTGTGATTTTTCACAGTTAACCAATCTTTGCTAATCATACTAATAATAGTTTTTAATGTAAGTAATGTTCATGTTTAAAGAATACACATATTATTGTTTCCTGATCTTAAGAATTGTGATTGGCTTTATATTGTTATGACTGCCTCAACTGTAAAGCTTTTTTTCTATAGAAAATAATAATTAGGGCAAATCACCACAATGCTCAGGGTACTTTTATTGTGTAAAACTTTGCCTGTCAGTATTTTCGGCTAATCAAAATGAAATGTATTTGATACTTTTTAATAAAATGGTTAAGTGCCCCTTTCTATATTTTATCGAATTGCAATAATATTCTGGGCTAGCTCCGGCAAAAACACAAAACTACTCTCTCAGGTTGGGTTCAAATCTGAGTTTTATTTGAAATTTTGTTTAGAATATTTGACTCAGCGTAGCTCATACGCAATTTATTTTAGTACAACTGCTCTACTAGATTCGATTACTCATAACCTCATAAACTTGACATTGAACACAGAAAGCTGTTAGTTCATATAGCGTGTATTTTAATATTTCAAAGTGAAATTCTGCAAGGAACCATCAGGTAAATTGAATTAAAACTCCCGCCTAGCAACAAATAACTTGCTTTTGTTTAGGTGTGACGTAAAACGACCCCAGCTGCTCTTTTGTTCCACTTCCTGTGATCGCTTCAATTTTCTGGTAAAACCGGAATTTCTACTGACGCCATTCAAATTACTCAAAGTGAGACGAATCTGGACGCTTGGAAATACGATAGACCTCTTCCACAAGGTGTAATCTAGCAGTTCACTAGCTTTCCCGGCTCCCAAACACTCAAAACATGCCAACTCCTACCTTTCAAATCTGACCGATCTGGGCTCGGAGATGATGCAGGTGACGCCGAAGTCCTAACCCGCTTAGAGTCGCTTCTCTGGCAGCAAATGTTGTTCTGCGATGCTCGTACACACCTCCCTGGATCGTTGAAATTGCGAAACCTGGTTTCTGCAGCTCAAATGGTCCGTTGTCGATGTTCGGAATCCTCAGGTCTCCGCTGCCGTTGTTCAGCCGAAGTTGGTTTGGTAAATTTATAATTTTTATGTCGTAGAACGTTCTGAAAACACTACCACAGATGCCTGGTAACTGGTATAATAAATGGTATATTTTTTAGACTTGGTAAACACTTTTATTTGTATTAAAACATTAAATTTAATGGAGTACAATTTGCTCAAACTTTGTCAATTTTCAGCAATTATTTCTTATTTTTAGACAAAACAGCATCCCGTTGTTTAGTAACCGCGATCTGAATTTGTTTAAAGAAAATTATTTTTTAGTTACAATTTTACATCAAGGAATAAAACTTGATAACATGTTTCTTAAATATAAAATTCTCTTTATTTCTTATACCTAAAAATTGTTCTTTTTCGTCACATAAACGTTTTTATAATCACTGCTCTGCTATAATCACTTAGTTTTTAAAATGCACTGACAGTTGAGTTCAATTTTAAACACGTCACTGGATTTTTTCAATTCAGGTGCTCTCGTTCTGTATTGCTCTTTGCAATTATTATCTTATCTTGCTTCGATTTCCATCTACCTTGCAGATTGCTTGCTTTTCACTCGCTTGTCCGTTTATTACTAACTCTACGCTCATATTATGCGCATAACCAACCCTTTGTATTATTTGGTCTGGCTTCAATTATGCTCAAACCTCTTATATTACTTATTATATTATTAGCCATCTTAAATCTTTCTTTTACTCAAACTTCAAATTCAATCCCTCTGAAATCTGCTTTGCTTATGCTTGCCTTTATCCCTCTAATTATGCTTCTTGCATCTCATTTCCAATGCATTTAATAACTTCATCTACTGTTTAAATTGAAATTAAATCAAATATTTCAACTCTGTGCTTTAATTGACTTTGTTCAATATTTCTCACTGCATACAGAGCTAAATTAAGAGCTTAAAACCATCTCAATATTTCTGTATGCACGAGGTTGTTACAGAGTTTTGAAAAATGTATTAATGTACGTATATATTTTTAAATAAAGTTAATTACTTTCAATTTAAAACTGATTTTTTTTCTTTACGACAATTTATAATCTAATGAAAGCCCTTTCTTGATTACTTCACTAACCATTGTAACTTTATACAGCACTCTTGTAAACTTTCCCGTTTTTTATTCGTCTAGAAAAAGTCATTCTTGATAAAAAGTTTTACTTGTCTTGGAAAGTCAAAAACAGCGATCAAACTTATGATAAAGTATACACAGCGTTTCAAAAATAAAAAAATGTGAAATCGATCTTAACAAAGTACCCTTATTTCTAATTTTTGTGAACATTTTTATTTAACCAAGTTGTTTCAAATAAAAAAAACTTAAATATGCGGTTTGGTTAAAAAATAACTTTTCACTAAGAAAATATGTTTGGGGTACAGTACTCCAGTATACTTAGTTAATTTTGACATAGGTTATTCTTAATAAAACAATGTGAAACTGATCTTTTATTTTTAGTTATTGTCTCTGAGCAAGGTTATGCCAAAACAAGAAAAATAAACAATTAAAGAATTCAACTAAGTCAATAACTATTCAATATGAAGACCTGCCACTGGTAAATATTTTTCTAATCTTCTAAATTCTTAATACACGGATCAGATCACATCAATTATAATTAGGGTTGCCACCTTTCGTAAACACTAAAACCAGACATATTTTGTTTTAGCGTTTAGAAAATAATAATAATAATCTACACATACCATCTTAACGAAATTTATTCAACTATGTAATAATGAAACATAATCCTCTTCTTTCCTCATGATGACTTTAATAAAGGGTGTTTAAAATAGAACGCAATTTTTAATTAACAGAAAAAACGCGGGATTGTTGATTGCAGACCCTTGCTCTTTTGATGAAATTATATATGACGTTTTCTTAGAGTTGCGGCTCTATCTCACTAATTACGCGTTGAATATCGGCATTGAGCTTGGGAATTGTTCGAGGGTTATTCGCATAGACCTGATATTTCAAAAAACCCCAAAGAAAGAAGTCGCACGGCGTCAAATCGCACGATCTCGGTGGCCAATTCCCCTTGGCGTTTCAGAAGACAATGCGGTCCAAAAATCGTTTTCCAAATAAATCAATTATTTCACGCGCAGTGTGGCAGGTTGCGCCGTCTTGCTGAAACCACATGTCTTCCAGGTCCAGCCCTTCCACTTGAGGCCACAAGAACTCCGTTATCACGTGTAGCGAAGTTCGCAGATTTTCAGCGACACTCACATTCACAGTTGCAATGTTTTCTAGAAACCGACCGGAACGACAATGTACAGAAGATTTACTGCCCATAATTGATCCAATTTTCACCAATTTCTTAATCAATCTTTGAAAAGTGGACACATTTGGAGCACTTTCACGACTGAAAATTTCACGAACTTTGTGAACGGTTTTAGCGTAACTTTCCCCATTTTGGTAATCGGTTTTCACGATAATAAGGCGTTGTTCTTTAGTGGAGCGCTGCATAACTACAAATCGCAACAATCAAAGATGACAGGTGTCAAATTTTTAGGGTTGCAACTTTTACAGAAAAAAAATTGTGCAAAATTTAAAAATTGCGTTCTTTTTAAAACATGTTTTTTATTAACAAAAAGAAAGTGTTTGTTTATGTTTAAAACGTTTTTAATTCCGAATGATGGGGATGTACCTGAATCACTATTATGAATAAATACACTAAACATATTAGTTGCAATTCAATGTTTTTAATTCTGGACTAGTGATCCACCAGCAAGTAAAATTTTATCACAAGAACTTCTTTGGCAGAAGAGAAAAAATTGGATAGTCACATCGCAAGATTTATATATGCTACAAATTCGACATTTTGTCATGTGGAGCATGTCGAGTTTAAAAAAATTATATAATTGTTGCGTCCTGGATATACACCTCCCAGTCGTCGCCAAATTGGGAATGAATTGTTGGACGACGTGTATACAAGTGTAAATACATCCATCAAGACGACTTTACACGAGAAAGCAGTATCTATGTCCCTAGATGGATGGAGTAATTGCCACAATGATTCCATTATTTGTGTGTCTGTAACAGACTTGTATGTATTATCGATAACCTCATTTTACCATACGGTGTAGAGGCTGGTGCTTTATGCGCTTGCATCTGGCGGTACAATGCTCAAAGTTTGAGTGCACCATTTGTGCTTGCGCAGCAACCATTGTGTGAGGTATGTGTCGTGGTGATGTGTTGACCTTGTTCCTCTATCTCTTAGGTCTGTAGTTCTGAGTAGAGCACAGTTAATTTGCTGCCCAACTGTGAATGGTCTCACCGAGCCCGATTCCAATCGCCAAGGCTGCGGAAAAATTCTGGCCCCCGCGGGATTTGAATCGAGGACTTGCTTAATGCAAGCCTAGCGCCTACCCAACTGCGCTACGCGGTTTCTACCGTAAGAGACTTATTAGATAAAAATGTCCATCTTGTAGAAACCATTGACACTGAAGATAACAGTGACACTTCGGAATATTTATTAAACATTGCAATTAGCAGGCCATAGACACACGTTTAAAACCGCCACGAATGTAGTTTTTCGTGACGGTTTTGAACGTGTGTTTATACCCAGCTTATATCTGCGCATATACACACGTTCGAAACTGCCACGAATGTACTACGTTCGTGGCGGTTTTAAACGTGTGTCTATGGCCAGCTATTCAGTGCATAAAACATTGTCAAGAATTTAGTTGTTGTGTTCATAGTTTTGTAACAGATAATGCTAGTAATATGGCCAAAATGCGTACACAACTTTTGAAAATTGCGGAAATTGGTATGCCAGACATTATAACTTATAGATGTTCTGCTCACATATTTAATTTACTTGCTTATGGTGTCGAAGTTGCAGGTATTACGGAAGAAGTTACAAAGGTCATCAAATATTTCCGAAACAATCATTTTGGAGTGAAAATTTGTTGAAGTTGCTATAAGATGTGAGGTGGAATGCGCTTGTCGATTGTTTAGAATCATAATCAAAAATATGTATAGACCATCGAGTTGCTATTGATACTGATGTGGCATCAAAAGTTAACGACATTAATTTAAAAATAAAAGCGCAAAAGCATTGTGTAGATTAAAAAAAAATCAGTTGTCTTGGACTTGGTTCATAAATATGCATGAAGGGGAGTTGGGGGTTGACTGGACCATTGGATTTAAACTAACTTTGCTTGTTTGAATTTCCCACCAATATTTAATTTGGAGTCCCTATGATTGGCACTACTGTGGATGTTAGTATGTTTGGCGTAGCAAAGATCGTGTTAGTTCCACAAAATAAAAACGAAATTTGACAGGTAAGAATAATAATTTTTTGCTACATATTTTTTATTGCAAGAGTAATTTGTGGAAGTGTAAGTTTAAGTTTCTATCTATTGATATTAGTATTTCATTGCCATTGGGGCTTGAAACGGGTCAATTCGTGCCACCTCTATTTACTTATTTTATATCTGTTCATTATATACTAATTAGCAATAAAGCCTGACAGTAAGTGCTTTTTATGTTTATTTATGTAGTTTAGCACTATAGAGTAATAATTGAGTTCGTGAAGGAATGCATCGATAGTGCAGTTTCGTTCGGGGAATAACCGGTCGGTAAGTGAATCAACGCCAGAGGCCTGCAAGAAGGGCATTCGCACCAAGATTGTTAACAGGTGCGGGTCGTATGCGAGCTCGCTGGTCGTACTTACGAATTATCAGATGTACGAAGCGAGCTAATAACAGCCCTAAACAGTGCTTCATATATTGTGTTGTGGCCGGCATTTTTCGCCGCCGGCTCATTGTGCCTCTGAAAGGGACGCCAGCGTCCAAAAGCAGCCAAATCCTGCTGCATTTGGAGCCTTTGTCAGAAGACAACTATCGTTGCGACACCATAGGAAAAGCACCTGTCTTAGTATACGACTAGAGCATCGGGAAGGCCCCAAAGCAAGGTCAGCTGCTAGCTATAATCGCCGTACAAGGTGAAATAATATTGCAATATCTGGAGCAATTGCACTGGTGTTTGTTAGCACGGGGAACCCCCTGCGGACAAAGCTTCGCGGTTACGTCATCTGAGCGTGTCCTCGCTATCTTGGAAAGCAGGGATTCTGTTACTAGGCCGTTTCAAGAATAGACAACGTCGCGTTAAGTTTGTTAGTGCGCGCCCTTTGACTTTGCGTTGATAAATGAACCTTTAAGTATCTGTTTAAAGCATTTGCATATATGTAGCGGGCTAGCGCCTTATTTTGTATTGACTTATATGTATTTTCTTGTGTGTGTTTCATTTACAGATTATATGTCTTTATTGTAAACTGTTGGGATTTTTATGGTCATTCATATTTGTATTGGTGAGTACAACATTTCAAGTGTCCACGAGAAAGACCTTAAATGATGTTGGCTTCCCTTAGCCACTCTGTGGATGTAAAAAGAGTCTCATAGCACACCGAGTGATTAAACTAGCGAACCCAGGGCAATTTAAAGTAATAATTCAGTAGGTGTAGGGCTCGGAGTGAGGCCGCGTTATAGGTTCCCGGGGAACATGCATGTAGAACTGCAATGTGTTTTGGGGTTAACTGAACCTTTAATGATTGGGGTTAAATGAACCGGCCCAGTTAACTCCATTTTAATTGTTCTTTGTAGAAAATGCCGAGAAATTGCAAACGGACCACTGAGAGCCGTTCCTATTCAAAAGAGGAATTACAAAATGCAATATAATTAGTTGTTCATGGTGATTTCACGGATAGACAGGCATCGACAAGTACTGGGATACCACGAAGTACATTAAAACGATATGTGGATAATGTTAGAGCAGCAGATGACCCAAACAAAGTTAACGTTCGTCCTCAAAATAAACATTTGCCAGTTTTTACCATCGAAGAAGAGCTTTTGCTTGTGAAATATATAAAAACGTCATTCAATATCCATTATGGTTTAAGCAAAATGTCAACAAGACGTCTGGCATATGAGTTTGCAGTTGCAAGTAATAAGGTGATCATGCCCAATTGGGAACACAATAAAATGGCAAGAGAGGACTAGCTGAACCAGTTCAGAAAACGCCATAACCTATCTTTACGTACCCCAGAGCAGACATCATTAAATTAAGCCACGAATTTCAACAAGACGAATGTTGAAGCATTTTAGAAAGTTCAAATTTGGTCCCCAGGATATTTGAGAAATTTGTAATACATTTTTAAAATGGTCCAGTTAACCCTACCAGTAGGGCTATCTGGACCAAGACTAAGCGATATTGAACAGTAAAATTTCTGCTGATTTTTTACATGATAAGATTCACATCTAGAAAAATACACTTAGAGAAATTCAAAATAATATTGAATAAATAAAAAATGCGGTCCAGTTAACCCCAACTTCCCCTAAGATATCAGAGGCTACTGAAATTTGGATACATCTTTTAAATGAGTTTAAAGAAGATCAAGCATTTGCAGATTTTGATGTCAATCAGTGTCAAAAGCGCATGGAAATGGCGATGACTCCTTGTCACTATTTAGCAAATTTATTTGACCACCGTTTTAGAGGCGAACAATTGAATCAAAATCAATTAGAATTAGCCATCAAGTATGTACTTATATATCATCCTGAAGCTATGCCAACTATTATCAATTATCAGGCAAAGACTACACCATTCAAGGAGTATTTACTTAGCATTCAGACTATCAAAAATGTAAAACCTGTTTCATGGTGGATGGCAATTAAGAGCAATCTTAATGCAGTAACTTTTGATTTAGCGATGCAGTTACATACTGCAGTTGCTTTGTCAGCTGGAATCGAACAATTGTTTTCTTCGTTTGGGATAGTTCATTCGAAGTTAACAAATCAACTATGAACCGAAAAAGCATCGAAACTAGTGAGCATTTTTAAAACGCTTAATAAAAACATCCCTTCGCTTGAAGATACAGAATAGCTGTTTTTATTTTATTCTATTTTTTGGTTATTTAGTGGTTTTTCTTATATACATAATTATATTTCTGTGTAAGTACATTAAAATGCATATCTATTATTTACAGTATTCATTAATTTTTATTTTCAATTACATTTAAGACTAAAAATTTAGAAAAACATGTTTTAAACGCTTGTTTAAAACATAGGGTTTTGTTTTAAACACGTTTTAAATATTTGTTTAAAACAAATTGTCAACTAGTACTGTAATAGTGATGTAGTAGTGTAGAAGATGTGATGTATTAATCTTGTAGATTATGGCGGTTATGTTTATAATTTTATAATAACAACAGCGTCTGACAGAGTGACAGATGGAAAATCTCGAAGCAGTTGGTCACAATGCGACGAGGTTTTAGCTAACACCGATGCCGACGTACACTTTAATGCCTTTACAACACCCCTTGTGTAAACTCACGTTTTACACGAGTTTTAATAACAACGGTTTAAATAACACCAGCGTTAAATTACCGTGTAAATGTAGTCATGGTTTAATTACGATTCGAGTCTTCAACATCAGTCTGTCCTCGCCCTACGTTTGACCACTGTTTGTGACTTTATCATGAATGATTATTTCTCAAAGAATAAAAAATGGGAAATTTACACAAGTTGCTCATCTGGAAACACACTGCATGTTAAACAATAACCTACAATCTAAATGTGTGTAGGCTACTTACATTCTAAGGAAAATTTGAGGTTAGCAGCAATTTTAATGATACATGGGTTAAACACATAGATACTTACTGGGTCCATATTCTAGACTATCATAATCTTCCTTCTGTAATTAGTTTTCAAACTTGGCTGAAATCTCTTCCAATAAAATCGTCGATTCTAAATAATTCGATCCCATGTCAGTTGCGATTTGCCTATCAATTTAGTAGATTGCGAGACGTTTTCTATTTGCTTGTGCTATGTACTGAAATACAATAAAGAATTAACATTTATCCAATATTTATAGTGTTCATTACTTTGTTATGAAAAGCAAAATCCCTGATCTAACAGCCACAGAACATCAAATCTGACAGGTCAGCTGGCAAATATTTATACCTGCAAACCGGTATTGGCAACCTGAAACTCTAAAATACCCAAATTGGTAATTTTATTTGCAATAGGTAAAACTACAGTCACTTTATTTAGTGTATAGTATGTAGTACAGAGAGATTTTTCTTACTACGAACACGGCAGACGATATGTCGAATTTACAAATGCCGAGAATTTAACTTTGACAGTTCGCGTATTTTGTCAGTAGATAATATCTGCTGTCATTTCCATCTTAAAATCGATAACTACGAAGCAACGGATCAGTGCAAATTGTAAAATGGTATTATCAGGGTCCAACGGTCCGGGAAATTCAAAATTCTTTCACAACATTTGAAAATAGGCGTTCTTTATCGTTATCAACGTTACATGGAGTTATTTCAAATTTTGGAAACTTTGGATGTGTTTCTCCCCAAAAGCACAAATCCCCTAATGTTCCCAATGAAGACAGGAATTTAAAAGAGGTTTGTATTACCGCTAATGACTATCCAGACTATTTATTTAAATAAATTGCAGAACTAGTAGATTTAGCTGCAATATTCTTCCCGTTGGCCATTTCAGAAGTATGGAATTTTGTGAAACTGTGACAGATATGCCTAAAACTTCCTCTGAAAAGTCGTTTTCACTACAACTAACGATTTGAAGAACTGCGTTTAAAAATTAAAAGGGTTGTTCAGAGTACTAGCAGTAATACGTTTCTATGATCGCTTAGGATATTGTTTAGCGCAAGAAGGCAGGCTCTTTGAACAAGAGCTAATTTAAACTTCTTGAGTTTTGTTGTTTGAAATAAAAATAGTTCAATTTTTGTTTGCATCTTTTTTTTACTGAGTTAGTTTGTTTGGAAGAAATTATTTCTTTCTTCAGAATGCGTTTTACTTTAAGAACTACCTGCTTTTACTGTACTGTTAATCTCTTAAAAATCCAGTTTTTCAACTCTGAATTTATCACCTGAATTAATCACAGAATAACAGTACCTCATACATTCTATCTGTGATATAATTAATTTAAAAAAATTACACTAGGCGTCTGTGTTGAACAATTACTTAAACAATCAACGCAGACGACCCGTGGATTAATATCAGAGTACCTTAGACCGACTGTTCATTGGTCTTGGCGTATTTTTAGGCAATCGTAAATTCGCCTTGATTTACTCGTGTTCGCAGTTCATGAATTTTCACTGTATAAAGCGACTGTAGGTAAAACTACAGCGGTATTAAAAAGTCTTGCCTTCCTTTATAAAACCGCTGTCCCACTGTAATAGTATATTTCAAACCAAGGTAAGAAATGTACTGTTTGAGGCTTTCGCGGTTACTCGAATTATTCTCCTTAGCATAGAATTTCGGCTTAGACCGCGTAGTATTTGTAGATGAACACCCAGCATTCTCTGGCATTCTCAGTGCGACTTTCACTCTGATGATGCAAGCTGCAAGGTCTTGCGAAACGTTAGTGAATATGGATGCACAAACAGCAAAACGGCCAAATCTGCCTAAGTATCCTCGTTCTCAAGATACTCAAACTACACGAGCCACCAAAGAGCATGGCCATCGCGCGGGTTTTTGCTCGACTTCACAAGGTGCAAGGCACATTAAGCCAGAGAATGCTGGGTGTTCATCTACAAATACTACGCGGTCGAAATTCTATGCTAAGGAGAACAAGGTAAGAAAGTGCAGTCTTGCATACCGAGCGCAAAGTTTATAAACCGAGCCGAAGGCGAGGTTTGTAATTGCGCAAGGTATGCAAGAGCACTTTCTTAACGAAGTTTGAATACTATTTTTTTCCCAGCCGGCCTCAGTGGAGCAAAATTTGACACTATAAAAATAATTCAACAGACTGTTAAACTTGTTAAAGGTGACAATATCCTGCAAAATATGCAGCATGTTTTCCGATATTATGCTGTTCTCAAAACGTTTCTAAACAGTTTTATTCATAAGTAACTCTGAAAACTTAAAAATGTTGTCGTTAAAAAATCGCTTTACTATTTATACTTTTTGAGGTTATGTCCACTGAGGTCAAACTGTCAAAGCAGTTTTGGTTGGATTAAAAAATAAAGCGCGGGCGCGCACGGTGATTTTTAGCCTCTCCTGTCGTGAGTACGCATGCGCGAGATGTTAATTTAATTCCTTAGAATGAAGGGCCACTCACGGGGCCACTTAAGGTTTCGTACTTACCTGCATCAAAAGGATGTGAACCAAGGGCGTAGCCAGGGATGGGCAGGGGTGGGCACTTGCCCACCCCTAAAAATTTATTAAAGCAAAAAGCAATTGCTTTGTAAAGTTCATGTGAACAATACGATATGAATGTCGCAAACGCTCAAAAGTGTCCGTAGTACGTGGTTTACTCACATTTGCCCATGATCAGGCGTTTTTGGAATAATCTACATGCAAACGAAAATGCGCACCTAATTTAATTTTTGTGTATATTAAATAATTAAATTAAAGTTATAAGATTACGTTATTTAATTTCAAAAATGTGTATTATTATAAATGTCAGTTCTAGTAGTTGGTAATTGTTTTTAGTGACCCAGAAAAGGAAAGATAAAAAAAGATAACGCTAAAAGTGAAAGTGAAGAAGAAAAAAACAAAAACTCTCTGTCTTGTTATTATAGCGAAATACTCTGCATTGCTAGAACCTGTGTCAAATGCTTTACAATCAAAATGCATTGACATGTTACAGTGCAAAAGTCATATAAAAAGAATACTAGCTGTAGTTAAACAAACATAGAAAAACTGCAAACGCCATCATCCAAGAAATTTTATCTAGCGCTAACAATTGCTGAAAACATTGGTGTAGACTTGCAAATACCAAGACTTGCAGGACGTCAACAACACCGGTCAAATCCTCCAGTGGCCACAGCTGTTGAATTTTGGAAAACGTCACTGCTAATCGCATACTTGCATTCTTTAAAAACTCCCTTGGGACAGCGGTTTTCCGACGATAACTTGCCGGTTTTTCACTATTAGCACTACATCCTTCTACTATGTTAGACATGACATTTGAACATTTTTAAAAAGGGCACAAAGCTCTTTAGATTTTTATAATTTAAGTAATGTTAACAATGAAGTGGAATTATGGTACAATCTCTGGAAGGAAAAAACCTCAGAAAAGAAGAACTAAAGGAGTTAAGGTGTAAGAAACTGAGACTTTCTTTCCTGATTTAAAACATGCCTTACACGTTTCATTGGCACAACCATGTACAACAAGCACCATTCAAAGGTCTTTCAGTACACTACATAGAGTAAAAACCTGGTTGCGGTCAACAATAACGGAATACCGTCTTAGTGGACTGTGCATGCTGAGTGTACGCCATAACATGGTGCTAGAAAAAAAGAAGGAGCTAGAAGATGAAACTTCAGAAGATTTGCATCAGATTTGCGAAAAATACTGTTACTTTAAGTAATATTTTTTCCATTTGTACAAAATAAAATGAAATAGTAATAAAAATAATAATTGTGTGTATAAATGTTTGCCCACCCCTAAATGGAACCCTGGCTACGCCCTTGAATTGTGAACACTCACAGAATGCATTCCTAATTCCTCGTATAAACAGACTGTAACACAAGTCATAAAGTCAATTATCCGTCAACTATCAATATGTCAGCTGTCAGAATCAGCACGCATCAGCAGTCAGCTAACATGCGGTACAGTTTCTTCATAAAAATTGCATGATTTACTTTCTTACCTAGGTGAGAAAAACGAACTTTCTTACCTCAGATGAGGTGAGCAATGCCTACTATTCTAACTGGCTGGGAAAAATAGCTATTTATGCAACAAGTGCTAAAAGTTGACGTTTATGCACGAGACATGAAAATTATGAAACGAAGCCGAAGGCTGAGTTTCATAACATGTTTCGTGCATAAACGACTTTTAGCACGCGTTGCATACAATATTTTATCTACGACCTTAATTTTACTGTTATTAATCCATAAATATCGATTTAACAAAGGTTTGCATCTACGACACTTCTAATTTATGTAATAATAAACAGTAGGTCATGCCACGCGGGCGAATGTTTGCAAATGACAGTACTCAAGGTCAGTTACGAAATGTAATTATTAATACTCCACATCTAACTGTATTCATTACATAACGCTTTAATTATTTCAAAAACACTTTACCTGTAACGCAAGAAGCAACTAGAATAACTTTGCAACTTCACTTCCAGTTCGAAACTCTAGTTTTATAACCTCAATTCACTTTTAGCACATGGGCTAAAAGTAAACAGCTGATTTCTTTAACCACGGTAAACTATAAAACGTCACTTTTAGTGAAAGCTAGCGCTAAAAGGCCTACTTTTAGTGGTGGTCATAGATAAACATTGTTATGAAAAGTTTTTCATAACATTTTTTATAAAAATGAAGTAACGTTACGTTCCATCAACATATTTTGAATGTCCCACTGTCAAAAGTTGGTCCTAACTTTTTATAAAAACGTTGTCAACTGTTTAACGCAAAACTGAAAAGTAAGGTTGGATAGCAGTGTTTTAGTTTGCGCATTGAACATTGAATTATAAACTAACGTAACGTACGCAAGTGTATAGCAATTGTTTTGTGGTGTATAGTTCAATGAGTTTGCGGTTGCCGCCCCTTTTCCAAACAGCTATGCTTCCCTTTTTCGTTTTCCGACAGAAAACTTATATGCAAACCAAAAAATACTATTTACAGGACCTGCCACAAGTTTTCTGTGATATGTTCTTCTTCAAATCAAACAAAAATTCAGGCAAATGGTAAATGTTGGGTTAGGGTTGGGTTTATATGAAATCGATTATAAGGTGGATTCACCCTGGTATAACTCCATTGATGTGGCGTTTGTTCGTTAGACGACGTGCCCCTCATTTTTAAAAGTAAAGTAAAACTGAAACGAAAATTACAGTATATCCACAACGCCTAAAATTAGGTTAAGTGATGAGATTTCAAACTTCAAACAGCCGTTTCAAGTTCCGAGTAGGCTGGGCTTAGCCATCAACATCCAATGAAATGCCTGCTTTTATAAAAATTATAAAACCGTTCCATTCCAAAACTTTTTATAAAAAAACCTTTTTTCTACGACCACTACTAAAAGTAGGCCTTTTAGCACTAGCTTGTTTCACTAAAAATGACGTTTTATAAATCAGCATGTTAAAAGTCAAATCAGCTGTTTACTTTTAGCACATGTGTTATAAAGTAAACAGCTGATGTTGAATTTAGAATTTCAAACTGGAAGTGAGGTTGTAAAGTTATTCCAGTTACTTCTTTCGTTAGAGGTCAAGGGTTTTTAAAATAATTAAAGCATTATGTAATAAATAAAGTAAAATGTGTACATTTATAATTACCTTTAATTACTAACTTTGACATCTACCGGCTGCAGAAACAGTCACCTGCGCGTCAAAGCCATCTCTTTACTATGACATAAATTATAACTGTCATAAATGCAAACCTTTGTTAAATCGACATTTATGGATTAATAACAGTAAATTTAAGGCCGTAGAAAAATGTTGCGTGCAAACTCGTACTAAAGGTGTTATTGCACTCGACATGTTATGAAACTCAGCCTTCGGTTTCGTTTCATAATTTTCATGTGTCGTGCATAGACATCCACTTTTACCACTTGTTGCACAAATAGCTATTATCTACAACTGCTTGGAAAAGGACTTATTACGTCACGTTCATTTCCTAACGGAAATAGTGTCAAATGAATGACATAATGACATCTGTCTATTAAAATATTGTTGAAAATTACAACTTTGACATGCAAATTACAACTTTGACATGAAGATTATGAAACTCAGCCTAGGCTTCGTTTCATAATTTTCATGTCTCGTGCAATAACACGTTTAGCACGAATTTGCATATATTTATTGGTTCTCTCAAGACGCTCTTTTTCCGAAAGGTAATGCATTGATGTAATTCTTTACTGGCGTTCTTGGAGATGAAACAATTAATTGCCCCAAGTCTCAAGAGATTGGTGTGCTTGGAAAAAGACTTTGATATTTTTCCGACATAAATGATTGTGTAATAGGCCTGCTGGGGATACCAAATTTTAAAAAATGCGACACCTACTCTACTTCATACGTGATGTGGAAATGAGTACTATGTAGACTTAGACATCGCATACATATTAATAATTTATACATACATACGTATGCTTGTGTGTGCGTGCGTATATGTATAGATATATTGCAGTGAATAAAGCCTCTAAGCTCCACTATGCGGTGCGAAAAATATGCGATGAATAGGCCCTATAACTGACCAGCTGATTAAAATGAAATGTACTTTTTTATAACAAAAATAAATGGTTATATGCCCTTTTTAATATTTTATTTAACTGCAAAATCCAATTGCACTAACTCATCGATAAAACATGAAACTCACTCAGGTGGAATCAGAAGTGTGCTTTATTCTTACATTTAATCAGAATTTTACTGTCTCAAAATTCAAAATCGGTAGTTCAAATGTGCAGTTCTTAGTAGGTAGGTCAAATAATTGTCCAACTGACAGCTGACACAAATAAATATGGTGGTGCAAGACTGCGTACTGAACGTTTTAAAACTCGCGGAAATATCGTGAAAATGCATTAGGTAAGTCATTTAAATTTTTCCCGCTTGGCAACTAAGCTAGTTTTTGTTTTAGGATGACGTAGGACTGCTCCTTCGATTGTTCAGAAGCGGAAACGACGCTACTTCTAGCAATTGTTTTCGGCCGCGTCCCTCTCGCCAAATCTGCAGATTTTACCTAAGCCACGCTAATTTCGCGAAAACCGAAGCAAATGAGCCCTGGGAAACACGCTGGCTGTCTTCTGAAAGGTTTGATGTTGGATTCTGACGCGTTTCCGGAACGTTGACACTTAAATACAGCTAATTTCCTACCTGGAAACTTTTGTCGATGCTGGTTGTAGACTGCGCTCAGGTGACGCCGTTAATATTTCAGCTTCTGGGACTGCTCTCGTCGCTGCAAAATGTGGCCAGGACGTTCCTGTAGGCTCGTACTGTGCCCTGGGCTGTTCTCTGCTCTCCGATAAATTCTTAGCTCGTAGATGAGCCTTGAAATCCTGACGTGCTCGCTGCCGTCCACCCTCGAAGATCGGATGGAGAATTTTTTAAAATTTTATTGTGGTAAACTGTTGCAAACACTTGTACACAAACTTGGGCAATGACAATAAAACACAACACTTTTTATCTGGTAAAATGCTCATTTAATATTGTAAAAATGTAATTAAAGTGGAGCACAAATGTAACCAAACTCAGTCTAATTAAATTTCAATTGTTCTCTCTGTTTCCTAAACAAATTCGAATGTGGTTGCAAAGTTACAGAAATTGCCTTTTGTTTAAGGAAATTAGTTTTGATACAAAAAGGTTACAAACAGAATAAAGTTTGATACCTTGTAATGTAGCATGCTGTGTGGATGCTTAATTAATTCAATAATAATATCTACATATCTAATGAGTATCATGTGATAACAGTTGTGTATATAACTGGTGGTAGTAGCAATAGGCAACCAGAGTGTTGTTTACTTCAAGTGAAAAAGAATCTTTGAAAATAATAATCTACGTTTAAATAACCACGTTAAAGGGCTATATTTCTTTTAATTGTGAAAGTAATATTTGTATATTTGATACGTGATAGCAAGATAGTCTTCTTCACGATCAAATTTGACCAAAGGTCACAACTATTATTCAGATCATAATTTCAAGATTGTTTGAAACCATTTGAAGTGGCAATTTGTACTTCAACCAGTAGGAGGTGAAAGTGAGAGTGTTTGTGGCATGATGTACTATGGTATATTAAGGTATTAAGGGGTACGAGAGCTACGAGCTATTTTGGTCTGAAACAATTCAAGGGAGGTGTTTGACGACTGCCATTCAGTTAGGAGCTGATAGAAAAGGTACAAGTGAGTCTTCGTGAAGGTTAGTGTATTTCTATCATTTCATAAAGAAATAACAAGTTTGGTACGACAAAATTAGTGGAAAGCATTGTAATTTAGATTTATATCGTAATTTAGAATATTAACTTTTCTAAATTTACATTGATTCGGGCACTCGACGTTTTCGGAAATTATAATTAGAAATTATCTTATTTTGGTCTAGGGTATCTTTAATTAATTTTAACGTCAGTTTGGAAAACGTAACATTTGATTAAACAATTTGACAACATTTAGTTAATTGATTGTAATATCAAACCAATCTTAATTATACACTCTAGCTGAATAAGAGTCAATTAAATGTAGGAAGGAGTGTAAGTGACAAAAAAGTCAATTTGATAATAATTTGATAATTCAGTCTTCAACAATAAGGAGATTAATAGTTTTAACCTTAACTCATTCAGCTGAGGAAGAAATAGAGTCTTATTTGCTCAAAAAACTGTCTAGCCGAGGTAATTTTTTAAATAAAGCCTGTATGACACGGCGCTAAATTTTGTGCAAAATTTACTTGTAAATTTTCAAATAAATTCACTGATAATTTTTCTTTCAAAAACACAATTTCCTGTTTGCAAAGTGTGCTAAATTTGATGTTAAATTTGGCATGCGCACATGCGTAGTAGCAAATATTTTGAGTTGAAACAGTCCCCTCTAGAGGGTATTGGTTGAAGTATGCGTTTGTTTTCATGTTATTTGTCGTTTGTTAGCTATTTTCTGAGGTTGGGTTAAGGCATTTATCTTAGAGACCCTTAAATGTATCTTAGATAGGAGCGCCAACGTTAAACACGTGGCTAAACAATGCTAATAAAATGCAGGTTATGTTTATGTTTACATTCCGCGTCATGCGCTGCAGTTTAGTCTGATTACGATACTTCTGCGCATTTTTACACGCATATTTACCAGGAAATTTAGAACAAGTTCTATAGTATATTGTATGTTAAGAGCTGAAAGTGCTTCTTGCCGCTTGCGCATGAATATTGCTGGTTGAGACGCAGTCGAAACCAGCAATCATGCAAAAGCGGCAAGCGCACTTTTAGCTCGAAATATACATACTATTTTTTCGACGACTGCGCATATTATTAAAGGAAAATATCAAATTTCGTTTTATCGCAAAAATTAATTGACAATCAAGTTAACATTACTCGCGCAGTCTATATGACATGTGACGCGATTATTTCCACAAATGACGGGCGTTGTCAAGGAAACATTCGGACGTGGCTACCTATTTTGTTCACGCGGAAACCCAAAACGCTCGGCGAGCGGCAAAAAGATGAAAACGCACGCTCAGCGGCAAATGTCAACTTTCTGTTGTCAAATGACAGTGAGAAAAATCTACTTTCGATGTCAGTCGTCGAAAATAGTATATTGTATGTTAAGAGCTGAAAGTGCATTCTTGCCGCTTGCGCATGAATATTGCTGGTTGAGACGCAGTCGAAACCAGCAATCATGCAAAAGCGGCAAGCGCACTTTTAGCTCGAAATATACATACTATTTTTTCGACGACTGCGCATATTATTAAAGGAAAATATCAAATTTCGTTTTATCGCAAAAATTAATTGACAATCAAGTTAACATTACTCGCGCAGTCTATATGACATGTGACGCGATTATTTCCACAAATGACGGGCGTTGTCAAGGAAACATTCGGACGTGGCTACCTATTTTGTTCACGCGGAAACCCAAAACGCTCGGCGAGCGGCAAAAAGATGAAAACGCACGCTCAGCGGCAAATGTCAACTTTCTGTTGTCAAATGACAGTGAGAAAAATCTACTTTCGATGTCAGTCGTCGAAAATAGTATATTGTATGTTAAGAGCTGAAAGTGCATTCTTGCCGCTTGCGCATGAATATCATGAATCATGCAAAAGCGGCAAGCGCACTTTTAGCTCGAAACATACATACTATTTTTTCGACGACTGAGCATATTATTAAAGGAAAATATCAAATTTCGTTTTATCGCAAAAATTAATTGACAATCAAGTTAACATTACTCGCGCAGTCTATATGACATGTGACGCGATTATTTTCACAAATGACGGGCGTTGTCAAGGAAACATTCGGACGTGGCTACCTATTTTGTTCACGCGGAAACCCAAAACGCTCGGCGAGCGGCAAAAAGATGAAAACGCACGCTCAGCGGCAAATGTCAACTTTCTGTTGTCAAATGACAGTGAGAAAAATCTACTTTCGATGTCAGTCGTCGAAAATAGTATATTGTATGTTAAGAGCTGAAAGTGCATTCTTGCCGCTTGCGCATGAATATTGCTGGTTGAGACGAAGTCGAAACCAGCAATCATGCAAAAGCGGCAAGCGCACTTTTAGCTCGAAACATACATACTATTTTTTCGACGACTGAGCATATTATTAAAGGAAAATATCAAATTTCGTTTTATCGCAAAAATTAATTGACAATCAAGTTAACATTACTCGCGCAGTCTATATGACATGTGACGCGATTATTTTCACAAATGACGGGCGTTGTCAAGGAAACATTCGGACGTGGCTACCTATTTTGTTCACGCGGAAAACCAAAACGCTCGGCGAGCGGCAAAAAGATGAAAACGCACGCTCAGCGGCAAATGTCAACTTTCTGTTGTCAAATGACAGTGAGAAAAATCTACTTTCGATGTCAGTCGTCGAAAATAGTATATTGTATGTTAAGAGCTGAAAGTGCATTCTTGCCGCTTGCGCATGAATATTGCTGGTTGAGACGAAGTCGAAACCAGCAATCATGCAAAAGCGGCAAGCGCACTTTTAGCTCGAAACATACATACTATTTTTTCGACGACTGAGCATATTATTAAAGGAAAATATCAAATTTCGTTTTATCGCAAAAATTAATTGACAATCAAGTTAACATTACTCGCGCAGTCTATATGACATGTGACGCGATTATTTCCACAAATGACGGGCGTTGTCAAGGAAACATTCGGACGTGGCTACCTATTTTGTTCACGCGGAAACCCAAAACGCTCGGCGAGCGGCAAAAAGATGTAAACGCACGCTCAGCGGCAAATGTCAACTTTCTGTTGTCAAATGACAGTGAGAAAAATCTACTTTCGATGTCAGTCGTCGAAAAAATAATTTACATGAAAATTCAGCGCAAAATTTAGCAGCCAATTTTCTGTATGCAACGGTGCTTAATATTTTTATGAAAATTTACAAGTAAATTTTGCATAAAATTTAGCGTCGTGTCATACAGGCTTAAGAGTCAAATGACATAATTTCAAACGTCATGTTTTTATTGGAAATAATTCAATAAGTAACAAGGTAAGTGTTTGATAAAGTATTCTTGATACTAATTCTGTTAAATACGAAAGAGGGTAGATAACTAATTTAATATTTGTAATAACCGCTAGAGAAAGAAAGGTATTACAACTGGCACCTCAAGTGGGGCTGAGCATTTGTATATATTACAACTTGGCTGGCAAACTTTCAACGCAGAACCAAGGTGTGATATATTATAACCTAAAATTAAAATTTCTTAAAACTAAATTATTGTCTTTAAATGTTATAATTTAAAAATGTCTCTTTGTGTTGCACTCACAAACGTTAGTTTAATCACGGCCCTGCTTTGTTTTCACTGACTACATTTACACGGTCCGCTAACACAGGTGTTACAGCATCAGTTGTTGTTAACACCGGTGTAAATTGTCGTGTAAATGGGGTTCAATGCTGGTTTTACTAGAACCGGTTTACTAACGCTACACCACTTCGCCAAGAGACGTAACGTTAGTAAGCGGGTGTAAAATGGACGTGTAAATCATATGTGTAAATGGATACTTTCGACTTCCACCGGTTTTGAAACAGGCCTACCAACATAATTGTAAAGGCAATTGGTTGTTCTGAGTCGCAGTTGTCAACCACACCAACGTCACTCCGTTGAATTGTATCAGCTGTGTTATTAACCTTGTAGATTATGGCGGTAATGTTTATAATTTTATAATAACAGATAGCGTCTGACAAAGTGACAGATGGAAAATCTCGAAGCAGTTGGTCACACTGAGACCAGGTTTTAGCTAATACCTTTGAATATAAAGAGGTTTTATATTCAAAGGCTAATACTGACGTACACTTTAAAGCCTGTACAACACCCTTTGTGTAAACGCACGTTTTACACGAGTTTTAATAACAACGGTTTAAATAACACCAGCGTTAAATTACCGTGTAAATGTAGTCATTGTGTTTTTTTAAATGCACTAATTATTGAGTTCCGCACTTTCATGTCTCTTGCCACAAACTGTTGCCAATATTTAGCAATTGCTCTCTTGCAATTTCTTTCTATTCTTCGTACTGAATTACCTTTCTGCTATGTTCACAATTTTCGCCATCTTATGCATTTCTCTACTAATTATTGGTTCTTGCATCTCATTTTCAATGCATTTACGATTTTACTTTTGTTTACCATTGCAGTTATTTAAAATATCTCAACTCTGTGCTTACTGAATCTGTCGATTATCCTGCACTGCAGTCAGAGCCAATTCGTGGGCTTAATACCATTACAATATAATATAATGTATTAATGATACATTATATTGTATATACATACCATGCGTTCTTTTTAGAAGTATACATAGGGGATACTCGTTTGTAGGCAACCAAGTATACAGCAAACTTCAATTTTAAGAGTTTTAGTTTAAAACAAACAGCATGCTGTGGCAAAAATAAGGGAATTTTTCTTTTTAGTATACATACGAGTATCCCCTATGTATACTTTTAAAAAGAACGCATGATATAATAACAATAACAATCAATAATCTTTGATATTTACAGGAAAATTCACCATTTTTGGCAAATTACAAAAAAGCGTCCGCTTTCCTCTGTCATAATAAGTTAATAATTGATCTGAGAAAAAATGTTTCATACAAAAGTTGTAGGAAATTTTATTATCTACAACTTTGTCTGCAGGTATTTTTATTCTAAAATGCAGCATAAACTAGATATTTAAAAAAAAACGAGATTTTGGGCGCCATTTTCCAATATGGCGGCGACTTCTCGTGTTTACAAAATTTGAGGATTTGATTAGATCCCCAAAATGAACAAATATGCCGAGTATAAAGTTTCCCCGAACTTTTGCTAGACTATCACAACTAAATGCGAATGGCCTGTGCCTGAAACAATGCCATGGCCTTCCAGAGACTAATTATCTTTAATTTATTTTACTTTGCGGCATCAAGAACCATTCCTACAGCGCGGGAAGTGCAACGGAATTATATTTGTCCAAATAAAACAAGATTACAACAATATTGGGTGATTACAAGCCCAGCCTGCCCAGAATGGTGGTAATAAAAAGTTTGCTGGCAGCTAAACGAGAGGGCGTAGGTTATTTCAGGATTGTCCGTCACACCGGGCAAACGCTCGATAAATTAAAAGGGGATGATATGCCTGAGCGCCACCACTTTTATAATGATAATACTGAGAGATTTCTTAAAAGTGTAAAGAAAAATCGCCCGTAGGTGTGTTGTTGATACTGCTGCAGCGACGTCCTTCCTTGCACTGTCCCGAATGAAACTTACCTTAAGTGATTTTCTACAACTAGAATCTTTTACACTTAAATACAGAAAAGAACGCATGCAAAAACTGTCAAATTCAAAGAAAACAGAATGATTAATATTCAATAAATTAATGTCAAAACACCACAGTTACTATGTACAACGATCTCAGCTGACTTAATTACTGAATCCCAAGTCCTACATGACGTCATGGTGTATTACAAACTATTAAATATTCTCATTCGGTAATCTTAAGTTAACTATTTGCAGGATTATGGATTCGTTAAATGATAATGACTATTTTGCCGTTATCCAAATGCTATGAGAGGTCTTTCAAACGTGCTTCCGTGACACTATTTCACACAGCGAAAATAATGGGCGTCTTCGTTAATATAAATTTTACACAGTACCTTTTAAGATCCTTGCTGCGTCTTGATGTCCCTTCCGGAATCGCGCTTGGGCGTGCCGCTGCAGTAGAATCCGGGAGCTCAATAGAATGGAATGGGGCAAACAAGGCAGCCGTAACTACTGAGAATCCGCGAAAAAATCGAAACGAAATGGCAAGCGATGCTGCAGTGTGAGAACTTGGCTTCACGTGTCTGGTCTCTTGTGTAAGAAAATCCGGGAGTGCCAAGACGATATGCGAAACTCCGGTAGGCACCCTCATTAATTGACTTAAATCGAACGGTTCCATAAATAAAATCCCGCAGAGCGGTTTAAGGAGATATCTCCGGAAATGAGAACTATAGTGGTCAAAACACATAGAGGCACTCGGCAACTTGCTTGAATGCGGTAACTGAAGGAATTCTTTCGCAGAAAACTGTGCGAGACTCTTTTAAAAGATCTGAAAGCCGATTGTAGCGGGGCATAGCAACTATTGCTTGAAAATTGGGCAGGCGATTAATTCGGAACCGATTTTTGGCCACGCTTGCGATAAGGGGTTTCTGCTTAACACCTGTTTTATGGTCTAATATAGAGATCCTGCATATAGTTTACTAAGAGTTGGACAAACAGCCTCATTTGACAAGCAATTTTGATCCAAATTAGATATTTGACATATGTCGAACAAAGAGGTTATAGGAACCAATCTTGCTAACTTGCTTTTGATGGGAGAGTTTTCAGAGTATTGATCATTCTTAGAATCTGTAGAACCGACTATTAGGAATATACGCCCAATTTAGTTAAAATTTAGATTTACATATGCGATACTTTCGGTCGTAATATGTTACAAAATATGTAAAAAAGGCAATTTTATCACACATGCCTTGTAAAAAGTGATCCAAACCAATCAAAATGTATCCCGCTGTTTGCCCAACTCTTGGTAACCTATATACAGGGACTCTAGTCTAATATTACAGGTACTCTATCTAATATGTAGTACTGATGCCCTCTATTAATAAAGGCTTTAATTAGAATATAAATAATGAAATAGGGCAAATCACCACACCAATACTCAGGGTACTCTTATTAAATTTGAGAAAAGTAAAACTTTGCCTGTCAGTATCTTAGGCTAATCAAAATGAAATGTATTTATTATACTTTAATAAAATGGTTAATTGCCCCTTTCTATATTTTATCGAATTGCAATAATATTCTGGGCTTGCTCCGGCAAAACACAAGACTAATCTCTCAGGTTGGGTTCAAATTTGAGTTTCATTTAAAATTATTGTTTACAATATTTGACTCAGAGTAGCTTAAATACGCAATTTTAGTACAACTGCGCTACTTGCTTCGATTACTCATAACCTCACAAATTTGACATTTAGCACAGAAAATTGTTAGAGCATAAAGCGTTTATTTTACTATTCAAAAGTGAAAATTTTGCAATGAACCATCAGGTATATTCAATTAAAGCTCCCGCCTAACAACAACTATCTCGATTTTGTATTAGATGTGACGTAAACGACACTTCTTTTGTTCCACTTCCACTGTGAACTTTGCAGATCCTGGCAAAACCGCATTTTCTACTGACGCCACGTAATTTTCTCGAACTGAGACAGATCTGGATGCTCGGATACACGATGACTCTATTCCGCAAGGTGTGTTCTTGACGTCCACTAGCTTTCCGGACTCCAATCACTCAAAAAACATGCCAAATCTTACCTCAGAAATTCTAGCCGATTTGGGCTCGGAGCTGGTGCAGGTGACGCCGATGGCTTTATCCACTTGAAGTCGCTTCCCTGGCCGCAAATGTAGTTCTGGGATGCTCGTACACACCTTCCTGGCCTGTTGGACTGGAGATCCCTGGCTTCTGCAGCTCTAATGGAACGGTGTCGCAGGTCAAATTTTCCAGGTGCTTGGTGCCGTCGCACTGCCGAAGTTGGTTTGGTCAAATTTATAATTTTATACTGAGTAAACCTTCACAAACATTCCCACATGTGCCCGATAACTCGTTGAATAAAACGGTAAAACGGTATACTTTTTAAGCTTGGTAAATATTTTTTGAAATACTCGGAGCACAATTTGCCCACAACTTGTCAATTTGCAGCAATTAATTTCTTTTTTTACAAAGCAGCATCGCGTTGCTTAGTAACCGCGATCTGAATTCGTTTAAAAGAAACAAGTATTAGTTACAATTTTACACAATAGAATAAAATTTGATAACATGTTTGTTGCGTAAATCTAAAATTGTTTTTATTTCTTACACATAAAAATTGTTCTTTCCCGTCACATACAACGTTTTTATTCACTGCTCTGCTATATACTTACTATTAGAATGCACTGGCACTTGAGTTCATTTTTAAACACGTCACTGATTTTTCTTCCTTTCAGTTGCTCTCGTTCTGTATTGCTCTTTGCAATTTTTATCTTATCTTGCTTCGATTTCCATCTACCTTTCAGCTTGCTTGCTTTTCGCTGGCCTGTACCTTTATTAATATCTACGCTCATACTCATTATGCACATAACCAACCTTTTTGTATGATTTACTTTAATTTGGTCCGGCTTCAAATATGCTCAAAACTATATATTATATTAGCCATCTTAAATCTTTCTTTTACTCAAACTTCAAATTCAATCCTTCTGTTTAATTTTGAATTAAACAGATATAAATTTCAGTCAAAATTTACGAAATATCGTTCACAATTTAAATGCCAGTGTTGCTTCGTAATCAAGCCGGTTTAAAGGCCGGAAAACTGCAAACCTGCAACTTGCGCAAATAACCTACCCACAATCTGGAGTTCAACATGCGTACTTGCAAACAAAGCAGGAAGCGATATTGTTTGCCGCTGACTTATTATTTTGTAATAGTAGACTCGTTCTAGTAAACTATACCTTTGCACTTTGAAATGTTTTTATTTAGTATCTAAGCAGTTATTTTGTATAAATAGAACGTTTATTTTCGTAATAAAACAATCGACATTTACTGTTTGATTCAATTACATCGATACTACCTTTCTAAGCCATAATTCATGAAGTGTGAGGCTGCACTTCGGGTAGTTATCTAATTATCATCCCTTTAAGTGCCATTGACTACATTGGCTTAAAACGTAAATGCAGTCTCATTCATGTGCTTAAAAATTAGGGATAAAGAACCAGTGCAACCAACAGAAACCTGATCCAGCCTCCAGCCATTTCTGTTCACTTCTGAAACATGCCTTTCTTATGCTGGTCTTTATCCCTTCAATTATGCTTCTTGCACCTTATTACCAATGTATTTAATAACTTTAACTGCTGTTTAGATTGCAATTAAATAAAATATTTCAACTCTGTGCTTTAATTGACTTTGTTCAATATTTCTCTCTGCATACAGAGATAAATTGTGAGCTTTAAACATCTCAATATCAATCATGAAATGACTTTTCGACTTTTTTAATGACCTAACGAGCGTTTTGATTGACATTTCGAAATTATCTGTTCAACGTGTGTGTTCGGTGGCTCATATCTTAATCTTGAGGTGACTTTTACTGCCTGTTTGACTGATTTATGAGGCAACAGTTGGTCATTATGCCCTGCAGCTGTAACTAAGGACTGTACATATTGAGACAGCGACTGGTTGAACACGTGGCTAATGGAACATATGCTGCAGAAATTAACATTCATCTAACACTCGACATTGGCTTAAAACGTAAATGCAGTCTCATTCATGTGCTTAAAAATTAGGGATAAAGAACCAGTGCAACCAACAGAAACCTGATCCAGCCTCCAGGCATTTCTGTTCACTTCTGAAACATGCCTTTCTTATGCTGGTCTTTATCCCTTCAATTATGCTTCTTGCACCTTATTACCAATGTATTTAATAACTTTAACTACTGTTTAGATTGCAATTAAATAAAATATTTCAACTCTGTGCTTTAATTGACTTTGTTCAATATTTCTCTCTGCATACAGAGATAAATTGTGAGCTTTAAACATCTCAATATCAATCATGAAATGACTTTTCGACTTTTTTAATGACCTAACGAGCGTTTTGATTGACATCTCGAAATTATCTGTTCAACGTGTGTGTTCGGTGGCTCATATCTTAATCTTGAGGTGACTTTTACTGCCTGTTTGACTGATTTATGAGGCAACAGTTGGTCATTATGCCCTGCAGCTGTAACTAAGGACTGTACATATTGAGACAGCGACTGGTTGAACACGTGGCTAATGGAACATATGCTGCAGAAATTAAAATTCATCTAACACTAGAACTTGGCCTAACGTGTCGAGTCCCTTGTGCAGGAAAATCTGGGAGTGTCGAGACGACACGAAACTCTGGTAGGCACTCATCGACTTAAATCGAACGGTTCCATAAATAACATCCCGCAGAGCAGATTGAGAAGATATCTCCGGAAATTAGAGCTGTCGTAATCAAAACACGTAAAGACCTTGGCAACTTGCTTGAATGCGGTAACTGAAGGAACTCTCTCGTAAAAAAATTTGCGAGACTCTTTTAAAAGATCTGAATGCCGATTGCAGCGGGGTATAGAGATGTTCGCAACTATTGCTTGAAAATTGGGCAGGTGTTTAATTGGAAAATTTCATTGGCTGAGGTTGTTAGCTTTTTACTTACCTTTAGGTCGGCGTTCTATATTTTTAACTTAACAATTGATCACCATAAAAGTGTACTTGAGGCCCGTCTCTAGCAACAGTGAAGACGTCGCGAATTCTTTGATTAAGATGTTAAAAGGAGCGCCAACAAGTTATACTCAGGTACACTGATATAGGTCAAGAAACTTGTAACTTCACTTTATATCTAATGAAATAATTATCGAACTCAATGATTGAAATTAAAATGAAAGAGAGTAATACCTTTAACTAGCTTTATTGTTACTCAAACGTTGACCATTATTCAATTCGGCTCTACTATTTGAACGGGGTACCCCACTTAACTTAAACCACTAATATGTTTAATGTTTACATAGCGTTTTTATATGCAACATATCATCAGAAATAACTTATCTGTTCGTGGTTACACTTGTAGACGTTTAATGCCTCCAATGACTCCTATTAAATGTCAGCTTGACAGCCCCAGATCGTCAGATGTCACATGCGGCAAGTAGGCTCCAAAACTTCCTGATGACTCTCAGCAGACTAAACTTTCTGTAGGTTTTCCCGCCCAATATTAGTTGCTATAATTCGAATTTCAAGATAAAATGAGGCAGACGCCAAAATAATTATACGTACCCTGTTAACAGGCAATAACTATGCAAACGTTAATCCGTGGTTTCCTAAATCGCTTCTAAGCTTGAATCTATATTCGTCGGAAAAGTGATACTCGCTTCTAAAATCTCCTACCAGGACGGTTGGCCAGTAATATTCCCTACTATAACTAAACCATTTGAAATGGCGAGATTATCACCAAATAACACACGAAACTTCTTGCACGTTCAAATGCTGTCACGTTTTTTTCAAAACAAAAACCGTTGTTTATTTTCCCCCTCTAGTAACGACCATTGCCAATCTGATATTAATTTTTATGAGCTTTTATCGCATTAATCCCACTTGATCTTTTATTCTCTAATTATATAACATAAACTACTAGTATAATGCCAAAATGCTTTTAGCACGTAACAAGGTCCTACACGTAACAAGGTCCTATGGGAAAGAGATAGCGTGACCGATTTTTGGCCAAGCTTGCGAGGAGGGGTTTCTGCTCAACACGTACCTTATGGACCATATATCAATCTTGAAATAACTTTTATTCGCAACCATATATGTAATAAGATCATTACTGACTTTTAAAAAGTCGGAAAATGAGCTATTCCCAACTTTTAACTTTCCAACTGGTCGGAAAAGTGATTGCCGTCGCAGCGGTTGGAAATGAATACATTCCCGACCGCTGTGTAGGTAGGGACACTGGGAATCTCGTTCATCATTCATGCGCGTCACAACCTGTCGTATCATAATATAATAATTTTTCCAATTATGGTTTAGTGGTTGCGAATAAAATAGTATACATACCACGGTGAAAAGTTTCATTCCTATCTCGAGATAAAGTTGACCTCGACGCTACGCGTCTCGGTTAACTACTTAATCTCTCGACAGGAATGAAACACTTTCCACCTCGGTATATAATATACTATTACTGCCTTTTTTACTGATTTGAGGCAACAGCTGGTCGTTTTGCACTGCAGCTGTAACCAAGGACTGTACTTATCGAGGCAGTTATGCTGTCAATTTGAGTAATAAGTATATGAGACAGTGACTTGTTGAACACGTGGCTAATGGAACATATGCTGCAGAAATTGAAATTCATCTAACAGTCCTTAATACAAAAAACATATCTGTCCTTTGAAACTTTATTACAATTTCCTTTAGTTACTAGCCAGGTATAAATCCATACGTAAAAATTAAATCAATTTGATAAATGCAAGTACAAATGAAATTGATATGAACTATAAGAACTATACGTGTAATTGAATCAAATACTGTATATAAGCCAAAATATTCAATACAAATAAAATTATATTGTTTTTAACAGATCCTTCCACTTCTTCACAACTTATTTCGTCAACTTCTACAATAATAATAATAATATATCTATTGTGTTAATGACTTGATCGGTTTGGCCTACTATGATTAGCTATTGCTAGCTACAGGGCAACTTCATTTTTCTCCAGGTTGAACCTCCATTGCTTCACCCTGATCACTTCTTATCTCTTGCGGAACACCAACTGCAGAAGGCAAACACTGAGTTTCAGGTTTTGATTCACCATCACCATTAGTGTCGGGATCTGCAGTATGATCACCTCCATCCTGGTCATCATTCACTGCATTTTCACATGAATCAACGGGCTTCAAACTTTGTTCCTCGCTAGCTACAGGACCACTTGGTTTTTCTTCAGGTTGGACTTCCATTGCTTCACCCTGATCACTTTTTATCTCTGGCGGAACACCAACTGCAGTAGGCAAACATTGAGTTTCAGGTTTTGATTCACCATCACCATTAGTGTCGGTATCTGCAGTATGATCACCTCCATCCTGGTCATCATTCACCGCATTTTCACATGAATTAATAACGGGATTCAAACTTTGGTCCTCGCTAGCTACAGGACCACTTGGTTTTTCTTCAGGTTGAACTTCCATTGCTTCACCCTGATCACTTCTTATCTCTGGCGGAACACCAACTGCAGAAGGCAAACATTGAGTTTCAGGTTTTGATTCACCATCAGTAACAGCCTGCTGAGATTCGTTCACTTGGTTTTGATTGATCCCATTAGGGACATCCCCTTTATCTGTTTGAGTTAGGGTTACATTCTTCTGATTAGCAGGTAAGTTAGTGCAGTCGGTATCTGCAGTATGATCACCTCCATCCCGGTTGTCATTTATTGCATTTTCACATGAATTAACTGGCTTCAAACTTTGTTTCTCGGAGCTAACTTTATTAACCGTCTTGGATTTTAAAGTGATTTTCACTGCATTTGCTTTCAACTGGTCATGATTTTTCACGAACTGCTCGATGCTGTCAGCAGAATAGTTTTCTATAATAATTGCTCTGTACAAGTCCTTGTGGCGCTTCATCTGCTCCGTCCAGCCATGAGGTCTGCATATATCAGCACCAGAGACCAGCATAGCCTTAATCATCAATTTCTGTGTCAACTTTTCGTCATTACAAAACCGATTTATGACGGCTGGATAATCTATATCAAGTGCAGAATTAGAGTTAAACACATAATTAAAGGAAAACTCTATGGTGCTGTTCATAGCGTGGTCGTGGTCCTGCTCGATCCACTCCCTTAAAATCCGCATGTGCTTTGGCCCGTCTGCCACATCCAGCTTCCCCAGAATCATTGCATTTAGAATCACATAATTCCGCCGCACCTCCTTCGTTAATTTCCCCTGACTTTTAGCCATCTGAGACTTTTTTAGAAACCTCTCCTTCTTCTGCACAATATGGTAGCGCAAACTGGCCAAATACGTCCAGAATTTGTCAGAGCTGTCCACAAGTTTAATATTTTCCATCAAGTTGGAAACGCTGCAGTCGCTTTTGAAGGGTAGCGTTTTTATGGCTGAACGCGTCCCAATCGGATATAGGTATCGTTCGACAGCCGCCTGTGCCTCGGCTTTCCGAATGTAGGGCCCTTGGAAAATGCATACGTAACGTTGATCGCCTTTGATGATCTGCTTGTTCACGTAGATCTTCAACTTAGTTTGCTCGCTGAGCGTTTTCAAGAACGCAATTCCATCTTTTGCCATGAGCTTTGAAGCGTTTGGCCTTTTCAAAACCATGCGGCTGAGGTTGTCAAGTTGCTTCGCCTTTTTCTTTTTTTTCTTAGGAACTTTTTTCTTGCCGTTTTTGCTTTTTGGAAAAGTTCCACCTATAGGGCTGTTGTGTGTATTAGAATGACCAGTTATATTTGCAGGCGAATCTTTAATCGTAAGGTCATAGTTTCCACCAAATCCATTTATTTGTTTTGGTGGGATTTTAGCTCCACTGTTGTCTTTCTTGCTTTTTTGTTTAAATTGATGATTACCACCTTTCGTATTGCCTTTTTTTGTAAAGTTGTTTCTATTACCTACAGCTTTAGATGCATGATCTTGACCCGTATGAAAAAAGCTTCCGCCTTTTTTAAACTGATTATTCTTGTTTTTGTTACTTTTACCACGATTATTATTTCTTTTGACCCAATAAGGTAATGCAACATCAGCTGCATTAGAGTGCATTTTGTTGTAACCATCGTCTTTTACTCCTAACCAAATTTTTTCTGAGTAATTACTTCTATCACCACTATAATCAGTTTCTTCCACATGTCGATATCCCCCAGTCGAATCCAACTGGATATTAAATTTATAATCATTCATTTCAGAACTATAATCATATTTTCTCAAATGATTTCCATCAGAATGACCACCATTTTCACCTGATAAAAGACTCCAAGAGTGATAATCTCCCTGTTGGTGCCTTTTATCAGAGTCAAAATTTTGCTTTTTAAACTGATGTTCGTCTACATGTCTCCAATCTGGACTAAAACCTCTTTTGTTCATACGAGTTTCCGCTACATAATTCTGGTTTTTCTTCAATCGGTCATTTTCCCAAACCGTTTCAACGCCAAACGCATAATTGTCATTGTGCGAGCTATAATTTATGGCTTCGTCACGTTTTCCGGAATAATAACCACGTTTGTAGAGTGAATCATCCTGAAGTTTGACTTCAGGTCGCCTGCCATAGCCTGATTCACTGGTCTTCCCAGTTTCAGCTTCGTAATCTATGTCAAAGAGACTGCGCCTACTATCCAAGCGAGTTGGTAAACTACGAACTCCGCCCACAGCAACGTCGTTTCTACTACTATGGTTTTCATTTTTCCACGGAGGAATGTAGCTGCTTCCCTCTCTCCTGTATGTATTACTCGGGGGAACTTCTTCATTTCTGCGAGCTGTATATCCACTCCCTATATAGCGTGTACTGCCCGTAGTAGATTGACTGGGACTACCACTTAATCCTCCTTTTTGAAAAAAGTTGTAGCTTTGTGAATTAGTAGGGCTAGTGAATGGCATATTTGCTTTTCCCCATTTGTACGGACTTGCCTGATTAGCATCGGTTCTGTGGGAAGTGGCAAAGTGGGATACTGGATTTCCATATTTGCTACCGCTGCCGGAAGCATAGCGATTAGTGCGACCCCACTGTAAAAATAAGACTGTCATGTAATGAAACATTGTTAAGTATGTTTTCTGCCAATGCCTACTATCAATTAACTTGCAATTTTCAATCGTATTACAGATTTCTATGGTCGATAATTTAAACTTATCTGTATGTACTACATACGTTCAAGCAAGGTTCCAAATGATGACTTAATAAGGAGACCAAAAAGTAATAGCTCATTTGCGTATCAATTTCAGATTCTACAGACACAAATCAAAATATACACATTTTTATTAGTAATGTCAATTGGTTGTTGTTTGGCTCGAATTTACAATTTTAGGTACGACTGTACTCCGTGACTTTTATCCCATCAAAATAATTATTATACCAACTTGTAAAAAACTTGAATGTAAATCAGAAGTCATCCAAATTTTGCGTCTAGAATCATCTAGACATTTTTTTAAACTAGATTCGGATTAATTTTTTTGTGCAATTTTTCATATTTGAAGTGAACATAGTGCAAATTTCTAAAAAGTATAATAAAGAGAGAGATGGAGGTGTTTTAACATTTAACATTGTTCTTCTTTGGTCTATAAATAATTTTTTTGCAAAACAAAGCTCAACTTCTTTTTTTCCAGTGGAATTTATTATGTATGTATTGCAATGGTTTATGACTGTGTTGTAATATTATCATGAAGATGATAAAATAAATAGCAATTACCACTACCTGCAAATATTCTTTTATTTAGGTCAAATTTCGACTGACTAAAAATACTTACTGGGTTCGTTAATTATTTATAAAGTAAACAGTATTGTGCCCTTTATTATATTTCATCCATCTGCAATTTAATCTTACAGAGGCTAGCTAGGTAAACAAGATGACTCGTACCTCAGGGTTGGATTCACCGGTACATTAATATTAAATTCGTGTGATACGCCACTGGAATATAAATTTAACTCGAACGCGCAGACGCTATTTCTGTCAAACTCCTAGCACAAAATCGGTTTATTTTGGTTAGTGTTTCGTTTTTGTGATTTAAACTAATAAAAGATGTTTTATGAGCGATTTTCAGGTAACTTTTGAATTATCGCGCTCTTAGCGTCACTGATTCTCATTTGTTTGCAGGCAAAAACCTCCACTTCGTTGTTACAACATTAATTTGTTTTTGGAGCGTAGCTTTAGGATCAACATAACCTCAAACTTGATTATGGCAATTACTGGATATTTGGTTTTTAATGGATGTTTAACTCTGCCTGGGTCTCGTTCATGAAGGTTTGCTCTAGTAGTCATGCGAATTTCCGCCTGCTAACGCCGCTACCTTTAGTAAAATTTGGTACCTGATGGATGAAAGCTGCGGCAGCTCACTCGGACTGCATCTCCTGCTGACCTCCGCCTGTAGTTGCACCCCTGGGATGCTGTGGCTGCTGTAGATGCTTCCTACACGTTGTGCGTACCCGCTGCAGTCGAAATCTTGGGCTCAGGAACCTTATTGTGCCCCCGGCTGAAGTGCGTAGCTGCGCTGGTTTTGATCGAAATCTTCGTAAGGTGGCAATGGTGAAAAATTATTTTCATGTGAGGAAAAATGTTCCCCACATTCTCACAGGTGCACGAACAATTACTTGGCACAATGGTGCACTTTTTATTTAAATTAATCAATTATTATGTAAAAACTGTAATTTTTAGAGAGCACAGAAACTGCATGTCATTCATAATTTTATTCAATTGTCTCTCTCTATACTGGTCGTTAAAAACAATTGCCTATCTAAGTTATACAAAACGGAAATTGACCAAATGCACTACAATAACTTCTTAGCTAAATTTAACTTACAACTAAAATTATGTACAAAAATTCTTATTTCTAAAATATTGTTCTTTTAATTCTGGTTTTAAACTGTGTCATAGCGCCACTCACTTTGTGTTATTTAATTTGTCTTTTACCCGCATAATTACACTGACTTGTTTTTTTAATTGTTCAGTTCCTGCACTAATTTGTTTCACATCCTGTTGTGTCCATTTCTTGTAACTTCTTAACTGTTCACTTTTCTCCAAATTTTCGAATATTGCTGTCCCATAATTATAATTGTCCTGTTCTGATTGGTTTATGTTCGTTGCAACGTATTATCATAATTCTGCTCATATTACCTTTTATTTAAAATGTTCATAAACATATCCTATTTAATTATTCTGACATCTACGCTTCATTTAACACGCACATATTAGAAACCTTTCTGTGACAGTTCTATTTATTTTGGTTCGGCTTTAATTTTGCACAAACCTCTTATTTTTGGCTAATTTAAAATTATCGACTCCAATCTATGAAAAACGAGCTCTGCCCTTTGCCTTCTTTACTCAAATAAACTCATTAATGCCAGCATTTCTTTGCAAATGTAATTACGGATTGAAATTTACGTTCAATCTTGCAGTTGCATGAACTACCCCAACTCTGTGCTAACTGACTTGCTTTATTCATTTGTTGTGCTGCAAGCAGGGTTGAGTAGTGGGCTCAATACCATCTCAGTATATATTGCTATGATATAAAAATGGTAAAAAAGAATATATTCTAAAACGGTTGAATCACTTTAAAACTGGCCAAGATTGGTATAACAACTCTAAAATATGCAAGTGGTTTGAATTGTTAAAAATCAATTACTGTTCATATGAGATACATTGCAGAATGTTAAAGTGATGGTTATTTACAATTCTGGAAAGTTTTAAAAATGTTTATGAAATGCTAGATAAATATTTATAACTTAATAATGACTTGTCAAGATATTTAACTAATTTGATTTAATTTAATAATTAATAAAATTTACTTTCAAAAAGAGTGCTGAGAGAAGTAAAAGGAATTGTTTATGTTTGATGATATGAGAAAGGAGGCGGGTAGAAATATAAAAATAATTTTCCAGAATTAATTGAAAAACAGATAAACTCTGGGTATAATATAGTTAAAAAGATGTTAATAGCTATTTATGCAACAAGTGCTAAAAGTCGACGTTTATGCGCGAGACATGAAAATTATGAAACTCAGCCTTCGACTTTTAGCACGCGTTGCATACAATATTTTATCTACGACCTTAATTTTACCGTTATTAATCCATAAATATCGATTTAAGAAAGGTTCGCATCTGCGACACTTTTAATTTATGTCATAATGAACAGTAGGCTACGCCGCGCGGGCGATTGTTTAGCCACGCCCGTGCTGTCAAGGTGAGTTACGAAATGTAATTATTGATACTCCACATATGACTGTATTCATTACATAACGCTTTAATTATTTCAAAAACGCTTTACCTGTAACGCAAGAAGCAACTAGAATAGCTTTACAACTTCACTTGCAGTTCGAAATTGTAGTTTTGTAACCTCACTTCACTTTTAGCCCGTGTGCTAAAAGTAAACAGCTGATTTCTTTAAACACGGTAAACTATAAAACGTCACTTTTAGTGAAACAAGCTAGCGCTAAAAGGCCTACTTTTAGTAGTGGTCGTAGATAAAAGTGATTATCAGTGTGTGATAATACAGTGGAAGAATTATCGATAAATTTGGAAAACGTTGTCACAGCAGTATCAGAATCAGGTGCAGTCCAGGGGGTATTTCAAGACAGAAAAGATTGCAGACACGACACTACAAGAGACAAAGCAAAGTGAGTCTAATTGAAATTCAATTCTCAGAATAATGAGCGACGAACAATATAAATAAAAGAAATTTAAAAAGGCCTATAGAGATTTTAAAATGCATTTAATTTAGATTAGATTTATTAATTGATTAATTTGTAAACCTGAAGTTTAATAATTATAATTAATTTTGGAAGTGCCAATAACAAAAATTTTTTAAAATTGTTAAAACACCAGTAACTTCATTGAACATGAACAATTACTTATAAATTGACTAAATAAATAATTAAATCAACAAAATGTCATTCAAAGGTTATGATTGAACTTTTAATATAACATAAATACTATCTTTCCAAAATAATTCAAAATAGTAAAGATATTTTGAAATAGACTGCAGTGTCTGAGTAAACATTAAGCAACAGTTACCCTGCAGAAAAAGAGAATTAGAGCTAGCCGAGTTAATTATTATATGCAAAAAGATATCTACAAGGTAGGTTTTATAGTGATTGAGTTTTTAAAGAATGAAAAGTACAATTAAAGGTACAAACAGCTTTGTTCGTAGCAATATATTATATTTTTTGCGATAAAGACCATTATTATTATTAATCTCCCTTTTTCTGTCACACCACTGTATTAATTAGGTTTTGGGTATGCACCACAGCAACCATGGCAACTGTGTAAAGCTGCCAACTATTGAAGGCCTCAATGTGGGTTTGCGGGACATTGTTACTCGGCTTGGATAGGGCAATGCAGTCGCGGGAAGGGAGGGAGGGGGGGGGGCAAAATATATACAGATTTATAAGCATCGGATTTTCATGCATTTGCATGTTTTTCTTGATAATAGAAAACGTATGCTAACTTAAATTAAAATGCGTTTCATCAGAATTTATATCACATATGGAAATTTGAATGTGCATATAATTGCATATTTCCAGAAATGCATGCATATTTTTGAAATATCCAGTTTTAATGCATATTTTATACCATTTGAAAGCGTTGAAACTTCTAAACACTACCTTTAAATTGCGAATTCTAGTAGCTCGGTAATCTTTGTTAAGCTTAATAGCCTGTTAAATTCAGATATTGCTGTGAACATAAACACTCAATATTTTTTTCTAGAACAGATTTTTATTTTAAACTTTTAAAAGGTTAGGTAGGAAGTACAAACTGATCTTACGTATTTGTTGTGCTTTCATGAATAGCTCTTGACCGTTTTTTGAATTCTATTTTGATTAGCTTTATCCTAACCAAAATGCCCTTTAATAATGCTAATATAATAATAATGGTGAGGCACTAACACCCCATGAAGGAGCTTAGCCTGCAAGGCGGAAGGTCAGAGCTTCCGTATCCTTGCTATCACACCCGGCTGTCGCATGTCAAATTCATAACACATGGTGATGTGGTGAGCATCATGCATTAGACAACCACATTATTACCCATTGTTCTTTCGAATGCAGGTTCCCAATTATTTAAACCGACTGGGTAGACCGCACGTCCGGCATCGATCAATGCTCTAAACATTGACCTACGCTGGTGCACTGAATGATGCTAACACCTATATGCCGTTCACGATCTTTTTGGGTCAGGTGAGGCTATGACCATCTAGTAATTTTGTTGGAATGGAAATTGATACTTTTTGTGTTAGGTTAGGTTGTTTTCAGTTTAAGGTTATAGTTTCTGAATAGGTACATTGTTGCCGGATCTCTGTTTAAATTAAGGCGGCTTAGGAGAGCTCATACATTTTTCTAGCGAGCGAGGTGAATTTTTCTGTAGCGCCTTGAAAGTAAAATATTTAGACAACTTCAGATACACCACTTTGTTATGTACATGGTAATTTCAAAAGCGGATTATTTCTGTGTCTTATCTGTTAATCTATTACCTGCAACCTGCGACAAAGTTTCTATTTTTATAACAGAGTTAGCTCAATGCGTCCTTACGTTTGATGCCGAATAACCAAATAATTTTAACTAAAATGTTTTGGTGCAACTGATATGTTGTAATTAACTGTAGTTAAGAGGTTGGGGACTAATATAATTAACTATTTATAGATAGTCTTCTTACGTTTTTCGCTCACATAATTTTTCTTAATAAATAATTACGTATTATGGAATTCATTAGTGAACAAACAAAATTATTGTAGTCAGTACCATTGCCACATGCTGAGAAAGCTCGTTTATGACTAAGCGCTCTAAGCAGCTTACAGATAAGTATTTTTTCCTTTGTTGTCTTTAATATTGTGGGTAGGGTACATATTTGAACATATTGTGCATTTTTATTTAAAACTACATAAATAATAATTTTACTTTGTAATGATCCATAATCATTTTAAACATAAAAATTCAACTGTACCTATATAAAAACGAGGTTTAGTGTTCTTTTTACAAATAAATTATGGCGAGCAATACCTTATATGTAGACATATTTAAAACTTAGCAAGCAAAAGTACCTAAGTATCATGTAGTATGCTTATTTTATGTATTTTAGTCATAATACTTACAGCCGCAATAAATATTAAAACCGGCGCAGTAATAAAACGAAATTGTGCACAAGGTATTTTAATTTTGTTTTCATAAGTACAGTCAAACCTCTATTTAACGAAGTCGTAAATTCGCCGAAAAAAATTCGTAATATAGGAAATTCGTTATTTAGAATAATTCGGTATATATGTATGCACATATATCATGTATGTTTAATTGACCTGAAAAATGATTAAATAATTAAAGTTGTAGTTTTATGTGAAGTTTAATGTACGTAATTATTAATACATACATAGCTACATATCTATGTGCATAATATGTAACATAAACGTACATTATGTATGATTAAACACATAAGCTATTATACACAATGTACAAAGGAACATAAAAGCCGCACAGAAACATTAGGTATGTACTTACGAAAACATCAGATATGGACTTAAAAGTTCTTAAAGAAGTCTGTAATTTTTGGTTGCACTTTGCATTTAAACAATACACGTTTTCAAAAAATACCTCGCACTGATTTAAAGATTTGAACAAACTCGGCGGAACATTTTCAGGATTTTGCAATGCACGACGGATGGTCTCAAATGTCTCAAAAGTTTTGCGGTCCGACGGCTCGGCATTTTCAATTTGCGGTACAAACTTAGCTTAACTTAACGCTGTGAAACAATTTGTTAAACTGAACAGTACAGTTTTTGAACGAATGCGGCATTACCGCCTAATGACCCCATCAATATTCTAGGAAAATTCCGAAACTGAACCTTTGGTAAATGAGAAAAAACCTTCCTGGAAACAACTCATTCAACTTAACAATACAGCCATTGAAGGAATGCAGCATTACCGCCTAATCACCCCATTAGAGAGAACCTTCCTGACAAGGGTTTATGATCCTAATTTTACTACGTTAAATAGAGATTGTGTTCGCTAAATAGAGAGAAATTTATATATAAATAATATCGGACATTGATGGTACTAACCAAAATTTCGCTAAATATAGAATTTTGTTAAATAGACGTTTGTTGAATAGAGGTTCAACTGTAAGTGGATTTTGGAATACAATACATAAAGCAAGCATGCTATATTTTGTCATTGTATTGTTAATGACTAACTGCTGTTATCTTCCAAGAACTAATTTGAGGAATTTATCGTTATTCTTTGCAAGTACATACCTATGGGGAGAAAGCATGTTTATGACATTATGATTAACCGTAATTACGTATAATTAGGAGTATTGCCTATATAAACACAGCATTTGTATTCAAGTTTTGTCATTTTTATATTTGAGTTTGTTAGTGATTATTGTGGTGTTATTTTATCAGTGCTTTATTAGTGATTTTCATTGTTTCGTAATTAATTCACAATGGCAAAAGGAAAATATTGATTGTCTCGGCTACGAAAAGTAGAACAGCTTTGATGAAAAAATAGCTGATAGGTAAGTAATTATTATGTAGTTATTAAACTTTGTCTACAGTCTGAAAATTTTGACACATGTATGTAAGCAAAGTGTTAGTTTGTCATTTCATTTTTTAATATATTATTCCCAATTATAGGAGATGCAAGTGGTTGGAAAGTGAAGATATTGCTGTTTCAATGTTTCAACAACAGTTTGGAGAAGTAGTTGAGCGTAGTGGTTTAGTCATTGACGAGCATTCCCCGTACATGGCATGTTCCCCTGATGGGTTGGTTGGCGATTTTGCAATTATCGAGATCAAGAGCTCTGAAAAAAGCGGTGAATTAACTCCAGTCCAAGCGGCCGTGGAAAAGAAAATTCATTATTGTACATTAGACAATGATAGCTGTACCATAAAACTAAAAAGTAATCATAATCATTATTACCAAGTACAGGGTCTGCTCCATATCACAAAAAAGAATTGTGTTATTTTCTTGTTTACATAAAGAGGGGACTGCACGTGAAGGAGATTACGAGGTAATATTATTATTGCAACTACTCTCAATTTTTTTAGGTAAATTGTTTATCATTTTTTTACTGGTTTCAGACACGACATCTTTTGGAAACAAAATATGGAAAAGAGGTTGTGCGATATTTTGATGACATCTTTACTACCAGAACTTGTAGACTCCCGAAGGTGCCGCCAGCAAAATATACGAGATGTTTATTTATCATGATGTATTTATTATCTATGTCACTGTAACATTTGTTCAAATAAATGTTTTAAATTTTAAATAACTTTTTTTAATGAAGTTATTGCTGCTGTTTACATTCATAAATTTAAGGATAATAAAACAGCAGTCATGTTGTGTTAGGTAATTAAATAACTAGAAACAACAAAAAAGCCCATATATTTTTTTTTTAATTACATTTTTAGGGATTACCTAATTCCACCAGCGTTTCTAGACCTTGGCTTCATGTATAGTTTTCAATTGTAATATTATAAAATATGAACCTAGTGAAATCACTAAATACTCCGCACAATAGGATTAAAAGAGGAGCTCCTCAAGGATCGAATATGGGACCTCTTTTTTTTTCTGATATTTATAAATGACTTGTATGACCGCATCTATTCTAATAACCTATGTTTTGCAGATGATCTGAAAATCTTTCATAGGATCGACTCTGTTGTGGATTGCTATCAGTTACAAAATGATCTTTTACAAATCCAGGGATGGTGTGAGGAGAATAAGCTCCTATTAAATGTTTCTAAATGCAAAGTCGCAACTTTCAGTAGGAAATTTGTTAACATTCAATTTAATTATAATGTCCAAGGCCAACCAATTGATCGATGCTCCGTTATTAGAGATTTGGGTGTCACTTTCGACAGTAAACTGACCTTTAAGAACCACATTAAAAATATAATATCTCAAAGTAGAAGGTCTTATGGTTTTATTGTCAGGAATTGCTGTGAATTTAACAGCTTAGTGGCCTTGCAACAATTATATTATGCTTATGTAAGATCCAAGTTCGAATATGCAGCGTTAGTTTGGAATCCCTATTATGTAACTTATAATCTCGCCTTAGAAAGAGTGCAAAGAAAACTTCTTAAATTCATTTATTACAAAAAGGAGGGTGATTATCCGGAACGAGGGATTGCGTATCATATTCTACTTGAGAATTCGAGCTTTATTAGTCTAGATGTAAGAAGGAAATGTATAATGATAACGTTCCTTTATAAGCTGTGTAATAATAAGATAGACTGTCCACCAATCGTGCATAAATTGCCATTTTATGTCCCTAGATTACAATCGAGACATGAGGTAACATTTTTTTGTAATCGCGCCAATTCAAACATGTTAGTAAAATCACTAATTTATCAGATGTGTACGACCTTCAATAAAATATGTCATCTCTATGACATATGTTTCAGTAACCTAAACGAGTTGAAACAAATTACAGTAGAATGCTTTAGTCTTTAGTCATTGATCTATTATTATTTAGTATAACTAATTATCGAGTGTTTGTTAAATTTTTATAGATTTGTGCTATTAGTTATTATTGTATTGCACATATAGTAATTACATTGTCCTGTAAATGGGTGTTTGTACCTGTTGGACAATTAAGGCAATAAATAAATAAATAAATAAAAAAAAGATAAGAAATCTTAGGATTTCTAACTGGGTGGTAGCATTATACCCTTGAATAGTGTGTTGCATAACCGTCCAACTAGAATTCACCGTTCAAAATTTTGATTTGTCCAGGATTTTTATAATATGCGTTTAGGTGGAATCGTTTTCTAGATATTATTCAATCTCAATCAAGTATGTAAACGAACACATTTGCTCGGATTTGTTGCAAGCTGAAAAATTAAGTTTATATTTCAAAAATAAAAAATACTTATAAGCCTATATACAAAAACAAATTTTATATTAAAAAAAATAACCATAAATTTGGTACTTCTCTACATCCTAAAATTATAATAAAGTAGCGAGCTGCTCTTTAAATTAATTGTTCTACATGTTATCTTGGCCAAAAGATTATTAATGGATATTTTGGTTAGCGTGGTGTGTTGCCTAACCCCTGTCCTAAGCCCCCTTAAGGATGAAAAATTGAAATGATTTGACAATTGACGACAGAAACGAAAATGAGAACTAAGGCATAAGAAAATCATTCAATATTAATGTTTATTGCAATTTGTATAAGAATTGTCTACATGCTATGAATATGCCACTTTATTTTACATGCTTGCTGGTGTGGAAGGATAAAGCCATCACAAACTGATGCCAAATAAATTTAGTAGAGCAATTGAGCAATATAGAAATTAACATGGGAAAAATGTAAATATCTTGTCAAGTGGATGGCTTGCTGATTTTACTTCATGTTGATTTTCACATCTGCCACATAACATTTCAACACTAAAATAATAATAAGTAGGTAGGTATAGTGAAATTTTTACCCCAGTAGAAAACGTTATCTCTTTTCATCTTACCCGAACTGAGTGAAACAAAAAATCACTAGAACAACTGATCGTCGTAACTTAAAATAATTAACGACAATTGTCAGTTTGACACTGTTCAGTATTTCCATTTCCATTTCTTTCTTTCTTTCTCCCCTTCCTTGTACCCTTGCGGGCGTCGGATTTGGGTTGCTTATCCAGTCGTCCATTTTTTCCATTCTTTTCTATTTTCAGCTAGTTCCTTCATCTCCTTCACTGTTTTCCCTCTATCTTTTCCTATTTCTGCTATTTGTTGTATCCATTTCTTCCTAGGTCGTCCTCTTCTCCTTTTCTTATAGTGTTTTGTTTCCCATACTTTCCTAGTCAGTCTGTCTGGGCTCATTCTTGTCATGTGACCGAACCAGTTAAGTTGTTTTCTTTGTACCTTACTCGTTATTGACTCCAGTTCTACCATTTCCCTTATTGTTCTATTGGTTAGTCTATCCCACTTTGTTTTCCCAGCTATTCTTCGTAGGTGCTTCATTTCCATAGCTTCTATCTTCCCTGCGTGTTTCTTCTGTATCGTCCAATTTTCACATGCGTATAATAGTGTTGGGATAGTTATTACATTATGGATTCTTACTTTTGTTTCTTGTTTCAGCTCCTTCTTCGATAACAGTGGTCTTAATGCATAGTAGAGTTTAGTTGACTTCCTCCCTCTGTTTGTTAATTCTGCGTCTATGTTGCCATCATTTGTTATTAGACTCCCTAAATATTCATAGGTTGTCACTTCCTCCAATGTTGTGCCCTTGCACTTTACTGTTGTTTTGTCCTCATGCTTCTTATTTATCACCATTATCTTACTTTTCTCTGTATTTATTTCCATTTTCATTCGTTCTATTTCTTCTGTCCATATGTTCACTAGTTTCTGCATCTTATTTCTTGTGTCTGCTATTAGCACTATATCGTCTGCGTACATTAGTGTATCTACTTTTACCGGCTCTAGATTTCGATACCCTATTAGTGTTTGTAGTTGTTTTGTTCTTTCCCTTGTGTTTTGAATTAATTTACTCATTACTATTATGAACAAAAGAGGGCTGAGACTATCCCCCTGCTTAATTCCTTTCCTCCATGCGAATTCATCTGACCTTTCTCCTCCTATCTGCACCTTTCCTTTAACATTTTTGAACGTGCTACGTATTACTTGTATGAGTGTTTTCGGGGTACGAGTTTCATTCAGGCATTTCCATACTACTTCTCTATCAATCGAGTCAAATGCTGCCCTGAGATCTATAAATGTCAAGACGAGTTCTTCCCCGTTTTCTAGTACCTTTTCCATCAAATTCCTTATAATGAATATGTTTTCGTTTGTCTGTCTTCCTGGCATGTATGCTGCCTGCTCTTCGACTATTTCCTCCTCTACAAATTGTCTTGTTTTTTTCTCTATTATTTTTGTGTAGATTTTAAAGCATATCGGTGATAGGCATATGGCTCTGTAGTTTCCACATTGTGCTCGTTCCCCTTTTTTGTATATAGGTACTATCAGATTTGTTTCCCAGTCCGTTGGTATTTCTCTCGTTTCCCATGCTCTTCTACATAACCTCCATAGCCAGTTTATTCCATCCTCTCCTAAGTATTTAATCATTTCCGGTTCAATTTTGTCTTCCCCTCCTGCCTTCCCTGTTTTTATATTTTTTATTGCCTGTTCTATTTCTTCTAGACTTATATTTTCTACTTGTGCCTCTTCCTCCTCCTGCTCATTATTTATTTCCTGTTCTTCTGTTATTTTGTCAAACTTATCCTCATAATATTCCTTCCATACCTTAACAATGTTGTTGATGTCTACCTGTAGATTATTCTCTTTATCTTTTATTCCCATTATTTCTTTTCCTTTCTTGCCTTTCATTGCTCTTATTCTTGCCCAAAAATTCCTGTTGTTTGTTAAATAGCTTTCCTGCAGTTCCTTTCCGTACTCTTCCCATGTTTCGCTTTTTGCCTTTCTGACAGTTATCTTTACTCTTCTCCTCAATCTAATGTATTCATTCTTATCTTGTTCGTTTTTGGTTGCTAGATATTTTTTCCATGCCTGTTTCTTCTTTTTTACTTCCTCCCTTACTTCTTCATTCCACCATCTGGTTCTTTTGTTTTTCCCATTCTTGCATTTAACTCCACAAATCTTTTCTGCTACTTCAATTATACTGTCCCTGAATATGATCCATCTTTCTTCCACCGACCAGTCTGTTTTCGTCTCCTCGTATCTTCTTAATCTTCTATTAGTTTCTCTTTTATATTCTTCTTGTATATCAACCCTTTTGAATTTATTTATTTTTATTTTATAGTATTTCTTGTTTTCCCTTATTCTGATGATTCTATCTTTTAGTCTTGCTGTGACCATCCTGTGTTGTGTTGAAAGCTCTGGTTCTTTTTCTGTTTTTATGTTTTCAACCATTTCTTCAAGATTTCTTGTGTAGACTATGTAGTCGATTAAGCTTCTCGCGTGCCTTTCCTCGGCTACAAACGTGTATTTTTCCTCCATATCCTGGCACCAAAATGTGTTACCTATTAGTAGGTCATTTGTTTGGCAAAACTCTAACATGGTTCTTCCATTTTTATTTAGGGTTTCTTCTCCATGGCTTCCTATGCTTCCTTGGCCTCTGTTTACATCTCTGCCCACTCTTGCGTTCCAGTCCCCAATTATCATAATTCTTTCTTGGTTTTCTCTTGCCCTATCTATTTCCTTCTGTAAGTCGCTGTAAAATGCTTCTACTTTTTCCGCCTCTGTTCCTTCTGTTGGGCCATATATTTGTATAATTACTATCACCATTTTTAGTTGTATGTGTATTACTATAATTCTGGGGGATATTGGTTCATATTTAATTATTCTTCTTTCCATTTCATTGTTCATTAATACCCCCACTCCCTCTTTTGCTCTATTTCCATATGGTACACCCGAATAGTATAAGCTATACCCTTCATTTATTCTGATATGCCCGCTTCCTATTTTTTTTGTTTCACTTATACCAATAAGATCTATTTTCATTCTTGTTAATTCTTCTGTCAGCTCTTGTTCTTTTCCATTCAATGATGTTACGTTCCATGTAGCTATTATTATTTCTTCCCCCTCTTCTTCTCCTCTCTTTCTTGTATCATATTCTCCTAATTCACTAATAAATTCCAATTCATTGATCCTTGTTTCATTGCCATCGTCTTCTTTGTTTCTTTGTTTAGGTATTTTGTTTAATAGTTTTTTGGATAGTTTTTATTTGGCCCCTTGTTGACCTTTTTATGTATTCGCGCGTCTTCGTTTTCCTTTATTTCCTTTTCTATCTCTATTCTTTCTTCGTTTACTGGGAAGGCTTTTAATAAACTCTGGGTCCACACTGTTTTTACTTTGGGTTGTTCCTTTTTACTTATTTTCGGTTTGTTTTTTCCTATTTCTGACTGGTCAGGTGACCTTTCCTCTACTGTTCTCTTATGACCACCTTTTTCTTTCTCGTACTCTACTTCCTCTTGTTCTTTCTGCTCTGGTGCATGTTTGTTTACTTCCTTCTGCGTTTTTGCATAATCAAAGTATTCATTTAATTGTTCAACGGTAAATTGTTCGTCATTTATGACCAATTTGTTATAGGTTACAAACGCCTTTTGCCCATTTTTTCTAGCATTTTTCATGTGTTCGATTAAGATTTTTCTTTCACTTTGCACATTTTTGGGGAAATCTTCCGTGATCCACACTCGGGTACCCTTTAAATTTTTTGCTGCTTTTAATATTTCTAATTTTTTGTTCCACGATACAAGCTCCATTAAAATTGGTCTGGGCTTTGTTGGACTATTTGCATGCTTGCCAAGTCTAATCATTTCTCCCACATCGTGTTCCATATTGATTTGGGTTCCAATGTCTCTCAACATTGTTCTTATTCTTTCTTTTAAACTTTAATCCGATTCATTTTCTGTTTCTTGCATCCCGTATATAACTATTTTCTTTTTCCTAAGTTCCCTCTCGACAAATTCCATTTTCTTTTCCTGCTCAGTGATTCGCAATTTCAGTTGTTCATTTTCAGTTTTTAACCATAGGTTCTCCACTTGGATTGCCTCTACGTATCTTTGAAATGTGTCAATTTTGTTTTCTATACGTTCCGATCTCTCGTTCACGTCTTCTAGTTTATCTAATTTTTCGTTTATATTATTTAGCAAGGTTATTTGATTATCCATTTTAGCAGCAGTTGGTGTTTTGTATTATTTTATAACTATTTCCGCAAGATGTATGTAAACGAACTTCACTTCCTGTAGTTGGAATTTCCAGTGATCCGGCCCTGTTCGATGTTTACGTTCGGACCGCGCTGGTTGTTTATCTTTGCACCGCGGAAAGCACCTGACCCCGGTCGACCCGTCGTAGGTAAGCTACTTATCGGTGCCTTCGTTCTAAAATGTCTCAATTTACGCCTTAATCCTAATCCTACCTCAGATCTGCTTGTGGTAGGTTTTTATCCTTCCTTATTTCACCTGTTTCACAATTTCTTTCACAGATTTTGCTTCTATTACACCTGTTTGTCCGTGCTAAACTCGGGTCGCAATTTACGCGTGTGTTCGCCTCGCTTTGTTATTATTGTCCATTCGCGGAACTTTGTTTATTTATTTATGTCGCTACCGCCTATCTTGACTTTTGTTTGGGTAAACACGGCCACGTTGATAACCCGCTTTTATCGTATCACCGGTACCGCGCGCGGCCCTGACCTCACGTGCAATTCCGTCCCCATTTCCATTTCAAAATGAAAATAATTTCGGATGAATCGAAAACACTTATTTTAAGTATCATAAAATACTTCAAAAATGAAGAAAGTAATCATCATTGAACAAGTGAAAACGCTTCATAAGCATTCAAACTTGCAAAGAGTAGGTACTTTATACAAATTGAAGAAAGGATGGAGAGCATCTCATAAAGAATTCACAGAAAATATGTTGCAGAAAGTTGCTGTTGCAAAAACTAAACTCGATCCTTGGATGCTAAACTCAAGAAATATTAAATAGAACAAATAAGGCAAGTTAAGGTTTATTATGCTTTAAACAACATAATTATAAATAAAAAAGCAGCAACGTAACTAAACTAAGAGTGTACAAGGGTGTCTATGTGACTACACTAATATACGCCTCAGAAAGATGGATCATGCAGGACAAAGTGAAAGGAAGGGTAACAGCAAAGGAAATGAAATATTTGAGAAGAATTAGGCAGTTTGGGAAAATTCGGCGAAACGATACAAAATAATAATGGGAAAAAAATGATGAAATTCTGTATAACAAACGATTTAATAGTGGGAAACTGAACAGAATCGCCTGGAGGCTGTGGAAATCAGGCGTCCGTTACGTTATTTTGCTGGTTCCATCCCTTATGTTAAGCGCAGAACTGAGACAGCAGTTTCCGCTTTAAGACAGCTTAGTCATGCCACTTAACGGGATGATAATTCGTCACTGTGTGAGATGCAGCCTCACATCCCTTAATTATTTATAGGCTTGGACCCACAGCGACGCAGTAAGTGAATCTAACAAGTAAATGCAGACTGGTTTATTACAAAAATAATTGTTCTATATATACAAACAAATTTGCTTAGATCATAGTAATATACAAAGTTCATTTCTAATAACAGGTGCAATGTATTATATTTAGTAGGTTAATTTACTAGTATTGCAAAACAATACTCAGCGGTTTTGCTTCCGTGATATGATATGGACTCCATGAACTCGAGCGTCTTTTATGCTGAGCTGCGATTGTAGGCATTTAAACCTTGTCACGGCCTTGCGTAATTGTGTACGCGAAGCCGTGTAAAAATGCTGAGCGGCGACTATGAGGTGTTTAAACTTGACTGTGAGTAGGTCGCCGCGCTTGCATAATGCAATATTGCGTTTTTGGTGGCTTTTAACTTTTAGAATGTTTCGTAAAATTTAAATGAATAATTATAAATTTATATCTGGTTAATCTGTTAAAGACAAGATTAAACATATTGCCAATTTTAAGCCACAAAAAAGCAAACCGATAAATTATATTGTTTCTTCGAGATTGAGCGTTTTGAGAGGATATTCTTCTGCCTGGGGTTGTGCGGGTAGTGGCTTCCTTCGTGTTATTCGTTGCCGAATGTAGTAGATAGCTCCTAGTAGGGCAGCGGTTCCCAAAAGGCTGCCTGTGACCCCAATAGACAGGTGAGAATGATGTCGGATGGCTTTCCAGGTGAAGTTTTTTATATGCTCCTGGAAATCTAACTGCGATGCTTGTAGGTCTTCGAAGTGGTCTGACTGAGTTAGTACAGGTTCCTCTGCGATTTCTGAAAATGAGTTTGTTGTGATTGGGTTGGTAATATTGATACTGATAGCCTTGGAGTATCCAGCCAGGATCTTGTATTTTCTGTTGTGCCTTGGGGTTAATGTATTCCTCGCAGTTTGGATGATGCAATCCGATGAAATTTGAATGACACCTGTAGTGTTGACGGTGACTTCTTCCCTGTTTCCACTACAAGTGATTGCTATGCGGGTTGGTTTACTGACTACAAATAGCCAGGTGTTTTCCATGTACAATTGTTTCCAAATAATGGACTGGATGCGATGTCTTCGTAGGAGACATTGACTGGTTTCTACTCGGTGATATATATCGTCAATGATGCAGTTTGGGTTGTTTTCAATTCCTTTAACTACCGTTGGACTGCAAACATAGGTAGTGGGAGAAATTTGTAGCTCTTCTTTGAATTCTTCATCTGTTTCGTGGAAGTACATTTGTAGGTTGTAATCCACAGCGAAGATTCCTTTCGGCACATCGATCATCCAGTAGGATCCATTGCTGATTTGGAGAGGAATTGGTGTCACTTTAATTAAGGAGTATTCCGTTTTTTCCACTATGATGAAATACCCTTGGACGTTGATGTAGATGTCGTCATGCCCAATGTCAACCTTTAGAATTGGCGTTGGTAATATCTCCAAATTTGGTGAAAGTTTACTGGTTGCATTAGCGAGGATCTGTTTAATTTGAGCAGGTGTTATTAGCTCGTACAGATTACCTTGCTGGAAGTGAACGTTTAAGATGTGAATATGGTAGTTGCACAGTTCGCTAATTACATTTGTGGCGACTTGGTACACACTGATGATGTGAATATTTAGTCGGTTGGAGTCGGTTGCTTTATACCATTTGTCCATGTTGTTAATGGCCCGGATTCCTTGGTTTAATTTTTCTTGGAAATGTTCCAGCTTCTTGTCGATTCGTTCTTCGGTCTCATTAAACCTGGAAAGTGCTGATAGCAAGAATTTGGATTGTTGACTGTCCATTTTTATTAGTTCCTGTTGATTCTTGTCTAGCCTGTCTATATCTTGATAGACTTCATCGTTGACTCCAAAAATTGATGTTAATACTGTGCCAAGGACTCCTCTTTTTTCTCGTCTTGTTATTATTTCTTCCATACCATCTCTAATCCATTCCATATGCTTTTTCTGTTCCAGAAGATGATGCACCAGTGTCTTGCATAATGTGTCTTCGGACAGTTCTTTTGCAGAGTCGCAGAGATTGTCGAATTTGTCTACCATGTCTGTGACTGTTTCGAAGTCTTCTTCGATCTTCCCCCTCTCGAACTGGATTTCGATCCGGAATGTTCCTCTCTCAATCTTCCCGTGTCCAATGTGTTCTACATAGTACCCGCTGTCTGGTTTTTGGATATTAAATTCTGCTTTACTTAATGTATTGGTGGTAAGAAGGGTAAAGATGAGTAACAGCAGTTTCCATTTGGACGCGACAGATTTCCTTGGTGCTGGGGATGATCGTGTCTGGATAATGTTAGTTGAAATTTTATCTTCTGCCTCTGGTTCCTGCGATTCCTCGGTAGTTGCTGGTAATGGAATGATGCTGCCTATGGATCGTTTTAGCTGATGTCCTCCTGATTTCTGGAGCGTCACTACTCGTACTGATCCATCGGCTGCTGGATGAGTTGCAGTGACTCTTGCTAAAGGCCACTTACTAGGATTGATACTATCTTCTTTGATTAACACTAAATCTCCAACTTTAGTGTTCTCCAATGGTTTCTTCCATTTGTTTCGTTGCTGTAGTCCATGAAGGTAGTCCGAGCTCCATGATTTCCAAAAATCTTGCTTGATCTTTTGGATTATCCTCCAACGATTCGATAGATTTGAAGATATTGGAGTGTTGATTGGGTCTGGTGGCGATATGATTTCCCTCCCTATTAGGAAATGGCCTGGCGTCAGAGCAGTTGTGTCCTCAATATCGTTGCCTTGTGGACATAGAGGACGTGAGTTTAGGCAGGCCTCAATTTGGCAGAGAAGAGTTGTTAACTCTTCAAAGGTAAGAGTAGCGTGGCCAATAGTTCTCTTCAGATGATGCTTCATTGATTTTACCCCTGCTTCCCATATCCCTCCGAAGTGAGGGGCTATTGGAGGGATGAAGTGCCATTGGGTACCACCGGTTGCTAAGGTTTCTTGGACAACTGGGCCTTCAATTGTTTGGCGGGTCTCCTTGTCCAACACTTTTCTTGCGCCAACGAAGTTTGTTCCGTTGTCGCTGTATAGGTGTGCACAGCGTCCTCTTCGGGCAGTAAACCTCCTGAAGACTGCTAGGAAGCTGTTGGTTGTCATGTCGCTGACGGCCTCTAGGTGGATTGCCTTGGTTGATAGACAGACAAAAACAGCAATGTACCCTTTGTGCGAAGAATGCCCTCTTCCCTTGGATGTTCGGATCTGTATTGGGCCGGCGTAGTCCACTCCGGAATGGAAGAATGGAGGAGTTGAATTCACTCTGGTTGATGGAAGATTTCCCATCAGTTGCTGTGCTGCCTCTGCTTTGTATCGTAGACATCGGAAACACTTCTGGATGCTGGAGCTGACTGCTTTCTTCGCGTTGATGATCCAATATTTTCTTCGGATATATGAGAGAGTGAGTTGGGTGCCACCGTGCAGCGTGCGTAGATGCGCCTCTTGGATTATTAGTTTGGAAATATGACTGGAGTACGGGAGTATGATTGGGTGTTTTTCATTGAAGGACAAGGTGGAATTTTCTAATCTTCCTCCAACACGGATTATTCCATGCTGATCGATGAAGGGATTGAGGTTGGCAAGCTTGTTACTGGAACTCACATATTTGTTCTGCCGGAGTTGAGATCCTGTTGCCCTCAAAATAGGATCACTTCCTTGGATGACCTTAACGAGTAGGAGGATGGTGTCATCCATTTCCTTCACTGATAGGCATCCTGATTGGGTGGGAAGTCGCTTACACTTGTTGATGAATCTTCGGCAATGTGACATGACTCGTACCATTCTTGTTAGAGAAGAAAAACGATGAACGACTTCGTTCTCGTCTTGATGAATGGTAGTTTGATGCACAGTGTAACTTCTTGCTTCTTCCTCGGTGGTTGCGGTGTCTGGTTGACACGGCCATGAACTCTTGTTAACTAGCCAGCTCGGTCCGTCCCACCATAGGAGATGATTCTTTAGTTTTTCTGGACTAGTGCCTCGGGAGATGACGTCTGCAGGATTCTCTTCGGATTTGACGTGGTTCCAATGTTGAGCCGGAATTTGATTGTTGATTTCGGCTACTCGATTCGCGACGAACGTCTTCCATCGTACCGGGTCTCCTTTTATCCATCCTAATGTAACCATGGAGTCGGTCCATGCGAAGATAGACACCTTAGGAAGGTCTAATGCTGCAATTACCCTTTGAAGTAGATTGGAAAGGAGTACTGCTGCGCAGAGTTCCAGTCTTGGTAATGTCGTCTTGGCTCGGGCTGGTGCCACCTTGGATTTGGCTATTAATAAGGATACCTTGACTTGGCCGGATGATGTGGTGACTCTGGTATAAATCGCGGCCCCGAAAGCTCTTTCGGAGGCGTCACAGAATCCATGCAGCTCTACTAGAGATTCCCTTTTGATAAACAACCACCTTGGTAAGGTAATTTCTTCCACTGCCTTGAGTTGAGACCTGAGCGTCTCCCATTTGCCTTGGATATTTTCAGACACTGGGTCATCCCATTTGATATTTTCGAGCCATAGTTCTTGGATGAGTAGCTTGGCAGTGATGATGACGGGTGCTAACCATCCCAATGGGTCGAAAATTTTGGCAACTTCGGATAGTATGGTGCGTTTGGTGGATTCCTGTTGCTTAACGTCTACCTTAAAACAGAAAACATCTTCATATGGAGACCAGTGAATGCCCAAGGACTTTTTTACGCCGTCTTCACTTATTTCGAGGTATGTTTGTTCCTTTAACTCTTCTGGGAGTTCTTGAATGATGGCTGACTCGTTACTGCACCATTTATGTAGAGTAAAGCCTCCACGCTTTAGTAAGGAAATGAGCTGACCTTGTTGTTGGATCGCTTCTTCCACAGTGTCGGCCCCAGAAAGCACGTCGTCCACGTAGAAATCTTTCTTCACTGCTTCTGAAGCTAATGGAAATGAGACCTTTTCGTCCTCTGCGAGTTGATGCAAGGTTCGAATGGCAAGATAGGGAGCTGATGCGGTTCCATAAGTGACGGTGCACAGCTTATATTCCCTGATTGGCTGTGATTTGTCGAATCTCCATAGGACTCTTTGGTACTCCTGGTCTTGGTTGTTCATTCTGATTTGTCGGTACATTTTTTCAATGTCTGCAGAAAAAACAATCCTGTGTGTTCTCCATCGAAGTAGAATGTCGACCAGTTCTTGCTGAAGTTTAGGTCCAGCGTACATCATCTCATTTAAGGATTTTCCGTGAGAGGCCTTGCTAGAGGCATCGAAAACGACACGAAGCCTGGTTGATGAACTTGCTTCTCGGATGACGCCATGGTGGGGAATGTAATACTTGCCGTTATTCTCATCTTCCTTTGCCACCTTTTCCATATGTCCTAAATCCAAGTATTCTTGCATGAATTTCTTGTATTGGACTGCTAGATCTTGATCTTGTCCTAATTTTTTCTCCAGATGTATGAATCGTGCCAATGCTGAGGGTTTGGACCTTCCCATGTGTACTGGAGTTTGTTTGAATGGAATCCTTACTACGTATCTTCCATCTACGTCTCGCTGGACTGTGTCTGTGAATTTATTTTCACATACCTGATCATCTGGGGAAAGTTTCCTTTGATGAGAAGCCTCTTCAATGTTCCAGAATTTCTGCAACTGCTCATCCTCTTCAATTTTGGCAACCATGGTGTTGACCTTAAGGCTGGTGGGAGGTCGTCTTCCCATGGTTCCTGATAAGATCCATCCCAATTCGGTATTCTGTCCTAGGATGCCATCTTTGGATTTCTTGATTCCTTCGAGAATTATTTGGGAATATTCTTCAGCGCCTAGAAGTATATCTATGGGGCCAGGTCGGTTGAAGGTTGGATCGGCGATGAAAACATGTTTCCAGGCATCCATTTTTATGTTCGGAATGGGTGATGAAGGCATGGTTTTTGTAAGTTTGGGAAGTACCAGTAAAGTAACAGGTAAGGAAAATTTACTTGGAAATCTTGGCGTAATCAAACCTGTGATTTTCCATTTTGCGACTTTTGTTTCGCTGTTCCCAATTCCGGAGATTTCTGCTCGAACCTTGGTCCTGGGTAGCGCTAATAATTCGGCTGCGGCTTCGGTGATGAAGGAACCTTGAGACCCTGGATCTATCAAGACCCTCAAGAGATGAGTCATCCCGGATGCTGCCTTAACTTGAACCGTTGCTGTGGCCAGTAGCACTTGGCTCTTCTTTGCGCCTAGGTTGGCGGCAATGATTGTGGGTTTTGGCTTCTTCTCTGGAGCGTTGGAGGTCTGCATGGCTGCTGCGTGAGAAAACGTCTTCATCTTCGGAGCAGGTATCGGCTTTGATGGCGGCTGTGCCTTGTGAAGCAGAGTATGGTGTGGAAAGCGGCAGATTTTGCAGTTATAATACGAACGACATTGTATATTAGAATCGTGTCGCAAACATCGAAAGCACAATCGGTAGGTTCTTACCACTTCTTGCTTTTCGTGGGTGGAGAGCCTCTGGAATTGACCACAGTTATCGATGTAATGATCCCCATTGCACATCTTGCAGTTGAGATATCCGGCAGCGTAATTTTTCTGTGGCTTGTCCTGAGTTGGTTTTCGAGCTCCATCAATGGATTCCAAGGATTGGAACCGCATTTGTAAGAAGGCCATTAGAGTTTGGTGATCCTGAACTTCATTTGGGCACTGAAGCGACTGCTCATATAATTTGTTAGTTTCAGGATCCCATTTTCGAGTAATAACTCGGTTAATCCACGGACCCCAGCTGTCGGTGGAAATGCCCAAATTTTTGATTGCTTCCACACATTCCTTAGTGGAGTCATGCAATCTTTTCAACCCTTGGGCTGATTCCTTGGAGAGGACCGGCTGATCGAAGATGGTGTCTAGCAATTTGGTTAGAATAAGGCGATTATTTTGATACCTTTGTTGCAGCAAATTCCAAGCGGTGTTGTAGTTGGCTTGAGTCACTGCGAGATGCTGGATTAGTCGGCTGGGCTCTCCCTTGACATGCGTTTTTAAATACTGCATTTTGATGACATCATCCATGTTTTGGTTGTCATCTACTAATTTGGTGAATAGGTCCTTAAAAGTGGCCCATTCCTCATAATTTCCCTCGTATATGGGGATTTTAACTTGAGGAAGCGAGATGGCTGATGCTTGCTCGTTCCTTGTTGGTGCTTGTAACAAATTAATTAAATTTCGGTACCTGTCTTTCAACGTAGTAAATTCAGGACTGAAGTGCGTCTGGTTTGAATCCATCTCGTTAGACATGACTTCTTCGTCCATCTCGATCACCCGGTCCCATTCTTCCTTTAATTCCCTCTTTGTGATGGCGGGCCTTCCGAGTGCTTGTTCCAGTTCGGCGTCGTCCAAAGATTGCTTAAAATTCTGCATCCGAATCTGCAGTTTTCGGATACGAACCTTTTGCTCGGGATTTACAACTGTTTCCTCTCGCCTCCTAGTTTCAGAGGGGTCGGGATTTTCAGTTGCCTTTAAACAGCTCTGCAAATGACTTTTTGCTTCGCAGTAGATGGCTTTAATTTGTTCGTAATACCCTGTGGTAAAATAATTATGTGTAGGGATACTTAGCTGCACCATTTTGGCGTGATTTTTGGTCACGGCGTTCCAAGTTTCGTCCAGCGTCTTGTTTCGGCTGGCGATGTAAGCTTCTGTTTTTCGGCTGGCAGGGTCCTTTTTGCTGTTAGAAAATACCTGCGTGATCTTCTGGCCGAGTTCTTCTTGGGCGACAGCTAGCTGATTGAATTCCTCCATATTGTTTGCCATTTTCGGGGAGCCGGGTGGGTTGGTAGATGTTGTTTTCTTCTCGGGATGTACCTCTTCTTAGTTGTAGACACATCCGGCTCGAAGGACCATGAACAGATTCGCCTGGAGGCTGTGGAAATCAGGCGTCCGTTACGTTATTTTGCTGGTTCCATCCCTTATGTTAAGCGCAGAACTGAGACAGCAGTTTCCGCTTTAAGACAGCTTAGTCATGCCACTTAACGGGATGATAATTCGTCACTGTGTGAGATGCAGCCTCACATCCCTTAATTATTTATAGGCTTGGACCCACAGCGACGCAGTAAGTGAATCTAACAAGTAAATGCAGACTGGTTTATTACAAAAATAATTGTTCTATATATACAAACAAATTTGCTTAGATCATAGTAATATACAAAGTTCATTTCTAATAACAGGTGCAATGTATTATATTCAGTAGGTTAATTTACTAGTATTGCAAAACAATACTCAGCGGTTTTGCTTCCGTGATATGATATGGACTCCATGAACTCGAGCGTCTTTTATGCTGAGCTGCGATTGTAGGCATTTAAACCTTGTCACGGCCTTGCGTAATTGTGTACGCGAAGCCGTGTAAAAATGCTGAGCGGCGACTGCGAGGTGTTTAAACTTGACTGTGAGTAGGTCGCCGCGCTTGCATAATGCAATATTGCGTTTTTGGTGGCTTTTAACTTTTAGAATGTTTCGTAAAATTTAAATGAATAATTATAAATTTATATCTGGTTAATCTGTTAAAGACAAGATTAAACAGAACCTTTAGTATTTTTTATCATGGAGAAGAAATATTCAAATGTGGGAAAATATGACATTTTAAATGAAACCTTGATATTGACAAAAAAATACTAAAAATGTTCATAAGTTGGAAACACTGCAAGCAATTTAAAAGAAAAGTTAGAGTTGCACGTACATCCTATGGAGGCTTAAATATCCGTAAGAAATACGGGGTGTTCCGTTTCAAAAATTAATAACTTTTTATGCCAAGATTTTTAGGGACACTCTATGTACGTCAAAATAATTTTAAAATGTATCCCCGTCAACCCCGTTTGAATCGCCTTAATTAAACTTTTTATCGGAGAAAAAATAAAGGCGTAATCAGAGACCGTTGTAGTAAATGGACACCCTGTATAGAGTGTGGGTTCGCCCTAGCGCATATTGCAAATCAAACCACAAATGTCACCGCTCTGATATCTCTCAAATTTTGAGTATAAAAATACATACACTCTTACAAAAATTAGCTTTGGATCCTAAGAAGGTTGATAATACACTTCAAATATTAGTATCGTACGCCATCAGATGAGGTATAACAAACCGGAAAGACGATAAAACTCTCTGATAACACATCAACGAATAAGAAACAACACTAGATGTCAAACTTTACATGCGTTCTTATTCAAACGCAACACTGACAAGAAGATAGATTCGTGAGAGAACCACTAAACTGAAAGCAATAGATAGGAATACGAAATAGTACAAAGGAGACAAAAAGGTCAAGACGTTTTTGGTCAAATACTTAGCCAGAGTTCAAAGCCCAATTTTGGCTCTTCAGAACCAATTTCGAGAAATTCTTACAGAAATTGCTGATATCGCAGATACATGAAACTTTTGCAAAAACTTATTTGTGGAAGCACCACCAAATCCTACTGGGACCGATCCGAACACATTCAGTAAACTCGTTTAAAAACTAAAACCTACTAAAGGCAACTTATACAGTCAAACAAGTATGGAAATCTTTCGCTAACTAGGAAATCGCGATATTGATTTCTTATACATTTGCTAGAAAATTTTGTAAACTTGATAGTGGTTAGGAATTGTGCGAACTGATCCTCACCCCGTTGCATAAAAAGGGATCCATCACCCACTGTTGAAACTACAGGATGGTCGCACTGATTAGCAAAATAATGTTGCACATAATAAACGAACGGCTAAGACTCTTCTTCCGCGGCAAATTTCTGAAAAGCAAAGTTTTGTAAGAGCCACCCAAGTCCGACAAATTATTGGGAAGCAAGGATACGGAAGCTCTGACCTTCGACCTTGCAGGCCAAGCTCCTTCATGGGGTGTTGGTGCTTCACCATTATTTATGTTTAATGAACGCGGCGCTGACAAGTACTTCCATACATGTGAGTTCCGCATCACTTCGCCCACATCATCGAACACCTGCACGTCAAAAGTATCACGGGACTCCAAAATGATAAGATAAAGTACGACCGTTAAACGTTACAGCAGATTGATGCAAAATTGCATATTATGACCATATACAACAATACAGTGAATTCATTCTGAGTTCATGAGTTGCGTTCTAGAAAACAACAACAGCAATATTTTCATCATGATCTTCGATTTCCTTTGTTGCTATTGTAATATGTCTTAACTGATAAACAATTTATCTATTTGTCATATTTTATTATTTAATAGCTTTGTTCTGTATTTAGACACAAGGAAACAACGTATCTTTTAGTTAACAAAAATGAATGCTTATCGTCATTTTAGATAGATTTAGATAAAAGTTTGCTGCAATTTACTGAAAATTGGTCGTTTTTCATTTGCAGTGAAAAGCTAAGTTTTCCTTGTTTTTACTTCCTTTTACGATAAAGGAAGTATTGGATTCACCCCAAAAATTCGAAATTGAGTTTTCAACAGATCTTCACGTTTTAGAGTCCCCTGATCCCAAAAAACATAGTTTTACTTCCCTCGTCTGAAAGACGAAGGAAGTAGTGTAATCATGAAAAAATCACCTTCCGAGATTTTTTCAGATCTTCACGTTTCAAGATGACTAAAAAGAGGTTTTCTGTCTGTCTGTCTGTCTGTCTGTCTGTCTGTTAGCAGTATAGCTCAAAAACTATTTGTCGGAGGAAGACGATATTTTGTATACATATTATATATCTACCTCGCATGAAACCGGTATAACTTCATACAACTATATACAGGGTGAGCACCATAAAATAATAAAATTTTGTTTATTTTTGTGTTAATTTTGAAATACAAGGAAGTAGTAACTTTCATATAGGTTCGGCTTTACATTTGCCAAAAATAAGACTTAAACGGTAAAAAATAATGTCACAAAAGAGTAAAAATTTTTCAACCATTACACCGTGCTCTTCAAGATATGCGCGCACCGGACTTTTCCCGAAGAGACGCGGTAGCGCAGATAGAATTTTGCCGTACTTATATCCTCTGCGAGATTCCGTTAGGATCAAGCATTCTACAGAGCTGCAGATGCGGCGGGTTCAAACCCCAGCAGGATATATTTTTTTTAAATTTGAAAATGTATTTAATTTATTAGAAACGTGAAGATATTTGTACTCCTAACTTCATTTGATTTTTAAAATTATTTACAGCCAGTCTTATAAAGGCCACTAATCTGACGTTAACTTTAATTCGCTGTTAAAGCAAACAAAAGCGCATCAAAACGTTAGTGCTTATGACATATTATTCATTAGTAAACAAATTTTGTTGCGCTTTTGTTTATTTTAACAGCGAATTAAAGTTAACATCAGATTAGTGGGCTTTATAAGACTGGCTGTAAGAGTGTCTATGTTGACGAGGGAAGTTCTGGGTAAAGCTTTTTACAATTTGTTTTATTGGTCTGACTGTCTGTGTGTCTGTGTATGTGTCTGTGAACAAAATATCTCAAAAACGAAAAGAGGTATGGCGTTGAAACTTCATATATAAGTTTTGTGTACTATCTAAATGCGACAGCAAGCTTTTGAAGAAAATCGCATAACCGGAAGTATGGTGTTTACTCTTGTGATATTTCAATGTTTTTCTATTATTTCAAAAACGGCTCTAACGATTTTTTCAAACTTTACATTTTTATTGCATTTTAAATGTGTATTGAGATAGGTGATTTTCTAGTTGAATGCCTCTAAAATGGGTTTCTTTTGTTTTTTTCCTATTTTTGTATTAACTCCTATTTAAAATAGAACAACCGGTATGTTATTATATTTTTGAATTCAGCTTAAAATTCTAGAGAAAATTTGTCTCTTGAACTAACTCTCCATTTTGTACGGTTTCTGTATAATTTGTAATTTTTGAAAGAAAATTGACAAATGCATAAAAATTAAAAATAAAATTTTTGGCTAATTATAAGATCACTGTAAAAGGAAGTTGTGTGCGTGTATCACACCAGATTTTTTATTTTAATTATTATTTTGTTAATAACAAGGACGTCTTTTCCGAAATGTTCGAATTTTGATATTTTAATTTTGTTAGGGTGGTAAAATACCCATAAACAGTACGAGACAAATCTTGTTAATACAACGATATTACAGAAAATAGAAAAAATCTTAATCAGTATATTGCCTGTATATGACTATAGCTTACCGGCAGCCAGGGGAATTTGACGTTTGGAGGTCAACAGTAAATGGTTTCTTAAAATGTCCTTAAATTTAAGACTTCGCAAAAGTAACAGCATATTATCGTACGTACTATTTCAAAATAGTGAAGCCAGCACTGATGGCGATCTTTAAATACTCACGCTAATTGTCAATGTCACCAATATTTAGGAACTCTGACCATTGTTCATATTTACTTATTCCATTTCCATCGAAAAAGTAGAAGCATTTACTTAACCCAAATGTTCAAAAGACTTTTTTTCTATAGCTCATGTTAAAGTGGGCTTTTATCAACTCAAAACAAAAGGTCAAGTTTTACTTTAACAGCAAGGGTAGATAAAGTAGCACTTTAACATCAAGGATAGATAATGGTTATTTAACCAACAAGTGTGTTAATAAAGGTGATTAATAATCGAGAGATTTTAACGCGTGAGCGAGTGGAGCGAGATTATTAATCACCGATTAACATAAGAGTTGGTTACAAGACTTTTCCGTCAATCGTACGGTTATTAAAATCCATCAAAAATATTTATTAGTTTTGACATTTCAGATACATTTGACGTTTAGTACGTATGGTTGCCGATGCCGGAGCAATTTTGCGGCAATTAAAATACTTGGCGGTTGGAAATCCACCTCTGTTGCCGAAGGATACATTGAGGACTCGATAGGTATAAAATACAAACTGCCACAAAGATATTGAGCGAAGCGTTTTCTAATGTAAATATTTATATTAATAAATCCACGGAATAATTTAACCTTTAGTTTTGACATTTCAGATACATTTGACGTTTAGTACGTATGGTTGCCTATATAAAATCATTGCGAAAACGGGTCTATTAATGTATGATTTTTTAGACAAAATCATGCATTAATGAGTCGATATATAAACGATTGACGGAAAAGTAGTTTAATTTTCTAACTTTTGTTTAAATTAAATATGACAGCTTCGTATTATCGTAGCAACCCAATCTAGCTGCTGACATTTTGAAATGTGATTGACTGTCCTTATTTTCTTTTGAAATTGTTAAAATTCTTGCTATAGAAAAAAATATTGTATTATACACGACGATAAAGTTATTTCTATCCACTCTTGAATAATTAACGTCTCGACTTCGTCTCGACGTTAAACGATTCACTCGTGGATAAAATTTAACTTTATCGTCTTGTATAATAAATTACTATTATCTCATTACAAGGATTCAGTGTTTAGAGAAACAATATTCTGTACGTGACTTCTGATGTTTTTGTTTTATGTTATCTTTTTACTTCGCTCTTCTAAAAGAGGAAAGAAATATTGTAATCGCGAAAAAATCACCTTCCGAGATTTTTTCAGCTCTTCACGTTTCAAGGTCTCTAGATGACGAAAAACAGGTTTTCTCAATTCCGTATGTCTGTCTGTCTGTTGCCGGTATAGCTCCAAAACTATTTGATAAAGGAAGACGCTATTTAGCATACGGATTATATGGCGTGAAACCGAGAACATTTCGGTAAAATAAATACAGAGTGAGCAGCTACTTTTGCTTTAACTCAAGAGCTATTACTTAAATGAAAGTAGTATTTTGCGCATAGCTCAGTTTTTACCCTTTACGAAAAGGGGCATATTTTGGACCCAACATATACGAGGAGAATACCTTAAAAAATTAAGTTGTGTTTATTTTTGCTTTAACTGAGAAATAGGTAAAAGTAGCAATTTGCGCATAGCTCAGAATTTATATGCAAAAATATAGATAATACCATAATCTACGTATAAAATTTATCAACACAATCTGTTCAATAGGAAATGCTAATGCGATTTAAAACAGTGGTTTTCCTCGAAAAAGTTAGCAATCGTTAGTTTATTTTAAAAAATTTCATTCAAACATCTTTGTAATAAACACATGTGAAAGGCTCATACAGCCTCTATCAGCTCTTTCATACATAACAACACTTACAAAAGAGCATTGACCTAATTGGACGACAGTACGAGGAAGAATTATAATAAACAGTAAACTATTTAATTGGTAGTATAAAATATTCCTGACAATTTGCAAAATGCGTTAAATTTGTGCATACAGTTTTGTTAATTGCCGATTTTTATTAAAACTTATCTTTAATGTACGAATTTCTCAACATTTCTCTTATATAAGAACTTTCAAAGATATCGGAATAACTTCAAAATGCGGAAAACTAGATGGTGTTTTTAATAGTAAATGTATATATTTTTTAATTTAACTATAGTACGCCCAAAATACCATCTTCCAGATGTAACAGCTATGTTAATTTTGCACATATTTTTCAACTTTCCATGATTTCTTCCCCAAAAATAAAGCCATATATTTTGTTCGTTTGCTAAACTGTGCTTAATTGTTCATTTTTTTAATATTTAAGCATTAGAGCTAGACTCAATGCATTATAATTTCGTATTAGAGGGAGTGAGTGGAAGTGCATCATCATATTTCCTTATACTAATAAAAATTATTATTTGTCTGCTTAACATTACTTTCATTGTTATTAAAATTTATAACTAAATAAAATAGAGTATCAAAAATAGAAAGAAATGTTACGACGTTGCCTATTAATTATTTCAAACATAAAGGAAAATTTGGACACAAAAATTAAGTTGTAGTTACCTATCTTAGTTACATACCTATATGTTATTCTCAGAACTACAAAATGGTGAGATAATATCAGTTTACAGAATTTAATCACATATGTACTTATGTTACTTATAACTAGAAATGTATTTCTTTGTTAACTACGTATGGGTTATACCATACAATATTGCAACATATTATTTAAAATTGTATTTTCACAGATGACAGGTTGAAAGTAGATATTCATACAAAATATTCCAAATTTACAATACATAGTCGCTATTACCTAGTATTTCTTAGTTTATTGTTACTTCTCTTCATAACTACATACAAATGCTATTTAGTAGTCATTTCTTAAAACGCACCAACAATATAAATTTAATCCTAAAGAACTATGATTACCATAATAGCCATGATATCAGTAGGAACAACGAACAAGCATTGTAAGCCTTTCGATGCAATCTATATCTACATTTACAAACATTATCATTAACTTACACTAGTATTCAAACACGTACGTTACCTGGGTTGCCTATTACATATACATATTTATCCGATAAACTTTTTCAATTTAATAAAATGTATCTCTTAACATCACTTCATGTTCAATTTTTCCTAACTACTCGTTCATTCGCTACCATATATTGCATCTTTGGGCTTGCTTTGCTGGTGTGAAAAAATGCAATTACAATTATTAATTATGCTTTCTGAGTATACCGTGTGTTTCACTAGTCGACTAGTAGACACTTATGTACCTTCATATTTTATTTTTAATCATGGTGGTTTGTATAGTCTCCCAGAGGGATTGAGGTTCCTCGTAAGATTATCTCCACCTATCATACTAGTCTTTTATGATAAACTGAAAATTCGAATTTTCCGAAACTTACACTAGTGATAAAAGGAGGCTTAATTTCATTTAATTTTTTTTAGCATATTGAACAATTTCCAGATATGAATTTTTGTTGCAAAAAAATTAAAGTCAATTTTTACGTCACTGGCCTAAGGCGAAGGCGGTATTGTAATCGTGAAAAAATCAGCTTTCGAGATTTGTTCAGACCTTTTCGTAGATGTTCCTAGACTACGAAAATAGTTATTTATAAAACCAGTTAGGAATTGTCTCACTTTGTGTAACGAGTGAGATTTTGCGGGACCAGCGTAGCGAGATCACGCAAAGTTAGACAAGGGACACAAACTCGCATTTCCTAACTGTTTTATACAAAATTATTTAAAAAATGGTTTTTAAACCTTAAGCTGATGAAATTATAAATGGCATGTCAAATAAATGTCAATATCAAGCCTTCGCTTTTTCGTATGTCAATTGAATGTGCTTTTTATCACTGGTTACGACATACTTTCATTTCATAACTAGTTACGAAACGTGTGGCATTTCCAAGCTTCAGTCAGTTTTGAAAAGTGACACTTTACATGTCAAAATTAAGAAATAGATATTTATGCATTAAGTTTTTCACCCTCGGTTGACTCGGTCTGTAACACATGTCAACCTCAGGGAAAAAACATATTCATATCTCCCGTGGTGCATACAATATTTGATCTACTAGCATATTAGTAAAAATAGTATGAAATTTCAAAATGTCATAATGACATTTAAAATTAGAATATTTAAGTAACATCAAGGGTTGCCTCAATGTATAGTTGCTAAGACATGGCCTATAGTTGCATGGTTACCAAGAGTTTGAGGGAGAAAAAATTTGACAGGTCCCTTGGGAGTTATGAGTAGCTTTTCATATTTTGTTTCTATGACGAAAATGTACAATTTCACGTTGCTAGTAAATAAAACATATTTTCTCAATTCCGCCTGTCTGTCTATCTGTCTGCCTGTCCGTCTATCTGTCGATCTGTTGGCGGTATAGCCCAAAAATTACTAGTTGAAGGTAAACGGTATTTTGCATGCGGATTAGGTGTCTATCTGGCACGTAATCATATTACTTCCGGTCAAATGTATACAGAGTAAACATCTTAAAAAATAAAATTCTGTCTGTTTTTGCTTTAACTAAAGAAGTTTTAGTTACATAATAGTACTTTATGTAACTAGTCCTCAAAGCAAGGCTTTAGGGGACGAGTCGTAATATGAAGATGAGTCCTCTAAAGCCATTTGAGGACGTGTTGCATACAACGTTTTTTTGTATTAGCTCTCCAAACATTATAATATGAAGTTTCAATTACCATTAACGCGGCATTATATTAGGAGGCCGCGCAAAAATGTATTTTTCGCTCCCCAAACTGGTTACTTTGGAAACTGTCTAGGATCCTCAAAATGGCCATTTAGAGGCCTTGTACTTAAAGTCGTCATGGCAACTAATGTTTGAGTCCGCTAAAATGTTGCCATGACGACTTTAAGTACAAGGCCTCTAAATGGCCATTTTGAGGATCCTAGACAGTTTCCAAAGTAACCCGTTTGGGGAGCGAATACAAAAAAAGTAATATTTTGCATGTAGCTCAGGTTTTTACACTTGACGCAAATAGACACGTATGGACCCAATATACGTGGACGCTTTAAAAAAAATAATTTCTTTTCTTCCTTCGAGTAAAGCTCTTTAAAAATTTTTAGAAACCGTAATAATCGCAACCTAAGAAGCCGAATAGCGTAGTTGGGAAAGAGCTAGGCTTGCTTAAGCAAGTCCTCGGTTCGAATCTCCCGGGGGTCGGAATTTTTACATAGCTTTGGCGATTGGAATCGGGCCATCGGATCATTCACAGTTGGGCAGCACCAAATTAACTGTGCTCTACTCAGAACCACAGACCTAAGAGATAGAGTAAGAAGGTTTTTAGAGTGCAAAAAAACTCTTTAATTTTTTTGTTCTTTAAAAAGTTTGATAACTCTTTGAGTGGTTTCGCGTTCTTACTAAGCTGATTTCTCTTTAAAAAAATTGTAGGTACAAAAAATTAAATCTGTAGTATTTAAATTCTTATATTGAATATTGAGTCTGTCCTGTACGGAAGATATGAAATTCGATTTCTCTACCATATTCAACATTTATCAAATACGAAACTACATTGTGAATAATTTAAAATAAAACTATATGCATTTACTACAAAAAACACTTGTAGATCAATTCTATATTTTAGAAATGTCAAGTTCAAGCAACTGAATCCAGTCCCAATACCAAGAACAAGATCTTGAAATTAAGGTACATTTTACTGTTACAATGTATGTGCAATTTTTGAAACAGAAATAGCCCTAGTAAAAACACATTCGGTAAGAATCTAACAGACTTTTTTAAATATAAAAAATAAAGGAAATTATTTTATCTCAGAAAATTCAAAAGCCAATGTTTTTTTTTAAATATAGTAGCTTATAAACAATATGGACCTGGCGAATAATTTCAGGTAGATTTCTATGTTGTAGTATTTGATTCATATTTTTCAGTCTCCAAATATCGTCTATAACATTTTAAAATTCTGTTGTCTTTCAGTTTCATTCCATTCTATTTCTAATTGTTTACAAAAGAGTCTAGGGAACACAGAAAATAGTATTACATACATTCTCTCTTTTTCTCGAGTAGACTTTCATTATCCACTCTTGGACGTAAACCTCCTCCTGTTTTTTCCATTCTAATAGGTTCCGTACTATTTTGTGCCAATATTTACATATTCTTTCTTTAACATAGTCTAGCCACCTCAAGTTTCGCATTCTCGGTCTCTATCGCAAAATTCTGTTGCTACATCTAGTGCTGTCTTGTCTGGCTAGTGTCTTACCCATTTCCACTTTAATGTCGCTGTATGTGTTCTGATCTCTTAAACTCACTCGTTCGATAGCTTGTTGAGCCGTTCTTAGTCTGTTTGCGGACATAATTGTAAGTGTCATTGTTGCCAGGCTTCATAGCTCAGTGGTTAAGCATTCTGCCTACTGATCTAAGGATCGAGAGGTCGATCCCCGATCCCGGTGAGGTTTTTAAAATAAAAAAAATGCGGATGAAAACCTTTACAGAATGCCGTCATTCGGAAGTGATGTAAAGCCGTCGGTATCATGTTACTACGATATGTAGCATGTGAAAGATTCCTTGCTAGGATTGTAACTCCTTAGTCTCGACAAAATTCTAAGTAGGAATAAGGTACCTGGTAGTCTGCATACGTAAACCTTATCCATGAGGTTGACAAGTAGGGCCTATGAAGGTCTACTTGCCTGACATCAGTCTCTCCACAACTGATACTAACTAACTACTAAGTGCCATTGTTTACATGCAGTATGTCATACTGGAAAAATGTAGCTGTTAAAAACCTTTCTCTTACGATTTATGAAAATTGTGGGTTTTTGACAAAGCGGTTAGCCGATATATAAGACGTTTCAACTGACAATCAGCAGGTAGTGAGTTCGAACCTCACGCCAGGACATTGGTGTTTTTCGGCCACCATACAAACACCTTTGGCAATCGTAACTGTTGTAGAAAGGCATTCTTCCCTAAGGTCTAGCCCGAAGAAGGTTCATAGAACTACACATTGTTTAGTTGGTAAGAGGCCCTAAGCCTTATAATAAGAGAAAAGAGAAAATGAAGAAGAAAAAAGTTTCACAGCGACATGTATTGGAATAGCCTTGATTTTTTCCAAGTTGATTTTAAGGCTCGTTTCTTCGGTTGCTGCCTCTAGTTCATATGGTATTTCCTAATAACTATTAACGCAATGTCTTGTATCGATGTTTACTCTTTCTTTCCGCCATAACCACTTCTTAAATATACAAGTATCTTCAATTGCAAGAGTGAATAATTTAGAAGATATTGTATCTGCTTGTCCAACTCCCTTTGTCACATGTATTTTTTGAATCGATTTTTGTATTAGTTATTACTTTAATTAATATAGTCAAACGCTTTACTGTAATCTACAAAGCCTAGCAACGTGGCACGTTATATTCAGAGCTCTTCTCTATCAGCAAGCGTAAACGTTGAAGGTGTTCTTATGTGCTAGAGTTTTTGCGAAATCTTGCTTGTTCAGGAGATTGGTAACAACATTAGAAGTGAATTTTATAGTGAAGTTAGTTGTAATGATTTTTGCCAGTAGTTTGCGTATAAGCATTGTGCCATGTTGCAAAAATCGTAACGTTTGTAGAACATTTGTTTAGAACACTTACAATAGATTCAAAAGCCATTGTTTTTTTCAGTTTCAGCATTTCATATGTAATTCAATCTTTCCCTGGGGTTCGGTAGAGTACCTATATAATAAGTAGGTACTCTAGGGCTCGGAAATCTTTCATTTATTGCAAAGCATTCTGTATTTCTTCCATAGTAATGTCCAGTATTTATTGGGAACCCACATTTACAATCTTTACCAACTTAACTCCTGTGTTGGGTTTATACAGTCCGAAAAAAGCTCTTGGTAAAATTGTCGAATAGTGTTAATTGTGTGGGATTTTTTATTGTGTATTTTACAGTTATCATTTATTTGATGTATTTCCGTTCTTCCTTCTATTTACATTGTTCTCGGGACTCGCATGTTCCCAGTAACTACCCACTACTGTTTTGACTTTTTCAGTATTGAAGATTATTACATCTTCTCTAATATTCTTTTTAATTTTCTTATTTATTTAGGTATATTCCTGGAAGTCACAGTTTAGGGTTCTTCTTTGTTTCATAAGTCTCTGGCTGTAGTTTGTCACTTGTGGGTTTTGTTTTTGTGCACAATTTTTTACATAATTTACTCTGATACTTTTTAGTGTTTTTTCCCAGCTTTTCAATAGTAGTAAATGTTGCCAAATCAATTTACCCCTTTCGATTTGTGAGTTGATCTTCACCGTTGTCCTTACCAGTCTGTGACAACTAGCCATGTCAAACACCTGTTACAATGTGTTTTTCATTTGATATAATGTAACAAATTTTATTTTCGTTTTGAGTCAGGGATTTTCCACGTCCAATTTTTGTTTTTTTGTATTTAGAAAAAAGTGTTCATACAATACAACGATTTATGCTGTATATCGTACATCAAAGTTTTCCAATGTGAGAATCTATTTCTTTGTTGTTTTGATAAAGTATACATATCTTGATTATAGACTTGTACATTTTTGGTCTGCTGGTTTCACATATACCTAATACATACCAGTTTACAGTCATTGTTAGATTATCTCAATATTTCCTGAATTGGTATTTAAATTCTTTGAATATAAATTAAAAAATCTTTTGAAGAAACTATTTTGGACGACTACCGACTACGAGTATGTACTAATGGAGAAAACCTAATATGATTTTTGATTAAAATTGATAAATGTGGCCCCTAAGCGACAGTAACCTATTCGCTTAGGACTGCATACAATGACATTTTATCAAACCAGGGCATCACAACATAGAGGCGTATCTACATTTTTGTGCAAATTGAGGTTATGTGGCGTATGGATATGTGCTGAGTTAAGTTTTTCTCATAATTGATTACAAAAGATTGACTTCAAATTTCTTGAAGCAGAATCTATATGGAATGCGATTCCATTCACGCAACAATTGAGGCAGCTTCCCAAACTACGAAAATGTTTTTGCCGAGCGACTGGAACAATATTCTGACTTTGGCAAACGAAACTGGGAAATTATTATCAAGCAGAACAACTACTTTACGAAGATTTTAAAATTTATAAAAAGTACAGAAAAGTAGCAATGCCAAATGGTGACGTTGAAAATGATGGATGAACTTTTAATTTGAAATCAATTAGATTTTATTCGATTCCGTATTTGCTGTCTGTATTATTGGATAATATTTTTCAGTTTATTATCTTAAGTACATGTTTATGTTTCTAGCCACTAACCCTGTTGCCGTGATTGCTTTATTATCTATAATATTGTTTCTCTACTTTGCGTTCGTACTGAGGCTATTACGATACGCGTTTGCGTATCGTAATAGACACAAAGCGATGCTATAATAAAAATACTAAAAATTTTCATTTTTTTGCTTAAAAAAGTGGCAAAGTAGATAAAATACTGTATGGTACCTCGTTTATAAGGCATTTTGTAGCACTTACTCCTTTAGGTCACTCCTCGCTTCGCTCGTCGTACCCTAAATCTGTGCGTGCTACAAAATGCTTCTTATAAAACTCGTATCATAATATACTATTATCTACAAGTTTACATCTATCAAATAATAAGTTGTAACGTTTAAAAATTAAATAATATGCATTTTGCCCTTTCTCATCAGGTAGGTAACCAATGCAGACGACAAGTATATTTTTAACCTGTCTGTTTGACACTTCAGTAAGCCGTACGGTTTTTGCTTCTGGTTTATTGTTACGTTTTTACGTTCGGGCTATTTAAAAATTATACGACGCTTCTTGCATTAAACATTTATTTACAACTATTGATTATTATTATTTACAAACACACGCATTAACAAGGCAGAACACAAATTACTTAAACTAACGAACTACAGGCACTATTTCTAACAACGATACATTTATTTATTTATATGCGCTGGATTAAACATCAATTATTTATTTGGTTATTTACGACTTAAACACTAACGATTTATATTGTTATTTATCTGTTATTTATTTCACTAGGGTTATATACACAAGGTTCGTTTATATCACGCGCGCTTCGAGTCTGATGAGAACTGCATGAGAACTGAACTGTCTATTCCTGCTGACACGTATTTAAATATCACGAATGAGTCCGTCTAGAACATTCCAGATTTCGCTCGTACATTCCGGCATTCGCATGTGTTGACCTCGGGCGTGTTTCCGAAAGCGTGAGTCATACCTTGCATCTGGCTGCAAGGTCGCTTCTAGAGGCGTCTGGAACATGACTCATCTGCCCGCAGCTGGCTCCAAGACCGTCTCGGTGGCGGTGACTCATAAGTCTGCAGCTGCCTGATCGCCAGGCCGTTACAATATTCACGTATGTTTGGGGATTTTAACGAGGTTGCAACTTACTTCGTTTCCATAGTGAAACAAGAAAGATGTGAATTGAAAAATAACAACATTTCAACAAACATTCGTATACAAAACACTGTTTTAACAAATGTTTGCTAAGAGGGCAGTCCCTGCGTCGTTAGAGATTCTCCTGTCAGGCATCTAATGTTTATTAAAATATAATAGCCCAAATGACATACTGAGGGGTAAAAATATTGCACAGATTGGTTAAAATTATATAACATTTGTTTCTCTACACCTTTTTATTGCAGTCGTATACAATAGATGAAGTATTTCTTTCTGAGCAATTTAGTGTGAATAGAACACGTTTGTATTCTGTTCGATTTATCATTGCTGGTGATCGTGTGAATTGCTCCCTGCTGTACGTGTCTGCACGAAAAGATTTATGGCTAGTTCCAAACCTGTGTCAGAAGTTCAGGCGAATTGGAAAAAGCCACTGTGTCAAAGTTATGTACTAGTGATGGAGTAACTTTTGAGAAACATTTTAACAAATGCATATAAAAAGTTGACAGTTGACAAAATTTTAAATAAATGTAACATTGTGAACAAATGTAATAAAAGTTTACCGATAAGAAAAGTATTATTACGGATAATAACTCTATATGGGGATGCTCACATAAATTTATCCAATTTGATTGTACTTAACAAGAAGGCCGTTTGGAAGTGGCAAATTTAAATGCCCTAATAAGTATTATTAAATCTAGACAGAAAAATAATGCACAAAGTAACATTTTTATTTACAAAATTAAGTAATAAGGAAAAATAATTCTCAATCAATTGTTTGGTTCAAAAAACATTACATTATTGTCAAACTTTTCAAAGTTTCCCTCATTAACTTTGCAACACTTTCGCGCACATACCGTAATTGCATCTTGAACACGCTTCAATATTCTGGAGTTAATGGTGGCGGCGGCTGCTTCATAAATCCGATCGGTAAGGTCTTCTCGAGTTTAGACAGTGTAACGATCTAATATCGTTATTCATATACTAATATACAAATCCTTTAAGAATACCCTGTATGTATGAATATTTTGAATGTGTGGTACTACGCGATATGATTTTCTGCGCGACCTTCCCGTATTATAGGCATTCGAAACAAAGATTTTCTGAAGTGCATTTCGCAGCTAGCGGATTTTCAATGTATTCATGTGCACAGTGAACTTTTGTTTCATCAAATTATTATTTGGGATTGTTAATTGAGTATTAGCTAGGTTTACTGCTAATACGGAGTTACGAGAAATCCAGTAGTTTCATTCCAATCCGAACATCTGGTATAGAAGGGTTCGATATAAACCGTAAGTTATTTTCGCCAATTTAACTTCTAAACCTCATGGTTGTTTTCCTTATTTTAGCTTTTTGGGATTGTTAATTGATTGTTAGATGGTGTTACTACTTTTACGGAGTTACGAGAAATCGTATAATTATTCCAATTTAAACATTTGTTGAAAAAGGGTTCGATATAAACCGTAAGTTATCCCTACAATTTACATTCTAATCCTTATAGTTGCATTCCTTATTTTAGCTTTTTTTTTTCTTTATGCTACATCCCAAACTTATTGGCTGATTGAAGGGTCAACTGAACGGCCACGAGCATACTAATTATTAGTAATTATGTATGGATCCGAATCCAACCAGCGTTATTCATGGAAATTTTCCCGGTGTTGAATTCAAAATAATTCGACCTAGCGCGACCTGCAGGACAGGCGTCGGGCTTATCACCAAGCACCACATCCAAGATAAGAATTCTTTTACCTGATATCCGTATTTAACATTGAACTAATCAAGCAGAATTGCTTACCGAACGGTGGTTTAATAACTCATTTAACGTACAAATTAATTGGTTATGTTTTGCCTTCTAAAATTTTAGTTATTCATTATTACTTGAATTTAAGTTACTATAATGTTACTTGCGATTTTTAATTTATATTTATTTAATTGAAAAGTAATTATTACTATTCTATTTACGTAGTAAAATTGGTTGAAGACCCGCCTAAGGTAAATACTGCGTTATCTATATTATTATTTATTATACCTGTTAGTTGGTTAATAAGCAGATTCGTCTCCTTGTACGGGATTACAATGAGCAATGTTTTATCAAAATTTGATTGATTAAACCATTTACAGTAATTTTTTAGTTGCTGCTTATTAATTACTGGAGGTAGTATGTATTTTGTTTATATACCTAATTTTCCGGCTGATATAACAATGTGAGGTATGGCCATACTAGTTTTTTTTGCAGCCTTTATTTAATATACAGATATGTTTTATTACGATGAATTGTACCGCTATAAATTCTAGACGCGGGTTTCTTTCAACCAAAACTATAAGAAACTGTTTATGTTAAATCCAATTTTTTATTACAATATAATTAATTTACTCTATTCAATTTTGAACTTATTATGTTCATGGCGCCCAGTTTTGTTTATTTATTAAATTCTTTTCAAAGAAGTAACAGTGAATTCCACGAGGTTTCTCTGAACCACCCCTAGATACTTCGTTTGTGCTCTACGACTGTGACTTTTGCCTGACGGGCGTTACACTTTCTGTCGCCCAACAAGGTGGAGCCTCGTTTAGGTTATTCCTGTTGATATTTTTTATTGTTATAGTATTTTTGAATGCAAGTATTCTTCAAGATGAATGTTAACGCGTTAAAAACCGACGAATTATCGTATGAACTATTATTTAGGAATGTAGAACCTGACTCTATGAATGTTGATCAGAAACGAAAGGCCCTTAGAGCTAAACTAACTTTGGAAAAATTGAATTCATCCCTTATTAACTCATATAACCCCATTACCTATGATGCTAGGCTAGAAATTGACATATGTAGCAAAAAGTTAAATGAACTTACTGAACTAGTGCAAACCTTTACTCAAAAACCAAGTGGTTACGAATATCATAGATTAAACTCTAGACTAACGCATTTATTTGGTCGATTAAACCGATTAAAACCCGACGAAGAATTATATCAAGAACATGCAACAGCAGTAGCGAAATGCCTTGATTTAATCGATTGCATAAATAATATTGTGGAAGACGATAACGTTGTTAGTGATAATGATTTAGAAAATGTAGCCTCTAGTAATCCGGTTGCTGAAATTACTAATGCGGAACAACCAATAGCTAATTCAACGACTAATCGAGGACGAATTTATTTTTCTATGCACACTAGGGATCGAGCTGGTATAAATCCACGCATGTCAGAAAGTCAGTTACGAGAAGAGTTAGATAATCTCCATTTTAGTTCTTTACCTCAAACTTCACAAACGACCACTAAATCGGTACTCGTTTATAAGTGGAACGTTACGTTCAACGGTGACACAAGCGTTATGGGAGTTAATTCGTTTCTTCAACGCGTCGAAGAACTAAGAGTTGCGCGTAATATTTCGTTTACACAATTATTTGCTAGCGCTGTAGATCTATTTTCAGGGCAAGGTTTAGTATGGTTTCGTGCTGTTAAATCGCGTATATCTACTTGGCAAGAATTAGTTGAAAAACTACGTTTCGATTTTTTACCTACCAATTTTGACGAAGAATTGTGGGAAGATATAAAAGATAGAAAACAAGGTTCTGATGAGAAACCTAGTATTTATATTGCTACTATGGTTAATCTTTTTAATCGTTTAACCGAACAGCCTCCTGAACGTAAACAACTAACGTATATTTTGCGTAATCTACAACCATTTTATGCTACTTCACTATCTTTAACTGATATTACTACTATAGATCATCTAATAATATTATGTAAACGGTTAGAAGAAACCAAAATTCAAAATTCCAGATATCGTAGTTCGCCTTCATCTACGTCATTGCAGCTTGAACCTGATTTAATGTATAAACCTACATTTTCTAGGAAACCTCAAGTTCATGTTGTTGAAAATATTGTACCTCATACACTTGATAAGAAAACGCGAAAATCACTGCCTAAATCTTTTAATCGTGCATCTTCTTCTACTGTATGTTGGAACTGTAAGTCTAGACGTCACACTTATCATACCTGTAGTAAAGAAAGATCCATATTTTGTTATGTTTGCGGACACGCAAACGTATATTACTTTCGATGTCCGAAATGTAACCCAAAAAACGTAGGCTTGGGGGAAGGAACATCGGCCGCCTCGTCCCTCAAATAGATAAATTTAAGGCTGATAAAGAAAAGGAGCGTTCTGATTGGTTGCAAGTAGTTCATAAATTTTTTAAAGAAAATTCTTCAAATGTATCATCTGCATTTATTCATCACGATAACGATAACCGTCCTTTTATAAATGTTCACGTATTTAACGATGTTATATCCTCTCTCTTTGATTCAGGAGCAAATTGTACAATTCTAGGAAGATCGGGATTTTATCTCATTGATAAATATGACCTTTGTTTAAAAAGGAATTCGCCTACTTCTTCGTTAAAAACTGCTGATGGACACTATCAAAGCATACTTGGAACTGTTAATTTACCAATTACTGTAGATGGAATTTCTAAAAATGTGAATGTTGTAGTTTCAGATAAGATTCCTAACGCCCTAATTTTAGGTATGGATTTTAGCTATGCTTTTGGTGTACAAACTAATTTTATTAATAACAGTTTTACGATTTCCGAAGTCTATTCTTTACAAGCAATTCGTAGTACTGATGATTTAAATGCTGAACAAAAACGTATCTTAAATAAAGTTATAGAATCGTTTAAGCTAATATCAAGCAATAAACCAGGCCGTACTGATAAAGTGGTGCATCGCATTGATACTGGCGATGCTCTGCCAATCAAACAGAGATATTTTCCATTGTCCCCTGCTATGCAAGTTCATGCAAATACAGAATTAAACAGAATGCTTGAAATGGGTTTAGTTCGACCTTCAAACTCTCCGTGGTCATCTCCGGTCATTTTAGTTAAGAAAAAAGATGGTGTTAGCTATCGTCTATGTTTTGATGGCCGAAAACTGAATTTAGTTACAAAGAAAGATGCATATCCACTTCCTTATCTATCCACAATCTTAGACAGATTACGAGACGCTCGTTATTTAACATCAATCGACTTGAAGCAGGCATTTTATCAAATTCCCCTCGATAAAGATTCTTGCGCTAAAACTGCATTTACGGTGCCAGGAAGAGGTTTATTCGAATTTACGGTAATGCCCTTTGGAATTACGAATGCTCCGGCTACGCAACAACGGTTAATGGACACTATTTTTGGACCATTACTAGGAGAAAAATTATTTGTATATCTAGATGATATTATCATCGTATCAAACACTTTTAAAGAACATATTGCAATGCTAGATGAAGTTCGTCTTCGTCTAAAAGAAGCAAACTTAACTGTTAATTTTGAGAAATGCGAATTCTGCAAACCCAGTTTATCTTATTTAGGATTCATAGTAGACAAACAGGGGCTTCATACAGATCCCGCGAAAATCGAAGCAATTTCAAATTTTCCAAAGCCAAGGACTGTTACCGAAATTAAACGTTTTCTAGGATTATGTTCATGGTATCGACGATTTATTAAAGATTTTTCCACTATAACTGCCCCAATAACCGCTCTTATAAAAGGTCGTATAAAAAAACAACAAGTTAATTGGACTGAAGAAGCTAACAAATCGTTTAAAGATATTAAATCTTTACTTGTCTCAGCCCCAATTCTAGGTAGTCCTAATTTCTCTCAACCATTTAATCTTCATTGTGATGCATCCGATTACGGACTAGGTTGTGTGCTTACTCAAGGTGAAAAAGAGAATGAAAGAGTAATAGCTTATGCTTTACGAACCTTATCTAAATGTGAAAGAAATTATTCGGTAACGGAAAGAGAGTGCCTTGCTGTTGTTTTTGGCATAGAAAAATTTCGTGGCTATATAGAAGGAACTCACTTTATAGTATATACTGATCATTATTCTTTGAAATGGTTAAATAACATGCGCGAACCAAATGGTCGTCTTGCACGTTGGAGTGTTAAGCTTTCTCAATTTTCATTTGATATAAAACACCGCAAAGGTAAACAAAATGTTGTACCCGATACGCTTTCTAGAGCTCCAATTGAATTAAGTTTTCTTAAGTTAGAAGACAGAGATTTAGACCCTTGGTATAGGAAAATGCTGATCCGCGTTAATGAAAAACCTGATAGTTATCCTGATTGGAGAATAGAAGCCGACCGACTATTTAAATATGTTGCAAATAGACACGATATAGTTTCTAATCTTTTCGAGTGGAAACAAGTTGTACCATCCTCTCGCAGGCGAGAAATCTTACGATCACATCACGACGATTCTACATCTGCACATTTAGGAACCTTTAAGACGTTTAAGAAATTATGTGAGCAATATTACTGGCCAAAAATGAAAGCTGATGTTATTAGGTATATTAAAACATGTAATGTTTGTGCCGCAATTAAATCACCCAATTATCTAAAATATGGACTCATGGGTAAAGACAAAAAAGTCAAATATCCTTTTCAGTGCCTATCCATAGATATTATTGGTCCCTTTCCACGTTCTACAAAAGGTAATAATTCCTTACTGGTTGTATCTGATTGGTTAACAAAATTTGTACTTGTAAAATGCATGAAGAAACCTACCGCTAAAACTATTACTACGTTTATTGAAAATGATATTTTTCTAATTTTCGGAGTACCCCAAATATGTATGGTGGATAACGGTCCTCAATTTATAAGTGCCGAATTCAAAAAATTAATGAACAAGTATAAAGTACAACAATTATGGTACAACGCACTGTATCACCCTCAAGTAAATTATGTTGAGCGAGTTAATCGAGTCATTGGTACAGCGATTCGAGCTTATGTTAAAGAAAATCATCGCACTTGGGACGCTGAAATATACCAAGTAGCTCATGCCATAAGAAATTCAGTACATGAAGTAACCGGGTATACACCATCTTTTCTTAATTTTGGACGTACGATTCCCATTAATGGAGACTATTATGGAAAAATTACTGATATGAAAGCAGAAGAACTATCTATAGGTGATCGTGAAAATATTGTACATAGTGTGAATCAGTTAACTGATATTCATAAAGACGTTGTTCGTAAGTTGAAGATTGCTTATAAAAAGAATACCGAACGATACAATCTAAGACGGAGACCCATTAAATTTCAAAAAGGTGAATTAGTTTGGAAGAAAAATTATGTCCTGTCTGATTCAAGCAAACATTTTAGTCAAAAACTAGCTCCTAAATTTATTAAATGCATAGTTAGTGACGTGATTGGCCCCTTGACATACAAACTTCGATCTGAAAATGGTCAAAACTTAGGAATTTGGCATCTCAAAGATCTAAAACCTTATAATTCAGAAAATCCGATATAGGTTAAACTTAATGATTTAGGTATAGGTGTAATTCATATCATAGGTTTAGATTAATTCGTAGATATATAAGTTTCCTATAGGTTAAGTTAGATTTTAGGTAAGGGATTAGGGTTTTATCAGAATCAAGATATTGCTTCGCTTAGCCAGTACATATATCAATCCTGTTAGTTTTGTCTTATTGGATTATTTGTACTTTCACTAAGATGATTATTTTATGCCAATTTCAATGGGATATTTCCTTGGTGTTTTTATATCTCTTAGATGTTCGAGCATTATTATCGAATTATCTGGATCTAGAGGTCGTTTATTACTCTTTATTGGTTCTGTTAACCTAGTAATAGCATAGTTTCGTAATTAAGTTATAATTTAAGCTTCGGATTTTCAGATTATTTAAGGTGCTTATTTTATTTCTTTACGCTGACCAGTTTATACTTTTGGGAGGGGGTGTGTAACGATCTAATATCGTTATTCATATACTAATATACAAATCCTTTAAGAATACCCTGTATGTATGAATATTTTGAATGTGTGGTACTACGCGATATGATTTTCTGCGCGACCTTCCCGTATTATAGGCATTCGAAACAAAGATTTTCTGAAGTGCATTTCGCAGCTAGCGGATTTTCAATGTATTCATGTGCACAGTGAACTTTTGTTTCATCAAATTATTATTTGGGATTGTTAATTGAGTATTAGCTAGGTTTACTGCTAATACGGAGTTACGAGAAATCCAGTAGTTTCATTCCAATCCGAACATCTGGTATAGAAGGGTTCGATATAAACCGTAAGTTATTTTCGCCAATTTAACTTCTAAACCTCATGGTTGTTTTCCTTATTTTAGCTTTTTGGGATTGTTAATTGATTGTTAGATGGTGTTACTACTTTTACGGAGTTACGAGAAATCGTATAATTATTCCAATTTAAACATTTGTTGAAAAAGGGTTCGATATAAACCGTAAGTTATCCCTACAATTTACATTCTAATCCTTATAGTTGCATTCCTTATTTTAGCTTTTTTTTTTTTCTTTATGCTACATCCCAAACTTATTGGCTGATTGAAGGGTCAACTGAACGGCCACGAGCATACTAATTATTAGTAATTATGTATGGATCCGAATCCAACCAGCGTTATTCATGGAAATTTTCCCGGTGTTGAATTCAAAATAATTCGACCTAGCGCGACCTGCAGGACAGGCGTCGGGCTTATCACCACGCACCACATCCAAGATAAGAATTCTTTTACCTGATATCCGTATTTAACATTGAACTAATCAAGCAGAATTGCTTACCGAACGGTGGTTTAATAACTCATTTAACGTACAAATTAATTGGTTATGTTTTGCCTTCTAAAATTTTAGTTATTCATTATTACTTGAATTTAAGTTACTATAATGTTACTTGCGATTTTTAATTTATATTCATTTAATTGAAAAGTAATTTTTACTATTCTATTTACGTAGTAAAATTGGTTGAAGACCCGCCTAAGGTAAATACTGCGTTATCTATATTATTATTTATTATACCTGTTAGTTGGTTAATAAGCAGATTCGTCTCCTTGTACGGGATTACAATGAGCAATGTTTTATCAAAATTTGATTGATTAAACCATTTACAGTAATTTTTTAGTTGCTGCTTATTAATTACTGGAGGTAGTATGTATTTTGTTTATATACCTAATTTTCCGGCTGATATAACAATGTGAGGTATGGCCATACTAGTTTTTTTTGCAGCCTTTATTTAATATACAGATATGTTTTATTACGATGAATTGTACCGCTATAAATTCTAGACGCGGGTTTCTTTCAACCAAAACTATAAGAAACTGTTTATGTTAAATCCAATTTTTTATTACAATATAATTAATTTACTCTATTCAATTTTGTACTTATTATGTTCATGGCGCCCAGTTTTGTTTATTTATTAAATTCTTTTCAAAGAAGTAACAGTGAATTCCACGAGGTTTCTCTGAACCACCCTAGATACTTCGTTTGTGCTCTACGACTGTGACTTTTGCCTGACGGGCGTTACAACAGGAGTAACATAAACCAAATTCTTCAAGTACCCCCACAGGAAAAAGCCCAAAGATGTTAAACCCGGACTTCTCGCTGGCCAAGCTCTTGGATCCGCGACCGATACATTTGTCAGGCTAATGGTGGTTAAACCATTGCCGAACAACACCTGCATAATGTGATTTTGCACCATCGAGCTCACATATCGCGCCGGAGTGCAAGAGGAACATTCTCCAGTAGGCCTGGAAGGTTATCATTTAAAAATTCTAAATAATGTTCTGCGGTTAGCCTTTCAGGAAGTATAGAAAGACCAACTGTCTCCAAGTATTCCTGTCCATAGATTTACTGAAAAACGTACCTGATAGTTTCTTTCATGAACTGCATGAGGATTGTCATGGGCCCAAACGTGTTCGTTGTGACGGTTACAGATGACGTTTCTTGTAAATGTAGCTTCGTCCATTCAAAACAAGGGAAACAAAAGATTTCTACTATGAGCTTCTACCAACTACTCGCAAAAGATAAATCGATATGGATGGTGTTCCTGCAATAAATTCTGAACGTTTATTTTGTAATACAGTCTATCATCTTTTAAAATCCTATGCACACGAGTTTTGGGAACACCCAGATTTCTAGAAATACTTCGTATACCAGTTTCTGGATTTTCAGCTAGTTTACTATTTATAAAACGTTTTCGTCTAAGTTGGGTTCCGTTATTCTTGGTCGACCTCCGTTTATATCATAAGCCGGAGTAATGGTTTCAGTTTCTATTAGTCTTCGATCTGCAACTCTTATCACTGTATGAGAGAGATGCCTTTTGTTGGGAATGCATATGGCGTACACGCTTGCAACTTCATTAAAATTTCCTTGGCAGTTTTCTTTTTTTTTAATAATTACAACCAGATCAACAAATTGCTTGCTACACATGGTTTTGTTACAATAATAAATAATCACGATAAATGTCTTAATGAGGTCGGCTGTCAGCTCCTCGGTGATGTAATTGTAATGATGCAAGAGTTAACTTGGATCACTTTCGTCGGATGACGAACATAAGTCCTGGGGTAATTTTCGCTTTAGTCTTTTGTGAATTTCTTTCGTCCTGAATTGTATAATACCGCACTATCACACTGTTGTATGTTTGTAAAGAAATTTGTAGTCACTTTTTTTATGTGCTGTTCAATAGTAGGTATGTTTAGTTATTCATGAATTTGGTAGTTTCTGACATACCACGGGGCATTTACACATATTCGGAGCACTTTATTTTGCATGATTTGCAGTTTATTGATTTGGGTTTTAGGAGCATTACTCCAAACTGCACAACACTACGTTAAAATAGGCCTCAAAATAGATTTATATATAAGCAGGGAATAGTCAATTTTTAGTGAGGATTTTCTGTTCATTATTGGGTATAACAGCGCCAATCGAGCATGGCACTGATTTAGATTTTTGTTAATATGGAACCCCCATTTCAGGCGTGTGTCCAGATATACTCCTAGGTATTTTACTGCTGAGTCTTGTGGACTCCAGTCTATTATATTTTGATTTATTATCAAGTTTGGTGGGTTAATTATTCTTCTAAGAGAAAAGATCTTGCATTCACACTTGGCTGCGTTTATTGTAATTCGCCATTTGTTGAACCATTGCACTAGTTCGTTGATAGATCTTTGCAGGAGTGAGATGGCTATTTCTAGATTGTGATTTTGTGTCAATAAAACTGTGTCGTCTGCGAACAATGCTAATTGTACTTCTGCAGTTTCTGGGATGTCATGAATATATATATTAAATAAAAGTGGACCCAAGATGCTCCCCTGTGGTACACCAGCGGTTACGTTTCTTGTTTCTGAGAGAGTGGTATTTAATCGTACTACGAAGGTTCTATGTTGAAGAAATGATGTTAAGATGCTAATCAAATAGGAGGGAGCGTCTATCTGAATTAATTTATACAGTAGCCCGTGAATCCAAACTTTCTCGAATGCCTATTGTAGATCTAAGAATGCGGCTACTGTATATTTTTTGCTTTCATATCCCTTTTCAATTTCTTCTGCTATGCGCAGCAGTTGATGACCGGTGGAATGTTTTTTACGAAATCCGTATTGACAAGGAGGCACTATGTTGCGACTAACGACGTAGTCTTGCAATCGTGTGTGGATTATCTTTTCTAGTAGTTCAGAGATTGCCGAGAGGAGGCTTATAGGTCGGTAGTGTTCTGGGTTAGCTTTATCTTTTCCTGGTTTGTGAAACGGCAGGATATGAGCATGTTTCCATGCTTTGGGAAAATAGCCTAGTCTTAGACACGTATTGAAAATGGTTGACAAGGATTTGCTGGTCAGGTTTTTGAGAATAATGTTGGGGATCATGTCCGGCCCAGGTGATTTTTTAATTTGCAAGGTCCTTATTATTTTTTCCAATTCTCGTGGAGATGTTGGTTTAATTTGCCCAGCATTTTGATTTATGTGGTTTGTCACATAATTACTTACTTCCTCTATGTCATTTCTGTTTTCTTGATTTACGTCTGCCGGGGTGCAATTTTTTTCGATTTGCTTGGCGAGTATGTTGCTTTTGTCCTGATCTGAGAAATATACTACATTATCTTTAGTAAGTGATGGAATTAAAGTAGGTTGTTTTAGTATTTTTTTCGTGACTTGCCACAAGGATGGATCGCGGGCTTCAAATTGTTGAATGTACCTTTGATAGGAATTTATCCTGTAATTATCTAGCTCCCATTAAACTTGTCATTTAATTTAGTCGAGTTTTTAAAACTGGATCTCTTGATACTTGCCATGCGCGTCGAGTTTGGTTTTTGATTTTAATTAGATTAAGAACTTCTGTGGGTGGTTGTAGGTAGTTGGGGTTATGTGCTCTCCTTTTTTTTAGTATTGCTGTATCTATGCTGCGTTTGATAGCGTTTGTGTAGTTGTTTATGGATTCATCTACTGTTTCCGTATTATCGATTCTTCCGGGTGCTTTAATATTTTTATTTAAGTTGAGGTCAAACACTTCCCAATCTATTGTGCCGTTTATTAGATGTGGTATTGGGTGGTTATATTGTGGTGAGTGGAAAAATCATATTAATACAGGTAAGTGGTCCGAATCGAGTTCAGTTAGGACTGTTTGAAAGATACGTTTGGTAAAGTTGTTGTATAGTACTATGTCTAACTGATCCGGCAAATAGTCTCTCCGGTAGGGGTAGTATGTATATTCCAATGAGGCGGATACTTGTACAGCTAGAGTAGATGTAATGTTATTTAGTTTGATTCCATCTGGGTTATTAACTCTGCAGCCCCATATTGTGTTTTTGCAGTTTATGTCTCCTACTAGCAATGCGCTATCGTTGTTTGTAAATGTATTAGTAAGATCTTGAGCAACCAATCTTTTATTGGGTTGTTTATATAGAGCTACTATTTTTACTTGGCTCCCATCGTTGAGTTGTAAATTAATTCCTACTGTTTCTAGACTTCTTACAGCTAGATTGGGTAATGGTGAGTGTGTCAGTTAATTAGGATCGCTACCCCACCAGAGGCAATAGGCGCTGTGCGCTCATTTCTATAAACAATGTAGCCCGGGACTCGAAATGTTTCGTTTTCAATCAGATGCGTTTCCGAAATGCAAGCAACGTCAACGTCGTGTCTTGCTAAAAATTTGATGAATGCAGATCTCTTAATGCTATTGGCGTTCCAATTAATTATTGTTATGTTATGTATAGTAAGATTTTTATTTTGATGCATGTTGTATTAATGTTGGTAAAAGTGTTAGAAGAATAGGTTTCATTTTGTCTATGTGTGGTATGATTAGGTCTATTATGGCTTTTATTACCGTGGTTATGATATCAGTGCTAGTTTCATGTTTTCTAAAATCCATATAATGTACTTTAAAACCTAAATTATTAACGTTATGGTGCGTCTCACCCATAACAGAAAGTGTAACGGTAACGCAGTTATTATTTACTTTATAATAACGCAAAAAGTATAAACCTAACAAGGTTGTTGATATATTGCGATGGATAGCTCTGTTTGTCTCTAATTAGCTATATTAAAAAATTAATTTATATGTTATATACGAGAGCAAAATTCAAAATGCACAATCCTCTGTTTAATGTTATTATTGTGTTTGTACTTTGCCTGTCATTTTATTAGGCTGATTAAAATGTGACCTGTATTAATTTACAGCATAAAATAAATGGTTGTATGCTCTTTTCAATATTTTATTTAGCTGCAATTAATTTGGAAAAAATGCTAGCTCAGTAGAACAATAACTCTTTAATCCCAGGGTGAGTTCCTAATTTACAATTTATCTGGTGCGGTACTGTACACCGGAATTAGTTCGAATGCGCGGTAGTCAAATATTTATCAATCTGTAAAAATCCCACAAAATGGTTTATGTCTTGCAATCATCAGTATTTACGTTAAAATGAGCGAAATCATAAAGATTCCTAAGGTATTTATTCTAATCTTCGCGCTCGGAAATGCTCTCGGAGAAAATTTTATTTTTATGTTGGGGAAACCTCCACAAACATTCCCACGTGAACTTTGACACGTGCACAACACAATAATAAACTTTTCAGGTTTTAAACTGCTTATTTATTATATTAAAACTTTAATTGAAGTGGAGCACAAATTTCACAATGTCAAGCTTAATAATTATTCTTTTGTTCTCTTTGTTTTCTGTTATTTAAACCAAAAACAAATCTTGTTGCTATAGTTACAATGCTAACGGAAATAAGTTTTGATGGATTTTAGTACATATTAGAAATAAGTTTCAGTACATAATTTTACATTTTCAAATTCCTTACAAATTAAAATATTGCCTTTTTTTTAATCTAAATTGTTTCTTTGCGCCACACACATACACGTTTTATTAATTGCTCTGCTTTTCACTAACGTTTAATGCACTGATTATTTATAGAGTTCATTACTTCTTATTTGTTTCTTCCATGTCCTGCTCCTTGTTTTTCTAATTCCTTTTTATGTCCTGCTGCCTGCTTTTCAAAATTGCTTTTTCGCAATCTATTGTTATTTTATTCCAGCTTTCTTTACCTCTTAGGATTCCTCACCAATTTCACTAACTAGCTTAATTGAAATCTACGCTTCATTTACATGCACATAGCAAACCTTTTTGTGTCTATTACTTTCTTTCGGTTCGGCTATTTATTCTGCACAAACCTATTGTTTAATTTTTGAAGGTCAACTTCGATCCCTGTGAAAAACGCTTTGCCCCTTGCGTTCCTTTTACTCAATTACTTTACTATTACTGACATCTCTTTACCAATGCATTCATTGTTTAAATGTTAAACATTGCAGCCACATAAAACACCCCAACTCTGTGCTTACTGAATTGTTCATCATGTTGCACTGCTAGCAGAGTCGAGCCGTGGGCCTAATACCATTACAATATCTGTAACACATTTTTCATTTTTATAAATAAAATTAACATCAGAAATCCACTATCCATTTACTTTTACTACGGTGAACCCATGGCCGCTCCTTCGACTTGTTCGTATATTTTATTGTTCCAACTGAAGTAAGTGTTTTTCAGGCAAATTTCAACAAGTTCAACTTGGTCTGTAGGCAAGAGATCTTTGAGCATTACTAGCACCTCATTAACCGGCGCTAATATCTACATGGAAGCTTTTGAAACCAAGGCTCTCGAACAAGCGCAGCTAAAACCGACTTGCTGGTTGAGATATGTAGATGATACCTTTGTTATCTGGTCACATGGACGCCAGACATTGAATCTGTTTCTAAAACACCTGAATTCTGTACATCCCAACATACAATTCACAATGGAAGTAGAGGAAAATTGCAGTATTCCGTTTCTAGACGTCCTGGTGAAACGTAAATCAGATGGCAGTTTAGGACATGCAGTCTATAGAAAGAAAACACACACGGACAGATATCTAAATGCTGACTCACACCATCATCCAATGGTAAAAGCAACAGTTCTCCAGACTCTGGCGACAAGAGCCGTTCGTATCTCAGACGAGGAAAATCTAGAGAGAGAAAAGCTACATCTGTTTGACTCTTTACAAAGGAACGGATACACAACTACCGCCATACGAAAAGCACTAGACAAGACTATGACAAAAAAGGCTAAAGAAGAATCTCCACCTCTGGAAGGCTTAGCATTTCTACCTTACGTTAAAGGCTCAACTGATAAGATAGGACGTGTCTTGCAACGATGCAACGTCAAAACTGTGTTCACGAGCAAGGAAACTTTGGGTAACGGCTTCAGATCGGTAAAAGACAAGATTCCAAGTTTAAAAACCGCTGGCGTATATCGCATTCCTTGTTCTTGCGGCTCGAGTTACATTGAACAGACTGGTCGTTCCGTTGATCTAAGACTCCAAGAACATAAAGGCGATTGCAAACACAAACGCATCACAAAATCAGCCGTAGCTGAGCATACGTTTACAAATGGGCACACTTTAGAATTTGAGCATGCAAGAGTACTGCCAGAATACCTCATTACTTCCCGCGAGTGATACGTGAAGCCATAGAAATAGAAAAACATCCAAATAATATCAACAGGGAAGATGGCTTTAAGCTTAGTAAAACGTGGACCCCTGTGATACACGATCTAAAGCGTTACAACCACTCTGCGTCATACGGCCACGCCCCACGGATTAGGTTGCACTCGGACGACCAACCAGCGCCAGCGTTACGCCACTCCGCGCGCCTGGCACAGAGGACTATAAATACCTCCACACCGACCTTCGGTTCTTAGTGCGACTTTCACTCTGATGATGCAAGCTGCAAGGTCTTGCGAAACGTTAGTGAATATGGATGCACAAACAGCAAAACGGCCAAATCTGCCTAAGTATCTTCGTTCTCAAAATACTCAAACAACACGAGCCACCAAAGAGCATGGCCATCGCGCGGGTTTTTGCTCGACTTCACAAGGTGCAAGGCACATTAAGCCAGAAAATGCTGGGTGTTCATATACAAATACTACGCGGTCTAAGCCGAAATTCTATGTTAAGAAGAATAATTCGAGTAACCGCGAAAGCCTCAAACAAAACATAATTTCATTATTCCACTAGTGGATAAAGTGGCACTTTAGACGGTTCATAAGTTTGATAAAACTCAATTATAAGGTGATTGTGGATAAAAAATTAAATTGATGACGTCATGGAAATTATAATCACTATCTATAACGCATTTTATAAAGCTACATTTGACCTACAATTAACTGTATGTTACTTTAACAACCTAATAAGTTACACAAATATGCAAATATTTGTAATTTAAACCAAATTTATACATTCAATTGATAGGTAACATAGGTAACAAATAACATGTGGATAAGCTAAACAAGATTTTAAAAATCAATTTTTTAACTTCAAAAATATTTTACAGTTCTATGTCAACAAAAAGCATGCTACACATTAGGCAAGCTCTAATGTTTTCAATGGTTCCCGCGATCAAGTTTATTTTTGGTTTCCCTGTACTTTTCTATTGTATGTACAAAATATAAATTATTAAATACTAGCAGTCCAGTGAGACAAATGTCTCATTTAAAAAAACAAAAAAGACCGTTATTCAAATAGAACGCGTATTAAATAAAAACTGTACCCAGACCTGGAAGGTGTCAAAGTGGTTGCCTAACCGATCGAGGTTTGAAGGCGCAGAGGGCATCGGAACATTCTGGAAGCTGTCAAAGTGGTTGCCTAACCGATCGACGTTTTAAGGCGCAGAGGGTCGCAGCTCCGTTTGGCTGCTGAAACAGTTTTTATTTAATACGCGTTCTATTTGAAAAACGGCCTTTTTTGTGATTTCTCGAAAACCGGAAGTGTCATGTGACTGAAATTCGGTTCCTGACCTGACCTGACCATTCGAAACATATAACTTTCATAACTTGTTTCTCTATCTCTTACGGTTTGGCTGCTGAAACAGCGTCCCGGACAGACAAAACGGCGTTCCAGACAGACAAAACTGCGTCCCAGACAGGCACGTCTATTAGATAAAGGAGTAGTTAAATAATTAAAATAAAAAGCGTATGTGTTTTTCTACCATATATTTTTTTATACTAGATGAGTATTTCAAAGTGTCACAAGCCGATTTCTCGAAAATGGTATAAAATGTTTTGATGAAATTTTGGTGAGGTAATAGGGAGATAGGGGGAAATACTTAAACATATTTTTGACATTTACCTCTTCTCTCCATTTTGATTGGGAAGGGGGTAACTTTGGAATTTTAAATAGGATAATGTACCTTTGCTTATAAAATTAGAATCTACGTAAAAAACTACATCTGTGTATATAACATATTTTATTTGCTTTTTCGATTATGTACGGAATTATGATTTATTAGGTTAAAAATAAAGAAGAATAATAATAGTTAAAACGTCAAAATTCTCGTCTGACTTATGGAAACGAATAATAATTCTGAAATAGGTTTGTTTATTTTTTAAATTTAGTCAAAATTTAGTTAATCATAATTCCGTAACCGAAACAGCAAATCCAAAAATGTTTTTTACACATACGTAGATTCTAATTTTATAAACAAAGTACATCATCCTATTTAAAATTCCAAAGTTACCCCCTACCCATCAAAATAGAGAAAGGGGTTAATTATAAAATATACGTTTAAATATGTCCCCCAATCTCCCTATTACCAAACCAACATTTAATCAAAATATTTGAAACCGTTTTCGAGATATTGCCTTGTAACATTTAAAAAAACTCACCTAGTATAACCCTGCGTGTCAGTTCCATTATATTTTATTTATAAAATCTATTGATGTTGATATTTTTTATTTTTTAAATGTGAATTAAAATTATGTAAAGCAACGTATAACGTACTCAGCTTGTTCATCTTTCGCAGTGTACTGAAAGTAACTCTTCACATTTACTGTGCATAAGAAATATGTTTAAAAGTCAAAAGAGAGAGTAACAGAGGATAGACTAAATCGTAAAATAATTGATTATGCAAAAGAGATTTGGTACGTCCCAATACACAATACCGGAAGAGGCGAAAACGCCTAAACCAGGAAGGAAGACGACGAGGACGATGTCAAAAGTTAAACATAAGCCACAAATGATATTTCATTAACATTTTCCGTTGACCATCTATGTTCTAAAATGCTGTTAACGTTTAAATTTTAAATATTTCGGGTTTTTTTTGGCATTCTAAAAATTCTAATTTTAAACAATACGCACTGTGTAACAAACATTCTTACTGAGATGTTTATTTTCAATTGCCGTGATGAAGAGATATCCCTAAACATGGAATGAATCAGGCTACGGTATGTGTTACCTAGTTGTCTGTGAGGACATACGCTTGCTTCGATGCCTGTCCAGGGCCGTAGCTACCACCGGGGCAGCCGGGGCAACGCCCCGGGGCCCCTGAACATAGGGGGCCCCCGAAAGCGGAAGAAGTTATTTTTACTAAATTGTTTTAAAATAGTTTTGAACCAAACTTAGACTGTTTAAACATTAAGTAATTAATATTAACTAGTGTCTGAAGCTTCAGAGGTTTGTAGACGTTGGGGAATATCTCAAGAGTTTCGCCAGAGTAGGATTAGGATGGTGAAAAAACACTTTGATGACTTATGCGAGGAGGAGAGATTACAAGATCCAGAAACCTGTTTTAGAGTAACAGTGTTCTATCCAATGATAGACACTTTATGCACTCAACTAGATAACCGATTTTAGGGTATAAAAGCTGTTCTTGACACTTATCATGCAATCCAGCCTAAATTTCTTGTCAAAGCTAGTGAAAAAGATGTCCACGACAAAGCAGTTGATTTTGTTAGAAGGTTTCCGGATGATGTGTCTTCAACATTTCCATCTCAGCTATGTTCAGTTAAGACGTCATTTAAAGACAAACTTGAGAAAATGAGCAGCATCAAGGAATTTGCAGATCTGTTGATAATTGATCACGACTCACCTTCGTCACCTTATTCTTCTGTATTATGTACTTGACAGTTCCTGTGACCGTAGCTAAGGCCGAACGGTCATTTTCAAAACTGAAATTGATCAAGAACTACACGCGAAGCACTATGGGACTGGAAAGGCTAAGCAATACAGGGTGTTAATTAAGTACGTAGACAAACTTTAAAGGGTGATTCCTTGATCAATTCTAAGATAAAAAGTTTATACAAACATGGGACCTAAACGGCTTCGTTTTCAAAATACAGGGTGTTGAAGTTTAAACAAACTTTTTTTTTAAATTCGAAAACGGCTGGAGGTATTCTAATGAAACTTGGTGTAGGTTAGTATTTCATAAAGTGGCATTGTTTGGTAAAAATAAATTTAATTTATTTCCACCAGTGGCGTGCATCGAGGCCACCTCAGATACCTTATTTTAGAAAAATTTGGTACGCCAAAAGTTTTATAGCTATTGTAAGATTGTTTGTTATTAAATAATATTTTTAAAACTTCTTTAAGCTGTATTTTGAAAACGAAGCCGTTTATATCCCATTAAAGTCCAACTAACGAAATTGCTGCTGCAGATTTTTCCGTTTTTCTCGAAAAAGGTTTATTCTATCAAAAAAAAAGATACATCTTTTGTATAGTTTCAATGGATGAAGCTAAAAAACAGTGGCGTACCAAATTTTTCTAAGATAAGGTAACTGAGGTGGCCCCGATGCACGCCACTGGTGGAAATAAATTAAATTTATTTTGACCGAACAATGCCACTTTATAAAATACTAATATACACCAGGGTTCATTAGAATACCAGGCGTTTTCCAGATTTTTGAAAAAAAAATTTTTTTTGTTTAAACTTCAACACTCTGTATCTTGAAAACTAAGCCGTTTAGGCCCCATGTTTGTATGAACTTTTTTATCTTAGAATTGATTAAGGAATCACCCGTTAAAGTTTGTCTACGTACTTAATTAACACCCTGTATAGCTTTGCTTTCAATTGAAAAAGATAGAGCTCAACAAATTAACTTTGATAAAGTAATCAATGACTTTGCTTGTAAAAAAGTTAGTAAATGTACTTTATTTATAAAATTAAAATCTACGTAAAAACTATATATGTTTACATACAATTTTTTGATTTGCTTTTTCGATTACGGAATTATGATTTATTAGGTTATAAAATAGAAAAGAATAATAATCTTTAAAACGTTAAAATTCTCGACTGATTTAAGTAAAAATAACTCATTTCCATGGAAACGAATAATAATTCTGAAATAACTGAACTTGATTTATGCTTAAAATTCATTTATTTTTTAAATTTAATCACAATTCCGTAACCAAAAACAGCAAATGCAAAAATGTTTTGTACACACACGTAGTTTTTTACGCAGATTCGAATTTTACAAACAAAAGTACATACATTATTCTATTTAAAATTCCAAAGTTACCCCCTACCAGTCTAAATAGAGAGGGGGGTAATTATATAACATACGTTTAAATATGTCCCCCCATCTCCATATTACCTCACCAAAATTTAATGAAAATATTTGAAACCGTTTTCGAGATATTGCCTTGTAACATTTTAAAAAACTCACCTAGTATGCATGCGTGCATGTCGTATAATGGGTAGTACTCCGCCTGGTGCAGAAGCATTTACATTGCGTTAGGCGTTTTCTGCGTGATTTAACGACTATCACTAACTTAATAATAATAACCGGGGCCGCTGCAGTATAAGGCTAACGCCTTAGCCAACTGGTTAGCAAGCTTTTACAGTTTTATATTAAACTCAATGTGACAAGTAAATATGTGTTTTGTCTGTTTGAAATACCCATTCTTCTATCTTAACAAAAAAAAACACCAATTAGCAACCCTATTAAAAAAAGGAGTACTAAAAGAAAGTGGTGTAGAAGTAAAAGGGAATATAACGTGGGGGCCCCATAATTATTTCTTGCCCCAGGGCACCCATACCTGTAGTTACGGCCCTGTGCCTGTCATTAAAGCATTTAATAATCACAACGTTTGGACTTCTCCACACGGTGCATTCATTATTGAAGTATATTTTAAAAATGGATATGCAACAGGTACTCAACGATGATTGAAACTACAATTCGACATTAATTGAAATAGACCGAAATAAACATGGCTTCAACAGGATGGAACTATTGCTCACAAGGCGAAAGTTGTTATGGGTATTTTACGAAATTTGTTTCCAATTCGCTTAATTTCTCGGAATGAATATTTGTCACAGCCCGGACAACAGCTTGTGATTCCTTTTTCTGGAGCTAACTCAAGTCTAAAGTTTATATAAATCGTGCGTATACGGTTCAAGATCCATAAAATAAACTAGAGTTAGAAGAATACCAGCAAACATGCTGAGAAGAGCAATGGAAAATATTTCAGTAGTATTTGGGCCGAAAGAGCATTTCCTTAAAGATATTTTTTTTAATCTGTAATAAGTGTACACGGAATTTTCCCAGCGCGAATTACATCAATTTACAAATAAACTAAAATGAACTCGCAGGGATTCGCAGTTTCTAGTCAGCCTCACGGGTCCGCCGCTTGCAGCCTCTTGAACTACTGCGCCATAACCGTGCTCGAATTATACGCTTTTTTTTCCAATTTGTGATGTTCACCCTGTATCTAGTAGGTCTCAATTACATCAAGGATAAATCCTGAGCTATGTGCAAATTATTACTTTCATCTATTTCTCAGTTAAAGCAAGAATTTAAAAAAAATCTAAAGTGCTTACTTTGTGACAAAATATCCGAAATTTTCTCGATTTCATGCCAGGTAGACATATACTGTGCATGTAAAATATCGTATTCCCCAAACAAATAGTTTTTGAGTTATACTTGCAACATACAGACAGACAGAAGTGAGAAATCCTGTTTTTCGTCATCTGGGGATCCTGAAACGTGAAGATCTGAAGAAATTTCGGAAGGTGACTTTTTCCCGTCTTTTAGATGAGGAAAGTCAAAATCAATTGGTGTTTTATCCTGTTATCCTAACAAGTGCTATTTAACATGGTTACTAAGAAGTAGCTTTGGATTTTTTAGTGTCCATCTATTGCTCTATGGATTTTACTTCACAGTTTTCAGAATGTAATGTCTACATCATTTTAGATAATTATTAAATTTAGCAATAATTTTATCGTACACTGTCCGATTTGGTACTTAGAATTCAGTACATAGTTATAAAATTTTTTTATGGAATGGTATTTTACCCTAATCTTTTAAAAAATGATAGTCATCAAGTGGCATCAATTACCGCCAACGTCCCGACTAAAGAAGAGTCCACCTGGCTTGAAATGTTCTGCAAAAATGTGAAGATAGTTTTAGAGTACTTCTTCTTAAATTTCGAAGGTTTTGTGTTTAATCTGCTGGTAAAATACAAATATCTTTATAGCGAATACAGTGTTGTTACATTTTTCAAGCCTGTTTAGTAACAGTTGAAATGTAGGCATTTTTGGACGTTCTCATTTTGTCAGCAGTCTCACGCTTAACTTATCTAAATCAAAGATTTATTATCGACTGACGATTTCGCAAATGATTTTTTTATATGATTATGAGTTGTAACAGGTTTCTCTTCATATTAAGATACGTTGTTTCCGTTTTAATGATATCAACACAAAGACACCCGCTCCATTTCCTGACATTTTTAATATACTGTTGGCAACTGTAGCCCATTATATTTACCATTATAATATGTTACTATAGATGATTAATTGGAGAAATTTAGAGGATATTGTAGCTTCAAATAATAAGTACCTTCTTCTTCTTTTTTATCTATTCCTTATACCCTAAGATGTCGTGTCCTGTATCCACTTTCGGAACTCTGTCCTGCCCCGCGGCAATCGATTAACTTCTACCATGCTTTTTTCCTTCTTCACCATGTCCCTCTTATCATATTCATCCATATAAACCTTGACCGCTCTTGCTCTCTCTTCCCCTTTCTTCTTGCCTCAATTACCTTCTCGGTGTTCTCGCTTCTCCCATGCCCACCACGAGTCCGTACCGTTTTAACTGTTTATTGCTCCTCCTTTTTTGTTGCATTTCTAACCCTATCTTGTATGGTTTTTCCCACACTAGAAGTGAGTATTTCCTTTCGGCTGCTGTTACTTTACTTTTGTGTCTATCTTGGTGCGGCCAAATTTCTACTTCGTAAATTAATATTGTGATAAAATGGGTCAATAAGCTCCACGTTTTGTTCCAATAAATGTAATAAAATGGGTCTAAAAGCTCCTACCATCTGGTGCCTATTAAATGTAATGATTACCTGTTTGTGAATTTTCAATAAAATTCAATGAGTTAAATTGCGGCTGGTGAAAAGCGAAATGTAATAAATGATCACACAATTAAATGGTTGTATGCCTCTTTTATATTTTATCTAATCTGCAAAACTGATTTTGCTAACTATAAGGCAAGCATGAAACTCAAATCTCATTGGGTTGGGGTCATAAACGGACTTTATTTTATTCGTAAACTCAGTAGTTCGAATGCGCGGTTCTTGGTAGATCAAAAATCCTTGATTTGACCAATGACACTAAATGTCGCTAGTGGTGACAGCGTATTTCAATATTTTAAAAGTGAAATTACTGTGAGAAACGCGCCAGGTAATTATTCAAATTTTCGCGCTTGCAACAATTAGGACTGTTTTGTTTCAGTGATGACGTAGGAACACCTCGCCTTGCTTGTTTCGTGATGTAAAAGGGACGCCAAAATGTGTATTTGTTTTTGTTCGCTTGGGTCCTCAGCCGAATTCGCACAATCCACCGACGCTACTCGATTCTTGGAAAGACTGAAGCAAATGGGGCTTCGAGAAAATGCTAATCCACTTCGGAAAGGTTTGACTTCGGATTTCAATGCGTTTCCGACCCTCTACACTTAAATTTTCAGGATTTTTTCCTACCTCATTTGCAGACTTCTAAGCTGCCCGTTGTGAAAGCTGCTCCGATATTCTGCTAGAGACGGTCCCCTCGCTGCAGATGCTGTCCGTGACGTTCTTGCAGTCCTCTCCGACGTAATGCAGTGCAGGCATCTGGCTCTGGATTATTACTTTTGCCGGAAACGATTATCGGAAACCCCAGCTGAACGGCAGCCGGTGTCCTCGGAGAAGCGATTGGAGAATTTTATATTTTGGTGCTGCGGAAACCTTCACAAACACTGTCACATGTACTCTGAGATGGGCACAATAAAAGGTAATTCGTTTTTATTCGTAATGTGCTCGTTTAATGGTATAGAAATGTGTTTAAAAGTGGAGCACAAATCTAACAAACTTCACGTAAAAATGAATTCAATTGTTCTCCCTGTTTTTTCAACAAACCAGCATCAGGTTGCTAGGTTACTATGATTCTCTTATGTTAAAGGATATTAATTTTGGCAACGAAAGGTTACAAATGGAAGTAAATTTGAGTACTTAAATTATATTTACAATTTTCTTAAAACTAAATTATTGCCTTTAATATTATAACTAAATCGTTCGGTAGCGCTGCGCACACAAACGTTTTTATTTTTATTTTGTCATTGCTCTGCTTTGCACTATTGCCCTGATTTTTGAGTTCATCATGTTCGCGTCATTATCTTTTCTCTTCTGTTGCCTTCTAGCACTGCTCTTTTGCAATATTTTTATTATATTGTCCTGCTTAATTTACTTTTCTGCTTTGCTTACTAATTTTACTATCCTTTGCTTTTGACTTAACAAATTACGCTACTTTTATAATGCAGTCAACAACCTTTTGTGTCAAATACATTTTATAAATTGGCCTGGCTTTACATGTGCACAAACCTTATTCGAATTATATTAATTTAGTCACAAGCCAATCTAAACCGATATGTTTTTCGGACTTTTTCCACTGTCTAGGGTGGCCTAGTGGTTAGAGTGGCAGACTAGCGATCAGCGGTCCCGGGTTCAAACCCCGGGGGAGGCACAAATTTACGTAGAAAAACGTATAATATCCGTCCTTCTCAGGACTAACCAAGAACACCTGAAGTCGGGGGTAGATTAAAACTCCCGAAACGTTGTGTCATTTACACCCTAGATAGTGGAAAAGGTCCGAAAAACATATCATAATAGACCACTGCCAAAAAATGGCATTCAGAAACCAATCTAAATCCTTTGAAAGTTGCTTTACCTTTGCGTACCTTTCTCCAACTAATTTAATCTTTCTCGCATCTCATTATCAATGCATTTACTGTTTTATTTTAGTTTTAAAATTTGCAATTAGATAAAACATCCCAACTCTGTGCTTATTGAATCGGTCAATTATCTTGCACTGCAAACAGAGCCAAGTCGTGGCCTCATACCATCTCAATATGTCAGTATATAGATTGATTTCTATAAGCGCTGTTTGGTTTCTTTACTTAGTTATTTTGTGTTAATTAGTGTTGTATGTATCAATGTATCTAGTAGTGCACTCTATATGTTTTGGTTACGCGGTTAACTTTTATTTATGATAAATCTCCAATGCTTTCTGTATTTTATAACTACTTTCCCTCGCATATTATGTTTATTTTTCTTCTTTTGCTGTGTTTCTACTTACTTTCATAACTTTGCTATTTTGTATTTGTTCTGATTCCTGCTTTTCCGATTTCCTTACTCCAGTTGTCTTCGATTAAACAATATTCCAGAAAGTAATGCTGAAAGTCAAACGAGTGAAATACATAATACTCTAATGGTACTGTCATTTCGATAATATTCTGGGCCAAATATTTCATTGTCCTAATCAAAATCTTTTTTTAATTAGCGAGCTTTAATTACCTCGAAATTTTAGAAAAGATTTAATTCACTCACCTAAAGCCAAAAACAACGCAAAATCCGGGTTAATGATTAGCCGGCTTAGGACATAATCCAAATTATTAAAACGGACTTTCAACAATTAGCAAAAAAAATTAAAATCTAACTTTTTTAGCAAATTAGATTTTGGTATTTTGTATATCACACGTCACTAGAACATGTTGGGTGCAACGTTAATTTAAAATGTCAATTTTGTAAAAAAAATATATAAAAACGGATATTGAAGCTATTTAAATTGTTTTATCGGTATAACTAGGTGTTAACATTATATTTTATTTTTAGATTGTTTTTACTTTCTTCGTCTTTTAGACGTATAATCGTGAAAAAATCACCTTCCGGGATTTCTTCAGATCTTCACGTTTTAGAGTTCCCTGAACCCAAAACGCATTTTTTTACTCAATTACGTCTGTCTGTTTGTCTGTCTGTCTATCCGTCTGTCTGTTGTATAGCTCAAAAACTATTTATTATATTTTGCATGCGGATTACATCTCTACCTGACTCAAAATCAAATATACTATATATTCTGAGTTATCACCTTGTAAAAATAAAATGCTGTCTGTTTCTGCTTTAACGCAAGAATCAATAGAACTAATAATTTTCACATGGCTCAGATTTTTATCTTTGGTGAAAATGAGACCCAGTATATACAGGGTAAACATTGTAAAAAGGAGAAAAGAAAAACCATCGCTGCGGATTGCAGCTAGCGCAATGAAAACGTATAGCAGTAATTGCGCACTCTATTTAACGCAATTGATGGAAATGTACAACGACGGCCACGGGGCGCAATCAATGCGAGGGAGTTCCGTGTAAAGTCCTTTACAGATTTTTCCAGATTATGTTTTAAATTAAGGTGATGTGTCTGTAATGATAGTTTAGTACGTTTTTATCTACCTGTATATATCAAAGCTTTGTAGTATATTCTATTTTTAGCAGTTGTTACATGCTTATCCCAGTACAAGACACCTGGTAACGGAATTTGGAACTAATTTATAGTATGGACTAGGTATAAGTGTGTGATTGCATCTTTTGTACTAATAATATTAATGACGTAGAATTATTATTATTAGTATATTTTTCGATAATAACCAGTGCCACTGATACTGATACTGATACCATTGCAGAAAAATAAAACGTTTCTAAAAAAAATGGAGAAATTTTACAATTCACACAAATTCGAACAGATGTTGTTATTAGCATACTGCATCAGTTTGTTATGGACAAGGTCTAGGAACGAAGATTTTTTATTTTATAATTTGCCTGTTACACTTTACACTATGAAAATCCAACAAAGATGAACTAATACATTTCCAAACCACGTTCCATTATCGTCATCCCATTATCTCGACAGGATGAATAATGACTATCGACTGAAGTACCTAATCTGATTAAAAATTTGGGGTGGATAAGAGCAGACGATCAGTGAGATCAATTTGAGTTCAATTATGTTTTAAAGTATGTAGTTCTAATGTTCGATTTTTTACAACTTTTATCAATTTACCAATGAATAAAATATTTTATGCAGCAATTGGAAATGTTCGATTTCTACAAATACAGTACCGCCTGTTACGAGGAAGCGCTCTCGCTGGAGCAACAAATAATTATCATAAAAAACCCGGATCTGGCGTATCCAGAACTTTCATGGAAAATGCAAGTGCTTAATTTCAAGCGGCTCGTCTAGATAGAAGAAAGTATGGAACCATTTGGTAATCACGATACCAGAGCGTATAGAATGGTGGGAAAATTATCAGTCTCGTGGTGCACCTGGCATGAGATAGTTTGGGGCATGGACTACTCATAAGCAAACGTGATAAGTATTCCGGCAACGGCGATCTGATAATACGTTAGATAAATAAAATGGAGAGCTGATAGATTCCACAAAACGAGTAAAATGGGCGATGAGGACTTAGTGAATAGTTCCAACGACGTCGTCTCCGAGGAAGTCAAGACCTTCGGTTTATCTAAGTTAGTGAAAATAGCTACCCGGAACAGGACTTTCTTTTGCCCCAATGGAGTACCTTCGGTGCACGAGTATCTATCAGGTAAGTGCTCAGTCAAAAATAACACCCAGTGATCTAGAAATTATTGTGTACTGCTCCACTTTCTTCGTATTGTTGAGCTCTCGTTGAGGCAAAGAAATTTTTCAACACGCTATAACGAAATTTTATGCCTCTTAAGTTGTAACGGTTACGGTCTGAATATATTGATATTTCAATACATTCTATCTTTCAATATAAAAATAATCGATATTTATCAAATGTATGGTCAGTAGAAGAGAGGATTTTTCAGTTTATGTATCTAAGTATGTGCTTGTTGCTAATTGGGATGTGGAGTTTCTTGGATATTACTTAACAGTAACTGCATTTATTTTCACATTTTAATAGTTAAAGTTAATCTAATTTTATTTTCATGGATCTTTTCCTTTCAATATTTGTTTTATTAATGAGACACGCTTAATTCCTAATTTTAAGTTTGGGCAAAACTATAAGAGCGTGGCATTCTAGGCGAAAGGTTTATTAGTTTTTATTGTCTCGTGTACTTGCGTAAATCTAACAACATAGTCACTCACTCCTACTTTGCCGACCTGTCGATTTAAATGTGTTGAAGGTGCATTTTCTGAAACAATTTCAAAGAGAGAAAAATGCAAGTACTTTGTATGCACTTTTATTTACATAACCGACCTAGATAACTACCGGTTTGATGATTTTTATTTTTATCTCTGTTCCACTGCAGCAGTAACTTTCACTTTTAGCAGACTTTACTTTCTCCTGGCTCATGGAAGCTCGAGATATTCAAGCGGTTATTTATGGAAATCAGAAATTTTTACTACGTCACTGATGTACACATAAGTATTACAACACTCACTATTATGTTTATTGCCCCGATGGCGTTACGTTACCTCTTTATTTTCGTTGGGAGCGATTAAATAGCCTATTGAAACTGTCCGGTATTCGCTTATTTTATTGCTAAAACAACAAATTTTCTTATGGCCCTACTTTACGAAGCCATTCATTTTTCTCTTAGAATTGTTTCGCTGTGAGTAGGTAGGTTATAAAAAACCAAGTTTCTCCGGACATGCCCCATGATGTCGTAACGAAGTTCAAGTACGCCTCTTGCTTCATCCACGCTGCTATACTATTGCTTAATTAATCAATTAGTCCACGTAATTTATAAAATTTAATTAATACTTTTCGTTAGTAAAATCCAGTTCGTTGATTCATTATAAAAGCAGAAAAAATACAATATCCAATGTGTTTATCTAATTGTTTACATCTGCCCGAATACCATAATAAATAATGCCATGTAAACATTGCATAACGAAGTTACATAAAATCCAGAATTGAAGCAAATTTGAACCCAAGCGTTAAGGCGTGATAATTAGCTCAGCTCCATAAATTGCAAAATTGATGTGCATTTATTTATTAATTTACGTAATCTAGGCCTAAGTGTAACGTTATTAATTTCTGGCCTCGGAAATGAAAGTGGAAATTATGAAGAGGGCCTTTAGTTTATATAAGCTTCGTGAAGTTTTTAGAAATTTATTAGAAGTGGTGCTGTTGAATAATAGCATCAGAATTGTTTCTTGCTGCAATTTCAATATACAGGTGGTTCCAGAAGACTGAATCTGGGGCTCTGCCTTTATTAAGTCAGGATTACTCTTATTTAATTGATCATTACGCATTACACAAATATACATATTAAAATTATAGTGTTTGAATTGACTTTTCGTATGTAATCAATAATATAAATTTTAAATTCTGTAGGTTTGAATTTATTTTACTATTGTAATCCAATATTTTAAGCGTTTATAACATTTGTCACTATTATACAATATGTAACAATGAATGAATTAGTACTATGACAAGTATATTTAATAATTAGTCAGCTTTGAAGAACTGTAAGGCAGAACATGCCGTAATAAATTTTTTGCACTTTTGGGACTAAAGTTGGCACTTTAGTCACTCATTTCAGAGACTAAAGTAGCACATTTAATCCCTAGGGACTAAAGTAATTACTTTAGTCCCTAGGGGCTAAAGTAAAAATGTTACCGTAACTATGGTAAGTTTATGTACACAGCGTTCTTAATAAAATTAAAATTAATCAGTTCGCAGTACTGAAGTGCATTGTCAGTCTATATCAAATTCGAGGTTAGTAGGTTAGGTTTTTTTGCCATTTGACATACACTGACGCAAAACTTAACCTGCAATTCTCAAATTTGACATAGACTGACAATTAAACTTCAGTACTGCCAACTGATTCAGGCTATCCATGGCCTGCTGAAATTTAGTTTTTAAAAAATCACTCTGTACACAACCTTCTTAATAAAATTCGTATTTAAAATTAAATTGTAATTGTCAGTTTCCAAATTTTTCAAATGTTCAATGATGATGTTCCCAAAAGTGCAAAAAATAGCGTATATCACAGGGGACAAGAGTCCGTAAATCCCTTGGGTGGTTACTTCACTGGCGAGATTTAATGATGAATTTTAGTCCATCATGATATAATATACTATTATTCAATTTTGACAGTTTAAAGTGACATTAATAACTCCATAGCAACCTTCATAAACAGTCTATGATTCGCAAGTGAAATAAAAGTGTTTTAATTTACTAGACAATTAAAAAAGTTTAATTCACTAGAGAATTAAAAAAGTTACAATGAAGAACAACATATTTTTATTATTTCTACAAATATTTACATTCAATTACCCTTTCTCTTTGTAGTGTGTAATATATAATTACTAAAATTTAGATCAAATCGACGATGAATGGGCAAATTTATATCTTAATTTGAAAATTTTTAAATTTGTCATTCAAAATTTCGTCAAAATTAAATAAAAACATATATGTGCCACGTGAATTACACATTTATTAACTCAAAGATATGATCTCAACATCTTTTCATGAATAAACATATGTTGAAATCACTTGGTGTATAATATTTATAAAAAACTGTCAAATACTGTAATAAGTAGTAATCAACTAGATAACAGGTAGTTAATACATTGTTGACAATCATAGACTTTAAAATTCGTAATCGTTTCATTCTTTTTTTCTAGCTACGTGTTTTATTTATGTCTTTTTCGCAATATTTTTAGTTATAAATAGTAGCAGGTTTTATTCAATATAAAAAAATAATAGTAATATTTTAATGTTACCTTTAACAAAACCGTTACCAATGATTATTTATTATTATCATTGTTGGTAAAACAGGTTCTTCGTTTTCTTCTTTATGTAGCTTCTATCGTCCATTCTTGGACATAAAAAATTTCCATTGGTAGTTCTTTTTATGTAGTCGATCCATCTTAGATTTGGTCTTCCTTTTTTTTCACTCCCTTCTGTGGTCGCCACTGTATGATTATTTTCGTCCATCTGTCTTCAGACATCCTAGCCACAAACCCCGTTCATCTCCAATTCTGGTTCGCTATTTTTGTTCCAATATCTTGCAATGTCTTCTATCCTATTCAAGTGTTTCTTATTTTATCTCTAATTGAAATGTTCATCATCTTGTTCATTACAACTTTAGTCAATGGTCACGTCTGCCATATGTAAGAACTGGTATAATACATTGATTGTAAACTTGTGTCTATTGACAATTTTAGAAATTTCCTCGAAACACGTGGCTTAGTCTTCCAAAAAGCTCTATCTTAATTTCATTCAAGTGTTTGACTAATTCTTCCTTTGGTTATTCTTTGTTCTAAATAAATATACCAATGTACTTCCTCTATTTCTTCATTCTTCATACTCAGCATATATTTCATTTTAGTTATGTTTATTTTTAGCCCGATTTTATTTTGCTTTTCGTTTAGCTCTGTTACCATCTCCTGTAGTTTGTCCTCCCTATTAATGACATCTTCCAAAGCTGCCGTAAATAACTTTGGGGATAAGTTATCTCCTTGTCCAGTTCCCTTTTCTACCTTTATTTGTTGTGTTTCTCCTTCTATAGTATGATAAAACATTATTTTCATCTAATATGGCTACGGAATAGTTCATAATTTATGAATGCAACTACATTTATACTTAAATGTCAACTTGACATTTGATTTTTAAGTGAGTTATAGTTGCATATATAAATTTGAAACTATTCCATATCCATACTAGATGGAAATAATCTTTGATCATACTATAGCTTTACTGTAAATATAGCATTTATGTAGATGTCTTAGATTAGTTTGGAATGTGTCAAGTCAAATCTTGCATTCTTGAAAACTTTCATTATTGCTCAATATTCAGCACTGTTGACAGCTTTCTGATAAGCGACAAAAGTAATAGTATATTACATACCGAGGTGGGAAGTGTTTCATTACTGTCGAGAGATCAGGTAGTTTACCGAGACGCGTAGCGTCGAGGTTAACTTTATCTCGAGATAGGGATGAAACTTTCCACCGTGGTATGTATACTATTTTATTTGCAATCATCTAATTTTAAAAATAACTACAATTGAATTCTGAATAATAGATATCTTGATGTAGCTAATATTTTTGTTACCATGAAAACAACCCACTCAATGTTTTGTTACCATGGAAACACCCCACTCTTCAGGTATGTAATATTTTTCGGGGTATGTAATAATTTCCTGGCTAGTTTCAAGTAATTATCTAGTTCCCAGCTGGTTTCATGTCATGAAATTGACACATTACAATGTGATTGCGAATAAAATAAATTGAACGGTTGTATTCCGTTTTCTATCTATCAAAACTCTCTGTAAATAGTCTAATGTTCCATAGTAATTTCGGAAGACAGCTTGCTCAGGTAGTTCGGAGAAGTCAAGTTTGTTTGTCAACCTTCTTGTTATAACCTTTGATATTTTATAAACTCAAGATAGCAAACTAATAGGTCTATGATTTGACAGCTTTCTTCCGGTATTTGGCGGTCTACTACACATTTATTAAATAACTTGGAAATCTGCTCCAGAAGTTTATCTCCTTTTTCCATGACGAGTTCGATAATTATATCGTGTGTTCCAACAAAAAAATTATTTAGGGTAGGCCTTGGAAAGAAAGATAAAAAATCTAGTCATGTCTTAACTTAAGTCTATAGGTGAATGTCAGATTACATCTTTTTTATGAAAACATTTGTCACCGAGACAGGCAAAAGTTTACACTGCATTAAGTTTACTTGTATCCAGAAAAAAGGAAAATAAGATGGCATTTACATAACAACAACGAGTGTATCAATCATAACAGTCAATAAAAACTGTTTTTATTAAATGTTTTGTATATGTTTAGGAAAATAGTTCAAGATCAAGACATAATTGGTATGGTAGTTCATTTGCTTCAATGGGTATGTATCAAGTTATGTCAAACTTCAATTTGATCATGGCATGCTGCGAATTTTTAAACACACGATACAGTCTTCCCCTGAAACTCAAAGGTTTTTCATTTATTTTAGCGCGGTGTTTACCTTTCTTAGTATTACTATAGGAATGTCATACGAGTTTATATTTATCAGTTTTCTTCCTCTAGCTAATTGCATCCTTTCGTCTTTGTCGGTGGATATGTATAAGGATTAGTAAGAATTGTCTGTGATTTCAGTAATATAATCTGTTTTCAGTAATTTTTCTTTTTTGATATTTTAATTTCACGATCGTCTTTTTTCCTTGGAAGAGTTTTCTTCTTAGTACTTTTGCAGTTTTGTCTATTATTGTTCTCTGATTTCTTCTCTGTGGGGTTTTGTGCATTTTTACTTTCTTCGGCTAAAAACGAAAGGAGTATTGTAATCGTGAAAAACTCACTTTTCAAGATTTTTTCAGATCTTCACGTTTCTGAGCCCCTGGACGACGAAAAATAGGTTTTCTCAATTCCATCTTGGTTCCTGTTAGCAATATAACTCAAAAACTATTTATTAGAAGAATACGGTATTTTGCATGCGGATTATATATCTACCTGCCACGAAACAGAGAAAATTTAGGTCAAATATATACAGGCGAGCACCTTAAAATATTAAATTTGGCCTATTTTTAAATGAAAGTAAGATTTTGCACATATTGCAGGTTGTTACCCTTGACGAAAAAGAGCATATTTTGGATTCAACATACACAGGGCGAACATTAAAAATGTAGCTGTTTTTTTCTTTGATATTTTCGAAATTTTTAGTTCCAAAACTTCCACTTGCGATGGAAAGTCCGTGTTAAGCCTTTTAAAGACTTTTTAGTTTTAGTTTTATTACTCTAGTTAATTCACTGGGTTTATTAGAATTTCTTCTTCATTCCGCTACTAGTTGTTTCCTTTCTCTATTAGTTGTTTAATTTCTTCACATATTTTTTGTGTTTTTCGTTTGAGCTCTGCTTTGGTTGTTTTGGTTTCTGCTTTCGTAGTTACCCCAGCTATTTTGTTATTCACTTCATTCATAGATTTGTCTTTTCAGTTACCTGATAACTTTTGTGTGATCTCTATTGGATATTGTGTTCAGTTAATTTTCAGCTTGTTGTCTATCCTTTTTATATTATCCACCATAAGTTTTCGTCTTTCTGCTTTTACATTTAGTACTAACTTATTTCTGACCAGTCTATGATCGCTATTAGTAGTGAACCTATTCAATACTTAATTATGTATTTGTGCGATGATATGCTTCAATAAAGTGTACTAATATGTCTCCGCAGTCGTTCTTACCGCCTAGTCTGTACTGACCAACAGATTTTCCATCGGAGTTTTGTGTTTCGTCCAGTTTTGCGTTGAAATGTATAACGACAGTTTCCTTTTCTTTGGCTCTGGCTTATAAAACAAGTTTTCTTAGTCTAAGATCAATTAATTATAGTCTCTCTTCTCTCTCTCTCTTTAGCAGCCTTTACTAGTCCACTCTTGGACATAAGCCTCCCCTTGTTCTTTCCAGGATATTTTATCTTGACCCAGTTGATGCCAATTTATTCCTACTCTGCTCTTGATGTCATCAAGCCAGCGTCTTTGTGGCCTACCAACACTTCGTTTATGTATTCGAGGCCTCCACATCACTATGTGTTTTGTCCATCGACGTTGGTCTTGTCGAGCGACGTGCCCAGCCCAACTCCATTTAGATTTTGCTATACTGGTTATAACATCTTTTACTTTAGTTCTTTTTCTTTTCTCTTCATTTGTAACGTGATCCCTGAGACTCAGACCTAACATAATTCTCTCTATTGCTCGTTGGGTTGTTCTAAGTCTGTTCGCCGACTTTATCGTTAACGTTGTAGTTTCCATGCAGTACGTCATTACAGGGAGTATGCAGCTGTCAAACACCTTCCTCTTCAAATTAACTGGAATGTCCTTGTTCTTTAGAACATTTGTCAGTTTTCCTGTAGCTGCCCATGTTAGTCGAATACGTCTCTTAACTCCAGCTGTTTGGTTCTCTTTGCCCAACTTGATACTGTGCCCTAAATAAACATATTCTTCGACACGTTCTATAATTTCATTTCCTACACGTACAATTATATTTTCTGTGGTCATAATTTTTGTTTTACTTAAGTTCATGCGTAGGCCAATGTCTGCTGATCTATTTTCGAGTTCTACTAGCATGTTTTGTAGCTCATTTATATTTTGACTAACAATCACAATATCATCTGCAAAACGAAGATGATTTAAGTATCGGCCGTCAATTTTAACTCCCTTCTCACTCCAGTCAATTGTTTTGAAAACATCTTCTAATGCAAGCGTAAAAAGTTTCGGCGAGATGGTATCGCCCTGTCTAACCCCTCTTTTCAGTGGTATTTTGCTTGTTTGTAAGTCATCTGCAATGTTAACTACTAATGTTGCATGTTTATAAATATTTTCAAGTAGGTTTCTGTATCTTGAATCTATTCTGGCATTGTTCATGGCTCTAAAAATGGCCCATAGTTCCACCGAATCAAATGCTTTATTAAAATCGACGAAAGCAAGATGTAGTGGTTCGTTATATTCATTGCATTTTTCTATCAGTGAGCGGACTGATTGAATGTGTTCTGTTGTACTATAACATTTTCGAAAGCCAGCTTGTTCAGGGGGCTGGTAGTAATCTAGTACACTAGATGACTACCAACTAGATGAATTATAGTCTATTTTGTTATATTTAAGTTAGACAGAGCTTACCCACAAATAGTACTATGAGATAAAACAAAAATGATTCTGTGCAGGCTTTGTGTTATACGTTTGGCAGTACTGAAGTGTATTGTCAGTCTATGTCAAATTCAAAATTTGCAGGTTAAGTTTTACGTCAGTCTGTATCAAACAACAAACAAAACCTAACCTTTTAATCTCGAATTTGACATAGACTGACAACACACTTTAGTACTGCCAAACGTATAACACATATCAAGGCCTGCTCAGAATCTTTTTTTTTATCTCATGGTACATATGTCATTACTTGGCGTATACATATAAGGTCAGTTACTGACGTTATAGTTAAAGTCAATAATGGAACAATCAGTTCACTCAAATATGTTCAACAAAACTAAAAGTGAAATACAGAAAATATTTAATCTACAGCAGATATTCCAATCACCCACCACTCATTTTTGAATAAAAAATCCCTGTTATGTCGAATGACTAGCATACTAATTTAAATATTTTAGTAACATATTACCAAGGGCAATATAATAATCGATAATCTTCTAATTTATATTATAAATTTTAATCCCAAAGCTGAAAATACAAAGAGTCCGTAGGGCGAATTGTATTTTCTTGCATTGGGATTATAACGAAATGAATTTTTTAAAAAGCATAGGTTATTATTCGTACTACGACTTATATTTCGAAAGAGAATATAATGATTTAAAATATATACCAGAGAGAGTGTAATACTATTTTATATGTGAGCATCAATGCTAATGACCGATGTTTATCCCAAATTCACTTTTTGTTGCTTTTTATGCTTAAACGCACTTTATAACCTAGAAAAATCAACTGACATTTCTAAATTAGTTCATTTGACACATGAAACAAAACCAAGTTAGCTCGTGCTAGAGCCCTTTATTATAGAGGTGCTTTAGCTCGTCCCAAATCGAAAATCGCGAGTCGCTATATTGGCAGTATGGTAGAAGGTCCTATTAGCCAATGTCCTAAAGGAGAGATGATGATTGGTTCAAAATTTTATTCTTATATGTCACATTTACCGTATTTTTTTAACGTCAAAATGTCTTTTTAATAAAACAAATTCTGTTTTCTATAAAAATTCTTAGTAATAAACGCATATTGTGCCCGCATTAATCACATTTTCAACGAGAACTTTACTGATTTAGGATGCTCTAACTCACTGTTTTCTTTTGTAACTTCTTTATTTACAATTCAATTTTAATAATAGAAACACTATTTTAATTACAATAAAAACACATATGTGATGGGCAACAAAACTACTCTATATTAATGTAATGTTTTTTGGCAATGCCACGACATTTATCGATTTGTTTTAATTATATGCTACCTTCATATTTTTTTACTGCTTATATTTTTAATTTATAATAATTTGTTTTCTGTATTTTAGCTCCTTTTTTATTTAGTAAATCTTGTACATAGCTTATGGTTTTTTGGTTATGTTATAATTAATTTTTTTTATATATAAACCATTTGAATGGTTGTTCCATGTTGAAGTAGAAAATAAATCACATATATTTATCTAATTTGTTTTTATAGTTGTTTAAGAAAAATACAGCGGTCAAAGAAACCGAATACATAATAATTAGCAACTAAACGATGCTTTATTGCCACCACAACAATTCTGTATTTATTGTTGTCAACTTGAGCTCAATAAAGAAAGTAATGTCAGTACATGTAGCAATAAGTAACCATTAGCCTCTCCTCTCAGAACAATGCGCTGGCATAATCGCAACAAATTTATGTGAATGTATCTTATTGTTTCAGGAATCAATGTCTACGGGATAAGCTTGCTGGTCCTTGGCGCAGTGGCAGTGATCGTTGTTCTTATCATTTTTATCGACACACTACGATACATTATGCGGAATTCTCCGCCTAGAGTAAAAGCACATTCAGCCTTCGTAATCGGAGTATATCCGGTAATTATAATTTATTACTATTAGATATAGTTTCTAATGGCAAAGTGCATAAGAATTATTGTTATGCTATTAAAACAGACGAACAATAATTGATAAGAGTGTATCCTACTTTATAAATGTAATCAGTTACATTTTGTCCCGGAGTTTATTTTTGAGATAAGATGATGTCATGGAAGCGTTTCGATCTCCATTGACAGATGTGAATAACTATAATTTTAAAACGCAAAATCAATATCTTATCTTTCATCTAAATTTCACGTACCCCACCAGTAATGGCGTGTAAACGGACAAATATTCTACCGAAGTAATTCCAAGTAATTCTTGATATCTAAAAATAAATAGATGCGCGTATTTTTCACAAGTTTAGTGTCCCTGTGACTTATTATTAGTCAGAAATAATACTTAAGTTGTTAAATTTGTCATTTCCTTTCGAATTGCAATGACTCATTTCATCAATACTGATTTGACTTTATATACAAATATGGCCGCGCGAATAGAAATTCTAGTTTAGCTCAACGTTTTCCACAACGTCAGTGTCCGAGAAGTACCTTACAGCTCCCAGCATTCGTCTTCAAGAGACTGGTTCTTTCAAAATTTGTATTTGTTGATAGTGGAGTTCAAAGAAATAAATACATGAACCACAAGTATCAGAAAGATTGGTGATTAAATCGATATATAGTAGCACAAGTTATAAGATTTTTGCTCCAACTACAGTTTTATCAGTACTATGTACAGATGACAATCCCTTTTGATAAATTATCATCAACGTTTTTGCAGACTTGTTTACAATCTGATTTTCTTGTTACTAATGAGACTATGTTTATGAGGGACGCGGTTATACGTTATCATAATAATCACCATTCAACAGAGGAAAAACCTATACGTTATCACTCAATCTGGACACCAAGAAATGTTTTCTCTAAATGTATATTGTATATGCTAGCGTCGTGCTCTTCTTCTTCTTCTTCTTCTAATGTAGGCTAAACGCCTGTTTTCTCAAACCTTCTTCTTATACCTCCTCCAATGAGGAAATCCAACTTTCAGCCCAACGTTTGAGTGGTCTTTCTGGCTCTCCTTTTCCATCAGCCGGATGATCTTCCTTTGCTCTACTTGCCAGTCTATGTATATCCATCCTATGTATGTGTCTATTTCAATATTTTCGTCTATTGCTGATCCATTTCGTTATGTCCTGTAGGTTCCACATGCCTCTAATTTGTGATCCGTATGTTATTACCGGTCTTACAGTCGTTTTTTAGGTAGGCTTACTCAATAACCAAAATTATTTAAGTGTTTTAGAAAAAGTACTACCTGAAATATTTATGTTTTGTCCAACGTTAGAGCAGTTCAAGCTACTGATTTAATTAAGGTTATCTCCCTATCTTTGTTATTGTATTATAACATTTCCCTTCAATACCAGCTTCTCTATCTTATAGTTTTTTTTGCACAATGTGTAATTTTTGTACAGCATGGCCTGCTCAGTTCCATTTTAAAATAACCATTTGAATCACAATATTTGCTGCTTGTGTCTTCTCCCAAATCCAGTTAATAATCTTGTGAAATTATAAAGAATACACCTGTAATTTCGGAGTTAAATTTTCACTTTAAAGTAAAGTGTTTTTATTTGCATGACCTTGGGTTGCAGCTCTGGAGGGAATTCTTTAAGACAATTGTTTATCGAAAAAATGTCATTCTTACAATGAATTTAATTTAATCCCAGATTTAAACTAACTACTTCAAGATTAACCTGTATTCAGTGCAGCTAAGAAAAGAATGGACAATATGGAGAGTATACTGAAACTGATAAATAGCAAGACATCGAGATTCGGTTAACGGAAAGAAAATATGCAGCATGTTCGAGATTTATTCGTGAGGACGATTCAACATTTCAAATGTTGCTTGATTTAGACTAGATAATTAAATTTTCGATTTTTCCTTTTTAGTTATGGGTCGATTACTAATTTGGCTGGAAGAACACTATGTTGACATTATTAAGGGGCTTTTTCACAGATTTAAGATGAGGAGCATTAATGCAAAAGTCAACAAGTCCGTTGTTGTGAATGAAGTTTGATGAATGTTGAGTATCATCGAAATGTCAAGTCATCTTCTAGTAAAAGTGTTGTCTTTAATTTAAATGGAAACATTCACGAATTTATTCAAAGCAATACAAATATATATTAAAGTTTACCTAAGTCAAATACGTAATATTTTACAGTTTGTGTTTGTGTTTATGCGTAAATCATTTTTAAAATAATTTTCTTATTTTTGCTGGCCTATTATTGCCATTTCGTCTAGTGTATAACGGTTTCAGTACGAGAATAGAAGAGAATAGTTAAGAAGTGTGGTATATGATGCACTAACTACCTCCACGGTATGATTTTGTTTGTGTCTACGAGTGCGCATGAGCATGAAAGTACGTCTTGAGTAAAAATTGCTAGCTTTTTTGGGTTTTCAGATGTGATTTACAATATATCGAGTGCACAGTATTCACTTTCTAATTAATTACAAAAACTTGTTCGTATGGTTGAAACTATTTGTATCGTTAATGTGTTATTGGGTTAAAATTAACTAATACAACTTAACCAACGAAATATTCAATAATTACTTCATTCAAAATAGTCTTTGCAGGTTTTCAAGCAAGAGAGGTTATGTCCATGCTATTCAACGACAAATGAACAAGTCGAAATAAAAAATTACGATTTTTCCTGAATAACTCATTCTGCAGAAATTACTCATTCCTGAACACGTACGAATACTTAAGAGTGACTTGTTCACTTTCGCATTAGTGCTCTTCAGGTACCCATCTGTTTTTTATAACTTCCTTGATATGGGTATTGACTTTTTTATTTTGAAATAGATACCTTTGACATCATCGAAAATTTTTAGGTACCTATACCATAATTTCAGTAAACATTATAGGCTATAATTCCCCATTTGTATAGATTTTAGGGAAAAAATAAAAATCATGCCCGCAATTAATTATTCATTTCTTTAAGTGGAATAATTTATATTTAAATATAAAGGGTGCTAAAAATTCCGTATTAACTCGAAGGTACGTTGTTAAAGGAAACTCCCTGGTATGAGAATAATAAGGAAAATTATTTGATTTATATTTCTGAAAATATGGGGGCCCAAACTTTGATTATTAATTTCTTTAATATTCAGTATTAGGATAGAAAAACATTACTCACTTAAAGATAGTGGAATGAATGTAAATATTTGTAAATAATTTTGTCAATTAACGAACAAAACTTTAAAATTCAAAATCTAAAAAAATCTTCAAAAAGAAAGGAAATCTAGATAGAAGAAAGAAAGTAAAAGGAAGAGTAAAGAGTTATACTTAAATTAAAATACCAAGAAGCAGTAAACAGAAAATTTAAAAAACAAAAAGGAGAGGAAGGAATAGCTGTAAAAAAGAAAAAGGAAATCTGGGAAAGATATTTAAATACGAACAGATTAAAAGACTACGAAAAATACAAGGACAAACAAAAGAAAAGGAAATCATAGAGAAATTCAAAAACTATTTTATGGGACGTTAAAACAACTAAGAAAAAAATATATAGCACGACATATATAAAGGAAAAGAGATCGAAATATAATCACAGAAGAAGATGAAATAATGAAAATATAGAGACAACACTTTAGAGAATTAACAGAATTAACAGAGACAACTAAAAAAATGGCAGAGTAGCAAGAGGAAATAAATACCATCGAGTATCGAGTTAATACACCATTTTTTCAGCACCCTGTATATAACTTAAATTTCTTGGAGGTAAATCTTATTGGACAATCGATAAGAAATTATTCGTTATGATCGACCCTAAAGTTGGGCTGCACCAAAATAAAGTAAACACAACTCACATTTCACCTGTTCTTTCAATTTAACCAATATTTACCTTGATTATCATTCAATATAAACATTTTCCATACAGTAAGTTCAACTGGAATAAAAAAAAAGGGTTGCCAGTGTCTAGGCGTTTTAATTGTTACTTACTTAATCTTATGGCTTTTTACCGTATGGTGTAGGGCGGGTAGAGACGAGTTTATTCTTTTGTTTTACAATTCTTTCATCTTTTTCTATATTGTGTTAAACCGTTGTTTCCTTCTCATGGTATTTGATTCCTTCCCATGGTATACCTTTTTCACTGCTACTACCTTGATCTTATCTTTCTATGTAATTCTTGGTCTTCCATTTTTGTTTTTTCCTTTCACTTTCATTTCGTACACCCTTCTTGTAAGCCTTTAGTCCGGCATACAACACACTTATCCGAAGCGTAGTAATTGTCCTTCCTTTTGTCGTTTATGGGTTTAATCTTTAATTGTAACCTATATGCCTCGTTCCATATTATACCTCTCCTCGATTTACCAACTATTCTCTAAAAAGCACATTTCCATCGCATTTATTTGGGTTTTATGTTTTTTTTTATAGTGTCTATGACTCGCTACTACATTATTGCTTCTCTTACTACTTTCTTCCGTTTTTTCTCTGGTATTTCTTCTCTTCCTAAAAATGTTGTTCTCATCACGTTGAACAGTTTTCCTATTTTTTCCATTCTTTAATTATCTCCTTGCCTATTCTACTGTTGCTCTCTATTATTGATCCTTAGTATTTGTACCAGTGCATCTGTTGTTCTTGTTTCTCCTGTAGTCTGATACATATGCCGAGTTTTTATTTCATTTGACATTACCATAACCTTTGTTTTGTCTATGTTTATATTTATATTAATCTTACGTAACTCTCTACCCAGCACTTTCAGATCATGTTGTAGACCTTTCGCCAGAATGGCCATATTGTCTGCAAACAGCTCAAAAAATTCAGTTATCTGTGTTTTCTCCATTTTCCAATATCCCAGTCTTACCCCCTTCCTGTTTAACGCTGCCTCTTTTATAGCTTTATTTAACACTACTACAAACAATAAAGGACTCACGGCGCACATCCCTGTTTTACCCCTATCTCTATTTGAAATTCTTTCTGTTTTTCATTGTTTGTCCCTACAATGTTTGCATTATCTTTATATATAGTTTTTATTTGTTCTACTATCCCTTCTACTCCCCGTTTTTTAGGATTTTCTACATATCTTCTTTTCTAATTTGGTCAAACTCATTTTCTAGGTCTATCAAATATACGTGCATTTCTCTATTTTGATTTATACACTCTTCAGTAACTTGTCCTATTGTAAATTTTAGGTCTTGTGTACTTCTTCCACATCTGAATCAGCCTTGTGTATCCTCTATTGCTATTTCAAATTTATTTTTTATTTTCGTCTCCATTATTCTGGCCAGTAACTTTCCTTGGACACTAGATAGCGTTATCCCCTTATTATTATTTATCCCCTCTATTTAAAGTGATAAGTATAATTTCTGAATTCAATTCCTTTTTATTAATTCAATTATTATTTCTTCCTCCTTAATAGGCCCATGTCCTGTGTATAATTTATTTGCTCTTGCTTCTCTTTCATTCTTGTATGTGCTGCTGTTAATTCTCTAAAGTGTTGTCCTTACCTTTCCATTAGTTTATCTTATTCTGTGATTATATTTCCATCTTTATCCTTTATAGTTGTCGTGCTATATTATTTTTTCTGTCTTAGTTGTTTTAATGTCTCATAATAGTTTTTGATTGTTTCTATAATTTTTTTCTTTTGTTTGTCCTTTTATGTTTCGTAGTTTTCTAATCTGTTTGTACTTAAATATCTTTCCCAAGTCTCTTTTTCTGTTTTACAGCTATTCCCTCGTTTTGTTTTTGTTCTTTGAATTTTCTGTTTACTGCTTCTTGGTATTTTTATTTAAGTATGACTCTCTACTTTCCCTTTTTATTTTCTTTCTTCTTTTATCTATCTTTTATCTTTTTTTTTGTATTTTCAATTTAATCTTCAGTAGATAATGTTCGCTTCCAATCTGTACTTGCCTTGTTACTTTTACATCAGTTGCTTATTAGAAAGCAGTCAACTATTGATTTTTCATTTCTGTTTACTTCTACTCTCATATATTTGTGGATGTCCTTGTGGTTAGGCTTTATATTAACTATAACCAGATTGTTTCTATTCTTTCTCCTATAATTCTTTCTTAATAGTTATTTCTATTCGCTTCTCCTTCTATTTTCATATATTCCTCAATACCTTTATTTTGTTTGCTTATTCGCCCGTTTAAGTCCACCATCATTTACGCGTGCATCATCTAATTCTTTATGTATATTTTTGTAAAATGTATCTTTGTCTTGCATCTTCATTTACCCCATATGCTATCACTATAGCTACGCTTTCCATTTGTCAATTTTATTTCTACTATAAATATTTGTTAATTTACAGTTTTTTCGTTTATTATGCCTATTATCCTATTTGGTGCTATTATAAACCTTCTTTATCACTTTATTTTTCATTTACTACTGACCAGATTAACCAATGTTCTGTATGTATTGTAATTCTACCGTTTCTTTTCTTTTTCGTTTCCGTGATTCCTACTATTTCCATTTGAAGGTTTATTATTTTTTCCACTATTTATTTCTATTTTCCCTTTACATTTCGAACATTCTATGTACCGATTGTAATACCTTCCACTTCTTTATAGTAATTTTCCATTTTTATTATTTGTTTTGTTTTTATCTGCTTTTATTATGTTTCCTTTCTTCTTTGTTTTGTCCGTATGTCTATTCATTTTCTTTGTCGTGTTCGTTGTAATTTTATTGTGTCCTCATTTAATTTTTTGATATATCATTCTCAATATTTACTGTTTCTCTTAATTCTTGAACAATTATGTGCCATTTCCGTTCTTTCCCGTTAATATTTAATTTCGATATCCTTGATTGGCTTTGTTTACTTTCCTTCTCTCTTCCTTAGCTGTTTCCATAATTTTATTCTGAATTTCTCTCTCGTTTTTGGTTAGATCTTCAATTGTGTATACTATCTTGCTTCTAAACTTTATAGGTTTATTTTTTCGTATTTTCATCTTGTCAGATATTTTTTATTTCTAGAACGTACTTTTTATTTCCTATTTTCCTTGTCCTTTTGCTCATCACAACGTTAGTGCTTATGACATTTTATTCATTAGTAAACAAATTTTGATGGGCTTTTGTTTATTTTAACAGCGAATTAAAGTTAACGTCAGATTAGTGGCCTTTATAAGACTGGCTGTAAGGGTTCTTAGCATCTTTTATAAATTACAGGGTCTTAGGTAACAAACGACTTCCGGGATTGGACCGTGTCATAATTGAGGTCGAAGAATTCAACTTTTCGAAAGTGGACGAAACGTTGATTTCTTCAACCTCAATTATGACACGGTCCAATGCCGGAAGCCTTTTGTTAATTAATTACAATGACCGTGAAAACATCCGAAATCATCTAAAAAGTTTCAGCTTTTGAGGGAAGTATTATTATTTATATACTGTTCGAAATATCATTCGAGATACAGACAATTTACTTTTATTATATTTTGTAATTTGAGATATTTAAGTCCGCTTCTGATTAGCAGAGGAATTTTTTGCCGCTACATAATTTCTTGCCTGCTGCTACATAAAAGTTATGTTGTTTTAGGGTCATAAAATGGCTCTAAGAATTTGCCTAAAAATAAGAATGTTTTAAGAAGCGTTGGCTTACGAACCAGTATTACTGCTAAATGATCACTGCTAAATGTGCGTTTGTCAAGATCGGTTTGATTTTCCTTTCTTTTGGTTAATAAACCTCAGTTACTATATTTCAAAAGAGCGTTTTATTACGGTCTATGCAGAAGAGAAAATACGAACATATACTACTCTGTATTTTTAAGCATAATGATTGCAAATTTTGGTGGCTTGTATATTCCTTTTCCATCTTTACTTTGATTGATTAAAAATTACATTTTTACAAACTTACCTTATCAATTGAAGTAAGCTGGAGTTGATTTAAAATATGTTCTAGCATCTTCAAAAACCTCCACATATAAATTTTAGTTGCAGGGATATTAAAAATTTAAGTTTTTAAAAGTAATAATCGAAATATCGTCAAAACATAAAATGACAGAAACAAAATTTATCAATTTTTTTTAGATAAACACAAAAATTATGTAGTAAAAGTCTGTTAAATTTCTTCATAATTTTGCTAAGCTGACTTTTGAGTCAAAAATTGAACAAAAAGTAAGAGTGCTGACATTTAAGTTCTGATAGTGTTTGTTAGAAATAGAAAGCAAAATTTTAATTAAGGATCCTTGCAAAGTGTTGTGATTGGATTTAGATGTTTACATTTCACCTTTTTTCAGATGTAATTTGAAGTTAGATAACTTTCTTGGAATAAGTTCTCCTAAAATTTTCTTTTTCAATTTTTCTAACTTAACATGCATGGTGTTTCAAAAGTTAGCAGAATTCAAGAAAATAATTCCAAATCCTTAAGCTACCTTGGGGATCTGTACAAGAGATAAAAAATGTGTAATTGTGCTTAAAAATACAGAACGTATTAATGATGAAGTGGGAAATGAGACAGATAGATAGATCAAAACAAATTATTCGAACTTTTACTATACAAACATCTGCATTATGAACGTTTTTATTTTCTTTTAATGATTTGAAAATCAAAATAATGTTTGGTGCATCTCTCAATTACAATCTCACTTAATCACTGAGTACTAAAACTTAATTATTTTCGAAACCTTAATTTGAACCTCTTGTGCTACTTGCGACGCTCACTTTTTATCTCAATTATTTTTACTTCCTAGCCTTATTAAGCCCGGTGTTTTATAAACGTCGGCATTTCCTGCAGCTAAGTTTCCTGCATTACTAGGCGGCTACATAATCTATGCAACGCGAAATGTCGCCTATCTTTTCTGCGCTTAAACAAGCAGCACTAGTTTGCGTAATCAACCCGGTAATTACTGAAACATGTTTATTTTCCAGGTAGTTGCGCTAGCAACGTACTGTGCAATCATGGTACCGAGATCTCACCTGCTGGCAGAGGCGGTGACACAAGGGACTTTTATGGCGGCGATGTATCAGCTCTTCTGCCTCTTTGTTGCTTACTGTGGGGGCGAAGCAGAGCTCATCAGAAAAGTCAAACCTGCGTCCTTAAATCCTAGGGTTGGGCCATGCTGCTGTTGGCCTTGCTGCTGCTGTCTTCCCATGCTTGATATAAATAAGTAAGAGAATGTTATTGGTTTTGCATAAAATCAATCGGTAATTGTATTAGAATTTTTCTGAAAATCTAAGAAATACGAGAGGCATCCAGAAAGTAGCCATCAATCGAAATATTAAGGAAAAATTACAAACTAAAACGATCAAATGAAATTACAAATATAAAACTTTCTTTAACAAAATTAACAGTAGTTAAATAATAACAACTTCTTCATGTACTGGCAGAACTTTAAGAGTTAAGGAAAAAATAATTATCATTCCTAGCTTCTTAGAAGTAGGAGGGGCGTCATAAAGTTTTTTTTTATCCACCTTATCTAATAAGCTATACTACACTACTTCCGTAAGCGTTTACTAAAACTTAAACCAACCGAACCAGCATTTACATACTCGATAAAAACGAAATATACAATTAAGATTTACTAATTTTAAACTGAGGTAGATAACACCTTAATGCGCCCATCAAAGCAGATAAATATTGCTACAATTCATTTATTCCGTATAAAAAACTTTTTAAATACATGCGGCGTTGTTCCAAATTATGTAAATAAGAAAGTCACTATTAATTTCCGAATTAGTAAAATTTATGTATGTTATTATACCAGGTTCGGAAATAAAATTACTGGGACCAGTTTTAAACGCTACAAATGAAACACTCGCGAAAATTAGAAAATTGTTTAATTTCAAATAAAATTGAGCTGTGTACAATCGGCTTACCAATAGGAATATTCTATTCAAATTTAGCTCTTGTTTATGGGAGGGCTTCTACTGAATCTGTATTTTAAACATTACGTTATAGGAGACGCATCTTAGCTCTCCTTCAGTTAACGTAGGTGTAGCGTCATCTGCAACAATCGTAAACAGTCTTCAAAATTTTTCCAAAAGTTGAAAAATGCTTTCACAGACACATACCGCTCTTGAACACCTGATTTGCCGAATTTCGACACGATAGAAATTCTCTTAAAGATGAAGGACGTCCATGTGTATTAAAAACTGCTGTTACGGCCGAAACATTGCGCTTGAGCCACAAATTTTTGAAATAATTTCTAAACTGCTTCATGTGATAGCGCTTATTTGCTGTCGCTGGGTGCTACAGAGGCTCAAAAATAACATCGAGTGAATTAGTGTCAAGAAATATTTCAACGTTTTGAAAATGGAACTTAACGCAGGGTGTTTGACGTCATAACCGTTACTGAAAGTTGGATTTACCGATTTACCAATACGACCCGGAAACAAAACGGCGTCGTCCATATGGGTCTTTCCAAGTAAAAGATCCTCACGTGAAAGTGAAACGCGCCAGTTGTTTTGGACGGAAAATGGTTGTGTCTTTTTTTGGTTCAAGCGGTCGTAAAACGATTACAGCATGGTATGTAACCGTATGTGTGCCCCAAGTCTTCAACGTCATCAAAGAAAGAAGACCAAGAATCGTCTCAGCGGCATTCTGCTTCATCACGATAATGAATCCTCCCATACTACAACACAAACTGTCAGTTTTTTCAAGCGTCTAGCATTCAATTACGAAGTTATCCTCCGTACAGCCCAAATTTGGCCCCAAATGATTTTTGTATTAACTAAAGTAAAATAAAAACCTCAGGGACGTATTTTTAACACGACAGATAAAGCAAGAATTGGTTGAAACGTATAAATAAACCGTGTACAGACAGTGGGGAAGAATAGTTTGAAAGTTATAATAATTGCTTTTGTTCCACAATTAATTTTTATCTAGAATTCGGAAAGTTTAATAGCAACCTTCTTACAAATACAAAATTTTGTTTAATATAATAAATTGCCAAAAAAAAAATTTAAATTTAGCGATGCATGGAATGACCAGTTTATTCACTCACTAAGCTTGGCAGAGTTAAAGCAAAATAATGTATAGTTCTTTACACAAACCCTTAAATCACAGAAAAACGAAGGTGTTGAGAAAATAACATCAATATAAAATCGATTAGCCACTAACATGTGAATTAGTGATGGCCATAACCGGACAATTTTCATAACCGAATTATTTGCATTCGAATGATATTAATAACTGAATGATTATTTGAATAATCATTCGAATACATTTTTGCTCTTGATACGTTTCGATTAAGTCAGCCGGTTTGCCGGTTGGCGGTTCACCGTCATCTGCATCGACATCGGTTCACCGTCATCTGCATCGACATCGTAACTTGCAGATAGCAGAGGAACCAAAACATAATATGTACGGTCGGCGCCTTAGAAATCGGGACACGTAATATGTTCTTCTAGTGTTTGGAGTATTCTTGCTCCGGTTACTTCATTAATGTGAGATGGCATTTCATAATTGACAAACAATAAACAATCTGACGTAACAATTAAAACCATAATAATTGTAAAAACCCAGTTTATACACTTAAAAAATACATACAAAATATATCATAACAGTGTGTAGTGCCCGATTTCTAAGGCGACGACCGTACATTATGTGTTATGTATTGGAAATTAAGAGGTATTTATTAAGAAGTGTAGAAAGAAAGAAATATGCTTGACTGCTTGCTAATCGCAGTAAAAACAGTCGTAAAACGTTTATCTTTATCGATCGGGCGGGTTAAAGGCGCCGCTTCTTGTTTTGAACCTTTGGAGATGTAAACAAATAAAAAATTGTTTTATAGCTTGATGCGTTTGCAGTTTTTAGGCGTTCAGGTTTCAGGTCCCCAGAATTTGATATTTTTTATGATAGGAGGTAGGTACGCGATAACCAAATGGTGTTTTCAGTACAACATCCTTTGTTTATGAGTTATGACGTATTTATATTTACAGAATTTTGAGCACTGCGTAGGTCGCTGAGATACGGCACGTAGTACCTTTGAATAGAGGTTTTATATTCAAAGCGTAGTACGTATCAACATGAGGTTATTTTTCATTCGAATACTTGGAACGAAAACCGAGTTACATAGGTTATTTCAATAACCGGATAACCGGTTATTTTTCATTCGAATAAGCCCATCACTAATGTGAATTGTCAGAACTTACAGCTGATGTAAATACATATAAGCATTTATCATAAGCCCAGATGATAGTCTGTTATTCCGTAAAATACAAAAAGCAAACTTCTGAACTCGTTAGCCATTATTTCCCTAAAATCTATATTTACAAAAATATGGATTTTGTTTAACGAATATATTCCAAAACAACATTATTTAAAAACAATATACAGTACACCTTGATTGATTACTGGTGAAGTTTTAAAAATTTAAAGGATGTGAATTATATCGTTCTCCAATGCCCTTAAGCTAAAATTGTCAGAAATACTGGGGGTGCCAGGAGTTTAGATAAATAATATTTTTTAAAAAATCCGAAAATAATCTGCTACGCAATTTCATTCACTAAAAATTTAACAAATCAAACATTCGTCACGTGAACGAAATTACTAACAATTGATATAAATGTGTAGAGCATGCAACTGTGATAAATAGAAAGTTAAACCATTTATCGTAATACCGGAGTAGTTAGTAATTGCCCCTTAGGCTATTACGTATATATGTTACAGGCAAATTGGATAATTCAGTCATTTTATATAATGACTTAGCATTTTATATAATGCCTAGCAAATTTAGGCAGTTTATGAAATGCATTTCTTAGACCATTTTTCATATGAATTATATATATTCCCTAATGACCTATAGGCATTTTATGAAATGTAGTTTTTAAACTAAAAGTCAGCACTCATTAACCAATGGGTTTAATGTGGGTGTACACTAACTCATCACCCTAGTATTTATGGCAGGCAAACCTATCACCGGCATCAAGCAACTACCGGTATACATCACCGGATACAGGCCAACTCATGTAAGGATGCATATAACACACACAATCAAAGGCTGCAACTAACCTAAACAAGTTAGAACGACACACAGGCTAGAGATAAGGATCAGCGATGGCGGTTTATTAAACCTGCAACCCTGCAGTCATTATATAAAATGCCTAGGCATTCTACGTTATATACTGCCAACGATTTCGTAGGCATAACATTAAACAAACGGACTGGTATTTTAGGCAATTTATGAAATTGAAAAAAATGCCTAGTCATTATATAAAATGACTGAATTATACAAGTTGCCTGTAACATATATAAATAATTCACATGTGGCGCGTTTTGATAAACGTTTTTGGCCGTATCTGGTTTGTTGCCTTAATTTCTATAGGTACAACATAAAACTTTATTTAGTAAATTTGTAATACAATGCTATTTTTACTTATAGCGAAATTGGGAGAAAATATGTAATTTTATCAAAATACGAGGATCATCCCGAAAATAACAATCATAAAATATTTAAAAAAATCGATTAACCACTTTCATCCAGTAACATAATTTTACACTGCTTTTTATGCGATCACCAGATACTGTAAGCGTGACACTTTCATTCTGCATTTGGCCAATCAGTAATTGGGCTGATAACTGTTTATTGGCTACGACTTTGTCGAAATATGAAATAAACGGGAATTTACAACATTTTCAATAACTGTAGTGAGAAGAATTAATAATAAGCCCCTAAGTACGCGAATTTAGGTTTTAAACTAGGCTTGTACCGCCTCTAATTTACGCCTATACAGTGAGTCCAAGATAAAGAGGACCAGTATGGGGATCTCGTTAATAAAAAGATACACACATTTGGTTTAATGGGAGAAAAGTTGCGTATTTTAAGGACTAGTAAAATGACGCCTAGGAATTCTTGATCCTGGATGTTTCGTTTTTGAGTTATCTTAAAAACAATTTTTTTTTATTTTTAATTCTTTTTTTGCGTCAACATTAAATTGGAGCGAAACTGACGAAACAAATTTTAATAGAATTAAAGACTACATTATCAATTTTTATCCGACGTTTCATCTATAAGCAACCATCATCAACTTATTTTTTTTAATACGGTAATATTTCATTAAATTACAAAGGCTGGAACGTTTGAAATGCTCTAGGACACAGATCCATATCCAAACATTTCTTGATGGTCAAAGAAGACTCGAAACAGTTAAACCGTAATGTGTAATACAATGTTGAATTTAATATAAAAAGAAGAAAAATAAGGACCGTATTTAAACAAACGTAGTTGGTGATGGTTGCTCGGAGGCGAAACGTCCTATAAAGAAATTGATAAGGTAATCTTTAAGTCCATTAGCAGTTGTTATAAAGATGATTTGTAAGTTTTGCTATAATTTTAATATTAACGCTACAAAAAAATAAAATAGAAATTAAAACATTTTGTTTTCTAATAACTCAAAAACGAAAAATCATACCAAGGATTGGTGTGCACAACATTTTTTGTGCAATCGCATTGCATATTATAATGAAAAACTAATTATAATTTTTTTGTGCAACCATGCCGATAGGTTTTGCGGCCGCAAAATTTGTTTTCGCAGCCGTTACTAATAACAACGGCGGCAAAAACAAATTTTTCAGCCGTAATCACGTCCCCATAAAATTAACTTTTCAGCACGGTTGCACAAAACAAATGTATTGCACACTTCTGTCAAAACTTTATTAAATTTGGTGAGTTCTCAATTTAAAACAGTGAAAGCATTCCTAACACGATTTTTAGCGAATTTTCAATTTGAAATGACGTTGACGTGTTTTAATCCTTTTCAGCATATACAGGATGTTTAAAAATGGTACAGAACAAATATAAGGGCGATATTCTGAAGCAAAAAATAAAAAGAAACCTAAGAAACATATATGTCCTAAAATTATTTATTTAAAAAATATATCTGATCAAAGAATTAAGATAGTAATTCATTTTTAAACGTTTAGATTTAGTAGGCTGGTGTTTTGTTTTCATTATCTGTTTGTTTTACTTACAACTGTCAGAATTGTTATGGGTGACCCAGAAGAAAGAAGGCACTCTGAACAGATGCTTATTATTTTTTATTTTTACTATAGAACAACGATCACATATTGTATGTAAACAAAAAAAATATGTGTTGGAACAAACCACCAGCCTACTACATCATAAACGTTTTATATGCGAATTACTATCTTTAAGTTTTTGATCAAGGATAACTTTGAAATGAATGGTGTTAGGACAGATGTGCATTGGAGTTTCTTTATTTTTTGCTGCATGATAACGTCCTTATATTTTTTCTGTGCAATTTTGAAACACCCTGTATATGTGGTAATCAAAAAATTATGAATAGAACTCGTATCTAAAGCTTAGTTGTTGCACTTGTGAGTTTTAAATTAGCACGAGTGCAGAGAAGTGGTGTTTTAGATAATCGTTGTATAAATTTAATAACTATGTGAGCACATATGTTGCTGTTGCTTTAAACTCCTATTTAGAAGTGTAATTTTTTTAACAACAATAATTGTGGAATACATTATTCAAAATGCAAGAATATTCTGATCTGGCTTAGTAAGTGATAAAAGGTTTAAAGAACCAAAAGAATTTTTTTATGTACCTAAGCTAAAATTCTTGAAAACACTAAGAGCGTCAAGAAAGTACGACAAATATCAAATATTTTCTAAAATACACTCAATCAATTTTATCTTCTGACTTGGTCTATGGGTTTGTCACTTAAGTTAACTGAACTGTATGTCTCTTTTATAACAAATGACATCTGCTATGCATGCTTATAAATGGTGCCCCCTTTTCTATCCATTGTATTGTAGCTTTCTTATTAGGAAACATACCGAATTGATTAAATCAGGAAACTTGAACAAAATATCAAGGAAAATTTCACAGCCTATTTGATTTAGACCTAGACCTCCACCTTTTTGAAATAAAGTATAATCAAAAATTATTTTCATCTAGTATAACTATGGAATACGTCCTAATTTATGAATGCAACTACATTTATACTTAAAAGTCAAACTTGACATTTTGTAAGTGAGTTATAGTTGCATTCATAAATTAGGAACTATTCCATAGCCATACTAGATGAAAGTTATTTTTAATTAAACTATACATACCAGGAAAATTGTAAAAATGGGCGAATTTTTTAATGTCAAATAATGCGATAACCCATTAGTAATAATCTATATCTAGCATAAATATGTAAACATAGGTAAAAAGTGTATTAAACCTTATATCAACGAAATAATACAAACTGTGACTTCTATTTAAAAAAAAATTAATTTGAGGCAGATTTTATTTTAATCCGTCGTTAGATGTGTGGTTAAAAGCTGATGAATGTTTCGAAAACATGTATTATGTATTTATTAAGAGTTTTCGATCAAAAGTTGACATATCAAATTCATGTTTCGATGTAAAAATTAATTTGTGTTCATAATTCGCAGATTTGTGATCACATAATCTATACAGATAATCGGTACTTTTATGATTTTAAATACTTTCGCAAATATTTTACCGTAACTGGAAATAATTTAAAATTATTCTTTCAGAAATCGAGTTCTTATCTAAGGCTTATGGTACTTCAACTACCTGTGATACAAGGACTCGTTTATATGGCTCTTCTAGTCATGTGGGCTGAAAGAGAGGTAAATACTTCCGTTAATTTCAACAATTTTGCAAACAACTAATTTATGGGAATTTCTTTGGTTTTGCAACAAAAAAGTTTAGAATAAAACCAAAACCAATGCTTTTTTATGATATTAAAGAAAACTAGAAAAAATGTTGCATGGGATCGCAATGTCAAGTTTGCTACAATCAGTCATCAATTCTGAATTATTTATCTTTCCTATTGTTGTATTTGAAAATGATAACAGCTGAACATCACTTTCAGTATATCAAAACGTGTTCCTTTGTTTTCGATTACACTATTGCTTATCTCCTATAATCGGTTAAACGGCAATGAGAGTAATGAATTGTTCGTAGAAGTAATCATTTCCCTGTAATGGTCTTTCAAAATTGGACGGCACTATTCTAGAAAAGCATTCTCTAGGATAAAATAAAGAAAAAGTACATATAGACATTGAGTCGAAGTTGCGCATTAAGGGAGCTAGAATTCCGAGAAGGGTAAATAGGGGAAAACACATTGATATGAGTAGATTACGCTCCTGAAATAGCGAATTTTACTTTTCAGGTTCAATTTTCTCTAAAACTACTGTTGTCACCGATCCGTAACAAGAGTACCTTTTTTATGTAAAAAGTCTAAGCTTTTCAAATATCTAACTATACCTTTTCAACTTCAAATTAGGACTAATCAATTTCAAAATGGGAATAAACAATTTCAAATGGAATAAACAATTTCTATTTGAGAACTAACAACTTCAAATTGGGACTAATGAACTTCAAATTGGGAAAAGCGGAACACCAGCAACAACTAACAATAATTAGTTCCGTCCTGTCACAACCATGTAATTGTCATTTTCCAAAGACCTACCGTTAACAAAAACTTTTCTCAATTTGAAGTCGATTAGTCCCAATTTGAAGTTGTTTACTCTCAAATTGAAATTGTTTATTTCATTTTGAAATTGTTTATTCCCATTTTGAAATTGATTAGTCCCAATTTAACGTTGAAAAGGTATAGAATCTGACTAAAATTTAACTGTAAATTGTTATGATAAAGAACACCCCCACCCATTCATAAACTGCCCCTTTTAAATCGCATATAATTTTTAGGTCATCTAAATTAACATAAGAGATGGCGTAGATATGCCAAAATACAGCAAATTTGTGTCACCTGTATTATTTTAATTAAACAAAATCCGTGTTTCCTGTTACCCTTCTCAGGGCTGTAGCCCTCTTGCGACGCAATTTTAGACCAATGTTTATAGGGACTTTTTTGTATATTTTAACCTAGAGAACAAGTCTCTCCAACAGTGCCCTGCAATTTTGAAAAATCCAGTATATAGAAATATTGTGTCGACTCGGTCTGTATACACTTTAAAGGATAAACCTGTTTCAACCCTTCTGAAAAAATACAGAGCGATAAGATTCAAAACTTCTTCAAATCTTGAAAAGGTAAAATTCTGTTTCTTGCACTTTGGTAATAATAGCACTAATATAGGTAATTATTATTTTAACACACTGGGAAAAATATCTAAAAATGAGCCAATTTAATTCAATTAAAGACGTGGTTAAAAAATTGGATAATACACATTTTACGAACATGTGTCAGGTACTGCGACACATATTGCTTCACTTTGGCCGCATGCTAATAACTAAACAGAATTAATTCCGAAGGTCGTTGCCATTGCACCACAGACAAAACCAAAAAAATCGAATGTTTTAAATTTGGTGCAATTCTAGCAGCACCCGAATATGCAGTGGGTCACGAAATCAAAACTTAGAACCAGAATTGGCTATCCGCGTCCTTCATACAACACATCGTTACCTCGATTGCTATAGAAGCAAGTGCAATTTGGAACGGCAATAGTCGCCGCTACGGTACATATAAATAGCTTTGTTGCGAAATTAACGAGCTGCTGGCTGTCGAGCAACACTTCTTATGAGGTGCTCAAGAGAATGGATTACTCACTTGCACCATAGGCCCATACGCGTTAACAATGGGAGTTGCAAAGATTGTGCGTACCACTAATTTAATAAATCGGACAAGGATAAAGACCGTTGCAGTACACTTTATGAAATTTTCGCGGCAGGTTTGCTAATTCTCCGATTATTAGATTAGCGCACCAATTCAGACATGTGGGTTTAAATTTCTTTTTTTTCAGAGCCTATACGAAGTAAACTATATGTATTTTCAACCTGTGATAGTGCTGTCGATATTGTTTGGAATATGGGCCATGGTTATGACAGTACACATGTTAAGGGATCTTCTGAAACATCATTCGATGTTGTCGAAATTTGTGGTGCTTCAACTGGTTCTTATGTTTGGTAAACTGCAGGCGCTGGTGATGAGAGTCATTATAGCTCTTGATGTACTGCCATGTGATTCCCCCATTACCCCTACTGTATATGCAAACTGTAAGTTGTTATCAGCTGTTAAAAAATGAGTTAACCGATTTTATTTTCATAGTAATATATAACTCTTTGATACTGCTGGAAATGGTTTTTCTGGGATTCGTTGCTGGAAAAATATATAAAAGAACTTTACCAGACGTAGATGTAATACCAAGTCTTAACTCAAACGTTAATAAAGTATGCATAGTTAGCAACCACATAACAACAATAGGCGCCATTATGGCGTCTGAAAGCAATAATAATAACGTCTTTGTTGGAGACAAAAACAAGAAGATATTAGTGCAAGCATCTCACACCTTCCAGTGCTGACATGGAAGACATCGTTAAAATGCGGTTATGATTCTTACAGAATTTAAGAGTGTTTTTCTGTCAATTGTATTACAGTCTCTGTTTGTAATTGTGTAATTTTAATGCCATTGAACTCAACTGTGTCTGTTTAAAATCCATGTTTTTTCTGTATATACCTTTTTATATTATTTGTGTAAACGTATTTGTATGTGTTAAATATAAGACAAATCATACCTCAAATTGGTTATTTTTTATTTTATGGTGTATTCTTTACGTGTATATTATACAGCGACCTCTTCTCTGAATTCGGGAGGGTTTTATACACCTAATAATTTTTACAGTTCAATTAAATCACAATATGCGAAACAACGCGGATTTTTCAAATTTAAGTCATCTCTTTGCTGACATTCAAAAGCACTACGTAATTTTGTCATTTTCCAGATGTAAACAATGTAGGTACGTTAAAACCGATATTAAAAGTATTCAGCAAACATGATTATATTTTTGTTATTGTACTAAATTTGTAAAAGGAGCTGCGTGGCGCAGATGGGTATGCGCCAGGCTTGCATTAAGCAAGTCCTCGGTTCGAATCCCGCTGGGGTCGGAATTATTCCATATCCTGGGCGATTAGAATCAGGCTCAGTGAGACCATTCACAGTTGGGCATCAAATTAATTGTGCTCTACTCAGAACCACAGACCTAAGAGATAGAGTAACAAGGTCAACACATCACCAAGACACACAACTTACGCAATGGTTGCTGCGCAAGCACCAAGGCGCGCTCCAACACTGTATCACGATTCCGGGGCAAGTTGAGCATTGTACCGCCAGATGCCAGCGCATAAAGCACCAGCCTCTACACCGCAAGGTAAATGAGGTTACAGATTATACATACATACATACATACTAAATTTATATGCACTGAAAAGAGAGTTTTAGAAAAGTATTTACAGGAACTGTGCTTGTATAATTAGGTTCAATCAATAGATTATATCGCATTTCATATAGTAATGTGCTACATTTCATCACTCAAAATCATTGAGTAAAGTGGTATTTTGCACCATAGCAACTATTACAGTATAGCAACGGCGATTTGTCTTACATTTGGCACTACTGAAGTGTATTTTTGATGACACTGTCAGTCTATATTATATTCGAAGTTAGCAGGTTAGATTTTGCTACAGTCTGTGTCAAAACTGAAGCAAAACCTAACCTACTAACTTCGAATTTAACAATACACTTCAGTACTGCCAAACGCATTACATCAACTGGTTCTGTATGTAAGATTACACATTTCTATATGAAATTTGATAAAATAGTATACGGGACGCGTTAGAAAAATGGTTTTACTGAACTCGTATGGCTGATTAAGTATTCTCTAACGATTGTACTCAAACCAGCCATACTTGTTCAGTAAAACATTACTTTTCTAAACTAGTTTGTGGAATGCGTCCACTGAGAAATACAGTAGGTGAGTATATTCACTTTACCTGCTGTGGCACCTCAATTACATGAGGTTAGACACAACTACTACGTCTCCACCTCAAATGAAGTAGTTATGTAAGAAGACCAGTCAGAGGACTGAGTCACACAATTCCTTCCGTGTGGACATAAACTCAAGGGTCAACACTTTTCATTGCTAATAGAAGATCTTTCATCTTCAGCCCTAGGCTCTCACCGTGCTTAGGGATTCCACATTCTTTGGTAAATTGGGAAAATGCTTGACAGGCCTAGGAACAGCCAACGTTCGCTCTTACCTTCGGGTCTCCCGTTTATTGCTTATCAGAATTGATTGCAAAACACGACCGTTTATCGTTCGCTGATGGAGCAGAACCATTTCAGCTTTCAAGACGCGTATCTTGCTTGCAACCCGCTGCTGATAGCGATTACGGTGTAGGTGACTTATTTATTTTTACTATAACCCTATTCTCAAGGGGAAAAACTAAATCCCAAAAAGTGATGATCACCTCTCACCCGACCCTCTTGGGAGCCTAGAGTAGTTGTGTAATATACTATTATCCAATACCTCTCAATAAACGCCTTGTAACTGTAATTGATGTTAACAATCGCAATATCAATATTACACACAATTGTCTTTTTGATTATCATAACTCAACTAGTGAGTTTTTGATTTACGCAATAGTGTTTAATGTCATCCGTATTCTGATGTGACATGGAAACCGAAAATGTTAAAACAAAACAGGTACCCTGATTTCAAACAGAAATGTTGGTTTTTATGCTTTTTCTGAGTTTATTGAGAGGTGCGGAGAAGATGTACTGCACGCGTAGTATTACGAGGTATTAATTACCCTCGTGGGCCAAACTATTTTTCTTGTATAGCAAATAGCTATTACAGGCATCCTAAACAATATTCAATAATACTGAAGCTCTGACCTAAACGGTTTTCCAGTGAGCTTACAAGAAGGAACCCCAATCTTTGCATATATTTTTCTAGTTCAAATAGACACAATCTGCCGAAATAATACTTTCGGACTGGACTATGTTTACTAATGTGCACCTTTTGCCACAACCGCTCAATCAATCGCGACCAAACCAAAATTATATAAAAGGCCTCATAAAACTGTATAACTCTTGTGAAGACAGCAACCGCTTTGGCATTTCAAAAGTCTAAAAATAAAGTTTTGTGAAAGCGTCCCGCTAGATGTATGTAAACATTGTATCTCGAGAACAACCTAACCTATCAGAATGATTTCTGCACCAGTTGTATGAAATATAAATACAAATAACTAAAAAACTCTTTTTTGTATATATTTACTGATTTGTATTCACGTTACCAGTAATAGAAGTAAGTGGCAACGTAACTACACTGTGAGGATGGTCTAGTGGAAAAGAACAAGGCTGCTGAGCCAGACCCCATCGCCTAAGTAGTTAGGCTTAGCCTATATTGCTGATTTCAAATTTGTTGTGGTTACAAAAAAGGTGCTCGACTGACTCAGGGGGGTACATACGATCCAACTAATGCCTCATTTAAGTTAAACAAGGTTGAAATTATAAGGGCGCCGGAAACAAGGTTGATAGCACTAACAGTTCCACACTAATTTGTTGCAGAATAGAGGTGATCAGAACAACAACTTACTGGGTCGAAAGCGTTCACAACTATGGATTAATTAGAGGTAAAATACTTAGAAAACAAGGAAAATTTACTCAATCTCATTTAAGTACGAATGCTGTTATATATTGCTATACTTACAAATAAGCAACAATTGATGACAGAGCCTTTCAGGTTAAATAAGTTGGTTTTTGGAAAAATAAGGGCGATGCTGAGAAAGTATGTTTTGCAATTCATAAAGCAATTGATAAATAATTTTGTATATACAATAAAATGTTTTTTTATTAAAAAAAATACAACTGTTATGCATTTAAAACAAAATTCAAGAGTAAAAGTGCAACATGAGATTACATTACGTACGACCATAGACAATAGTGTGTGAATTAACAATACTGTAGTGCCGCGCATCTGTTCCAGTAGCAGGAACAATTGGTGAAGCACGAGCAGATCACACAAAACCTGGAGATCATGATGGCATTGTTACAAAGGAAACTCCAAGTTCCGGCTAGTCTTCGAGCAATTTCCAAAGTGGTACAGGGATCAGCTAACCAGACAATGCCATGGTGAAGGTGTTGAAGTAACCCTTTAAACAAATAAATCTATAAAAAGCGAGAAGATGAGGTGATTCTTAAATGTACCTTACATAGCTGAAACTAGGTCCATTTTCAATATAACCATCCGAAGAATTTGGTTGAAAAATGAATTTCAGCTTTGTCGTTTGGTAACTCAACTAAAATGTTCATAAAATTTAAGATTATATATACAATTAGTATATTAATTATTAAGCTGCAAGTTTCCCGCCTTTTTAAATGTATTTTCCGGTTTTTTGTATATAATTTCCAGCGTAAAAGTATTGATTTTTCATACGAGCCATGTGGCGTGACCGATTTGCATTTAGTTATAACCGTCATTTGGGTCAATGTGACAAATTTACGGCGAAGCACAGCCAGCTTGTCTAACAATTGAATAACGTTTTTTGGTGCTGCTAAATTGGGGTATAAAAACAAATTGCGAATATTTTAGGATCCCTTCGAAATTAATAGCGTAAAAACTATGTCAGTTTAAGCATTAAAATTTTACAAAATTCTGAAGTCATTTGTGTTAAAAATTAAATATTAGAATTAGGTAAATCTTGTATGTACCAGTTTACCAAAACAACAAAAACCTTGTGTGCCAATTATACCAGTTGAAAAGCCACTAAAACTTTTATTTCAAGAATTTGGGTATACTGAGTGAGTTTTTTAAAGCGGTACAGGGCGGTATCTTGAAAACCGTTTAAAATACTTTAAATAAATTTTGGTGGGATTATAGGAAGATGGGGAAACATATTTAAAACATCATATTGAGATTTACCCCTTTTCTCTGTTTTGAGGGATGGAGGGTAACTTTAGAATTGTAAATAGAATGATGTAACTTTGTTTATAAAGTTCGAATCTACGCAACAATTTGTGTATGTGTACAATTTTTTTTTATTTGGTTGTGGTTACGGATTTATGATTTATTAGGTTACAAAAATAAAAAATATTTACCATTTAATTTCAACTTATTTATCATCTGTCATGCTTGATAATTTGTTCAAAATTCCCCCCTTCAACTTCCAAACACTTTCTCACACTTTTCCTAAATGAATTTTAAACCCGCTGCAACATTTCAGGTACCACTAATAAACAAGCAAAGCGGATTCAGTCAAGAGCAAATAAACAATATATACACAAACATAGTTTTTTACGTAGATTCGAATTTTATAGACAAAATTACATTATCCACCCCTCAAAACATAGAGAGGGGGTAAATGTAAAATATATGTTTAAATATGCCCCCCATCCCATTACTAATTCACCAAAATTTTATGAAAATATTTTAAACCGTTTTCGAGATATCGCCTTGTATTGCTTTAAAAAACTCACGTAGTATGTCGGGTGGGAGTAAAAAAGAACGAAAGTTAAATACCTGGTACGAATTGTAAGCGAGCTTTCGTGATTCTTGAACACGGTAGAAATTCGCACAGCAAGCAGATAGACGTCATACGCAACTCAAATTCACCAGCACCGGCCATCTTAAATGCAGATTCTAGGCTGAACAATAGATTCTACATCTTACAGCAGTGCCGTAGTACACGGTAGCCGAAACATGTTTTGTTTATGTGATTCCATTATTTCCCGGAGTTGTAAAATGTTTGTTGCCAAAAATTGTTAATGACACCTTTTAAGATTCAAAATTCTTAGTAATTAACTTAAAAAGTAAGTCCTGTGATCTTTTATTGTAAACCTCTATGAACCCACGATATAAAAAATAATTGTTGATTGCGATTAGGAAATTTATAATTTTTATTTTATTTATGAACTTTGAGATAGATAGTGTCGCTTATTGAGTGTCATGCTAGATCATCATAAAGTTGTAACGTCAATAAATTATGGTTGTAATATCTTGATTAATGAAGTTTCGCCCAACACTTTTTTGAGTATTAACAGTTCCATAAGGTAAGTATAGCCCATATTTTATTTATAACAGCAAGATCCCCAGTTTTAATTAATTTTGTGCAGTTAGTATCAGTAGATAACAGTTTCGTTACTTATTGGGTGATAATAAAAGTTAGAGGGATATTTACGGCAATATATGTAAAAGAGTCAGCATCGCAATTAATAATAAATTGGTAGTTTCCCGATAATAATTACGAATAAATCCCAAATATCAGACGCACATTAAATTCTACAAATGTAAAAATATACAATTAAAGATGATACAAATTATCGACAAGATATAGAATGGTCCAGAATTCGCCGCAGTTCGAAGTTATCCCATCATAATTTAGAAAGGTTAAATAACTGCATCAAATCAAATTCCTAATTAAACACATGTTTTACTTTATAAGATTCAAACGTTTTCTTGCCAATAACTATCTCCCTTTTAGGTTTCTAGGGCGTTAAGTACAGATCTGCATAACAACGTCAACAAAGCTACTAATCAAGATAAGACTTGAAGAAAACCTGTTTGCATAAAATGTTCAATGTAATAACGTAAAACAGATAACTTACTAATGTGAAAATCACTTCAAAAGCGACTGAGTTTCGTTAAGTTTAACACCTATGCGTGCAACAAGCAAAATTATATGAAGAATTTTAAAGCAACATTTATAACTGACAATTGACTAAAACTGTTCACGGTTCATCAAATGGTGGTACATACCGCTATTCACCAGTGTAAAATTGTAAATTTCACTAATTATGTCCTGAGGAGATTCATCACAATATTCTATTTTAAACTATGGTTGCACGATGTAGTTATGATGCAAGATAGCATGAGCCAAAGACATACAAAAGTACTTGACTTTATGAGCACAGCGTTAATATATAATATGAACGGCTTAATCAATCCGTCTTGTCACCAAACACCAACTCCTCACAGCTCCAACTCGAAAATACAGCCCACAAGTACCCTCTGACAACATCTACGACCAGGTCGAATTCATGATCAATGCAACAAACAAAAGCCAAGTCACAATGTTGATGCAGATAATTTAAAAGGAGAACAAATATATGCCTAGGAATGAAGTGAGGCCTGATGGAATTGTAAGATTTTTTAGCCGGTCGAAAAGTAGCATAGAAGATTCCAATCAATAGAAACGAATTAGAAGCACTAAAATTTGCCTTATTTATGGCCTAAAACCCGATCAAATCAGTTAATCACTAACTAAACTGACGAAAGAAGCAAGTTGTTGCAATTCTTTTCATAACAACCAAATAAAAGCAGCCTAGTGAAGAGAAAAAAAATCAAATGTATTATAAACATATGTTGAGATTTTAAAATAATTTTTGACTGAAATTGTTATAAAACAATGTAGTACCTTATAGTATTCCAAAAAGAATGTCGATGATTTATGTTGTAATGCAAAATGAATTAGGCTTTATTTTTTTTCTAAAACATTGCACCTTCTGAACCCCAACAAGTATTTTTCTAATAATTGTTTGGATTGATGGTTTGTGAACCCTTGCCAACTACCCATGTTTTGGCTCGTGTTATTAGCGTCGTTGGTCTTTTTGTTGTTTGTGAACCAATAGGAACGTTTTGAAGAACATTGCAGCTGTATCATCGGAGGCCAGACGTGAGCTCTAAGAGCTAAAAGTAGGCGTGATAGTATTTAAAACCTGCTATAATAGCCCTGCCAAACGAGGTGTAACTCCACTGTCGAATGCAGTTGGAGCTGTTGGCTCGTGATCAGCTGAACAGCTGCGGTTATGATGCTTTAGATAGTGAATAACGAGTTTCAGTTTTACTAAGTTTAAAACCATCTTCGCTGTTCATATTAGTTGGATGTTTTTCTATATCTATAGCTACATGTAAGGGGTGATTAAGCAAACAGAATGTCGCATGCGCACGTGCTATAACTTGCTTCGACTTGTGCCCATCGCATTCCATATAGGCATAAAGTACTTCCCATCTGTGTTTTAATATGGCACAAGTTATTCCCCTCAGTATCACAAAAGAGTTTCTGCACTTTTGGGAAAGTTAAAGACATTGTAGCTGTTAAAAATTGACAATCCAAATGATACGATACGACCACCCTGTACCAGATTTTCAGTAATTATGCAAAATCAGTAAAGTAAACACCGCGTTCTAGTCGGAGCTGGTCCGAGAGACTGCCAAAAAAGTGAAATAAGTCGCAGCTTTGCAATTATATTTGCCAAAAGCAACTGCGGGGCACAACTAAGGTTTGTGGCCTTAAAGCTATCACCGATCCCCAATTACTCTATAGAGCCATCAAACCGAAAGAGAAATGCCCAAAGTGGTTTCTGGTCTGATAGGCCATTGACAAATTTGGCAATCGGTCTGATCCGGCTTTCTTCCAAGACACCGTTAACGGTGACATATATCTCAAAGAGTACGTAAGGAAGCAGGTGAAGCACCGCAAACTGGAGGATGTACTATTCTGGCCAGATAGAGCGTCACTATTTTACACTTTGTTACGTGTAGATTACGCCGCCTTCTTAAATTCGAATTCGAATGGAATTTTCCCGCGCGTCGCGCGAATGGTTCGCACTTGGTTGCGATAACCTCGATGCGCTTTTATCTTGGAAATGCCGATTGCGGTCTTCGATGCGTTCTTTCCGCTCCCAGCTTTAAAACAAGCAGTATGGTGGTCTAGCAATTCAAGAGCTTCGGGAATGTTTTATAAGGCTTTTGGTTAGTTTTGAGTATTGGTGAAATGTGCGGATTTGTTTGTAATTGCAACCACGAGCTTTTCCATGTACTCGAATCGTCATCTGGAGTGAGTAATTAGACGCGCTAGGACCCCTTGTAGTTGTGTATTCTATCGTTGGACTCTTTTTTCTATTCACAGCAAGCAGTGCCAGGCATAAATAATGCCAGTTTAATTCGTTAAGCCAGTGAAATTTTGGGCCCGTTCGCCACGCTGAATCAGGTGCGACGCTCGATCGTTCCCGTGTCCACGGCGACCGCTGCAGGCGTTTTGCGAGCCGACGGTGTTGAACCTCTGTGGAGCCGCTTTTTCCCTTGTTGCCAGCGCCTACCTAGGGCACAAGAAGGAACCGTATTAGGGGTTGTTTTACCTCCTGGTTTGGCATCCTAACCTCTCTGTCGCGGTGCAGCTTGCGCTGAAAACATCACCTACGGCCGAGAGCCCGAAACCGCGTTCAGTTTCCTCCAACACTGAGCCCAGGAAGTCCTGCAAGCTAAGTAAATTTCTGTATTGTGTCATAAGATTGTAAGTATGTTATAGAGATGTTAGAGCGATCCTGCGATTTCGATTGATGCCATTTATTGTGATAATTGTTATAAACCTGTACTGTGATATTTACCTGAAATTATATGATCTTTATGCCAGTATACAGGGTGAGTTAGTTACGGTTGATTGCATTTATTTGGAGATAACTTTCAGGAAGTGTAATCTAGAGTGGATATTGAGTTTACAAATTCTCGTTAGAACGCTGGGGTGCATTCGCCGTTATTTCAAAATTTGTTGGCGCTCTGGGCATTTATTTAATTACTGTTCTACCGTTTTATTTCATTCTTAAGAACTACATGCCTCCAATCGCTGAACTGGCGGCCGGCTTTTGCACCTAATTGTAACTAATTTTGTTTCCTTTGGAAGATTGCCAAGAAAATAATTAAAAAGGTGTAACAACTTTGTCTGAACTATTGTAGGACACCTCTTGCCATTTGAGGGCAATAGCAAGGTACCCTGTCATGTATCCTGGCTTCCTCAAATTTTACAGTTTGCTTATTTGTACAAGCATACTCAGTTATGACTAATTTTCTAAAACTTTGTTTGCAATGGAATCGCCACTCAGTCCAATATACACCGATCAGAAAGAGCAAGGAATTTTATACATACCAGCTTGTTAGCCCACCACATTGGTAGCCGTATTCTAATTAAAATAAGTTAGTATTTTTAAAATTGAATGTACAGCAACAGCGAATAATTAACTTAATTTTTAAACACCTGTTGGAATGTGTCCACTAATGGCACATACACTACATACTCAGTTACTGGTTTGGGCTTATCGCTGGTGTAACGGTCCATTGAAGAAATCAGCAGAATACCACCGGCCGACTTCGAAAACTTACTTCTTTCACTACTGCGGCGTTCCCCGCTACAATATGCTGTTTTTTTTCTTTAACATGGTGGTAGCTTTTATTTAAAAAATATCGAAATTGAACGTTTTACGTTTTAAATCTATAAATAAATCTGATGTTTGCAAACTTGATACATTAAATTAGGGGTCAGAAATAAAGAGTGCTCGGTTGTCATTTTGGTGGCCTGAGAGGAGCTCGCGCAACCTAACAACTGTGACACTAGGCCATACGATACAAAAAAACTGGAACCTTAGCGATAGGTATTAGAAAAAAATGTGTACGAAATAAATTACCATCGATGTCGGTAAGGAGCAGCAGAATTGTGCAAAGACTAGTATATGGGAAAGTAGAATTAATTTCACTCCAATTAATTTCACATTTTCGATATTGAAAAAAATCTTTCAAGGCTTCTGTTTGTGAAAGTCAAGAGGCGCATGATATGTTTAATATATTTTTACATAAAATGGTTCCACGCACGGGATACAAATAATTACTTACAATGAAAAATGATCCCACGCATTGAACGACATAGAATTATACTATGGAAAAAGGGTTCTAATAGAATTATTTATAGAAAAACATATACTTTGAAATCTCCGTTTAGTGCAAAGAAAATTAACTCTAGATAAACGTACACTTTTATTTCGTTCTCTATTTTAATTTTAAAATGAACGGTAAATCAATCAATTCCAGAGCTCATTATCCTTTTCACTACTAAACGTCTCGCTGCAATAAAATAATTAATAAGCATTGTATCCAGGGTTGACAATAATATAAATAATTCGTGGCCCCGCTTAAGTTCTATCAGATCACAATAAATAAATAAATAGTACACTCTACATCAATACAAACCAACAAGTTGAACGCGAAATTAAAAAAAATCACTAACCTCGGAACACACTTTCACTCGTTTACGTCTCTTGTTGTAAGCGAAGACACTATTTCTTTGCTCCCCCAGAATCCAATGCCTTTCTTTTGGTGGTGGCGCCAACCCGCACAGCTGACGCCAAACAGGAAAATTGTCGGTCGGTAGCTCGTCCGCTCCCTCCACATACAAAATCCAGGAAACGGCCAGCCAAATTGAAGGTATTATTTGTAATTATCCAAATCTAACGTTGATAGAAAATTTGTTTGCTTTTGTTCAAGGTTAATTACCTACGACTTCATCCAGAAGACACGTCGGAAATAACACGCCAATTATAATTGAAAACGTTCGTTATAATTGCCACAAAATAAATTAACTTCATAGATAAGTATGTATACTTTAATATTGTTATTCTAGCCTCTCAGTTCAGGTTTGATTCAAAGTTCAAAAATTAACAAATAAACTAACCTCAAAATGGGGTTAAAACAAACCTGCTTTCGCTTTAATAAAAAGTGGCAGATTTTTGTTCTCAGCCTGAGTGTTTGCTTTTATAGGCTGCCAGAAACAAAACACAATGCAGCCTCAAATTGGTCAATTTGACGATCAAAAAAATTAAACAATTGTTCTGGAGTATCCGTGTGACCCCCAAATTAAACTTATACTTATTCTAATCATTATCAATTCTAGCCGACGAACTAGGATTAATTACTATAGTATAATAATCCTCGAAAAATTACAAACATTAAAGTCCAAACAATAAACGACAGTGTCAGAATTACACATTTTTGCTCATATTTATTTAATCTGGAATTTAACAGAAAATTGAACTTCACTATTATTTTCTACACTCTTTTCTCTTGCTATACGTACAATTTAACTTAAATCCTAGTTTAACTTCTCGTGGAAATCTTCGCCACAAATTTAACATTTAATCAAAATTAATTTTTAAATTTTTCTATTACTAAACCCGTTTGTAGCGTCGGACAAACATTCAAATTGGGTTCTATGCCCTCAACACTTATTGTATACCTATCAGGTTTTACAGGCTTGAATAAGTTTTAATTTGCAGAATTATAAAGTTTGTTTTTTAGATAATGGTTTTGCATTATTACGATAATCGGGCACACAATCATCAAAGAACCCCGAGCTAACGTGTGGAAAAGAAATATCGGCTTACAAACCAACTTTCTGTGCATTTTCAACCCAGTCCAATGTAATTTGATTTATTCTGAATGATCGTGAAAAAAATGGCAAGTCCGGGTGTGAATTTTACATACAATTTTTTGTAGAACTTGCGGTAAAATCTTCTGTATTACGAATATTAGCTTGTTGGTATGTTTAAAACCCAACTTATTTCGGTTGTTACTAGAAAAATTATTGTCAAAATAATTCAGAACAGACCGAATTTAGTAAATTTGACAATTCTAAGCTTCCGATCCCATCGATTATGACCGCAAACAGGAATCAAGTAAAAACTGACTACAGTTCAACTATTTAATGCGAGAGGATATGCAAAATACAAAATGTTTAATGGATTTTTATCCACGTGCCTTACAGTAATAATTCATCTCATAATTGGTATTGCTGTGAAATTTGTCTTGCGCTTTTGTTAATGTCTATCCACAGCAATATTACATTGCTATGCCATTGCGGCAACAGTAGTAAGATGATCTGTTTTCACTCTACAAATGATTAACGTTTACGTTTTTTTAAAGATAAGCATCACTATAACGAGGTGTTAAATAAAATAATTAACCAATATACACCTTAAAACAAAACCAACGAGATCAACGAAGATATTGATGACTTCACTTTTTGTAATATGTCGGTAGAGTTTTAACGATTTTCTTAAAAATGCATTATATTTTTTGATAATCAACTATCTCCGATTATTTTTATTTGACAATATATAACAAACCCAAATGATATCAATTCCCAAATAAAATTTTACAAATATAGAAGAAACTTCTAATAGTAACAGAATCGTATTGTTTTACTGTAAGATTACCTTGATGTAAATGTTTTCGATAACAATAAAAACGTAATCTTTAAGGGAAAAAATGTGAAGAGGATTGTTTTCGTTTGCTTTTAATGATTCAACCGATTAGCTGATACTATGTTTTATGTAAAAATGTAGACAGTTATCTTCAAGGAAAATACCATAACGTTTTCGGATTATCGCTAACATGAAGGAAATGCACAAAGTGTTTATTTGTCATCTTTGTTAAGTACACAATTTTATCGATTAGGTTATTTTAGGAATTATTTATTTTATACTCACTGTATACTTACAGTAACAGTCAGCTATCAATCTAGTCAGCAAAGGGACTATAGTTTAACAGTGTTTTAAACTTCCTTGAATAATTGCTCGGAAGGGCTTGATAACTACAAAATAGCTTTTAGATCAATAAATAAGTTTCTTTTCATTTTTTCTAGAGGACAGTCTAAGTTGTAGAAGAACATATTTATGTAAATTTGATTTGAAGATTGAAGTTATCAGGACTACAGTTCTGCGAGACAGCTAAAAATTTTAAAATAATTAATAATAGGTACCGAAAAAAGCAAACAACATAAACTAGATATTTCATTTCTGTCTAACTTTTTCTCTGTTCACTGCTAAAACATCAAACAAGTCAAATTTATAAATAATAACTAGTGGTAAATACACCAAAGTACATGTAAAACTATATAACGATGACAATATGAACTAGTTGACCAAGAATGATAATGAGTTGATAAGTATTAAAGTTGTTTGCCGCCAATGTGTGCTTTTAAATATTTTGAAATTTCGAGCAGTGTGAATTATTTGTAATACTAATAATAATAATATTATCTAAGGGTAAAATTATATTTCTTAAAGAGTTTCTAATGCAATATAATAAACGAAACAGGCGGTTATATAGAAAAAAAATGTCTAAAATTAAAAATAAGATATTAAAAAAATCTATAAAGGGCTTTACTCAGAACTTCCCTCGCAAGTGGAAGTGTTTAAATTCACAATTTTGTATATGTATATGAAAGAAAAAAATAATTTAAGATTTTTAATGTGTGCAATATATAAGAAAGGAAATAAACAGGAGTGTGGAAATTATAGGGACATAAGCGTAACTAACTTTTTGGGGGGTTATATGGCAGAATTTTAAAAATCCTGTCGAACGAGAGATCATAGACCTTGAGTAAATCTGTGTAGGGCAGATCTTATTCGGATATATTCATCATTAGGCACTTAACTGAAAAATGTATTTCAAGAAATTTAAGTACGCATCGAATCTTCGTGGACTTGGAAAAGACTTACGATAATGTACTTTTGCCTAGACTGTTCGAAGTACTACAGGGAAGTGGAACAAACGACATATACGTATGGAGTATATACCTGTATAACCTGTATAAAAATGCACATCGTGTTGTGAAACAGGGAAGGGAGGTACCAAATATAATTAAGATATATAAAGCCTTAAAGCAACGATGGTACCTCTCCCCTACTCTGTTTAAAATTGATATTCAAGAAGCCCTTAAACGGTGAAGTAGGAGGTGCTCACAAATAAGAATTCTAGTCAGAGATACGTGTTTCTACAACCAATTGTTTGCGGATAACAAAATTCTTATCGCCAATGACGATTATGATGCTAGTTTCATGATCACAAAACTGTTGGAAGAATATACCACAAGGGGTCGTAAGATATATTTAAACAAGACGCAATATCTATCTGTAGGAGAGAATGTGGATCATACCGTGTTAAGAAACGGAAGAATAAACACGTGGGAAGAAGAGCATAATCAACCAAGAGCGAACATGCGACAAAGCTATCCAATAAAAAATTACAAATGGCAAGATAGTACTCTAGAAACTAAATTTTCAGCTATGTTCAAATAAAATGAAAATGAATTCAAAAGTAACCATATGCAAATCAATTGTGGGTAATACAATAACAACGTATTCATCGAAATGTTTCGGCAATTCTCTAACAGAAATAAACTAAAACTCGAAGCCGTCGAAATGGACTTCCTACGAAGATCATGTAGCATATCCCATATTGTACATGTTAGAAATGAGGATATCAAGAATAGAACGAATACGACAGAGACGATAAGAAACAAAATTAAACATCGGAAATTAAATTGGTATAAGCATGCTAAGAGAATGGGGAATTAAAGATGACTTAAAAGAGGTAGACCACGAAAAACACCAAAACAAGAGGGAGGCGACGCAATAAGGGAACGATACCTTCAGAATGACTGGCAATACGCATATGGAAGTTGAAATGCTGGGTGCGACAACAGCTATAGGACTTCCGCCTATACATAGTGGCCACCGAAAAGTTGGCATGAAATGGATTTTTTTTTTCATTTTTGATCTTTCTTTAACTTTTTGCTGCTACGATTGAGCTTATCTGAAAACCTATTTAACTCCTATCAGATATACCGAGTAATAGTTACTTAATTAGAAAATGGAGTTTTTCGAAATTGTCAAAATCCAAAAAGTGCTATTTTTCAAAAATTAAGCAAGCTTTCAATGAGCCCATTCTAAGTTGACCCAGTTTCAGCTATGGAAGGTACAATTTAGCAATCACCTTGTTTAGAAACCAAAACAGAATTTTATCTTTTAAATTAAATATGCATACATTTCGTAAGCTAACTATTACATGCGGAAATGCATAACAAAGCTGTCAGCATTTCTGTCAGCATTGCTCGGATGACCCGTTGAACAAACTGCAATTATGCAGACTTGCTATTACTGTTTGTTATGAAATTAAACAAGCAAGTGCAAATGCGAGTGAACTAGGGCAAATAAAGTAAACCTTGTAATTTACGTCATAGTTTTATGTATATAAATAGGAAATTTCTAGTCAAAAAAATTATACAGTTTGACATTTGTTTCTGTATTCACGAACCTCTGCTCCAACGGATGAAAGTCTACTAAATCATCTTGTGTGAGACTGCACAAGACCGTTGGTTTGCACCCCTTTTTAATTCCTGCACCCCTAAGACATATCCTGTAATTGTCCAAATTATAAATCAACAGTCCACTATAAGCTCCACCCTGAACAACCTCATCTTCTCGCTTCTTATATGTTTATTGTTTACAGGGTTACATCAACATCTTCACCATGGCTTTGCTTGTGTTAACTGCTTCCTTACCACTTTAGAAATTGCTCGAAAACTAATCCGAAGTTATCGACCAACTCGTCCGGACTTGGAGTTACTTTGCAAAGATGCCATCGTGATCTCTAGGTATTCTGTAATCTGCTCGTCCTTCACCAACTGTTCCTGCTACACGACCGACGTATTCGCGGCATTAAACTATTGTTAATCCGCTCACTATTATTTATGCTCGCACATAACGTAATCTCATGGCATTCGAACGCATATAAACATTCTTATTACGAGTGTTTGTAGTGTGTATGCTCCATTTAAGAGTACAGCTTAAATTACTGCTTTGCTCCAAATATTTTTGTATTGACTTTAACTAAGTTGCAAGTTTTTACCCTATAAATTCGTTTTAAAAGCATAATTGTTGTATTTTTCTAATTAGAAAATACGTTATTTTACAAAAAAAAATATCGAGCTTTCTGCTAGTTTTAAATCATATACTAATTGTTTTTATGAATTACAGGACATGCTTTCCAGCATTGCCATATATATCTATATATTGCAATGGTACATAAAGGCTGATATTTATGTAAGTCAATGTTAAAGATTAATTTAAATAAAGTCGTTAGATCAATATAATCAAATTGGAAAAATCTATAAAATAATTACCTGTTTAATTGAAAGTCATTAATAGAATTTAAATAAGATGCAAACTAAAATGAAAGGTATAGTATTTGAGTATTCTTAGATGGTTTTATAAGGAATAAGATAAATACAAGCTCATGTAGCATGTGACAAATATAAGTTCTATTGAAAAAAAATTATAAAGTAGATAGCATTCAGATAAGCTAAAGTTATAGATGGTAGAAATAATTGTAACCTAGCATAGAAATAAAATATTGTTATGATTATTAAAAAAAGAACAGATTTGAAAACAACATGTAATTTGGTTTTTTTTTTGGTGAAAATAAAATAGAAATTTAGCCCTTTGTATTTCGATTAGATAAAAGGGTTAATAGTTAAATGTACGAGGTAAAAGCAAATGAAATATTAAAAGAAGAATATAATATTTACTCAAGAGAAGTTAGAATATGGTTTAACTAGATACTAACCAGAATAAGAAGCAAGAATAATAATAATTGGATGTGATTGAGTTAATTTTAATACTACAATTTATAAGAAGTTACGTTAATTGGAGGGTCACTGATTGCTGGAGTTCTTATGGGATTGCTGAAGACGTAAGGACCAATTGACACACATTGACGGAGGAACTACTGGACGTCGGAGATTCTGTTGGCTGCTGACGGCGTGAATGGATGGAGTATTAGCTAAGGAAGGAGAAGATTAATTTACATTCATATGTGGACGCATACTTACCGTGAAGACGTTTGAAAGAGGGAAGTTGCAGGAGTGACAAAGGCTTAGGTATAGGAAAGGAACCGTTTCTACAAGCATCCTAAGGTTCTGCGAGTTGGTGGCTGATTGTTCGTGGACAGTGCGTCGTGGCTGAACTGTGTGAGTCCGAGTAGGAGATGTAAGGAAAAGTATCGTCTTAAGGTGATTTGGAGTTGTTAATAGAAAGAATCCAGGTTGGTTTATAATTAGTTATATTAAAGCAATCTAAAATAAAAGACAATTAAAGAAGTATATTGAACTATAATAATTAAATACTTATCATATACATAATATTAAGTCACAAAGAGTTGGAAAGGATTTATATTTGTCATATTTGATTGAAAGTGTCGTGGAGCACTTTTTGAAGTAAAAGGTGACAGCGCATGTCACTAATCAATTTAAATTCATAATCCAAAATAAAATAGCAGCTATGAAGCAACTAGATTAATGAACTACCCCTGATAAGAGTCTCAAAGCGATACCGGCATTATTATTAAAATAGAATTTTAAAGTTTTAATTAAATAAATCAATTTATAAGAATATCATTTGAGCTATCACTACAATATATTGTAATAGCCCCTGCTCCTTTAATAATAAATATAGGGGTTTTTAAATATAAAATAATTCAGTGGCAAGAGGTCTACACTTTATCAAATGTATTGGATTCAATTACGAATCTGCCAAATACCAGGCAAATTAAAAGAGTGTAATAAAAATTACGACAAATAAATGGTTTATTGCCCTTTTCTTATATTATCCATTTGCTATAAACATTCGGGCCTAGCTCGGTAGAACATGAGGCAATCTTGGTTCAGGGGTGTGGATTCATAAAATTAAGAAGAAACTAGGTATGTCAAATAACCTGTTGTATGACAAATACTCGCAAAAATTTCGGGCAAATGCACAACTTTATCTGACATTTAGCTAACTTATAAATTTGACTCAACAAACACAATTTTCTGCTAGTGCACAAAACAGCGTAAATTGAATTCTAAAACCACCAAAATGGCAAAGACGCGTCAGGTAATTATTAATTACTGTGACGTAGCAACTGCTAAGCTCGTTTTGTTTCTAGCTGGTCGGTTTACATAAAACCGACGCGCGACAGCATTTTGTTTCATATCCGGCCAAAGGTGAAAAATGCCGCGTCATCCTGCACTTTTGAGGGACGCTACCTAAATTTCTGGAAACTGCATGGCTCTGGACCCCTGGAATATGGCTCTCCACCTCGTAGACAGTCTCATCTTGTAGAAGACAAAAATACGACAACGCTTTCCCTGTGAAAATCTCTTTATCGGAGGCTTCTCGAACGCCGGATACGCTTCCAAATGACACCACGGGAATAATGGACTTGGGAATTGCTTTTTGGTTAAAATTTCTACTCATACTCGTCTCTGGAAGTCTTCCCTACACGTAACAGGCGCATTTCTTGCTGGGCGAAGCTGCTTGCTCCTGGAATTGGCCCTTCGAAGTCACTCGCACTTGGACGATTTCCTCTGCTGGCTTATCTGCTCCACCTGGACCTCTTAAAATCTGGAAAATTACACCCACAGATGCACAGGACACTTGTGACTATACACACAACTGGAATAACTAATAACTTTTTTATTTACGATTTACATGGTAATTGAGGAACTCAATGTGGCCCCAACACACAATTTTCCAGCTTATTTAGTTATTCATAATAAATGACAAGTTTGGTCACTTATAGGGTTGCCAGACCTCCTATATTTAATAGGAGTCTCCTATATTTTGTCGCAATCTCCTATATCCTATAAATAAGGTGAAATCTCCTATATTTCCAATAACCTAGAAAAATTGTAAAATTTCTTCTATAAAACAATAATAAATATTTCTTCTTCAGCCTGTGTTCATCCACTCCTGAATGTAGGCCTCTCTCAGTTCCTTCCATGCCTGCCTGTCCGTTGCCTTCCGAAACCAGTCTCTTCCTGCTGTCTTCTTAATATCGTCTAGCCATCTTTTTTGTGGCCTTCCTATACTTCGTTTGGATGTTCTCGGGCGCCAGTGTACGATTTTATGTGTCTATCTAGCTGGGTCTTATCGTGCGACGTGTCCCACCCAGTTCCATTTTAGTTGAGATATGCGTCGCATAATGTCAGGGACTTTTGTTTTTCTGCGGACTTCGTTGTTTCTTACCTTGTCTCTTAGCGTGAGTCCAAGCATGGCCCGTTCCATTGACCTTTGCGTAGTTCTTAATCTATTTGCACTTTTTGTTGTGAGCGTTATTGTTTCTAGTCCATACGTGGTGACAGGGAGGATGCACGTTTCGTATACCTTTCGCTTTAGGTTGATAGGGATGTCTGGGTTTTTAACGATGTATCCCAACTTCCCGAATGCAGCCCAGCTCATTCCAATCCTTCGATTTACCTCGGCTGTTTGGTTTTCTTTTCCTAATTTAATGAGGTGCCCCAGGTATATATGTTCGGGTGCATTTTCGATGGTCTGGTTATCTATTTCGATATGCACTTGGTTTGGACTCATTATTTTGGTCTTGTTTGAGTTTATCTTCATCCCCACACTTTTTGATACTTCATTTAGGTCTTTCAGCATGGTTTCAAGTTCGTTTATGTCTGTGCTGATGAGAACTATGTCGTCTGCGAAACGTAAATGACTTAAGTAGGCGCCATTGATGTTTATACCTTTTGTTTCCCAGGAAATCTTTTTAAATACATCTTCCATTGCTAGAGTAAATAGCTTTGGTGAGATCGTATCTCCTTGACGTACGCCCTTTTCGACAGGGATCTTATTTGTGGTCATGTCTTCATTGATCTTTACATGGAATGGAGCAGTTTGGTATATATAACTTATAAGGTTGGAGTACCGCAAATCAATTCTTGCTCCATCCATCGCTTGTAGGATCGCCCAGGTTTCGATCGAATCGAATGCTTTGTGGTAGTCGACAAATGCTAAGTGGAGAGGAATGTTATATTCAGTACATTTTTCTATAAGTGTTCGGAGTGATTGTAGATGATCTATAGTCCCGAAGCCCTTTCGGAATCCTGCTTGTTCCACAGGCTGGTAAAAATCGAACTTATTTATTAAGCGGTTTTAGTACAGTAAAATTGTCGTTTTACCTTAAAAAAATTGGCCGCGGCTATTCATCTTGCCCAGTGGTTTAGGGTCATTAGACAAGTGTAAAACCAAAAAGGCGTCACCCCACCCCCTGCTAAACAGCCGCCATCTTGAAAACAATAAAATTTGTTTTTTCTCGCGATCCATTGGTCGCCCAGAAAAAGTTATTAAACAAAAAAGGTTGCAAATAAAATTCTACACATTTTTTGTTATTACCGCGATACCGAGAAGTGAGTATTGCGAACGGTAGAGGGCGACAAAGTTACCAAAAATTGTTTTTCCGCAACCGCCATTACTTTTAATACCAAAATCTGTCATTGAAGTTGACATTACTCTTACTGACAGAAAAAGTGTATGTTGCTATGTAAAAGTTATTTAGTTATTAGTATTAAATAGTTATTTGTACAATTAATTTTGAAATATCATACTTCTAAAACGTGTTGTACACGTAGTTTTTTTGCATAGTGATGTCTTGTAACTCGAAATTTAGTCGAAAAGGATTTCGGAATTTACCACTTTCAAATTGACAATTTACAATCTCAATAAAATAGTTAAAAAAGTGTAAAACAACAATTTTTGTTTAACAAAATATACTTTCTTCACGATTTTTGGTTTAAAGAACACGACTTTCGTGATGACTATGCAAAAAAGTACTTATACTTCCTAGGAACTAAAAGTAAGTTCCATTTGGTGGGCAGTGGATGTAGTTGCCATAATGATTTTTAAATGAGAAACGTCAAAAGTAATCAATAATTTCAAATGTTCTAAACGTTCTGTTCATACAAAATGCCCGATTACTGTTTTGTTTGCAAATAAGAAGTTGGCGAGGACCAGAGCTGGGCCGGGTACTGATAAATTGTACTCGGGTACCGAGTACCAAGTACATGCCTTAACTGAAGAAAGAGTACAGAGTACCGAGTACTATACTCATTTCACACCCTGCCGAGTACAGTACTCCGAGTACAAGTACTCGAATTTCAAGAGTACAATTTGCAAGTACATATTTCTTCCCCACCACTTTTACTTAACATTGTTTTCCGTTTATAAGAAGCAAAATAAACAAAACAGTTTATCAGTTTATTACATTCCTTTGTACAACCAACAAAAATATATGATAAGTAATAATACAATATTAATATGCCCCTTACCTCGAGTGCTCGAGTCTTCAAGAAAACCACAGTAGCGGCAGCTTATAGGGTTAGTTATGATAGCGTGTTGTATTTGAATCGTTGGGAGGGTTAGAGTGTTGTCAGCAGTGGTGTTCCCATAGGATATACTCCATATACGCCGTATACTCTCAAAATTTTCTGGGCATACTGCGTATACTCTCAACCAATTTTGTGAAAACTCGTTGAATGTGCTTACAATTAGGCCTAACGTCAAGTCGAACACTATTTGAACAATTAATTGTCTGCATCAAGGCTGCCAGTGTTTGTAGGATTTATCGCACCACTTTACCTTTCGAGTAGCAGTGAAGCATGTATTCCGCGACCATACGTGAAGGTTTGTCTGCGAGACCATCGATCGACACTTTCAGCTCCTCGTGGTCAAGTTAAAGAACGCCAAAAAACAGAGAGGCAAAAACATGCATTACGAAAAAAAAATTTTGTCAATACATATAATTAGGTTAACCGATTTTTTTTTCAATTTTATATGGAAAAAAATAACATTTTTAAGCTCATTTGTTGTAATTGCCGCCCCCCCCCCGCCGCCCAGCAACCATAGAAAAAGTCATAAACACAATGGAATACTGGTAGTAAAGTATACCTTCGAAAAAATTGATGGGAACATCACTGGTTGTCAGTCGTTTCACCTTCTCGTACAAACAGACACCGGCGACACCGTCAAATACAGCCAAGTCCAGACTTGCATGGCGCACTTGCGCTTGCGCGTTGGGTATTAAAGTACTCGGACAATTGTACTCATAAAAGACGCGGGTATCGGATACTTCTACCCAATGTGATGACGGGTACGAATACAGAGTACTTTATTGAAAATTGTACTGGGTACCGGGTACAGAGTACCCGAATTGTACTTCGAGTACAGTATTTGAGTACTTGTACTCGAGTACTGCCCAGCTCTGGCGAGGACCAAAAAGTCGCGAATGCGCGAGGTAGAATTTCTCTTATCAAGGCCAGTGTGATAAGAGAAGATTCTAAGAACGAAAAGTATCTAAAAGATCCGATGACTGTTGTCAATATGCCGACGAAAGACGCGCCAAACATGCTGTACGTAGGAAATTGAAAGATCATGAAGGGTAAATTATTTCAAACGTTTTATTTTCAATACCTATTTCATCTTCAGATTTAATTTGGAAATGTAATTTTTAATGTTTTACTTTCAAAGTACAATTTTCAATGTTTCATTTTCAAAGTTGTATAATATTGAAAGTTTAATTTTTAAAGCTTCATATTCACAATTCAATTTTCAATAATTTTTTTTAATTAAACAATTTCTGTTTCAAAACTTGTATGTATGTATTTTCAAAAGTTTTGAATTATGATCTTAACACATATGCATTATGCGAAAAGTTATTTGATACAAATATTACACCTTATGTGTAAAAATCAAGAAAATATTCACAAAAAATAATAACATAATTCTAAGCTCCAAAAAAAAAAGAAAACGTGTCTGAGCATCTTAGGGTTTATGTAAAAATAAATTACTTTCAATATAAGAGCCTAGAATCACATCATTTGGTCCAGTTAAGATTTTTCAGGTATCTTTATTTTGTACCCACAAAAGAAAATCTTTTTGGTCAATATTCTTACATCATAATTGTAGGAGTTGTTAGCAATATTATAACAGCTTTAGCAATAACAATTTACAAAAAATAGTCGGGAAACACTAACTTTAAAATAAATTACCTATTCATTTCATTTGACCCATATGATCAAAATATAATTTCGTTAACCTTATCATGTTTTGGTTGAAACGAAACAAGTTGTTTGTTGTTTCATAACATATAAACAGTCGGGTGTCTGTATTCCTATTGCAAAAATGGTACGTGGTGAAGCTATTGTCAATTTGTTGTGTTTTGGTCATTCCTGTGGCAAAATTTACAAACAATTGCAATTATCGTATTATAGTATATGAAATATTGCGAAACTATAAAACAACCGAATCCATAACAGAAAAGGCAAATCTGGAACTCCAATTATTACACCAGCAAATTTAAGAGCTTTACTGACCTGGGCCAAATTATATGATTCTGGGCTCGTATATTCCTTTCCCATAATTTTAATTTTCTTACCTATACCAATTTCTCGGTATCGTGGCAATGACCAAAATGTGTAGAATTTCTGTAGGTTCTGAAAACTTATTCACGTTAGAACTACTTGAGTGACATGACGATTTTTTCTCGCAAAAGAAAAATTGTTACTTTGCTGCGCCGGAATATGCCTTTCTCACGCCGCGCGGACTTTGAAGGGCTGTCAATCGGACACTGATTAAATCAATCACATTATTAAAAGAGATTCGTACACATTTTTTCAAGCACTACAACTTTCACATTTGCAATTTTCGGAAAAAACCACCCCTACAGAGCTAGAATGGCGGAAACCGATTTTTGGTAACTTTGTCGCCCTCTACCGTTCGCAATACCAACTTCTCGGTATCGCGGCAATAACAAAAAATGTGTAGAATTTTATTTTCAACCTTTCTTGTTCAATAACTTCTTCTGTGCGACCAATGGATCGCGAGAGAAAACAAATTTTATTGTTTTCAAGATGGTGGCTGTTTGGCCGGGAGTGGGGTGACGCCTTTTTGGTTTTACACTTCTTTAATGACCCCAAACCACTGGGTAAGAGGAATAGCCGCGGTCAATTTTTTTAAGGTAACGGGGTTTTTCCAGACAGTTTTACTGTACTATTTGTTACTATTTTAGTTAGTATTTTATATAAGTGAGATAGCAAACTTATTGGTCGATAGTTTTCTATATTTGTCTTATCGCCTTTTTTGAACAATATGATGACTTCAGAGTTTTGCCATTTTGTTGGTATTCTTCCCTCTTCGAGGCATTTATTTAGTAAAATTCTTACAGCCTCCAATACCGTTTCACCTCCCATCTTTAGAATTTCGCAAGTAATCTGGTCTTCCCCCGGAGCTCTCCGATTTTTCATTTGTTGCAAGGCATTTCTGATTTCTGTGTTGTCTATTTCGGGTATTTCCTCTGGTCCTATATTTATAAGAATGTTTTTTCGATTTTCTGGTCTTTTTATAGTTGAGGTATATAGGTTCTTGTAGAATTTTTCTATGAAAGTAATGATTTCTGTTTTATCTGTTATTATAGTTCCTTCCAAGTTTTTCATTTTGATGATGTTCGTTTTGCTCTTTGTCATTTTTGACCTTAGGACTTTCATATTGCAATTATCTTCTATGGTGTTTTGGATCATTTGCGTGTTGTGGGTTCTTATGTCTTTCCGAATTTCCTTCCGAATGATCTTGTCGTTTGTCCATAAGTGCAATTATGTTTTCGCTTATTCTGTTTTGTTTTTGTTTCTTACTTCGAGTACAGATCTTTTTCGTGGATACTTGGATAGCTTTAGTAATTTTTTCCGAAATTTGATTTAGTTCTGCGTTTTTAAGAAGCTGTAATGGTTCTAGTCTATTTCGAAGTTCTTTTTGGTATTCCTCGTTGTTTTCCGTTATTTGTTCTGTTATTAAGTGGCTGCTAGTCTTTGAGATCAGTTTTTTCCTTTCTGTCTTTGTGTTAACCAGGACGGTAGCTCTTACTAGTCTATGAGCGCTACCAGTGTGGAATTTATTTAAGGTTGATACATCTGTGACTATTTTTGGTTTGTTGGTCAGTATATAATCGATTTCGTTTTTAGTCTTGTTGTCAGGACTTTTCCATGTCCACTTTCTCTGTATTGGTTTTCTAAAAAAGGTATTCATGCAGTACAGGTTTTCACTTCGCAAATAATTTACTAACATTTCACCTCTGTTGTTTCTCGTACCCAAACCAAAATGTCCAATATTATTTATGCTGTCGTTGTTCTTCTTTCCGACCTTTGCATTAAAATCTCCTATGATGATTGAGAAGTGTGCCTTTTCCAGCTGTCTTGCTTTAAATTTCGAAAATTCATATCGAACGTACCGAACTCGTCAACCAAAATTAATTTTCTGTTAATGTCGGAGTCTGTTTGTTATTACTTTATAATTGATAGGTAATAGTAGAAAATGTGAACATTTCCAATTATTCTGATTTTGACGACAGTGGTACTGGTAGTGATTGTGCAAGTGGTGCAAACACTCCACCCAAAAAGAACTCTAAAAAACATTCCAGCAGCTATCGAAAAGAATGGGAACAAAGTTTTAAATGGTTAACAGGCACCAAAACGAAGTCAACTGCGAAATGTTAAATTTGTTTAAAAGAATTTTCGATCGCAGGACAAGGTCTAACTCAGGTAATGAATTTGCAGCCAGAGTTGAAAAATTGCTCAATCTTTAGGGAAAAAACTGAGGAAATTCCAAATATTGTATTTTTAGGTCATTTATTTTCAGTATTCATGCAACCTCGGCCTTTGTAGAAATGGTCTTTAGTATTGTAAAGTATTGCAACCCTTATGTTAGGGGCTGCAACCCTTATGGAGGTCTTAGGGGTAGTTTTCCCTCTTAGACCACAAAGTTACGCTTCCTCGGAGGTTAACTCGATCGCTGACCCCTGCTCTTAATTTAGGTGTTGTAAAGCCTACTTTTAATAAAATAAAACGCCAAAGAATATTATAACACTATATTGGAAAACAATTATCAATTTTGCCCAATTACAATGGTTGTACGCCCAAGCGGCTATAAGTTTAAGTTGCTACAGATTCGTAATTATAATTGCTCAGAATTACGCTTAAAGTTTATGACATTAAAATTGTTTTGGAAGGAATAGAATAAATCTAGCTACGGCCCTTTGAGTTGGTTAATATAAAATACAACAATTAAGTCTGACCTTTCTCCTGTGCGGTGGTTACTTCCCCTCGATTTGGTTATTATTCAATTTAAGCGGCGCGACCGAAGTTTAGTTATGAATTTAAATTGAGTTCGGCTAAAATTGATTGGAGTCCTACGGTTTCCCTTTTGGCAACTGGATTTCCTTAAGGTTGGGCACTACACACTTAGTTTTAGATCGAAAAGATGTAATTTTGGTTTAGTTAGAATTGGCACCGAAAAATGGTTCGACGGGTTAATTTATTACTCGAAACCGGGACGTGAACTGCTCTCGCGGTTTGCGTTCCCTCCCAGGTAATTTTCTCTCGTGGAGGGCCGTATATTTCTCGGACTTCCCCGTTTTGTCCACTTGCATTTTGACTTGTACTTTGTGCACTCTGAGAATTGCGAATTTGACATATCCCACACGGGTTTGCGCTATGTGTCAAATCGGCATTCTCTGTTCTCAGAAATCTTTTACTTTGTGAGCACCGGATGTAATTGAATCGCTTTTCCTGACTACGACAAATGTAGCTTACCGTTCTTGGTAAATGCACTTTCGCGTTCGCTATATTTGAAATTTACGCAGGGCCGGCTTTGACTTATTCTCTTCTTCCAACAACTTAAATTTTATAAGTCTTATAATTACAAACGCAATTTGTTGCGAGTTGTTACAGTATTATGGGAAATAAGTGGAGCGATGTTAGAAATCGCGCTTCAGTAGATTTAATTAAATCAGAATTACTGATAACGGAAAATTTTGTATTAAATTGTACATAATTCTATAATTCTATAAAAACTAATAAGGCATTGTTAAAAAAGACGAAAACCAACGAAAAATATACCTAGCACGGGTGATGGTATTATTTCAAGTATATATTTTTATTTTGTAAAATATTGCTTCATTTATTCAAAGTTTGTAAGGTTTATAATAAAGTTTTCTCCTATATATTTTCGACTTCTCCTATATATTTTTTTACCTTCTCCTATATAAAGGCTTTTTAAATCTGGCAAGCCTAGTCACTTAGCAACTAGATATTCAAATTTTTATAAAGGAAATTAGGATTGATAACATTTGAAACCTTATGGACTACAGTTTTGATGTCATGTCTTTACCTAACCACTAACATTGTCTTTTTCTTGGAATAATTGTTACTACACTTGTTCTGCTTCTAATTCACTTTTGTTTATAATGCAGTGATACACTTGCAGTTTATTTAACGTCTCACTAATTGTCTTTCGATCGGTTGCGTTTCATTTTCATTGCTCTTTGCAATTATTATTTTGCTAGCACGGTTTCGTTTACCTTTCAGCTAATCTGTCTTTTGCTGGCTTATACAGTTTTAATACATAACGCTCATATTCTTTCTGTATTTCAGAAATCATTTTTTATTATTCTATTCACCTGCTTTGTTTCATGCTAACTGTTATTTCGAGCCAGATAGACATAGCTTTTGAGCTACACCGCCAACAAACGGACAGACAGACGAATTTGAGAAAATATATTTTTCGTCATCTAAGGACCGTGAGCCGTAAAGATTTGAAGAAATCTTGGTAGGTAAATTTTTCACGATTACAATACTTTTTCGTCTTCCCGAAGAAGGAAACAAAGATTAATTAGAAGCAAAACTTAATTACAAATAAACAGTGTGGTCATAAATGGGATTATGAAGGAGATTTTTGATATTTTATTTTACCAAATAATATTATTGTTTATATATTCTCTAGATATTTTGATTTCTGCTAAATTAAAAATAGAAACACCATTTTAATAATATTACAGATCACAACTTGTGTGATACATGCGAAGAAGAAATAACTTAAACCACATTAGCATCTACTGTAGAAAGTACACGGCCATAATGGACAGTTTACAATTGTCAGGCCTTCTAACTGAAGCTCTGGCGAACGACCAGGACAGTGAATATATAATTATAAAATACATAAAGGACGCTAGACTATTTAACAAAGTCTAGATAGATACACTTGAAATTGTACGTTATATTTAACTGTTGTTTATCAAAGCTAAGGCGCCAATAACCTACATGTTGATGTGCCAAATATTAAACAATAATAATAATAGAAATTGCAAGAACAGAAACCGTTTTATTTATAGCTATTTATAGTTATTCAGTCACTAAGTACAATCCAAAATTATAGATTGCCAAAAATTTAATTTATATGAAGCGACAACAGGTTTCATTCATTAAATTTCCCTATAACATTGCTTTTAAATTTTCAAAATTCTTCTTTCGTTACAACCATCGACGGCAATTCGAATTTGTTTATGGAATTTAACAACTTTTTCAACAAAAATTCTATATTTTACAGCTTATAATCTTGCATAATAAACGAATCGATTTAATTGCACACATTGTGTTGAGAACAATGATATCACAAGAGACTGCAATAGATTATTACATATGTATATCCAAACAAAGCCCTTCAAAACAGATATTTTTAACATTGTGTTAGGTACTCTATTTATCTTTGGCAGATTACTTATATCTTGATTATATTAACATCGCTATAACAAAACAATGCTTCAATTTTATTTGTATATTAAAAATTATTACAAAATTATACTGAAATATTATGCATATGCTGAAACGCAACAAATACTATTGCTTATCAATCATATGTAACATTATCATACCTGGTTGCTTCTCGCAATTTGGAGAATTGCAACGCATATTTTGTAACGATTATAAAACTATAAAGAGATCAAATTGCATCAAATTGATGAAAGAGTGAAACTTTACCAATGCTTTTGCAATAAACAGTTACTACATATCGTAAAATTAGAATGATTTCTCTCTAAGAATTGAAATTGTACATTTGAACAAACCAGCGAAAGTTTTTACCGTTTCATGCATCTGAGCTATTGAATATACTTATGTAATTTCTTGTAAATAAATGATTTGATGTTGTAAAGCATATTGCTATTGTGCAAACTAGCGTTACATGCAATTAACATCAATATTAAATTTGTAGTTCGCTGTACTACTCAGCGAAAGATGGAATTATAGCAGATTGGCCATTAGCGTTGAAGAGAAAATGCTGAAAAAACCAGAACAAGGTATAAAAACGTTAGCTAACGTAACAATATTTTTAACTACGTAGAACTTTTCTTCGGCTAATTTGCGGTTTATTGCACTAATAAAGATAAAATGTTAACACAATTAAACGTTTGATGAGACCGTCTGCAAATTTGTAACTGAAACTGGGGCTATAAGATTATAAACATCTTGACATAGGTTTGCGTATATGGCTTTACACAACACTAGAGAGATTAGTATACACTTTACTTAAATTAAATATTCCCATATCCTTTTCCAATTATACACGAGGTAAGATGTAACAGTATAGGATTTCGAGGTATGCATTTGAGAGACCAAAACAAGACAACTATCGTAGATACATTAGAGATACATGGTGTTATAACGCTACCTAACAGAAATTTTGAGTATTAAACACAATTGGTAATACGAAAATACTAGAAAGTAGTAGGCTTAGTTTATTTATATTTTATTTTGTAGTAATAAAATAATCCTAAACAAGAAACATTTAAATAATCTTTATAAATAAATATTCAAAATGGAATCAACTGCAGTGAATGTAAAACTTTGTACGATAGAAGAGTTATGTGTTAATTCTAAAGAATTTAATTCCATTAATATTAGTATGAACCCTTTTTCCGTACAATTCCTACGAATGTTTCTCTATCGATGCATTTAAATTTCCAAATGCTGTCGTTAGCACAAATCTGATGGGGTGAAAGTTTAGTATACGGTCCGGTAAACTGCGCATGCGCAAAAATGTAACAGTTAACATAAAAATGTAACGTTGAACATACTCTCTTCTAGTATTTTTTCTCTAAAAAATTCATCAAAACCTAACAACTAACCTAAACCGCTAAGCTGAACTACCAAGAGTGCAACAACATTGCTTTAAACATTACGAGACGATAGCGGCACCTACATTTTTACGCACGCTGATCGAACTATAAACCATACTCCACTCCCAGCACATGCGCAATAGACCGGGCCGTATACTAAACTTGACCCATCTGATGGATTTTAACTTAAAATACAAATTCGTTTCGACGAATCCATCTTAGAGAATAATGCGAATTTAAATATACTCTGTTTAAACACTGCCGAAATTGATAGCTTTCCGATGCAGTAGAACAAAATACCTATTTATAATAGAAATCTTACTTATGGTGGGCGCGCCTATTTAAGTGGACGAGCGACCGTTAAGAACCGAGTCCGTATAAAGAACCAATCCTACTAAAGAGCATTAGTTACGTGTACCATACAAAATTTATGTTCAACTGCTTAACTCGAAAAAAATTGAGTTTATAAATTTGACAAAAAATAACGTTAAAGTGCCTTAATGGATATTGACAGATATTTCACGATGAACACTTACGATAACAAAAAATCTGTTAGAAATATTCAGTAATAATGCATCAAGGAAAAATGATTTTTCTGGTAAAATATTTTTCCGCCAATCGTACTAGAATTGACACATTATTGATACAGTTTTGTTGAGCAAAGTCAAACATTCCATTACATCCGCCGTTGCTAGGTAATTTACAATAAAACTGTACAGGAATAATATTCCCGTCCTAGGCGGGAATATTCGAGTACTATGTCCTATTTTTTTTAATTACTCGTATCGATCAGCGGAAAAATAGTATGTGTATCTTGGACAAAAATCAACATTCCCAGACTCCTGTGTTATTGGGCTCGGCATTCGCCTCGCCCAACAATAGTCACCGTTGGCCAGAAATGTTACTCTTTTCGTCCTAGATACACAATGTACTATTACGAAAGTTTTTTGTTTTGGCAATGTCACAAGACAAACTAACTTCATCAAATTTCCGAGCCGAAGGCGAGTGAATTTATCAAAGTTAGTTTGTCGAGGGAAGTAGCCAAAAAACAACAAATCTTGAGTAAAACATTTTCCTAGAAAAATCATGAGCTCCAAAAATACATTTTGTGGACAAATTCCCAAATAACTGGTCATTTTGTATCGGTATTCAATCAATGTGACATTTATACTAATGCACAATGACAGTTTAAGTGACGCTTTTGAAATACCACCTTGATTAAAACAACATATTGGGTGGTCGCCATGGATACAAGTGGTAAAAAAACTGATAAAATCCCAACCGAAAATCTTTTACCACTATAAAAACAGGTGATTGGTTGAATTTTGAGAAATCATGGCATTTGATTGGATAATAAGAGATGCGGGAAATAGTCACTACAAAATATTTATCCTTTATCTAATAGACTTGCCTGTCCGTCCGTCCGGGACGCTGTAGACTTGTCTGTCCGTCCGTCCGGGACGCTGTTTCAGCAGCCAAACCGTAAGAGATAGAGAAAAAAGTTATGAAAGTTATATGTTTGGAATGGTCATGTGAGCTCAGGCACCGAATTTCAGTCACGTGACACTTCCGGTTTTCGAGAAATCACAAAAAGGCCGTTTTTCAAATAGAACACGTATTAAATAAAAATGTTTCAGCAGCCAAACGGAGCTGCGACCCCCTGCTCCTTAAAACGTCGATCGGTTAGGCAACCATTTTGACACCTTCCCGGTCTGGGTACAGTTTTTATTTAATACGCGTTCTATTTGAAAAACGGTATTTTTTGTTTTTTTAAATGAGACATTTGTCTCACTGGATTGCTTGTTTTTTTATATTTTGCTAATAATTATTGTTATTAACATTAATGAGATAGAAATTATAAATACATCATGCAAATACTGGGAAGCTACAACACAGTTAGTTACAGCTTAAATAGATAAGTAGAGGGCGGATATTGAGGTTACAAAAAACTGAAAATAGGTACTTATTTTAGGTTAGAAAAATCCATATTTACGTAGTAAAACGGTCAAAATAGGTGCCGATTTTAGGATAAAACATTAATATGTTTCTTAAATAATTTAGAATCGAGTAAAGTCAGGTCCTTAAATTGATTTATGATATAAAAATAAAAAACAATGTACAACATAAACAAACACCAATGTATAATTTAAAAAAAAACAAGTTGTTTATTTTATAATATAAAATAAAATAAAAAATATAATAAACCTCTAACTGCATATAATTTTAATATTTAAAACAGATTGAAAAGTAAAATTCACAGCATTTTTAACATTTTACAAATACTTAATTGTGCAAAGTAAAAGACGTTGGCATTGTGGCTTTATGTTGTGCAATGAGTTTTTTTCCGCAGACAAACTATAAAATAAAAGGAACATTATGTGGGGGTATATATTAACTTACAGCTTTATTGCAACATTTGCAAAATATTGTATTGTTTACTGCATTAACTTCGTAAACGGTGGGATTTGACTGACAAGCCTTGCATTTTCTCTTTGGTGGAGTTTTTTTTATTTCGGTATTGTAAGTCTATACAGTATCACTTTTCAATTTACTTTCAATTTAATACTACACTTTTATACTTAAGTATTGGCGGCACAGTTTAAAACATTAAAGGTTATGTTGACTTACAGAAAAAAAGTGAAATTGTCAACGATGCTGTTTCTGTCAACTAACAACACCTACGCCTGTGACTGTGAAGGGCATGCCAGTGGTCTACTCCTACGCACTACCAGCGGCACTACACAATTTTACTCACACGTTGAAGACACAGTATGAAAATATAAACAGCAGTTTAATGTGTTGCATATGTATAAGGCAAATATTAATTTTGTAAATGCAAAATGCTTATTTTTAGGCAGATTCAAATAATAAATAGGTGCGAAAAGCAAAAAATAGGAAGCATATAGAGTGTTAGGTCTTATAATCTCTAAAATAGGTATTTTAAGTGATATCAAATAGGCGTCAAAATGCATAGTTTTTATTGAAATGAATTCATATGTATCTGAAAGTGATGTGCCTAAAAAACTCACGAAAGGCTGAAAACCTAAAATCGGTCTCTACAGATAAAATAATCATTGAATATGTTTCAGTTAAAAGTGGACTTTTGAATGCACCTCGTATATGATGTGGAAT